>OZ010580.1:60441426-60503926 GCA_963932145.1 Acanthosepion lycidas
GCCATCTCTCACAACCCTATGCACCATTCCCTGCTCTCTATATCACCGTCTCAATTTGTCTTCACCCTCTCTATACATAATCATCTATATCTCTTTACTCTCAATATATCACTCTTCCCACCTCTTGCTATACCACTCTTTACATCTTCACTCTGTCACTTTGAGTGTGTGTGTGTGCATGCATATTATATTATATATATATATATATATATATATACACATGTATATGTGTATATATATATATATATATATATATATATATATACACATGTATATGTGTATATATATATATATATATATATATATAAATTGGATCTGACGTGCTTAACCACTTGGCCACCAAGTGAAACAAAGCACAAATAGTGCCTTTTGAACACACATTCTCTACCAATTCTTGAAACATCCATATCTACTCTGTTTCATATCCTAACGCAAAAAAGAACTTTTTTAGGAAATGGATTAAATCGAACATTTTTTATTTTTAATTTATTTTGTTTAAACATTATTTTTGATGGATATTCACATTTGGGTAGGTGGTGTCTTTTTAATTAAACAGCATTTTTTGTCCAACTACATGAATATTTAACATTGAAAAACATAAGGAAAAAATGAATTATTTTTAATAATATGTGGAAATCTCTGCCTTTTACCTGAAGACGGTCACGAGACCAGAAACACGTGTAGTAAAATTATGGAAAATAAAGCATAATATTTAAAAAAAAAATAAAAAAAATCCACATTACAACCAAAAACGTTTGCGGCACCACTCTTCTTATATATGTAAATCTTTTCCTCTGTACATCTCATTCTTTCACAAGTCTGTTTGGTGGTTTAAGTGGTAATCAGTTTGCCTCAACTGTTAAAAGTTATTTTAATCCAAATGCATAGTAGAAATTCAAAATGTAATTTCCAAAACACCAAAATGTTTTCTGGCTGCACACATTCATCCTGCATACCTTTACTTGCTTCTGTCTGTTCTCTATCAATGAAGCATCCAACACAAATCACACTAATACTACCATCCAACACAAATCACACTAATACTACTCTTTTCAATCCAGGAATCTCCCACTCAGTGGTTAAAACAGTATTGATTATGTGTTCAGTACTGGTCACTGATACTACAATCCTTGCTCAAGATAAGGGTGATATAATGGTTACTAGCATAGAAAATGGAAATGACAAGCCAAATTCAAATTCTGACCAAGACAGTTTGGATTTAGTTAGGAAAGGCATAAATCTATCACTTCTACCCTTCTTCTATTTATATTAGGGCAGACTGGGTTCTCTTGCCTTCGTAGGGTAACCAATCTAGAACAACAACTCTGAATTCAAAACCAGAGAGAAGACAATGGGAATCCACTTCACTGCCTTTTTAAAGAATACTTTACAATTTACAGATATTAAAAGGAAGGGAAATTGTGGTCATAAGAATATTGCATCAGAAGAGAAAATTAAATTGTTCTTGACCATTTTCTCTTTCAATCAAATTTAACCATTTTAGCCCAATGTGAAACAACACAAGAATCATCAGAAGAATTCTACAGGTTTGCACAGTTCTAAAAAAACAAACAAACAAAAAAAAAACACCCCCAAAAAAACAAAAACAAAAGAAAAAACAAAAACAAAAGAAAAAACAAAACAGGATTTACAAGGTTATTAGGTGCAAAATTAAGCCTTCTGAAGTTTTCAAACAACTGATAAGCAATGAGCATGTAACTATTTGACATGCTTAAAAATAAGCTAACAATCTCTTTTTAATGCACAACGGACACAGACAAACATTGATGCACACTCTCTAGCATTGAGTGTATTCGCGCATACATCAGTTGCAAAAGCAAAATCAGAGCAAGCAGAGATTGCACCTCAATCTGCAGTATGAATTGCATGAAAAACATAAATCAAAATAAATCGTGTCATATCCACACGAACAGACAGGCATGTGGATAAATAGTGCTGCTGTTTTTATTTTAAGGACTGTCAGGAGGTTAAAGGAAAAAAATAAGAGAGGGGAGTAAGCAAACAAGAGAAAAAACAACAGAGTCAGAATGAAAGAGTAAGGGCTAAAGAAAAGAGAGAGAGGGGTTCAGAGAGGGTGAGAGAGAGGAGAAGGGGGTCAGAGAGAGAGTGAAAAACAAAGGATGGCCAGAGAGAGAGAGAGAAAAAGAAAAAATGTGAGAGAGAGAGAGAGAAAAAGAAAAAATGTGAGAGAGAGAGAGAGAAAAAGAAAAAATGTGAGAGAGAGAGAGAGAAAAAATGTGAGAGACAGAGAGAAAGAAAAAATGTGAGAGAGAGAGAGAAAAAATGTGAGAGAGATAGAAAAAGAAAAAATGAGAGAGAAAAAGAAAAAATGTGAGAGAGAGAGAGAAAAAGAAAAATGTGAGAGAGAGAAAGTGAGAAAAAGAAAAATGTGAGAGAGAGAGAGAAAAAGAAAAATGTGTGAGAGAGAGAAAAAAAAAGGTGTGAGAGAGAGAGAGAGAAAAAAAATGTGAGAGAGAGAGAGAAAAAGAAAAAATGTGAGAGAGAGAGAGAGAAAGAAAAATGTGTGAGAGAGAGAGAGAAAGAAAAATGTGTGAGAGAGAGAGAAAAAGAAAAATGTGTGAGAGAGAGAGAAAAAGAAAAATGTGTGAGAGAGAGAGAGAAAAAGAAAAATGTGTGAGAGAGAGAAAAAGAAAAATGTGTGAGAGAGAGAAAAAGAAAAATGTGTGAGAGAGAGAAAAAGAAAAATGTGTGAGAGAGAGAGAAAAAGAAAAATGTGTGAGAGAGAGAGAAAAAGAAAAATGTGTGAGAGAGAAAAAGAAAAATGTCTGAGAGAGAGAGAGAAAAAAATGTGTGTGAGAGAGAGAGAGAGAAAAAAATATGTGAGAGAGAGAGAAAAAGAAAAAATGAGAGAGAGAGAAAAAGAAAAAATGAGAGAGAGAGAAAAAGAAAAAATGAGAGAGAGAGAAAAAGAAAAAATGAGAGAGAGAGAAAAAGAAAAAATGAGAGAGAAAGAAAAAGAAAAAATGAGAGAGAAAGAAAAATGTGAGAGAGAGAAAAAGAAAAATGTGAGAGAGAGAAAAAGAAAAATGTGAGAGAGAGAAAAAGAAAAATGTGAGAGAGAGAGAGAAAAAGAAAAATATGAGAGAGAGAGAGAAAAAGAAAAATATGAGAGAGAGAGAGAAAAAGAAAAATGTGAGAGAGAGAGAGAAAAAATGTGAGAGAGAGAGAGAAAGAAAAAATGTGAGAGAGAGAGAGAGAAAGAAAAAATGTGAGAGAGAGAGAGAGAAAGAAAAAATGTGAGAGAGATAGAAAAAGAAAAAATGAGAGAGAAAAAGAAAAAATGTGAGAGAGAAAGAAAAAATGTGAGAGAGAAAGAAAAAATGTGAGAGAGAGAAAGTGAGAAAAAGAAAAATGTGAGAGAGAGAAAGTGAGAAAAAGAAAAATGTGAGAGAGAGAAAGTGAGAAAAAGAAAAATGTGAGAGAGAGAGAGAGAGAGAAAAAGAAAAATGTGTGAGAGAGAGAAAAAAAAATGTGTGAGAGAGAGAGAGAGAAAAAAATGTGTGAGAGAGAGAGAAAAAAAATGTGTGAGAGAGAGAGAGAAAAAAAATGTGTGAGAGAGAGAGAAAAAGAAAAATGTGTGAGAGAGAGAGAAAAAGAAAAATGTGTGAGAGAGAGAAAAAGAAAAATGTGTGAGAGAGAGAAAAAGAAAAATGTGTGAGAGAGAGAGAAAAAGAAAAATGTGTGAGAGAGAAAAAGAAAAATGTCTGAGAGAGAAAAAGAAAAATGTCTGAGAGAGAGAGAGAGAGAAAAAAAACGTGTGAGAGAGAGAGAAAAAGAAAAAATGAGAGAGAGAGAAAAAGAAAAAATGAGAGAGAAAGAAAAATGTGAGAGAGAGAAAAAGAAAAATGTGAGAGAGAGAAAAAGAAAAATGTGAGAGAGAGAAAAAGAAAAATGTGAGAGAGAGAAAAAGAAAATGTGAGAGAGAGAAAAAGAAAAATGTGAGAGAGAGAAAAAGAAAAATGTGAGAGAGAGAGAGAAAAAGAAAAATGTGAGAGAGAGTGAGAAAAAATGTGAGAGAGAGAGAAAGAAAAAATGTGAGAGAGAGAGAGAGAAAGAAAAAATGTGAGAGAGATAGAAAAAGAAAAAATGAGAGAGAAAAAGAAAAAATGTGAGAGAGAGAGAGAAAAAGAAAAATGTGAGAGAGAGAGAGAAAAAGAAAAATGTGAGAGAGAGAGAGAAAAAGAAAAATGTGAGAGAGAGAGAGAAAAAGAAAAATGTGAGAGAGAGAGAGAAAAAGAAAAATGTGTGAGAGAGAGAGAAAAAGAAAAATGTGTGAGAGAGAGAGAGAAAAAAAATGTGTGAGAGAGAGAGAGAAAAAAATGTGTGAGAGAGAGAGAAAGAAAAATGTGTGAGAGAGAGAGAAAAAGAAAAATGTGTGAGAGAGAGAGAAAAAGAAAATGTGTGAGAGAGAGAAAAAGAAAAATGTGTGAGAGAGAGAGAAAAAGAAAAATGTCAGAGAGAGAGAGAAAAAAATGTGTGTGAGAGAGAGAAAAAGAAAAAATGAGAGAGAGAGAAAAAGAAAAAATGAGAGAGAAAGAAAAATGTGACAGAGAAAGAAAAATGTGAGAGAGAGAAAAAGAAAAATGTGAGAGAGAGAAAGAAAAATGTGAGAGAGAGAAAAAGAAAAATGTGAGAGAGAGAGAGAGAAAAAGAAAAATATGAGAGAGAGAGAGAGAAAAAGAAAAATATGAGAGAGAGAGAGAAAAAGAAAAATATGAGAGAGAGAGAGAAAAAGAAAAATGTGAGAGAGAGAGAGAGAGAAAAAAAATGTGTGTGAGAGAGAGAGAAAAAATGTGAGAGAAAGAGAGAAAAAGAAAAAATGTGAGAGAAAGAGAGAAAAAGAAAAAATGTGAGAGAAAGAGAGAAAAAGAAAAAATGTGAGAGAAAGAGAAAAAGAAAAAATGTGAGAGAAAGAGAGAAAAAGAAAAAATGTGAGAGAAAGAGAGAAAAAGAAAAAATGTGAGAGAAAGAGAGAAAAAGAAAAAATGTGAGAGAAAGAGAAAATGTGAGAGAAAGAGAAAGAAAAATGTGAGAGAGAGAGAGATAAAGAAAAATGTGAGAGAGAGAGAGAGAAAGAAAAATGTGAGAGAGAGAGAGAAAGAAAAATGTGAGAGAGAGAGAAAGAAAAATGTGAGAGAGAGAGAAAGAAAAATGTGAGAGAGAGAGAAAGAAAAATGTGAGAGAGAAAGAAAAATGTGAGAGAGAAAGAAAAATGTGAGAGAGAAAGAAAAATGTGAGAGAGAGAAAGAAAAATGTGAGTGAGAGACAGAGAAAAAGAAAAAATGAGAGAGAGACAGAGAAAAAGAAAAAATGAGAGAGAGACAGAGAAAAAGAAAAAATGAGAGAGAGACAGAGAAAAAGAAAAATGAGAGAGAGAGAGAGAAAAAGAAAAAATGAGAGAGAGAGAGAGAAAAAGAAAAAATGAGAGAGAGAGAGAGAAAAAGAAAAAATGAGAGAGAGAGAAAGAAAAAGAAAAAATGAGAGAGAGAGAAAAAGAAAAAATGAGAGAGAGAGAAAAAGAAAAAATGAGAGAGAGAGAGGGAAGAGGATCAGAAACAGAGAAAGAAAAGTATGTCAGAAAGAAAGAAAAGAGTTTCAGAAAGAGATCCAGATAGAAATAGAAAGATAAGAGGATTAAAATGAGAAAGAGAGAGAAGAAAGAAAGAAATGTATTGGAGAGAAACAAAAGAAAATGAGAGAAGTAAAACCAATATCTTATGAATAACAAATTAGAATCTAATTTGCATATCCAGGTCCAGGAATGAGAAATTTATCTGACTTAAAGTTTATGGATGGCATTTAACATGCGCTTATTGGGTGACACAGAGTCAGTCAGGCAAAGGTCTTAAATAATAAATATTTAGCTGAAGAAGCCCATGAGAATTTTCAGCAGAAACTTTATCATTCTCTTTAAATGACAAATGGACGTGATCTTCTTTCCACCTACAATTCTCTCCGTCTTTGGACAGGCACAGTGACACACAGACACCGAGATACACTTCTGCAGAGATGATTTATTTCAATGCAGCCGCAAATATCGACAATCATTTCATTCTACACTTCTTTATTAATCCTTCACAAATATATAGATTGTGTGTGTGTGTGTGTTTTCTGAGTGTGTATATATATATATATATATATATATATATATATAAATAAAGGAAATTGTATTATTAGCCAATGTGTTTTGTCCAATGTGAACTTTTTCAAGACAAAAAACTAAAATTAATTTATTACAAAGTAACTATTAACAAGAATCAAAATATCCTTAGCAATTAGAAGAATTTAGAGAAAATGCTATTTGTATTCATATTGTCAACTGAAAATTATGTCAAGTCATATAGAAATATTGTTTTTATTGTTGTGTTAACAGATTCAAACATTTTCTTTTGATTTCTTGATACACTTGTGTATGTTGGCTTGGGAGAGTAGTGATATTGGGAAAAGGTCTGGACGTAGAGTAATATACATATTGTCTTTGTCTACAGGTTAACTCTGAGAAATTTTTCATATATATATATATTTAGACTTATAAATACAAACAACATACATAGTCCTCTACACACTGTTAGTACATAAGTAATCAACACAACAGAAAGGGAGAAGGATAGGTATATGAAAAGAGTGAGCTATAAAGTCAAAATGTCAATAGAAAGTAGAATGAGATGGGGATGTTGGTCAGTGGGGTTGGGGGCAGTTGTATGTTGTTCCCAAAATGAAATTAGCCAGTAAGACAAAATTAGAATGAAAACATTATAGTGATTTACTGCAGACATCTTTTCTGGAATTTCATGAAACAGAGAAGATCAAGAAAATTGTTCTTCTGACAGAAAAGAGTATATATTTGAATAGTGGGGGAGAGAAAGAGAGTGTGAGGAAGGGAAGTAGAGAGAGAGAAAAAAGGGAAGAAAGGGAAATAGTGAATATGATACTAAAGAGAAAGAGAGGAAGAGAAATAAGGATGATAGAAAGAGACAGAGGAAGAGAAATAGAGATATAGCAGAGAAAGATAAGAGAGGAAAAGGGAATAGAGAAAGATGGGCAATAGAGACAAAAAGAGATGACAAAGAATAGGAGAGGAAAAAGAGAGAAAAGGAAAGATAATGATGACAGCTATAACTAAAGGGAGAGACAGTAAACAGAAAGATGGAAAATAAAGAAAGAGAGAAGACAGAAAAAAGGAGAGAAAGAAAACAAGAGAGAGAGAAAATAGAAAAGAGAGGAGACAAAAGATAGGAAGAGAGTGAGTGAGAGAGGAGACAGAAAAGAGAAAGAACAAAAGAGAGAGAGAGAGAGAGGAGACAGAAAAGAGAGAGAGGAGAAAGAATCATAAAAGAGAGAGGGAAAATAAAAAGAGAGAGAAGACATAAAATAGAATGGCAAAGAAGCAGAAAAGAGAGAGAGAAAGAATCAGAAAAGAGGTAGAAAAAAAGGGACAGATGGAAAAGACAGAAAAAGGTTGTGAGAGTAAGAGTGGAAAATCAAGGGGAGAGAGAGATGAACAAGGCAAGACAAAAAGAACTGGAAAAAAGCAACAGAGATAGAGGAGAAAAGAAAAAAGAGGAAAGAGTGAATGAGATAAAGAGAAAGAATGAAAGAAATGCGAACTGTGGAAGGAGGAGGAAAAAGAAAGAGGAAAAAATGGTTAGTAGTAGTAGAGGAAGCAGTGAAGAGACTGTAAAAAATAAAAGATATCATGGATTTTTTTGAAGATTAATTATTTTGAACATCTTTTTTTATGCAAAGAAAAATAATATCTTCGAAAAATCCACTGACTCTGGCCCTTAAAAACATAAAAAAAAAACATTCCTATTATCTGTTCACAATAGAATGGTCATTCCAGTTTTAGTCTTTACAGAATAAACAGGCTCTGTATGTTTTTCTTTTAATGATTTTAAAAATATAAAGAAAATGGTTTTTGAAAAGGCAAGTTCTTTTAATTAAACATTTTTGCTCTTTAAATATAAAAATGCCTAAATAGTGAGTTGTTGACTAACAATAGTTTAATTTTCTGGGCTTCAGAAGAAAGCACCAATCAAGCCTACAAAATTTTTTTTCTCTTTAAGAAGTTTGCTTCCAAACAAAATTCTTACCAAAGTAAACAAAGACATTGTTCCTTTAGGGAGAAGAACACAGAAAGTTTGTTTTAACTGAAAATAAATCTGACTACTTTCAAATAAATTACTAAAAGTTTTATGACATTACCAATGACAGAAATTGTGCTTAAAGTCAATTTATAGATGTAAATAAAGTGTACAAGAGACAGCCATTTTGTAATGGATCATGTGACAGCTAGATAACCAATAAGAAACACTTTTCACTTAATGTCAGGTTCTGGTGGAGCAAAATCAAAAAGAAAATATAGATTAAATAAAAAAGAAATTTAAAAGGAAGACATGAGGGGAAAAGAAGAATTATTGAGAGAGAGAGAGTGGAGGGGAGTAGACATGGAGAGAGAGTGGAGGGGAGTAGACATGGAGAGAGAGTGGAGGGGAGTAGACATGGAGAGAGAGTGGAGGGGGAGTAGACATGGAGAGAGAGTGGAGGGGGAGTAGACATGGAGAGAGAGTGGAGGGGGAGTAGACATGGAGAGAGAGTGGAGGGGGAGTAGACATGGAGAGAGAGTGGAGGGGGAGTAGACATGGAGAGAGAGTGGAGGGGGAGTAGACATGGAGAGAGAGTGGAGGGGGAGTAGACATGGAGAGAGAGTGGAGGGGAAGTAGACATGGAGAGAGAGTGGAGGGGAAGTAGACATGGAGAGAGAGTGGAGGGGAGTAGACATGGACAAAGAATGAATCCAGAGAAAGAAAGAGGTAGTGGGCAAAAGAGAAAAGAAAAGAGAGAATTATAATGAAAAATAATAAGACAGAAAAAAGTAATGTTGATGGAAGCATAAAGGTTTGGGACACACTGAAAATATATGAGTTTTGAATTGTCAAAGTGAAGTTGATATATTTCAGTGTTTATTTTCATCTTCTTCTGAATATATCCTTTTTTAATCATTTCACCCTAAAACACAAGGGGTTACTGAGTGTAAGAGCATATGAGAAAAAGAAAATATTATTAAGGAGAGAGAACAATAAAAGAACAGGAATTAAGAAGACAAAAGATAAAGATTGACATTGCATTTAAATTTTTTAAGATCAAAGTTGACTGGAAAGAGAGAAGCTAGAAGAGAGAATGGAAACATTAGTAAAGTCAAGGTACCAAAGAGGAAAAGCTCATCAGAAGCGACCGAAGACTGAATGTCAGGTCAGGACCGATACAGTCGCAGATTCTTTTTTTTTTTTTTTTGATTTTATCAAGAATTTCTAAAACCAGATGTGGCAGCAATATTCAAGGCATTGATAAATGGCCAACTTACAAATGTAGGATAAATTCTGACAAGAAAAATTGTCTAGCATGACATAGTGAACTAACTTTCTGAGCAGCAGACCTAGCAATTGATTCAATATAAATTTTCAACTTCATGTCAGCAGAAAACATTAAAAAAGGTGTAATGAGTCACTCTCCTGGAGGTTAGCATCAGACATGCTGATGGAAGACAAAAAAGGTTCTCTAAGTCAATAAAAAGAGAACCGTTTTATTGAAATTAACAAGCTATTTCTTGCACCTGTTAACAATAGATTGTATTTCATGTGAGAGAGTTGGATATATGGGAAAGATAACTGTTTACCCTAGACTTGAAAAGGTTAAGATGGTATAGGTCAGGAGAGTATTCACTTGGGAGTCATTTCCACAAAGTAGCATATCATTAGATGAAGTTTTTGAGTGGAACTTCCTTCTTACTAAGGGAATACAAAGAGAGAGAATGAGGCTTGTTCACCTCAGTGAATATGGCATGGTGGGGCTTAGCCGTAATGGATGATGGAACTAAGGAACTTAGCTCATATGATCATCTGTTCTGATGAGCTACATTTTCTATCAATTTTTTCTTTCTTCAACAAAAGCCATTTATTTTTCAAAGTTCTTATGTCTTTTAGATAGCAAGTTTATATAATGTTCAAAACTTTCCAGCAAAAGAAATTCCTAAAAATAGTGCTGGAAATTTTTGCACACATCTAATATATTCCTTTTTAGATAATTTAGCTTAGTTTGGCAAAAAGCCACAAGTATAAGGCTATGCTGGGTATGATGATAAACTATATCCATGCCCTGGGTAAGATGATAAACTACATCTGACAGCAAGGCCTTTGATTGGAGGGTTTTGAGAAGCATGGAACTGCCTCTTGATTTCTGGTGTTCATGGGTCCACCCTAACCCAAGGTGGTGGCACCTGTCAGTGTTCCAGTTATGGGCAAATGGTTACCCCAGATCCGGGGGTGGGGGGTTATGGTCAAGGCACTGTGAAAGTGTAAAAGTGAGTTTTAATACCAGTAATATTTTTTTTTGAAATTTTTTTACCAGTAACACATTTTTGAAAAAAAAAAAAAATATATTACCAGCAATACATTAAAAAAAAAAAAAGAAAAAAAAAATAATAATACCAGCAATAAAAATCTTGTCAGCATTAAATAACCTATTGGGGTTTGATATGCTGTAAAACAAAAACAAACCAAACAAGTATAAGGTACCCAATGTGAGCTAAATATTCTAGATGGATTGTTCTGTCTCTTGATAAAAGACGGAAAAGAACAGTATAAATTGAATTTTTTTCTGGAAAGTTTTGAATATATCTTATATGAGGATACTATCTAAAAGATTGAGGAATTTTGACAAAATGTCTTTTCTCGAAGAAAGAAAGAGTTGGTAGAAAATGACTTTTCTTTCTCATTTCATAGTGGAGTGAAATGCCCATGAATGAAACACTGAACAAATTGATCAATCTGTTCAAATTGCATAAACTTTTGTGTGACACCTCACATCAAATTTTACGTTCCAAATTTATTTTTGATAAAAAATTAAATATGTTCTGTAATTATTACATCAACTGAAAACATGTCAAGAAAGCAAAAGTGGCCATTAATTATTGTTTGACATGTTTCAAATTTGTTTAGCAAAGATAGAACTTGTAAATCAAATTGCTGAGGGAAGAATCAAAATTCAGATTTAATTTGTTCAAGAATCCAATTGAAATGACAAAATAACACCAAAAACTTGGTAGTGCCAAACCAAACTGCAACAAGAAAAATTTTGGTAGTGTGCAATGGGGTTGGGGTAATGAATGGTCATTTATTTCTGAGTATGTCTGTCTGTCTTAATTTTTGAAGAATGAGTATTGCATTTTTATTCAATTATGAAGAAGTGGCATTGCTCAAATTTCTTCATTGTCTATCAATGCCATTTTCCAATGACAGGACAGTGGAAAAGATACACAAGTGGACAAGTTGAAAGATGGCTTGCATTTAGAAGAAAGAGAATAAAAAGAAAAGAGGATATGAGAAGATGAGAGGGAATGAAAAAAAGAAAAATGATTAAGAGAAACTATGAGAGAAAGGGAGGAGAAAGAAGGGTATGCTACTATAGAAGAGAGAGTAAAATATCAGAGAGAGAGAGAGAAAGACTAGAACAAAGAGTAAAAGAAAAGAGATTAAAGGATGAGAGAGATACCAGAAGAAAGATGAGAAAAGGAGAGAAAAAGACAGTTAAAAAGGAGAAAAAAATGGCAGACAGACAAAAAGATTGGTTTGAGAAATAGAGAGATCTAAAGAAAGAGTGATAAATAAGCTAATAAAAATAAAGATGTCAGAACAAAGGTTGAGAAGAGAGAGGGGAAAAAAGAAAGAGAATAGGTTAGAGTAAAGAGGGAGAAAATAAGAGAGAAGAGAAAAAAGAAAGAGAGAAAAGAGAAAGAAAGAGAATGGAAAAAGAGAAAAAAGAGAAAGAGATGAAAAGAAAAGATAATGAAAAAGAGGAGAAAATGAAAAAGAGGAGAAAAAATGAAGAAGAGAAGGAGAAAAAATGAAGAAGAGAAGGAGAAAAAAAGAAGAAGAGAAGGAGAAAAAAAGAAGAGAAGGAGAAAAAATGAAAAAGAGAAAGAGAGAATGAAAAAAGATAAAGAAAGCAAAGATATAAATAGCTTTCAATCTTGAAACAAGAATTCGAATTTCTGTGTGGATGAAATTATGAAGGTATCTAGGGTAGTATTTACCTGTAGGGGTTAGGGTAGCCATTAAAAAGTAACCCATGCACACAAAAAAAAAAAATAAAAAAAAATAAAAAAGTTTTATAATATCCTATACCTCCACAAAAAAATAAATAAATAAAAGAGAATTTTAATCCTTTTAACCTTTTGCTCTTCAAAAGGAATTTTTGATGGTCTCAGACATGATCACCTTTAAGAAACAGATTGTTCTCAGTATATCAGACAATTACCATCAGATTAAAAAATAAACAGTTAAATAGTTGGAGAAAGAGAGGTGAGCAAATGGGAAGAGAGAGAGAGAAACAGACACATGAAGAGAGAGAAAGAGAGAGAGAGAGCGAGAGAGAAAGAGAAAGAGAGAGCGAGAGAGAGAGAGAAAGAGAGAGAGAGAAAGAGAGAGAGAAAGAGAGAGAGAGAAAGAAGAGAGAGAGAAAGAGAGAGAGAAAGAGAGAGAGAAAGAGAGAGAGAAAGAGAGAGAGAGAAAGAGAGAGAGAGAAAGAGAGAGAGAAACAGACACATGAAAAGAGAAAAGAGAGAGAGAGAGAGAAACAGACACGTGAAAAGATGAAGCGAGAGAGAGAGAGATGTGAAAAGATGAAGCGAGAGAGATAGAGAGACAGGAAAAGATGAGGCGAGAGAGAGAGGTGAAAAGATGAAGCCAGAGAGAGAGAGAGGTGAAAAGACGAAGCCAGAGAGAGAGAGAGAGAGAGACGTGAACAGATGAAGAGAGAGAGAGACGTGAACAGATGAAGAGAGAGAGAGACGTGAACAGATGAAGAGAGAGAGAGACGTGAACAGATGAAGAGAGAGAGAGAGACGTGAACAGATGAAGAGAGAGAGAGAGAGACGTGAACAGATGAAGAGAGAGAGAGAGAGACGTGAACAGATGAAGAGAGAGAGAGAGAGACATGAACAGATGAAGAGAGAGAGACATGAACAGATGAAGAGAGAGAGACATGAACAGATGAAGAGAGAGAGACATGAACAGATGAAGAGAGAGAGAGACATGAACAGATGAAGAGAGAGAGAGACATGAACAGATGGGAAAGGAGTGAGTTATGAACGGTTGAAAAAGGAGAGATATAAACAATTTGAAAGAGAGAGACCTCAACAGTTGGAAAGAAGATCAAAAGAGAGATGAAAAAAAAATTAAAAAGTAATGATTGTGTCCATAAAGAGAGAAGGATTTGACATTTATTTTAAGAAGAAAACTGCAAAACTGTATCTAATTTTTACTAAAACAATGGCATTACTTTAAAAAAGATAAAAAAAATGCCCATCCCACTAACCTCAACCCCTGCAGATGTCAGCAAAGAATGCCAACAGCCCCTGTTTTATCTCTAAATAAGGATTAATAATACCAAAGAATTTCTGGTATTCAAAAGCTGATAGGGCAGATCTCTTTAAGAGAGAGTTTTCCGAACATTGGACAGTTAGCAAACCAACCCCCTGGGATCTTGCACCTTGACTGTAAACAAATCTTGCTTGTTGTAAAAAGGAATTTTGAGTTGTTTTGCTGGGATGCATTTTTAAGTTAGAAGCAGGCTTGAGGAAAGAAAAACAATAAATGACATGGACAAAAAGAAATATATATATATATATATATATATATATATATATATATATATCAGTATGTAGATGTTATATTGTTCATAGAAGCTCGATATATGAATGTACACTCATAAACACACATGTGCATCGATGTATGCATGTGTGTTTATATATTGTTCAGAATTTTCTAGATTCATAGGGGGAGTGTTCAACATTGCTGATATTGGTCTGAAGATTGCCTTGAAGTGTGAAACTGACACTCACTTTACAGTGTTGATTTGTATATCCACACAGGATCCGTCTATGAAACTCTGGAGTCAGAATGCTGAAGGTAACACCAATCAGCTAAGTGATAAACTTTATATTTGTATTGCAATCCCTATTTTATACAAGTCTCATTAAAGATGACTAACAAAGGACTGTGGTTAAGCTTTTTATTAAATTTTTCTTGTGTTTGTATAAGTGTTTTTTTTTTCCTGGACATAAAATGCGTAAAAATTGTCCAAATGTTCTGCATATCCAAGTGCTTTTGGCTATTCTTTTATTCTTTTTTGTTTTATTTTTACCTGAATGTATGGGTTTGTATTTTTTTTATGGATGTGTCTAGATGTTGTAGAGTGGTTTCACAGTGGAGGCTTGTATTTGTACTAAGTCGGTCCTAAAATAGATTCGACATACAAAACGTTAGGAACTTGATATAATAGGTAATGACGCAGCAATCTAGTTGTGATGGCTGATACTTTAATATCCGACTAATGGTCGTCCGACATTGACTGACTGACCAACTCACTGAGCGACTCCTACTACTCCTACTTATTATAGGTGGGAGAGTCTATTAACTATAGAATAGGTGTGTTCCACTATAACACTAGAGTTATATGTAAACTTTATTTTCCAAACACAGTCAGAACATTATGGCCATGTTCACAGTTGATGTTATTGAGTATTGGCCTTTTCTTTATTATTAGTGATCCTACTATTTTTAGTCTTTTTTTTTACATGTGGATGAGGCTATTATCCTTGTATTTCCTACAATATGTTACAGATGGAGTTTGGTAGGTTTCCAAGTGTGTTTAAATGGATCCTAAACACACACAGAAACTTTGATGCAGTGTGCTTTATAGCTTGACTGCAGAGAGCATCACAGTTGAATAAGGCTCTGTTTTCCCTTTTAATAAAAGCACATTTTCTCATTCAGATAATTTTTTGCAAAAGCACATCTGATAAGAATATGAGAATAAATTCTTTATGTGCAAAATAATTATTTTTCATTTGCATGCTATCAAATTAATGTCAAC
Source organism: Acanthosepion lycidas (assembly GCA_963932145.1). Lineage (NCBI taxonomy): Eukaryota > Metazoa > Mollusca > Cephalopoda > Sepiida > Sepiidae > Acanthosepion > Acanthosepion lycidas. Next base: position 60,456,403 of record OZ010580.1, read on the forward strand.
TGAATCAAGGACATGTAGTTTGAGTTCTTTGTTTGAACATTTGATCTTCTTGTGAGGGTGGGAGGGATTCTCCTTCTCCCCTTGGAAGTTAGGCATTTATATTTGTGCTATCTGTTTTTCTTGCGCATGTATATCCTAAGTTTAGCTAGGTTCGCTTCTTTGTTTATATTGGTGCACCCATTGATATCCTTAGAGGCCAGATTCTGCCCTTGGAGGCTTTGAGGGCAACCTTCAAGTCATGAAGTCATGAGATGATGAATACAAAACTTGTTTTGTATCTACATCTATATATTGTAGTCACCACAGATCAATTCTTCTTAGGCTGCTGATGGGCATTAAATTCAATTCAAACTTCTGGGGTTTCCTGATATGAATCACATACTACACCATTATTTCAAACAGAAAACTATACTAATCAGTGAAAATGAAGCTCAATATTAGACTTTCTGGAAGTAAGTATATATGAACTACAACCTGTAGTTAGCCACAGACAATTTTATACTGTACCTCCACAACCAAGACATTTCTTATCACAATAATAATAAAAAATAGAGCAATATCTGACAGTTGTGAACAAGAAAAAAAATCTGGCAAAAGAAGGTGACTGTCACAAAGTGAAAATGGATCAAGAAAGATGAGCAAAGTACTAGTATCTTGCTTGAGAACTGAGAAGTTGTGAAGCATGATGGGTGAGGTCAAGCCTATAATGATGAGGAACTGTGCTACAAGAATTAGAATCAAGATTGTAAGAATTCCAAAATTTGAAAAAGGAATGAGATTGTCTCAACTACAGGGTTTTTGAGTGGGCAACTCTTGCCATATTGTTTGCAAACAGGTTTGCTCATTAACTATAGTCTTAATGCAGGCTTGCAGACATATTAGATTGAACAGGCTGCTATCTGCACATGTGTGAATGAACATCACTAGTCATCTACTCTGAGGCGTGCTTCCATATTGCACTGAAGAATAAGTGTTCAGATTCCAAGGTCAATTTTATATTTTCTGTGTTTAGTTGAAGCAATTTTACCAAGACAGAAAAATTACAGGTTTTCTTGTATTTTTCTTTAGTTGTGATTCTTGTAAATCCCTGAGGGATAAACATTCATTTTAATAACATTTTGTCAAGCCAAAGTGGAATTCTTGTTTATTGCTAAAAAAAAAACAAAAAACAATTGTTAATGTTTTAACACATTCTGTTAAAAGGCTGCAAAGGTTGGTTTGTCGATAATTCCCCTAGAGACATAATTAACTGGTTTAAAGAAAAACAGTATCACCCCCAAGGAAAGGGCTTCAGTGTCATTAGAATCTAAAAGTTTTTTTTTTGTTTTGTTTGTTTTGTTTGTTTTGTTTGTTTGTTTTTTTTTTTAAACGTGGTTATGATTGTGCTGGTCATGAAATATAAAGGTTAATTTGTCATTTGTTTATGAATAATTTCATTCTAATTAAAAAATAATAATAATTATAGGTGGATTTAATGACAGTATTTGGATGAATTTACTAAAGGCCTTAGAAAATCCATAGACAATTTTTAGAAGAAATCTTTAACAGATGTTTGAAGCAGGGTGAAAAGAAGATTATTTTAGCCGAGTCAAGTTTATAAACTATTTTCAAACTCCACCCTGCAAGCTATTCTAATTTAAATTTTCATTTAGATATTTAATTCCAACCTCTGTCTATATCTTTGAGGTAAGGTATTATGATTAATTGAATTATTTACATTATTTGAACTGTTATCCTCATCTTCATTGCCACATTCACAATGTTTCTGCCATTGTACACTCTGGCCTTCTTCAGGTGATTGGAATCTCAACCTGATGCCTTTATTTCATCAAGGCCAAATGGCCAAATGGATAAAGATGTTGGTTAGATCCAGTGACTAGACCCAAAGAGTTGTGAGTTCAATACCAGGCTACATCAATGGTGAACCAAAAAATTTGGAGAATTGATTAAAGAGAAATAACTGAGACATCTGGAAGAGGCATGGCATGTGGAACTAGAACAGTTTACACTATTGGATGAAATAAAGGCTTTGGTTTGAAATTCCAATCACCTGAAGAAGGTCAGAGCATACAATGGCTGAAACATAAATATGGCAATGAAGGTGAGGATAACAGTCCGAATAATGTAAATAATGCAATTAATTCCAACTGTTTTAAATTCAGAGTTGCTAGAATCTTACAAATGTTGCAAAAAGTAAATAAAAATTTTCAACAGGATAAAAATTCATATTGTAAGGAGAGTTGGCAGAAACTTTCCTGCAATTGCAGACAGCAACAGATGTTTTGCATATTATTATTATTATCATTATTATTAGCAGGTTTCGATCACTGTCTAATATTATTAGAATGTGGAATTTCACAGAAAGAAAGTTCTACAATATTGTACAGCTTACATACAAGGACTGTCTAGAATGTATCATATCATTTTTAATAACTTAAGAACTAGTTGATGTAACTTAAACAGAAGAGACCTTACTTCACAAGCAGAGGACAAGCACTCTCCCAAGGGATTATTCAGTTGACTAAATGAATTTGTGTACTGGATGATCTTCACAGTCATCATGACAATGATCCTACTATAATGTCTCATGCAGAGTTAGTTTTTGATAAAATATCGCATGACTCATGTTTGTAAGGGCTCTCTACAATCTAGATACAGATGCTCGCAACTTATAGTTTTTCACAATGGTAAAATTTGTGTTAAAACACTGTGGATGAGATTATGGGGAACATAACACAGCAGCTGAACCTAAAGAGGATTTTGCAGACTGCTTTCAAAAGTAGAAAGGATGCTGGAATAAAGATAGTATTCTGAAGTGGCTTTTTTTAAAATATTTTTTTTATTAATATTAAATACCTAGATATGGCATAAATGTTTTATATATTCACTTATTTGTACACTATTTACATTATTTGGACTATTGACCTCATCTTTGTTGCCATATTTATTACAACTTTTTGGCTGTTGTACACTCCGACCTTCTTCAGGTGGTTGGAATGTTCAACTGAACCTTTTATTTCGCTCACTGGTGTAGACCGTGCCATGTTTAATCGATGTCAGTTATCAGTTATCTCCTGTTAATTCCCCTCTCCAAGTTCTCCACTGACTTAACCAGGTATTGAAATCACACTCTTTTAGGTCTGGATCTAACTAAGTCTTTATCCACTGTGTCATGTGTTCTTGAGGACATCTGTGTATGAATTTCTGGGTATTATAAACCTAATGTCTTCAGCAACCATTTTTTACCAGTACTCATATTCACTTATTTGTATCTATATCTTTCATCTTACAGTATATATATTTCACTTTCCAAATGACTAATTTTTTTACTATTTTCATATCTATTTCAGTTGCTGTTACTACCATGATCTTCATTTATGACATCTTTATGACTATGCCCAACAACAGGATTTGGGGCAAAATGCATTTAGTAACCATACATATGTTTGTGTGTGTGTGTGTGTGTGTGTGTATACGTATAGTATTAAAAGTACTAATTTAAGCTTTTTGATATCTCTTCAAAATATAATAGGATAAAAAAAGTATCTCGTCTACAAAAAACATAAAATGAAACAAAGTAAAGAAAGAAGTAAACCACAGATATTCATGTACATTATAGATTTTACAAGCATGTTAAATAGGTGCATCACAGAAAAGATTTGGTTAAACTCTAATGCTTGGATTTACCAGAGAAATTTCAATTTTTTCAGTAGAAAAATAACATCTTTGTAAAAGGAGCCATGAAACCTACATAGGCAGCAAGAAGAAGAAAAAAGAAAAAAATGCCATTCTCTAAAAGAATAGATACAAAACCTGACATTCAAAGAATTACACATGATTGTCAGAAAGATGCTAGGGAATGGTGATGAATTTTAATTCTATTCGATTCTTGTGCTGACATGATCTGCTTGGCAAAAACAATTTGCAACACTGACTCTTGTAGTTAAAAAAAAAAAGAAAAAGAAAAAGAAAAAAACATCAAATGAATCTGTGAATGAAGAAACAGGTTGGCAAAATGGCAACTGCCAGAACTGAACTGCTGAAGATTCTTGCGCAGCTCATTTGTAATTGTTTCATGTAGATATGGTAAATTCTTTCTGATTGACATTTTCAAGATTTTTCTCACATCATTTATGAGGAAAAGCAGCTCTACATGTAAGATATTTCTCAGAATACTTTTCATTACCGAGTCTTTTATATATTGTGGAGTATCAAAAATGTTTATCATCATTAATACTATTCAGTTGTCCCTTTTTTTTCTCAGAATTCATAAGAGTGAATGCCAATATTGAGATTCTGGAAATTTTATGGTATTATTTTAAACTGAACCTCAAAAATGCTTACAGAATTTGGGTAACAGAAGGATATGGAACAATATCTGATTATTGTGTCCCAATGTGGTTTTAAGAATGGTGACTTGTCATTTGAAATAAAGCCTAAACATGGATGATCATCAATTGTTTCTTATGATGTTTTAAATTGCTGACCACTAGCAGTTGAAAACTTTAAGAGCTCAGATCATCAAAAGATAGCATACGTACAACATCACTTAAGTTTCAAAATACATACAGGACATCTTTGGAGGTTCAAATTAATTACAAATGAAAACATTTTTGATTCATCCTAATATTATAGATATAGCAGTTTATGTAGCACAGACATCAGAGATGTTTGGTATCACATATTGGATTTATGAAGAAATACATCAATATTTTCATTTACTTTGAGGATTAAAGCTAACAGGGTCAGTCAAAAAGTAATGCCTGTACTAATTTCAAAAGTATTAGTCAGAATTCCAAGCAGATTTTGTTTTGGCTGTAACCAAAAAGTATCCAAAAGAGTAGTGAAAATTCTATTTTACAACAGGTATTTATAAGCAAGAGTAAAAATGTTAGTTTAACAAAATTTTTAAATTTAAGAGACACTTGTGAATATTCACCAGGTTAACTGAAAACTCTGTGTGATCAAAATCAAACAAGGACAGAAGTTAATTATCTAGGAAGTGTTATAAAGTGGTAAATATGACATGGGAATCTGAAGACTGATTGGGATAGCAGAAAGATGCCTTCCAGAAATAAAACAAGTATTAAGACACAGGAAAAAATAGATTCAAAAAAAAGATAAAAGTAGTCAATTTTTATGTAATTTTTGGGTAATTTCCTTACAGATGAAGTGGAGACTTGAGGCAACAGAAATTTGGTTCTAAAGAAGAATGCTGAGAATACCATGGATGATACATGTGATCAATGAGAAAGTTTCAAGAAAAATGGCAACAAAAAGGACATTTCAGAAAAGAGATGAAATTTCTTGAGCACATGAGTTTTAAACCCACTGAACATATTGAATGCAAAAAGAGTAGAGTGAAACCTACTTCATGTGCTTGCTTAAATGGATGGCAGAAGATAAACTGGGATGTATGGTAAGGGTACAAACATTACTCAGAGTCATAAAAGATAGGAAGTTGTGAAGAGCCATAATCACCTACATCTCTGAAGGGACATAAGATGTAAAAGTGATAGTATTGCTGAACTATATCTGGAGAAAGTGAAGGAAAATTAAAATCTTTCTGCAGGGAAAGTAATGGAAGCAATAGACCTTGTTGCATGATAATCAAGCGAGATTGCTGCATCTAAAAAAGATATATCAGTTCCAGCAGGGTGTAGAAAAGAATATCTAAGATGCTGATTAGATGAGCGAGACACAACAAAGAATGTGGCCAGTTGCCTCCATGCTGAGCTTCATGTGTGGCTGCATTATTGAACACAGGGGAGATAATTCAGTTAGGAAAACTGCCAATCATTTGGCAAAATGTGGATACAAAATTCTATTATGTTTCCTTGTTGCCTTTAAAAATGTAACTGGAAAGAAAAAAAGGGTAAGTGAGGGAGCACAGGGGAAAGTTGTGAATAATTTGATTAAGTCATATTGAAAAGTTCAATATGAATGTTGTGAACTCTTATACACACATTTTACATAAGTTCTCTCTATCTGGGTGTGTAGGAGATAAAAATGGGCAACATATAGCTTATAAGAGGGTCTCTCTCCAATTCCACACACACACACATTATATATGTATATTAGTAGACCTTTTGACAAAATGGAAGCATGAGAAAGATATTAAAAATGGGAATTTTCAAGACATGCACATAAATATACAATAAATATTATTAGTCTTATCAATATTATTATTTTTGTTTTTTTTATATCTCAAATTTCTTTCATTAGCCTAATACATCTAAATATATGATATATTTTAATATATTTTACTGTTATATGTTATTTATAGAGATACAGATATTTAAATGCTCTGTTTATAATAAACAGTATTAACAACATTTAGCAGCCTGAATGTCTGAGAAATTTCATTGAAAATGTGCATCCTCCAACAGGAATCAAACCTGTATTCTACACGGAACCATCATATAGCCTGGCATGCTATACCAGTTTAGCTACGAAGGAAGCGTCTGGTTATAAATAGACCATTTACTTAGATATATATATATATATATATATATATATATATATATATATATATATATATATATACATGCTAATTAGTGGAAAGCGCTCAATATAAGTGATAGAGCTAACATAATAAGTTGTATGGATATGAGTTGTGACTATGTATGTGTCTATGCATATGATAGTACCATCCCAAACAAACACAGAAGTATATCCCCCCTACTACCACCAAACAGACAAACAAGCATAAATAGATCCAATTTAAAAAAACAAACCGGTTTGATGATCGTAAAAATGTGAAACCCAGGGTCACAAACTCATATCCATACAACTTTATATATATATATATATATATAGATATATATATATATATATATATATATATATATATATATATATATATAAATTAAAAATAAGTGTGTGTGTATATATATATATATATATATATATATATATAAAATTCAAATTTCTATTGAAATATATGTTAAAACATGTGTGTGTGTGTGTGTGGAGAAAGTATTAAAGGGAAAGAGATACCTCTATATCCATCTAGTGTGTGTGAGAGAGAGAGAGTCTCTCTCTCTCTCTCACATATATATATATGTGTGTGTGTGTGTGTGAGTACAAAGTTTTCAGCCCAGTCAAAATGCTATTTTCCAACAAATTTCTGATATATGGTCATTTTGAGTGGGGAAATTTGATGGGTAGAAAGTTCAACGAGAATGCATTCTGCTGCAAACCATTGAATGCCAACTGTGGGGTCACATAATTTGAAAACAAAACTTGAAGATCTTTGTCTGGGATGACTTTTCCATGCTTCAAAATCGAGGGAAAGACAGCAAACCGTCTTTGCCACTCAAACATAGACAAATCTGAGACATGTCACAGATCCATGAACCATTCTGTTTTCAGGCCATTTGGACATGGGTGTATTAACCATAGCACACTATTTACATTATTTGGACTACTGTCCTCATTTTTGTTGCCATATTTATTACAATGTTTCGGCCATTGTACGCTCATGCCTTCTTCAGTTGGTTGAAATGTCGAACTGAGCCCTTTATTTCGCTTATTGGGTAGACTGACATCCATTAGACATGGCAACCAACTGAAGAAGGCCAGAGCATAGAATGACCGAAACATTGTAATAAATATGGCAATAAAAATGAGGACAATAGTCTGAATAATGTAAATAGTGTACATAATACTTCATCTCAGAAATATAGACAGATAAGCACAGCACTTCAGACCATATATATAAAATGTAGATAAGTTTGTACATATAATCAAATCTTTCTATATATTCATATAGAGAAAGACAAAATGTGTGTGGACTGTACAAACATATGCATGCATATGATAAATGTGTGATTGTGTAAGGAATTACATCGAAGTACATATGCATACTTACATAAATAAAAGATGTACAAACACAATTCCCTTTTTATAAATACATGCACACATGTGAAGAAAATGTTGATATTAATATCAACATTTGCACCAATATCCACCATAAGCGGGGAGTGGGAGTAGAAGAGCACCTGGAATATGCAGACACTTGTAAAAAGAGAATCAGAAAGATAGATATCTAAGTGCCATACAAACATGCAAGCCTGGTGCTTTGAATACAAGACGCATTGATTCATAGTTTATGAATGTGAAGAGTCAACTTTCTTTAGACTCAGCCATTGGCAGAATGAGCAAATTTTTCCTGTTCCCTCATTTAACTGTTCTCTTTGGATGAATGTCTTTCTTCTTTTTTGAGTGGCTTTGATTGTTACAGACATTCAGGAGTTGGAATTATTGAAAAAGAAAATGAACATTTCTTCTAATCTCAGACAGATGATGAAAACTATCTTTTATTTTATTGACTTCTTAAGATCAAGCCTGAATTTGTAAAGTGTCCGTTGTAGACATGATGGAGGTAATATTAGTGTATATGTTATCAAATTTTGCAGTTACACCTTAGTTTCTCATATTTATTTTTTTTACTGTTTTATTTGTTTATACTTGAAAAATATTGAAGAAATAGAATTTTATTATCATTATTGATTGACACTTTATTTTTTTTATTTTTTACTAGTTTACCCTCACCTTCAGAAATGATGTCAATATTTAAGCTTTTGATATTTTAAAAGTACAATATTTATGAGGTGTTAATTTGTTTTAAAATTTTTTCAGATAAAATGCTCAATATCAAAGACAAGAAAGAATGTTTACATAAGGTTTAATGTTGACAGTGTGGATATCGGAATCAACATTGCATAGTGAGTAGCAGTTTCAAGCCTCAGTGCATGAAATTGTATTGAGGCATGAAACTAACAGTCTTTGTACAAACACAAATGTATGTGTGTGTGTGCTAGAGAGATATAAATACATCTACTTCTAGTCTAATAAAAAACATTCAATCCTTAGGAGAACTATTTTAAAGTTAGAGCTGTCTAAGTATATGAGTATTAATGATTTTTGTGTAAAACTTCCCAGCATTTCTTGGGAAAAATGCATATTTGACACACACTTTGCACACATCTAATATATAAAAATAAGTAAATAAATAAATATTATCAGCAAAGTTGAACATCTATAAGGATATAGGATTTATATCAAGCAAACAAGAATAAAAAACAAGCAGATTTTATGAATATTCACCAAATTTATGAATCTTTGCAAACATGCAATTAATTTTTTGCTGAGTTTTCTGTCAAATGAGATTGAGATTAGTATGCAGAAAATACACAAATATTTATTGTTCTCATATATATATATATATATATATATATATATATATATATATATATAAGACATTTGCTTTGATAAAGTCCCTCAGAAGATGAAACATGTTAGCTAAGATAAGTTTTCCTTTTGTCTTTATTTATATTGTCCTTTTACAGATATACTCTATCTAAAATATATATATATATATATATATATATATATATATACACACACAAATATATATATGAGATACACAGAGTGTGTGTGCGTGTGTTCATGCATATATTTGTCTGTATGTCCACAAGTATATGCTTATGTATGTGTGTACATGTAAACATTATATATATATATATATATATATATATATATAATGCTTTGAATGTAACTTTGTAATGTATGTTCATAAGGATCTCCATTGAAGATTAACTGATAAATTTCCTGTATGATGGAAACAAGAGTAATACTGGCAAGAGATGATATGATAGGCACACATGCTCGTTGGTTGGTGGGGTGAGAACCATATCTGCACACAGGGATGATGCCATCTTTTCAACAAGCCCCTGTATGGTGGCTGCCACATTTACTCTATAAATAACACTTTAATACAAAGAGTGTCAGAGGAAATTCAATAATGGACACATCAATAACATGGAGCCAGTGAGCCATAGGACAAGCAAAGGCTTGAGGGCCCCCCCCCCCACAAGATTTGTACTTTCAAAATACTCTCACAGACAAGTAACTCCTCTTTATTCTATATATTATAAGGACAATTGTCTTCATCTTTACAGCTGATTATGTTGTATGGGATCTTTAAAATTGACTTTATACTTTGTTTCATCTTTTGCATAAGAATATACGAATGTAACAATCATAGGATATGTTTGAAATGGCAGAAACATGCTTTTGAACTGATTAGTTTGACAAAAGGACACAAATGATGGACACCATGAGAGGAATAAAATCTTGGCAGTATTGCCTGATGTATATTCTAATAAGTAAAAAAAGATGAAAGTAAATACCAATCCAAATTAATAATAATGGTTCATAATGCTCCATCAAATAAAAAAAATGATAGAATTTTTCAAGTGTTAATATTTTAACTCAACTGAATAGATTATTGCTTTGAGTAATCGTGAACCCCCATTGGAAAAAAAATTCTTTTTTCTGGTCTTTAAAATGTGAGTGAAGAGAAATCGGATTATAATCCCATATTTGTAATCTTGGGATTTTGTTCGATTTTTCAGATGAGAACAGATTTATCGCCAGGATAAACAACCTTTTAGTTCCTTAAAGAAGTCAAATAAAATGATGACTTTTCTGTTTGTTGTTATTGCTGGTAGTAAAGGAAGAAAGGATTTTATCATAATTGATTTGATACATTCACAAGCCAGAAGAAATCAAATTATAAATTGTATGTTTTTTGTTTACTTTTGAATTAATGCTCTCATCTTTTTTCTTTCTTTTTCTTTAAATAATGACATATCTTCAGTGATATTAAAGTGGATATTGAAGTCAACACCCCATAGTGACAGTCTATTTCATGTTTCTATGTAATCATCAGACCTGATGATTGCATATAAGCATGAAAAAGACTGTTGCTGCTAGGTGTTGAATTTAATATCTACTTTATATTTACATATGCTCTATCTCTGATATTGAGCACTTTAACCCATAAATATAGCATACCGTAAAACTACATTTTATCATATATATATATATATATATATATATATATATATATATAGATATGAAAATGATATGTAATTTCTTATATATCAAAACAATTTTTGGGAACATCTATGACAAAGTGGATAAAGCTTTTTCATGTGATGCATTTTATCTTTTAGGACTTCATATGTATGAAGGTAACGAGATGCTGAAATCTTTAATTTAATTTTTTTTTAAGTAAGTAATATAAAATATATTTAATAACAAAAGTGATAAAAATATGAAAAAGAAATTAAATGAAATTGGATGGATTATATACACAAAAACTTTTTTTAAAAAAAAGAAAAAATTAAAATTTCAGCATTCCCTATCCTATATGCATATATGTTTGCATGCGCACACACACACACACACACATATATATAGTAGAAGTAGTATACCACTTCTTAGGAAAGGCTATCTGCTCAATTTTAGATTGAATATAAACTCATGTCCTACTTCTGTGGGCTTTCCTGCATACAAATTGGAGGAAAAACTTGTGTATGGTCTTTGAGCTTATCTAGTCCTATGTACTCTCATGTAACTCTTCAAACCTGCTGCTGATCCACATACAGTGTCACAAAATTAACAATTCCCCTGTAAGTTGTTGTGGATGGCTGTCAATAAAATCTACTTGTGTTGAGATCTGAGATGGTTAGCTATTCAGCTTTAGATATGAAAATCCTACCACAAGTGTGACATGTCTGCTCTATCTAAAAATTATGATTGATCTTATTTTCCTTGAACCATTAAAACCATCATTTAATATTTTCCTCCATACAGAGTGATCTCTCAATGTTTCCTAGACTTCAACATCAATATGCAGTTTTAAGAATGTTTTTAACAGTATCATTTAAAACATTTTTTTAGTTTCTCTTTTGAATTTTTATCACATGGTAACTTTTCATAAAATAACTGCTTATATATACATATATGGAAGACCTGAAATTTTTATTAATATTTCCAGTCATCACCAGCTGCCTATTATTTTGACTTATAAGGATAACTTCTATGTGTTGATTATTGTCTTAATTTTGTCTTTGTGATACTGTTTCTTGTTCATTTCTGCTGAACCAGAGAATATATTATTTCACAACCTGATCTGGGGATTGAACACATCAGTGGTAGATTTCTAGGCACCTTCAGATCCAATATCAGATAATTTTCATATTTCGCTATCATTGTGGTTCATTTAGTACAGCTTTCTTTGACAATTTCATTTCTGATTTTTAAGATGCAAATTTTCCAATATACTTTAACTTATTTGATTCATTTAAGTGATGGTTCCCATCTTTGATTGCTATAGATTTTATAACAACATTTCAGCCAAGTACCCCTGACAATAAACTACATCTGGCAGCAAGGCCTCTGATCAGGAGATTAGAAGTTTTGAGGAGCATTGAACCAACTCTTAATTGCTGTTGCTCCCAGGTCTACCAGGACCCTGAGTAGTAGCAGCTGTTAGGGTCCCAGCTATGTGCAAATAGTTAACCCCCTCCAACAAAAAAAAAAGCCTATAAAAACATAAATATACATTTCTATAATAAAAATACAAACAATACATTTTTATATTAAAAAAATACCAACAATACATTAATCAACATGAGAGAACACTTTTATGACATTAATCCATATAATAACCTAAAATTTCTTAAAGAAATCAAACTGTATTCCAAAATATAACTTCAACAAAACTACAGTATAAAACACACATATCACTGCCTCTAGTAATGATGTCCACATCAACATGTACAAAAGCTGAGTATCGTCTACCATGTATTCAATTGTGAAAGCAGAATAACATATATCATATTTTTATTATTTCAAAGCTCCCAAGAAAATTGAATTTTGGCATTAAATGACCCATAAGGTGTTGATATGCCGTTGAACAAACAAATCAAACCAAGTTCCCTCTGGCTATCTTCAGGAGTTCAATATGTTCTGGTTCAGCAGCAACAAACAAAAAAATAACATCACAGGAACAAGATCACACAACAATGAACTTATGATATCCCTTATAAGCCCAAAATAATGGACACCTGAAGATGGCTAGAGAGTGATTGGCCAAAATGTGTCTATAACAACATCTATAAAAGTTAAGATCCAAAGTATAGTTTGAATAAATCAACTGTATAGCTGTGTACAGAAGTTGTAGTAGTAGTAGTATGACCAAATGTAAAGGAGGAATGAAGAAAAGGTTATAATGTCTTAAATTTCATCACCTTTTTATGATTTTTGCATCAAAACTTAAATACTACAATGAAGATGGATTTTGAAATGCTGACAGAATGTAAAGTTCAAGCCCTGACTGGGGATAATTCTTTGCTTTATTTTTACCGACTTCAACTCACCATGATTAAGTATCAGTATATAAAAAAAGCTATGTTTTTGTGAGAGCTAGAATAGTACTTAGCAGTTAAAATGGATGTTGGAATAGTGAAACCTCCCTTGCCAGGGTGCTGATATTGTTAATAGATTGCAAGAGAAAACCCCTGGTGGTTAAGGAAAATGGAGCTTCTTCCTCCCCTCCAACTGAAATGAATGAGGATTATAAATGACATCTAACCTTATAAATGTCCATTTACTGGCTAACTAAATTTTATTTTCATCTGGCTTCTTTTGGGTTTATGTACAAGCCAGCCTTGAAGGAAACTAAACAAGTTGCATGGCTTCCTGTAGGTAAGGAAGAACAAAAGTAAATTGCATTAAAAAAAAACAGCAGAAAGTAAACAATAAATAACAATTGAACACACACTTTCCAGGCACAAGAAAAGACATCAAAAAATGTTTGAAAAAAAAATTGTAAAGGGGAATAAAAAAAAAAAAAAAAAATATATCTGCACCTCCACCTGCTATATATTATACACACACAAAAAGCAAAACTCTTTTAAACTTAGAATCAAAAAACATACATAGAGCATAAAAAATTCTCAAGGCAGGTTTAAAAAAAAAAAAAAAAAAAAAAAAAAAGAAGCCATTTCTTTTCAGCACACCAGTGGAAAAAAGGGCATATCAGAATAAAAATATTTCCCCATCAAATAAAGAACAACCTTTAAAAGACACCAAATTGTAAATTACCAAAGAATTTAAATTTATGAGTGAGCAAGTCTTGGAAACAAGGGTTCCTCATTCTGTGAGTATTCTCCCAAATGAAAGGGGTTTGAACAGGTTTATAGAAAGAGTGGTGATGGAGAGGTGTGGAATGGATGCAGAAATCAAGGTTGTTTGGTGGTGTATTTCTTGAGGGTCAGTAGGGAAAGACAGAGATTTCATTCCTTCCTAATGAGGTTGGCAGGGATCATAAAGCAGCAACTGAAGCCTGTCGTCATTTTATGACCGTTCTTGTCACATTCCATCCAGAAATGGTTGGGCTGCTCTCAAAGAATAATACAGGCATTGCTCCATTAATCCCTCCCCAAAGGAGGTGCTGCTTAGTCATACAAAGCAGGACAAAAAAAATTATACAGAAATGTATTCAAATATCAATTTCAACTGTGAAAAGATAATGTTTTTTATATATATATATATATATATATATATATATATATATTCAGTTGTATGGATATGAGTTTGTAACCCTGGGTTTCAGGATTTTGTGATCATCAGACAAACCAAACTCTGCAAATATATATATATATATATATATATATATATATATATAAACATACACAAGGTGATTGAAAAGTAACTCCCCCATTTTAAAATACTGATTATTCATTAACTATAATAGTAACAATAAATGGACACAGGAAGAAAGTGTTTATCATGAGGTTTTATTTAAAATTCAATATGAGTACCAGATTTTGCTACCAGCTTCTTAAGCTGCCCAGGAACTATTGTGGTATGGAAAACATAATTTCTTGTATTCAGTCTTCAAGTTCTTCTAAAGTCTTGGTTTGGTATAGTAAACTTGCTCCTTTAAGCAACCCCAACAAAAAAAGTCACAGGGTGTTAAGTTAGGACTGTTGGCTGGTCACTCATACATAAAATAAGGTGTTACTTTTCAATCACTGTGTGTATATATATATATATATATATATATATATATATTAGTGAATATGCATAATATCCCACATCGATAGTATGAGTCAAAGTTTTATGCGAATACACAATGTTCAGGTGCAGATACAGCACCTGAAGATTGCTTATCACATGAAACTTCGAGTCATGGTATTGATATGGGATATTACGTATATTCACTAATATATACTTAATAGCTGTGTTATATAACATTTTTATAACACCTGAGAAAAAGTATGTGTATACGTATGTTTTTTATCATATATATATATATATATATATTAGGTTGGTGCGAAAATAAATATGTGAGAAAACGACATTACTTTTGCACCAACCTAATATATATCTCGTCTGAAGTTATTAAGCAAAGCATATAAACTTTAACAATTCAAATTTGGTTTGAAAAAAAAGTTGTCAAATTTTAAACAATCAATTTAGATATCAAAAAGTTAAAATTTTGGGTAGTATCAATGTTTTACTGAAATTATTTGATATATTCTAAAAAAAAACTCAAAACTACCATCTGAAGTTATTAGGCAAAACCAAATAATCACATTTTACTTCAATAAAAAGCTACTAAAATCATCAAAAATTGATCAACACCTATAATAGAACAAATAACACATAAATCCTTTACATTTTAATACATTTCTCAATAATATCCAGTAATTGTCCATTGATTTTGTTAATGTTTTTACTTCAGCAGGTTTAATTTCTGACATGGTAGTTTTAATTGCCTCCCCATTGGTCTGCTTTGCTGTTATATTGTTTGCCAACTTTATATAATTTCATCTTTATAATTAACCATAAATTTTCAATCAGGATTTGATGGTGGCCATTCTATTATCTTTTCTCCTTTAAATCTTTTATGCTCAAATAATTCAAGCTTAGATACAAGAGAAAGAGCATTGCCATGCATAAATACACACTTTGCTTTGAAACTGTGAGACTGGGACTTGTACCATGCAAAGAAAATCTTGTTCATAAAAATCACAATAGTTAGCATTGTCCAGTTTAACTCCTTCACAGACTTTGAATAGTCCAATAATGGTTTGGTCAACAATTCCAACTCATAATACTACCACCTCCTTGTTGCCTTCTTTTAGCCACAGGCATGTCTGAATTTGATAAAATCAATCCTTTGGTCCATCCATCAGGTCTATCAAATGTCACTCAAGAGTCATCCACAAAAATTAATTTTAGAAAAGTCAATTTTCATGTATTTCTTGGCCCAATTTTAACACTTTAAAATATTTGATTTAACTTACTTTAGTTTACATTCATCTCAAGGAAGCAAGTTTTTAATGCCTTTTTCTTTGCTTTGAGTTCTCAACTTATATTTTGAACAGCCTTCTTTATTGTCCAATCATCTCTGCAAAGCTCCTTTGATATCTCCAATGTGGACATTCCTTCACACAATAACTTTATTTTGTTTTCAGCAGTTGTTAGATCCTTCCCTTTACCCATGTTTCAAGGTATATTATGGACAAAAAGAAAAAATAGTTTTTATGAGATTTCAGAAGTCTTAAGATAATATTAGTTTAATTTGTATATTAACTTCAGTCAGTCTATTTTTGTAAATTCCAAATATCTCAAAAACTAACAATAAAAATGGCAGAAAATTTAGCTAAATATTTTACTAAGGGTGGAAATAATTGAGTTTAAATTTGACAAATATTAGTTCAGAACTTTTTGAGCCATTAAGGTTTATTTGATTTGCATAACTTCAGTCAGACTGTATATGTATGTAGATATATAGATAGAAAAATAGAAAAGTGGACACTGAGGACAACACCAAGCAGTGACAGTCTGTTTCATTCTTGAATGCAATCTTTCGGAGAATGTCATTCATTTGCACTTGCCACATAAATTCACTAAAATAGTTTTCGTAGTTATTTATAAAATGGTAAATAATTAATATTGCATTATAGTTTACATATTTTTATAATTTTGTAAATAATTGTTGCCAAGTGAATGAAAAGTGTTTGCAGTAATAGTCGTGTCAAGGGAATAAACTTTTGACACACTATTTACTTGTAGTGACAAAGTTTAAACATTGCCCAAATTTGTATATAAAGGGTGTCCCTTTAATGTGGATACACTTACTTGACAGTTTTTACTTAAATGTTGTAATGAATTTTAAAAAGAAAAGCATTTAAAATTTAATATATTTGCTTTAAATGTTCTGATTCAAAGAGATTATTACTAATCTCTCCCAGCTGCTAAATTCTCAAGACATTTTTTCCAATCCATGAGAATTCTTGTCTCATTACAAAAGACAAATATTTAGTAAAACATTTATTCTTCATTATGGCTATCTTTAATTAACTTCAAGGTAATTACCATGGTGGCTATAAACAACAGTGTATGTATATATTGGAAGGAGAGTGGTTCTGTAGGTGTGAGAGAGAAATTCTTCTTCACATGAGAAATACCTCAAAAACAAAAAAAAAAAACAAAAAAAAAAAATTGTAGAGATATTTACTTAATTTAATTTAGTATATAAAAAGGTCAAAGATATTAGAAGTAGGAAGATTATGTAGCACTAAATTTCCAAAAGACTTGTCTGCATTTGTAATACTTATGGATAGAATAGGTTCCTCAATTTTGTTTGTCAGTGAAAATGTTTACTGTCAAATATTGTTATATAATTAAATAACAAACATATTTATAGAGCCCATTATTAAACACTTAATTCTTCCTAATTTTTGAAGACTAATAAAAGGATTCACAGAAATATTTACACAAGATATTTTGTATTAATTATAGTAGATGACATGTCACTATTAGGATGTTTTATGAATTTTACTAGATTTTCCAAAGTCGACATTGTTAACCAGGTTTGTGAAACTACAGGAAACATGACATTGTAATAACAATGACAAGTTATAGAGAGAGACCATTAACATTGTGCGTATGGCATGGCATCTCCTGAAATTGATGAATTCTTCATTCATTGATTTTATCTGCTATTGTATTTCCTCATATGAATATGTGTGTGTGCCTGTGTGTATGTGTATCTATGCGCATATATGTGTACGTATGCACATATATATGTTCATGTATATATATATATATATATATATATATATATATATATACACACACACATAACACATATGTGTGTGTGTGTGTGTGTATGCATGGGTCCCTCTCTCTCTCTCTCTATATATATATATATATATATATATATATATGTATGTGTGTATGTATGTAAAAACAAAAAAAAATGAACAGACTGCCCAATATACAGGTTTGCATTGCAAAGTTCATATCTTTTTCTTTTTATTCTTTCACTTCAAGAAAGGTGATAAAGCCACTAAGATGCAAGGAGTGAAAGAAACAGAAAGGATAATAAGAGAACAGGATTTACAGAGACAGAACATTGATGATTGATGTCGCATTTAAATTTTAGAAGGTTAAGTTGACCGGAAAACAAGAAGCCAGAACAGTGTTCCATGAACATGAAGTGTCAGAGAAGAAACTATTAGCATAGATCTTGCACAGTTACATCTAGTCATTTCAACAGTAAACTTATGAAACCAATCTAGTAGTGGAGTACTCTACTTAAATTTGTCAAGTCAAAATAGTAAAGAACAATTATTATGGAAATATTTCTTGATAAAGTTTAGGGAACCTACATTATGGCATTGGAAAAGTGACTAAACCTGAGATGCCATATCAGGACTGATGACATTGCAGATTCTTCTTTGGGTTTTATCAATAATCTCTAGATACATGGCAGATGTAACAGACCAAATATCACAACAATATTTGATGCATGGACAAATGGTAGACTTATAAATTTGTAAGATAGATTCTGGTGAAAAAAAAAAAAAATTGTCTAGCATGACATGGTGAATTGACTTTCTTAGCAGCAGACCTAGCGACTGATTCAATATAATCATTCCAATGTAAACCCTCATCTACAAATTTTTAACAGTTTTCATTAACAATCAAAGTCTCCATTGGGCTAGTCTAGAATTCACTCCAAAATTTGACCTTAAAGTTTATTTCATCAAAAGCCCAGAGAAGCATGAATAATTTGTCTGAATTTCCAAGAGGAATTGTTGTTACTATTATACATTGATTTATTTGGGTAAAGTTTCTTTTATTCATAACATTTTGGCTACTCGACTCTCTGGCTTTTTCCAGGTGTATGTTGTATTCAGCTTCATTCAACATTCTTGCAAGGTTACCAAATGGAAACTGCCTCCGAAAAAGGTCAGAGAGTGAAGCAGTCAAAACATTGTGATAAAAACAACAAAGGTAAGGAAATAGATTCAAAGAAATGTTCTATAGAAACACATCAGTCTCATGTGCATAACAGATTTTCAAGAATGCTGAAAGATAATGTAATGTCAAGACCAACATCCTTCTCCTTTAATTACATTTTAAAATCTCTAAAGCAACAAAGAAAATTGATATATTGACTAAAAATATCAAGCAAAGATAAATATTTTATACAAGGTTTTGCTAATTAAATTTTACTCAATTAGAGTGCCACCTAATTATTGCTAATTAATCCAGCAGTTTATTATAAATATTCAAGATAAACATTCCTTCAGATATCTAATTAATATAGATATAATATATATTATTTTATATACTGCTGAATTGACTGTTGACCTACAAAGCTTATTTTTATAAAGAGTAAACAACATATGAGTAAGTAAAAGATTTGTAGCTGATTTTTCATGCAAAGACACACTGCTACACAAACCAGATATATTGAGATTGGTTTGTTTTCAAATTTAAATGAAATAGTTACTGACTTGGATGAAATTTGTGAGCCAGCTACATGAAGTCGCACAAGTTCCATAACCCATTAAGTTCATAGGAGCACCACATGTGCTATAGCAGTAGTAGTGTGTCTAGAGTAAGATAGCCTGACATAACACATTCCACTTCAGGTTAAAGAGTGGATATCCCAAAATAAGTGGAATTATCTAACTCATTCTTGGTCATAACTTTGCAAAGAAACTGTAGGTCATTACAACTATGTTCCCTTAAATCATGGCAAATATTCAAATGACTTTTTTTTTTTTTATAATTAATACTCTGAGACCAAACATAGCATAAATTTTGTGGCAAATCTTCAATTAGCATTTGCTGGCTTAAACTCCAAGTTACCTCCAATAACTCAGTAATTGTCTGAAGTCAATCTTCATTAATTGCATAGCAAACTTTAAGATTTTTATCACTTTGTCTTACTGAATGCTTGCCAGATCATGATTGGTCTTTAGGGACATTTAACCATGTTTAAAATGTGAACACTACTAATAATACACTTGTATTTTACCTAAAGTATCCCCCATAAAAGCTCCCCAAAGCATTAAAACAATTTCAACTGCATTTAAAAAAAAAAAAGAAGAAAAACAGCAAGCTTTGTTCTTTTTTATCAGACATTGTAAAAACACCAAATGTGTTTGCAAACACAAGACAAAATCCATAGCAAATAAATCAGTCACTCCAGAAGTTTGCCATGTTGCAGAATAATTAAGAATAGTGTTTACTTGCACCATCTAGAAGTACAACATCCAGTTGGTTTGCTACATTCAAATTCAGAAATGTTTTAAAATATTTGGAGTTAATTTTTATAAACTAGCAAAATCCATAAAACAATTTCCTATAATTATTATGATTGGATCATTTTTTTTGTTTTAATGATACTGTTTACAAAATTATGTAAATCCTATTTTCTCATATTTTTATTAGGCATCATGCCTCTGTAACTCATCCTACTGCCAATGCACAACTGTAATATGAGGGTAAAATAAGATTTGGATGATGGTGCAATAGAATATTACAAATTCCTAGCCAAAACACACGAATGCAATAAAATGAATACAGATCAATACAAAGATGGATTTGCAAATCTTGAAGAGAAAAGTTGTGACCAATTGCAATGAAGCTAATTTAAGAATATTTTTAAAAGATGACATGTTAAAAAATATGACATTTTGGTGTTTGATAATACTCAGCCATCAAGAAAATAAATGATGAAATTATGATTAATGCTTAAAAGAAAAAATATTTCAAATGTTTTCAAAGCTGACGATGATTTTTACTTAGAGAATTAACTAAATTTAAAGAGATTTTTACATCATTAAAACTGAATGAAGTTGAAAAAACATTTTACTTCTATATCAAAAAATTATTTTTCAGAAATGAAACTAATTTGAAAATTTGGAAGATTCTGATTGCTTCCACATTAAAAAATTGAAAATACTTTTGTTTTGCAGGTGAGACAACCTAAATGACAGATTTAAGAATTAACACAAAAATTCTTTACAAACAACACAAATTGATATATAGAAGTTTTAATAAGCAGGGGAGACAACTCCATTTTGCTACATTAATTAAAAAAAAAAAAAAAAAAAAAATATGTAAAAATAAATGAACCTTGCTGTGATTTGAACCTATAACCTAGAGGTAATGGTTTGGTTTGTTTTGTTTTACAGCATATCAACCTCAATGGCAACAAAATTTTCATTGTTGGTAATATTTCTTTTTCCAAAAATTTATTTCTGGTAATATTTTTTCCTTCAAAAATCTATTTCTGGTAAGAATTCTCCTTCGCTGGTAATATTTTTTTCAAAAATGTATTGCTGATAACAATTTTTTACAAAGCACTTCTGGTATTAAAACCTATTTTTACACTTTCATAGCATTTTGACCCCAGTTTGGGGGTTAACTATTTGTCCATAGTTGGGACCCTAACAGGTGCTACTACCCCAGGTCAGGGTGGACCTGGGAACATCAGCAATTAAGAGGTGGTTCCGCATTCCTCAAAACCTGATTATAGGTCTTGCTGTTGGATGTAGTTTATCGTCTTACCCAGGACACGGATGTAGTTTATCATTTTACCCAGGATGCCTAGAGGTAAGTAGGTTGGTGATAATGTACTGCTACTGAAATAGTTATGTAAACTTAGCTTTGGAATACTTGCAAATATTTGTAATTATTTCAATGAGGTAGATAGATAATGATAGACTGCCATTGTATTCAATGTATGAGGATCTAACAGTTCGGCTCCAAGAGATGAGCAGTCAGACTACCTGCACATAGGATTTGATTATAAAAGTTGAAAGCTTGTGCAGACCAACTGTACTTTTCAGGAGAGCTGAATACAAAGAATTGGTGTATGTAAGGTACCACAAGGTTTCCATAAAATCCTCCGCAGGTTTTGTATTCAGAATTGTCCTTCTCCAAGAATGAGTGCTAACACAGGGTTAAGGACCATATCTGGCTGTTGAAGGTGAAGAAAAAAATGAATCCATACTTTTCCGAAGCATATCTTACAAAAGTGAATATAATGAACATGACTGGAATTTGAACTCAGTTTGTCCAGTTCTCATTCTAATCTGTTGACCATTACACTTCCTGCACTCACAGACACACACTTTTGTGTTTGTGTGTGCACACACACATATATATATATATATATATATATATATATATATATATATATATATATATATATATATATATATATATATATATAGATATATATATATAATGAAAGCTGTTCGACTTTTATCAATCAACCATAAATTCTATAGAAATGTAGATACAAAGAAGACAGTCATTGATTTTCATGACTGTCACAATAACATTCTGCTGCTTGAATGCCTAAAAGGTGAAGCTTGTAAATGCATCAAAGAGACAACCATGATGATCATTTGTGGGTTCCTCTAAGTACATTTTGTACTTTTGTTTGGCACACCAAACCTTTATAGTCACTTGGCTAGTGGTACTTTTATTCTATTGAAATGACAAAGGATAAAAGGCAAAAAGAACAGAGGTGGTTAAGGATAGCCCTGCCCACTTCTGCCAGAGGCCAGCAGTTACTGTATTCCTCAGTGATAAAGATAATGTACCTGAAGAATAAACAAAAGCTTCAAGTTTATCGAAGCACCAATCTTTACTGCTCACAAGTACAGAGGCTGCACTGCTTTGAGGGAGAGGAGATACATCATTTCTCAGGAACTTGGAAAGAATAACAAGCCTTTTGTTCTTATTTCAAAAAGTCTACAAGCTGAGACCATTTCTTAGAGAGACTGACACACAACAAACAATTACCATTAAGCAATACAAGAGAAATACTTTATATTAATACAATGTGGACAAAAGGAAATTGTTTGAATAATCAATTTTTTTTTTATCTGGTTTCATATTTTAGTGTCAATATTCTAAAGCAATGGTCGGCAACCTTTTGCTAATTATGTGTCAACTTAGGGTTTGAAAATCATTCAGTATGTCAACAAGCATATGTATTTTTATATAAGTCAAGGTCAATGTACCTGTCCTACAACATATCTTATATAGTAATATATAGTATATATACTTTAGTATATATGTAAGTTGAAACAGCTAAATATTTGATTTGATTTTTTATGACATATCAACACACTATATATCATTAAATGCCAAAATTGAATTTTCTTTGGAGTTCTGAAGTAATGAAAGTATGTTATTCTGCTTTCACAATTGAATACATGGTAGATCAGGGGTCAGCAACCTTTTTCTGACTATGTGCCATCTTAGGGTTTTAAAATCATTCAGTGTGCCAACAACATATGTATTTTTATACAAGTCAAGGTCAATATACCTTTTTGACAGTATATTTTATATAGAAATATATAGTATATAGACTATAGTATATATTAAAATTGAAACAGCTAAATATCTTCTTTGCATTGTAGTAGTTATTGGTTGAGACTTTGTGATGTCATTTGCAGCTGTGTACAATTGGATTCTTTAGTGTGCCATGTATGACACATGTGTCATTGGGAATTGCTTGGCAAGCCATGTGTGGCACGCGTGCCATAGGGTGCCAACCATAACCATAAAGATATAAAATAATGTTTCTATAAACTGAATCATTTTATTATTTCATCAAGGTTCTGAAATATTTTTTATCATTCCATATATTTTTCTACCTTTTCATCTTCGTTGTTTTTAACAATGATAAATTCTTTAGAAATCCTGAAGTTTGGACAAGAGATAATTATTCCATATATTTTTCAAACTATTACCCTCATTTTTGTTTTTTTAATAACATTTTGGATCATCTATTCTTCAGCCTTCCAGGCTAAAGATCTCAGATTACATATTTTCTTTATCATATTAAGGTGTATAAGGTGTATCAAAAATATTTTCATCTTTTACAGACATTTATTTCCAAACTTATTTTACATACAGATGTAAAGACTAACTATGACTATGACTCCAATATATTTGTATTATATATTAGAGTGTACCAAAAGACTTAATATTTTTACAGACATTTACCACAAAACTCATTTTATGTACATACTTAAAAACGATGACTCTACTATATATATATATATATATATATATATATATATATATATATGCATGCATGGTACATAGTGGAAAGTGCTCAATATCTGTGATAGAGCTTACATATTTAGTTGTATGAATATTAGTTTTTAACTCTGGGTTTCATACTTTGTGATCATCAGACAAACTTTGATGATCTATTTGTCTGATGATTGCAAAAGCATGAAACCCAGGGTTACAAACTAATATCCAACTATATATTACTATATATATATATATATATATATATATATATATATATATATATATATATATATATATATATGTGTGTGTGTGTGTGTGTGTGTTTGTTTTAGAATAAAAAGAATAAAAGCTAAAGCTTAAAATATAAAATAAATTGAAACGAAAATTGACAAAGCCTAAATATAATACCGCCAAATCTACTATTCAGAGTTTCATGCAATTGCAATCATCAGGCAGGACTGGTGAGATTTACCAAAATTATACAAAAATATCTTGAAATACTAAAGAACAAATTTATTCAACAAAAGAAATCACCACTGGCTTCAACTATGGCTTCCAGAAAACTTTCTAATCTCCTGCAACTCTTCTGGAAGGTCTCTTTGTTTAAGTTGGGGAATGCTGCCATAATCTTTGCCTTTAGTTCATCATTGGTGCTAAAAGGATTTTTGTTGGTGTCTCACTCAACCGCACCTCACACATAATAAAGGGGCTAGCAGTCTGGGGAGTTAGGTAGCCAGATGTAAGAGAAGGTGTGGTTGCAGAAACTGTCTAACAGCTATGACTGAGTTTGCCTGCTTGTGTGACATGGTGCAAAATCCTATTGTCAGACATAGGGTCTTCCAGCAGCCACCCTTTTGACCCAGGACAGCACTACCTTCTCAAGGCACTTGATGTAGGCCTCCGTGTTGAATCTGAGACCCTCACCAACAAATTCGGAAGTTCTTTTCTCATCAGAACAATCAGAGCGTGTACAAAATTAAAAATGGTGACAATTTACCTATCGCACTCTGTATATATTATATTTTAGTATAAAATGTATATATATTATTTGTATAATTATAAATAGGATTATAATTGTTAATAATTAGGATAATTATTAAACTATATATATATATATATATAAAAGTTTATATGACATAGGAACTCTATATATCAAATGGTGGATAACTGAAAATAAGTAAAAAATCGTGATGCTTCGTCCTTCAAAAGGACTTTTTTAGACTAAATGTTTTTATGGATGGGACCATATATATGTAGAAGAGGTAACAAAATACAAACATTAATTATAATTTTACATCAAGAGAAATGCTGAAAAAATAAATATATTGTTTAAAATAATCTTGTCTACTGTAATATGGGTATCCACTAAAAATAATATTTGATGTGATATATATATATATATATATATACACCAGTATTACTGGATCTTGGAGAATATATTTCAGTGTTATATGTCATTGTTTAAGGTTAAGATTTGTGAAGACATGTTTATGTATTGGGCTAGCCAAAAAGTTTGTTAGGTTATTAAGTACAAAATTTACTTAATAAACTTTAAAAAATTTTGGCCAACCTAGCATCTCTGACCCTAAAAAAAAAAGCATGTGAAAGAATGGTAACCACTTAATTACAGTAGAAGAACTTGCAAGCAGAAGGAGTTTTGCTTCTGTACACCCATATGATTGTGAACAGTCAGATGATTTGGAAGAAGGAAACCACATCCCTGGATATTGTTTCATCCTCTTCTAAATCAACATTCTAAATAAAGAGAGATAAATTCACAGCCAAAGTAAAATCAGCATTGTAATCTTTCTACACTATTATTAAATGAAGATCATCATGGAAATTATATATATATATATATATATATATATATATTTATTCCAAAGAGAGTAATAAAATTAATTATCCTACATCATTATCATTTATGATTCTCAGTGGAAATCACCATTAGACTTTTTATCACATCCTATAGAGTCTTGCTGGTAGAGGTTAGTAGTTTCATGCTGCTTTTCATTTTGCATCAACATCACCATTGGTATCTCATGATGCTTCATTGATCAATCTGGACGTTTTCTCCCACAGATATTTCTATGATTCTCCCCAACTTTAATTTGTTAACAAATAATAGGATATTGGATTGATAGCTTCCTCTAGTGGCTATATTCTATAGTCACTTTTAGAAATGATGAATTGAAAGCAACAGAAAAAAATGGATTAGGAAAGTGATAGAGGCATGGATGAGTGAGGAAACATAGTTGTTGCTTTAAGATATGAAGGACAAGACAGAAAGTGTGGTGAAGTGTAGAACTCTTTAGTTAAATGAGGTTCATTTGTATACATGTAACAGACTTAAAAAACAAAACAAAACAACAAATAAAAAGTAAAAACAACAAATAAAAAGTAAAAACAACAAATAAAAAGTAAAAACAACAAATAAAAAGTAAAAACAACAAATAAAAAGTAGAATAGATTTAAAAAATCCTAATAGCCAATCAATAATACTTAAGCAGGAAATTATGGCTGAATGAAAGAAAAAAATATAAGAAATTCTTATTTGTTATGTTCAACACATATTTCAAAGTCCAGTGGAGAAGAAAAATACATTTTTTGAACTGGAATTAAATTGGATAGAATGAAAAAAGTATTTTAAAAAAATCTGTGCAACAAAAATAAAGATGGAAGGATAGGGAAGGACATATTAAATTTAATAAATAAATGTTGGTTGTAATTTGATAAAAAGCTATTTTAGTTCGACATGTATTTAGTTATAAAAATGCATTGCTGTTGAATTTATATGAAGAATACATGAATTTATTGGGGCATTTTGATGGGGGGGATCTCTAGTACAATAAATGAACAAATAAATAAAAAAAAACTAATCCTCCCCACCACTTCTGTACAGATTCAGAGACATGACTTCAAAGAATCCATTTTTGTGAATGTAATTAATAGCAGTGAATGAAAAACAAAAACAAAAAATGCAATGCTGAGGAATACAAAGAACTATAAATTTTGTTAGACAAATTCACATAGGAAATATTCAATCATTTTCAATGCAATGGTTTTCATCTTTCTCAATTTGAAATTTGTTTTGGTGAAATCTGGTTGAACAGCAAATAACAAATCATCTGATAATAAAAAAGAAAAAGAGTAAATTTTGTTTTCACTTAAAGTGGAGGAAAAAGCACTATACACTGTTTATTTGAATCACATACATACAGATATCATCACATCTTCACCTTTTGGAAAACATTATCCATATACACTATAACATCTACACCTAATAAAACATAAATACAACATATATATCTAATGAAACATACATTGATTTACATAGATACTAATATACGCACCTATTGAAATTCATATTTATAGACACATGATAACATACAAAATCTAGTAAAACACACTTAGTTTAATATACATATATACTGAAACATACTATAACACACACATATATATACAACAAATAATTTTTTTTTACTACACACACAAAGATTTACAAAGAAATTAAAATTCTGAAATGGATTGCATCTCTAGCAGAGGAATTGGATTTTGGTCTTCTGTGTCATTTTCTTTTATGTCCCTGTCCCTTCAAGACATGGGTAATCATAGCTCTCCACAACATCCTATCCTTTGTATTAGGTTGGTGCAAAAATAATGACGTAATAATGTCGTTTTTTGACGTTAAAAAATACGTCAAAAAATGACATTATTACGTCATTATTTTTGCACCAACCTAATAGCGATGTCTTTTTACTATCCTTCTCATGTCTTGTTCTGCTATCCATTTACACATGCTTGTTATTTCCATCTGCCCACTCTTGCTTTCAGTATGACCTGTGAGTGTTACATTTTCTAAGCACCTTTTCCTTCATTATGTCTCCCAGAAATTTCAGTTATCTCTTTCTTATTCCAAGTGTCCTTTTTTGTTTCTATTATCCTTAAAACTTCCTTGTTACTCACATGTCCAGTCCATGGTATTCCCAGAATCCTTCTATAAAACCATATCTGTTATCTCAAGTCTTCTCTTCATCTGTGAGGAAATTGTCAAGCATTCCCTGCTATATTAGAGTGCCGATATTACAGAACAGTTTAGCAATATTTTCTTTCTTTTTAATGAAATGTTCCTGTTTCTTAATGCTTTGCTTAGCTTTTGAAAAGCATCTTTTTCTATTCAAATACTTTTAATATACCAGTCAGTTATGTGCTATGTGTGATACACGCTTAGATGATCATGTATCTTTCGATACATGACTGACGAGGTAGATTTTTTTCCCACAGTAGGTTGCCATTTCTTTCTGTGGTAGACCGGTTGGCATCTAAGGCTATAGAATTCGGTCTGTCCCACTATTTACCCATAGCTGGGGGAGAAGATAATTCATACCTTTCACAGGGGTATTAGGCCATAAATGAATGTAATGGATTCGAGTGGAATTTGAACTTGGCTCTCCAATTCTTCAGTCCAAGCCACTATCCATTACTTCACTGGGCTTCCCTTTAATTTATCACAATGTTTAAAAAAAAAAAAAAAATTCAAAATTACTTTGAAAGTGAGTTAACAAGTTAAGGACATTGAACAGGTTATATTGTGTTGTCAAATCAAATTTCTGTCCTGTGGTGGAGTAGCAAGCAAGGATTTATTTTCTTTATTATGTGGAACAGTTGAAAAGATTCTTAAATCTTCCTTTCTTGGTACAGCTATTATTGATTTTAACTCACTTCCATTTAATATGGATTTATTCTTCAAGATCAGCAAACGTTGGTACTGATTCTTCCTCATTAGCAAAGCATGAATAATGTTTGGCACTTTTTCTCTGCGGATTTCATGGGCAGGCCACATTTTGGGCAGATTACAAGCAAAAGCAGAGTCAGGTCAATACGTGATTCTGTTTCGTTTTGCATTTGTCATTCTTAAGTCTGACATGCAAGCCCATTGCATGTAATGCGGCACTAACTGATTTCTGCTGTACTTTAGGATAGAGTCCTAAATAAATAAATCATGTCAGACATTAAGGATGAAGAGGAAGTGGCAAAGAAACACTGTTGTACAAAAATAGATGATGGATGTTGGATTTTTACTATTTTTCATTTAAAAAGAAAAAAAGAAGTGTTTGAAAAAAAAAATGTAAATAATGGTGCTCCTCAAAGTGAAAGTGAAAGTGTTATTTTATTTAGTCCATTATACTGAACAGAGTTTGACTGTACTAACGTGTTTAAATTTCCTATCTTACTGTTATTAATGAAAAGCAAGGGAAATATCTTCATTTAGATTACTAACCTTACATTTACAACACAGATTTTTAACTGCAAATTTTTTTTTATTATATGAAACATTATTTACACTTGTTAATTTTGACTAGTATTTCTTTCATCTTAATTTCACTTGCTTTATTTACATCAATAATATTACAGACCACGAGTCTGGGAAGTTTTTAACAAAAAAATATAAAAAATGCAATACCAAAATCTGAAGGTACATTGCTATAACAAATGAGGATTTCCAAAAGCTAAGCAAAGTTTTAAGAAACAGGAAAATTTCATCAGAAACAAAGATAAGAATACTGAATTATTATACAATATCAGTCCTCCTCTATGGCAGTGAGTGCTGGGCAATTGCCTCATGAATGAAGAAACTTGAGGCAACAGAAGTGTGGTTCTACAGAAGTATGCTGAGGATTCCATGGACTGAACATGTGAACAATGACATGTTTATAAGAAAATGGAAACAAAAAAGAAACTTATAATATTTAGAATCAGAAAGAGTTGAAATTTCTGTGATACATAATGAGAAAAGAAGGCTTGGAAAATTCAACACTTGCAGGGCATATTGAAAGAAAGAGGAACAAAGGGAAACAGTGAATAACTTAATTAACAAGTTTATCATTCTCTTGGAGGTGAACATAGAAACCTGGTTTGATGAAGTGAGATGCCTTGTCCATTAATTAAAGTCAGGGGCAGAATGCTTCATCGGCATAGATACTTGTACTTTTCAAATCTTTTCAACAGTAATGGTATTGCAAGGATGAAGTATTAATACTGATAATATTGAGAACTCACAGATGTTATGGATTTAATCAAACTGCTTGACTCAGATCAGCTCAAGAAATCAGGATTAGGAGAGATTAAGAGGCTTTATGAGGTGATAGACATTTAAATATTCAGATTTTATGGACAGAATTATCCTGTAACTCATCGACTTCTGATAAGACAGAAAATGGTACTGAATTGACCATCTTTGAAAATGGCATCAACAGGAACATATATCTTGTCAGCTGTATTTCAGTTGGGTTGAGAATATTTTTATATGATGGTATATAAATGGAATATATCTAATCAGCATCTCCAGAACTATCATTGTTTTTTTACCACCTTCATTATCATCTACTGATTGTTTTGAATCCTTGATTTACAGCCAGAGTAAGATGACACAGAACAAAGAAATTTCAGGAGAGATATTAGCCACTCCCATATAATTTTAAACCTTTCTCTTTGTGACAGAATTCATGTAATTAAATAGTCTCATTTTTAAAAACTAAGGTTTGTATATTGGTCTACTATGAAAGACATTTACACAGCACTAAACTCATTTTTTCTAATCTGCTTACAGTGTGATAGGTATTTGATAACACACATTTAGTAGACCATAGGTGGAAAATAACCTAAATTTTCACATTTTTATTTCTCTTTCAAACATACCGAGAACATTAAAATAGCAACTTCTAATCTGGCAGAAGAAATGAAAAGGCATGGAACTGCTAGCCATGGCAACTTAGAAATAATCTGCTTCTTGAAAATAACCAGATCCTTTGTGTTTAAGATCAGAGACAATCTGGAGACTTCTGGTGAAGATGTGGCATCTATGGCTAAGAGAAAAATATTCCCAATTGTCAAACATCATAAGAACATTCAGGTTTGTTAAGTAGGTACAGGAGATCATCAGCCATGACCCCAGTAAGTGAATAAGAGCCAACACTGACTGGCTCAAGATGGCAGTGTCCACTCTCAAAAATGTGGTGGGTACATAAGGTAAAGGGAAGGAAGATCATGACTGGTAAGTCCTGGAGAATCATGCGATCCGATCGACACAATTGTTGGGCAAACTGGATCACTTTGAGAAATCTGACATATTTCAGGTTCTTCTCCAGTGACACAAACTACGATGAAAAGCATTGACAGAAGGAATAACAGGAGATTCTGCACAAGCCCTATGGAAGTACCCTCGGTGAAAAGCACATATTCTTTTATGGTGCTGGGTAGGAGTTCATAAGTAAGGAGTAGGTGTATCAAACACCCCCAAAACAACAAGGATTGAGTGGTCCAGCACTGGTTTCAGGTAGTGACCCAGAGGAGGCTGTAAATGTCCCAGCAAATGTCTGCTTCCTCACACATGACTGTGACATTAGTTACTGGCCAAAAGTTTTCATGAACTAGTATCCCACTAACATGTGGACTCCAAGGTTTCCTGATTTGAATTTGTGTAGATTACAAAGTTCAAGACATCATAGATTTGGAGACCAACGAGCAAGCCCACCACACTAAGGACATGCTGAAAGCTGCCATCATGGATGCAATGGCCAATATGAATCAGAACCACTTGGTCTGGACATGGCAATCACTTCTGGGCCTGTCCTCAAGGATATGGATGACTTTATTAAATAACCTTCTGATTTAGTAAGTCAAACTTATGTAGCAATTCAAAATTATTTGAAAATATACAAAGTATTTCTACTGAATATTTTTATACTTTGTTTTTTATTACCTAGTGCACCATTTGTGTGTGTGTGTGCGTGTATAT
The DNA here is from genome assembly GCA_963932145.1 of Acanthosepion lycidas. Taxonomy (NCBI): domain Eukaryota; kingdom Metazoa; phylum Mollusca; class Cephalopoda; order Sepiida; family Sepiidae; genus Acanthosepion; species Acanthosepion lycidas. The sequence goes on from OZ010580.1 coordinate 60,488,438, forward strand.
ATATATATATATATATATATATATATATATATATATATATATGCGCATGTGTGAGTGCAGATTTTTGATTAAAAGATCCCTGGTGGCAGATGTTGACAAGAATAAAAAACTCATTCAGCCTGACAGAAGAATCTCATTAATCTTAGATTAAATAAATTGCAAGATATACAAACAATAAACATTTTTTTCTAACTGATAGTTTTTCAGCTAATAAATATGACTTCATTTTATATATAAAGCTGCTTTGACTTGACCATTAGAATCTTTTTTTTTTCTTCTAGTGATTCTAGAAAATGATTTTTTTTTTCCCCACTCTTAAACCAAAGTATCAAAACATTGACAAAATAAAGTGATCTAGTTGTTTATATAGGTAGGATTTATGAAAATAAATCAAAACATTCATTCTATTGATTATAGAAGAGGATGTGCTGGAAAAAAAGTCCTTGACCTGATCCACTTCCCAAAATCAGGCCAAAGACTTAACATGAGTATTTGAAAATTCTCTTCTTGGTCTGGCCAATGATGTTTCAACATCCCTCATATATACTGACACAAAATACTGAAAGGATATATAGGTGCTAGCATCTATACAAAATATCAACTTCAGAGGTATGCCTCAAGGGTAGAAAGTATGCATTTTGTGAACCTCCTCTCACAGAAGAATTTGTAATAGCTCCATTGATGTTGGTGCAAGAAAGTGAAAGTCATTCAACTGGTCATGAATAATGAAAATCACAGAAGTAGTGGGTTTTAATTTTAAGAGTAGAATTTGATGATTTAATCACTAAATTTTGCAATATTTGAGCAAAGATTTGTTTGAACAAATTCCAGCCACCAGCCTGTGAGTTACCCATTACAAATTTGGAAGAAAGAGATTGGCAGAAGCCAGGAATTAATGCAAGCATGACTGACTAAATAAAAGTTATTGTTCTTATCTGACATTTCCCTTCAGGATTTGGGTGATCATGGCTCTCCACAACTTCCTATCCTGTATAGATCTAAGCAATGTTTGTTCCCTTACTACTCCTTCCAGCCCCTGTTCTGTCATCTATTTACACAAGCTTGTTAGGTAGTTTCCTTTATATTTCTCTCTACCCTTTAATATCTCATATAAGTGTAATTATTTGTTCATTATATGTCCCAGAAATTTAGTCAGTCTCTTCCTAATTCTAAGTTTAACTATATTTTTTGTTAGCATTTGTTTTAAAACTTCCTCATTACTCACATGTTCCATTTATGATATTCTTAAGAAAACCACATCTCCTCTTTATCTGTGAGGAAACTGTCCAGCAGACACAGCCATATAAGAGGATTGGCATTATATAGCTGTTCAGCATTTTTGTTTTTGTCACCAATTAATTTTTTCCCCCATTTCTTAATACTTTGTTCAGCTTTTGGATTCCATCTTTCACTATTCCAATATGCTTTAGGGTTTATAATTTATTATAATAAAGTTTATAATCAATTTTATAATAAATCTTCTCTAATCAGATTTCATAATTGAATTTAACTCAGAAAATAAACATACAGCTTAACTAACAAGAGATTAAGCTTCATTACAGATATCATACAAGATTAAACAAAAATTACTTAACAATGTCATCAAACTTAGCTGCTTTTTAATAATATACAATTTCCCAGGATTTTGAAGTTAGATTAATCATGGATAATTCAGATAATTTAAAGAAGATTTCTCCAATATAGTTGTTCAGCTTTAATTTCAGCTGACAGATTTTAGGTTTACTGATCACCACTTTAAATTTTTTATTCAGATCAACAGTAATTTATAAAAAGAGACACTTCTACAGAGGGTTAATGGGGGAGGGAGTTGGCTGCCTCTGGGATTCTGTTTTGGATGATTTATATACTGAGGGAAAAATGTTCTTAACATGTTTGTGGGATTCTGTGTACTACATTTTGCTGGTTTCAAGTAGAAATTCATGTCTAGCAATTCTGAACAGAAATAAAAGCATTATGTTGATGCATAAAAAAGGGAAAAAAATTACATGACAACCAATAAAGGAAAAAGTAAGAGAAATTGAAAAAAAAAAAAAAATTTGTTTAATAGATGTTACTGTTTTAAGACACTATACACTGAAGTGAAATGCTGAGAATGGGGATGAGGATGATTAATTTAATATATTCTGGGAGCTTGAGGGAGCATATATTGTGAAAAACAATTGAAAAAAAGAAGGACAAAAGAACAACAAATATTTAAAAAAAAAAGAAAACAAACAAAAGTATACATTAAGATGTTTTCAAAATTATTTCTACAGAAACCTATACACACATATCACTATCTATGAACATATGTCATAAATATATTAGATAGACAAAGATGTCTCCTCATTTCAGCTGAGAATATTCTGGGAATACACATAAGTAAAGGTTAAATATTGGTTTAAGTAATGGGAAACATAGGTCCAATATGGTGCTTTCTCATTTCAGTAGGGATTTTTTTTTAATCATATCACTCCAAGTAAGGCAACAAAGCCACAGAGATGTAGGGGTTACTGAGTATGAAAGAATATAAGAAAAAGAAAACATTAAGGAGTGAGAAGAATAAAAGAATAGAAATAAAGAAGACAGAAGATAACGATTGGCATTATATTTAAATTTTTGAAGATCAAATTTGACTGGAAAGCAAGAAACCAGAAGAGAGTTCCACAAGAAAAGAAACTGTTAGCATAGAACTAACAGTTACATCTAACCATTCCAACTACAAAATGATGAGATCTTACCACCAAGCTAGTACTGTGCTTAAATTCATAGAGTTTAGGTACCACAGAGTAAAGTCCATTAGAAAATTAACCATGAAAGTATTTATAGAAAAGGCACAGGGAAACTGTTATAGAGCTAGAAAAGTCGAGATGCCAGGTCAGGACCAATGACATTGCAGATTCTTTGGATTTTATCAAAGATCTCTAAATATGTAGCATGAGCACCAACACAGATTTGGCAGCAATATTCAAGGCATGGACAAATATTTAGTTAGTGTAGAAAACGACTAAAGTAGGAGGAAGAGTGATAAAGTTAGTGGGCAGTAATAAGATAAATCTAAACTATGGCTATGTATACAAATTGTAAATACTGTCAGTACTTATAAGAAGATGCTGAAAAGTTCTAGGTCTGACCCAGTTTCCAAAATTTGACCAAAATAATGATTTCTTTTTTTCTAATGGAATTCTTGCTTGAGATCAGAACTTTTCAGCACCCGTTTACACAATGATGACTACTCAGTGACTTTTTCCAATTATCAAAATTTGCCGTGTTATTATGAATATAATGAGAGAGAATGAAAGTTTCAAACATATGTTTTATATACCCTACTGGTGATATCATAGATTACACAAACAGCTTTTATTAGGTAGTCTCTAAAGTAATGTCTGATTTTAGAATTATATCTGCTTTATCTCTGATATTCATTCTTTCTATTTCCCTACACTTTTCATTGAGGCACTTCTCTTTAGCTCACCTGCATTTGTTCCTAATTTTTTTGTGCAATGTCCTATATACTGTGCCATACCTTGGCATTGTTTTTTGCCTCCTTTTTTTCATGTTGAGATTTTCATCTATCATCCATTTCTTTTTTTCTTTGTCTAGTTTTTTTTGGGGGAGTGGGGAAGGATCTCATTTGCTGATGTTACTGAAGCCTCTCTTATGTGTCCCACTTCGAGTTTCCATTCTCATTTTGTCATTTTGAAAAAGTTCTCATCTCAAACAAGAATTCCTTTGGGGGGAAAAAAAAAAAAAAAAAAAATTATTATTTTGGTCAAATTTTGAGAATTGGATCAGACCTAGAACTTTTTCAGCATCTTCTTATAAGTAATGACTGCATTGTATACATAGCCATGCATTAGGCTTATCTTATTACTGCTCACTGACTTTACCAGTATTCCTCCTAGTTTAGTGGTTTTCTACACTAACTAAATGTTGATGGTAATTGATTTGTTTTTTATAACTAATCAAACCTTTCTCGGTTATTTAAAGCAGTAACATTGGATTGGAAAAATAAATTTATTTTTATTTATCTTTTTTTGTAAGGGAATATTGTATTAACAGTTTTTTCATAATAACAATGATTTTTTTTCTTGATACAAGTCCTTAGCTGTGGGATGGAGATGGATTCATACCTTTTTCAAGAATATTTGTGCATAAATGAATATAATGAACCTGACTGGAATTCAAACACTGATTTCTCATTCTGAGCTGCTATTCATTACAATTTATGGTAGTGGGACGGAAAAATGAAATTTTTTTTTGTGTTTTTATTTGTTTGAGCAAATTTCAGCACTCACTCTGTATATTCTGTACTGGAAATCAAGAAGGGATTGTCAAGAATTAAGGATAGCATTACAGCCAGGATAGAGCAATTATATGTATAATATAAATGCATTGTAAATGATTTTACTATAGATGTACATTACAAATGAGGAAGAAAGGAATTGTCAGTGGTCAGGAATTCAATCATCACTAATGCGATATTTATAACATAATATGTTCAGATCTATTTTGGTAAAAAGTTTGTTTCAAGAGGAAAGAAAATGTTTGTTTGGTTTGTGGATTTAAAGAATTTAATTTTGTTCACTGTATCTGCTTTTCATGTTTATTTCCCTTTTACATTTGAGTCATTTAGGAGTCTGTTGTATTGCAATTTGGTTGTTGCTTTAGTCCTCTTCAATTTTCCTAGTTTCACTCTAATTTACATATCACTGATAAGTAGTCACCCCTGCAGTTGACATTTGGGTATGTTTTGCAGCATAAAATTGTATTCCAGAATCTCTTATGGATAGTTATATAGTCAATTTGGTTTTTGATTTTTTGTTTTTCCTCCTGGGTTTCTTTATTTTCATATAAGTCTTTGGTGTTTTGTTGAAACCATTAATTGGATCATTCACCATTGGATCCAGTTTTCTCCATGTCTATTACAAGTTCCTAGTCCAAACCTGCCAATTATTTCACCATATCTCTCCTTGCCTAACTTGGCATTCAGGTCTCCTGCAACAATTGTGATTTCTTGCAATTTGCATTGAGCTTTGGTGTTGTCTAGTGTACAGTAAAACTTTAATCATTATGAATGAGTGATATATTTTTGTGCAACTATTATAATATGAGAACACAATTAAATGGTTTATTCTAAAATTGGATATTATTTTCCAAATAAACCTAATAATATAACCACAATAAAATTATAATTTTCAGACTCTTACATTTTCAACTTTTTAGCAATTAAAAAAATTCAACTGAAAAGAAAAATGTCCTTGATGCTCATACTCTTAACATAAATTGAAGTAAAGGTTAAACAGTTTTTACTCGGCAAAAAGAATAAAACTAAGTTTTCTGCCTCATAGACTAAGCATAAGCTATCAATAGAGTGCAAGCAGAAAACTATAAATATACAAAAAATAACTTAGCACATCAAGGTTGGAGGTGTGATTGTAGGAGGGAAGGGGCTAAAAAATGATGATGTGAAATTAATCATCTGAAAAACTTATTCTAGATGTTCTTGCTTAGCAAGAAAAAAAAATATAAGTGCACAACTGAGAAATACAATTCTAATGTTGTGTGCAGTAAATACGAGTCATGTTACCACTTTCCCAGGCTGTTAGATGAAAGAGCTGGTCATGAAGAAATACATGCAAAAAGAGAAAAGAAACGGAATAAGAAAAATACTTCAGACTAAATAATAAATAAAAGAACCGAATGCCAAACAGTGCATTCTTAAAGACAATTTCTGCTATCTTGGTTTGATTGACTTGCTTGAAGCCATTCTATCAGTAAGCAACAGATGACATAAAAAATGGCTTGTTGCCATTCACACACAAATGACTTTCTAGTTAATAAAACAAACACGCAAATGAAAATGGAAATAAAATAGAAATAATTAAAAAAAAAAAAAAAAATAGCTGAAGGAAAGAACACAACCCCATGGGAAATAATCTTAGAAATATTGTCTTATAATTTCATACTTTTAACAATATGGCCATTTAAAATTGTCACTATTATTGTTACTCTGTATTCATTGGAAGTTACAATCCAGAATTTGACTTTCATGATAAGCATCCCCATCTCTATTGGACTACTGTCTAATGCATCTTATAAGGTTCATTATTTGCTTGTGCTTGTAAAATATGGCAAAAACCAACAAAATATATTTGAATTATTTTGAATTATTATTCTTATGTCAGTTATTATAAGTGTTATTATAGACACCAACATTTTGGTCAAGTACCCACTGGCCATTGCTTTAGCTCATGTGGGACATCTATTGATTACTGTGTTATTTTGCCCCCCTATGATGTCAGTTATTGTTTGTTCCTCCTGAACAAGTGCTTCACTAATTGAAACAGGGATTGAACTCATGACCACAAGATGATAATAAAACACATTCTAACCAACTCCTATATCCACTACATCACTGACCAACATTAGTGATGTGTTTTAGAGCCTTTTATATTCAATGTTAAGTTTCAACAATTAACTTCATACCACTTTCTGATAATGTGATAATTCATTTTTTAGATGAGTAATTATCCATATACTTGATTTTAAATTATTGTTCTCATCTTGATTATTTGTAAATATTATGATTGAATGAACAATAACAAGGGAAAAAATAATGGAATAATTAACAGATATTCTATCTCAGTCAATCAATGGATACCTGATGATGGCCAGAGAGTTTGTTAAGTACCATATATGATAACATGCTTGGGCCCTCATGCCACTTACAATTCCTGACTGACTAGGCAGAAGATTTTCCCGCAGTAGGTTACCATTTCTTCCTGCCATAGACTGGTCACCAACTAAGCCTATAGAAGCCAGTTTGTCCTGCTATTCAACCTATTACCAGGGGGCAGAAGAAATGGATTCATACCTTTCCTAAGAGTATTTGCATGTAAGTTAATGTAATGAACCCAAATGGAATTCTGATGAGTTAGAAGCCATTGTCAAAATGCAAGATAAATAATTAATTAAGAATTAATAAACTTTGCAATTAAAAGAAAAAAAAGATGAAACAGCAACAATCATGCAAGCAAACAATATAGTTAAAGCAAATTAAAATTGATAAGAAGGTAAAAGAATTCACAAACTAGTATTTGGTATTTGTACACAAAAGCAAGGTTGACCAAGCGAACACAGTATGTCTGTTTAGTAGTTCAGGCAGATCTGGACTCAGTCATGTCAAAACACAAGCCATCCCATTTTATTGGCTAAGAAAAATATCCCAGGATGCATTGACTATAAGAGGGGGAGGGGGGAAACTTTTGCAATCATTCTCATTGGGAAATCAACAAATTTGAACTCAGTTCTCCAATTTCTCCTGTCGAGCTGTTATCCATCATACCACATCTGATATCTGGTGAGTACTAAGCTGAAAAGTGTCTATAAAAACATCTACAACAATCAAAATCAAAACAATAGTTTGAAATAATTGAAGTATTTTGGCAATTGCTTATCTCAAAAATGAAATAGAAAGAAAAAAAAAATTATTTGTTCATTTTTATTTTAGTTTTTCCATCAATTTTAAAACAAACCATTCAGAAACTGGCAGTCTACAGAGTGGTCCGAAAGTCTTGTCACTCATACATAGTACAATTCTCTGTTTCAGATGTCCGCCATGAGAATGATGGTGTTCATACAGACCTTCCTGAAGTGTGATAGCATCAATGAAAGGGATTAAACTACATTCAGTACATGTGCTTTGTATTACTACTACTATTGTTCTTGATACTCTTTGATAGGGATGACAAGACTCTCGGACCACCCTGTACACTGGTGGAGTAAGCAGTACAGATTGAAAATCAAGAAGCTGCTGCATTGAGACATCTTTTCAACCACTGGAACTAAAAGAGATTTATGTCTGGTAGTAGATTAATTCTAACCATTCCTCCACCCCTGATTGCACTGGACTATCACATATTTGTTTATATGTACACTAGTAGGATTATTATCATTTTCATTTTTATCAGATGCTACTTGGTCTGTTTTTACTAATTTTCAACTCTTATTTCTTAGCACTTATACTTAACACCATTAATGGTATCTATACCTAGCGCCACCAATGGTATTCTTATACCTAGTACCATCAATAGTATTTGACAGCTTTTGCATTGCATTTTAAAACAGAACATGGGTGTTGTCATTGGGAGTATATTTAAAATTATTCACATGGTCTTATGGCAAGAAAACTTATTCTCTAATCAGCAGACTTTTTCCCCACAAATGCAATGTTGCAAGCCTCTTGCTATTTCCATGGCAAATGTTTAGGTGAATTTCATGTCATTTCCTTGGAGTCAAATCATTATTTCTCCTGTGTTCCAAATGTAAGAAGAAAATTCCACTCAAGCTTCTGCTCCTGAGTGAGTGCTTCCCTGAACACTACAATCTTAATATCTTCAAGTCAAGGATCATTCATTATCTAGCCTCCTTATCTTTATAATCTTCACTTCCTAACAACATCCATTCATATTACACAGCTCATTTATAATTAGTATTCTGACAGTAACCTTGCGTGTTTCTAGAGTCTTTCATTGCATAAAACTGAGTAAAAGAAAGAATAAAAGGTCTGCCCCATTGACAAACAATATATCCATAAATTCCTTTCTTTCTGATTTACAATATTCTTCTATAGTAAAATAATATCTAATACATTTCTATAGTAAAGCAACAATGCATTTAGATTATACATATATCTCTATTTTATGAATATTATTTGGTTTAATTTTTACCACAAAACATTGCATTTTTATAGTAAAACTTTCTTAAAATAATTGATTTAAGATATTTCCTCTTGTAAATTAATTATGTATTTGCATTATAATAATCCTATTCTGTCTGTAACTCTTGCTTTAATTCCTGACTATTGACAATCCCTTTTCTAATTGATTTTCAATATGCAACATACAAAATGAGAATTAAGTTAATAATATATATTTGTGGCAAAAAAGCTGTAAAATTTGTCTTTTTTAAATCCTCCAATCTTTTCTTAACTGCTGGAGTCAGAATTAATTGTAGTGCCATTGGGCATAAACTCTAACATTATGACAAAACACAGGAGCTATCATTTTCCTTCTGGAGCAGGCTGTCTTAAATTTGTTCTTTATGGGTGAATCTGGTTGGTGCAAGTTTCATTGATTTTCTTTAGTTCTTTGTCTTATTGTGGCAAATCCAAGTTTTATCTTCTGTGAGCATCCTGCCTAGGAATGTGCTGCTGTATAGAAATCATACTCTTCTCCTTCAGAGAATCTGTCATCATTCTGAGAATACTCTTCACAGACCTTTGTGTAATTAAGAGACTGCAATAAACTGAAGGCATGAACATAGCTCACCTGAAAGCTTTCACAGAATTTTCCTGTAGCAAGTCTCCTATTGGTTGTAATGTGAGCATCAGCTTATTTGGCCTTATCCTAATTCACATCAGCAGCAAACTTATTATTAAGGTCAATTTCTCATTTCTTTGCCATTAAGTCTACTGACCTATCTACTTATTGCACTTACATCAAGTGCAGACTTCCCATAAATGTTCACTAATCTCTTGTGAATGTTTGCAGCACTTTCTCCTTCTAAAAATAGAAATTATATGACAGCTGTTTTCTTTCTCTGTATATCCAGAAGGGCAGCCATTTTGAAAGAGCATTATAGGAAAAAAGGAGGTTAACTCCACATTTTTTTTCTCTTAGGCTTCTGGACATCTTTATGGCTTATAGCTTTAAAAAAATAAAAATTCTGTCTAATACTTTTAAAATTAGAGTAGGTCTTAGTTTTTGCTTGACTTTTGTTATGTCCTTTTTGTTACTGAAATTATTATGACTTTTAAACTCTTTAAATCAAACTCACTGATACTATTATATGCAATTATTTCAATTATAGTCTGTTTTGTTTCTTAGGAATATTCATTACAAGATTAACCTTTATACCAGCTTGGGTGATTTAATGGTTAAGAAATGGAATGAGAAAAGCAAGTTCAAATTCTGGCTATGGTAGTTTGTATTCCTTATACACTGTTATCTTTTGGAAAAGCATGAATCTAATTCTCCCTGTCACTTACTGGTAAACAGTAGTTGGAACAATTTAGCTCAGTAAGGCTGTTATCTTAAACATTTGGCAAGCAATAAGGCTATATAACTCTGTATTTGCTACTAAAATTGCAGTTGCATTGGTTGCAGTCATTTACTCCACAAGGAGTTTGCACGTACAGCAAAAAGAAAAGTCAGTCTGTGGTGACAACCAATAAATTATTAAAAAACAAGTACTGCCTAAAAGTTGTGGTAATCAAAACAAAGAAAATATGGACATCAATGATTGATGTAGTAAATATTTTGTTTTTAGATTCGCCATTGACTGTACTTCTTTTTATGTCCAAGTGGAAATGTACAAAGATGTAAATGAATTATGTAATATTTTGCAGACATTGCATAACACAGAGAAAGAAAGAAAGAAATCAGATGATGGAGGAAGGGGGGGACCCACATTTAATGTTATAAGCCTTTGCTTGTCAATTTAATATGACATAATTTGACAAGAAACTGTCAATCATTTCAAACCCCAATTTCATAAATCTATCTCCAACCTCCTCTTTATGACTTTGAGGGAGGAGAGAGGGAAAGAAAAAAATGAAAGAGGAGAGAGAGAGAGAAAGAGATAGAGAGATCTAATTGACAAAACGACCAAACATTTATACATGTTGTCACAAAGCAAAAAGACAAATATTCACTACAGTTTCTCGTTTCCCCTTCAAAGCCGGTTAACGTGATTTTGCATTTTGTTGTCTTCTCCGAAGGTAATTCGAGATACTTTTCTGATTCCTTGCTATGCATTCTTTTTTTTTCTATTTTGTATAGTGCTGTGTTGACTTTAACAGCCATTTTTTAGCTATTGTTATCACAGAGATGGTTGAATGTAGAGAGACAATAACTGTCACTTTAGAGTAATTAGTTGGCAATGTGTTCCACCATTTCAAGTCTACTTGTCTCTGTAAGTAATGTATGTATTACAAGTTGAGCATTGAGTAGGTTGTTTATTTAGACAAATGATGTTTTCTGTCTGTCATTGCTGCAAGCAGTAACAAAAACAGCCTGCTTATTTCTAAGAGGACGCTGTCTTTCTGTCTGTATATTGGTCGGGCCCCAACATTTCTCAACTGCTGCCAATGGTTGTAAGTTCAATACAAAGGTTCAGTTTTTTCTTTTTGAGAACAACAACACAATTGGATAGATTTCTGAATGAGGAGTTATCACTATTTAAATTTGGGCTAATGTCCTCATCTTTGTTGTTGTTATCATGACATTTTGGCCATTGTGACCTCTGTTCTTTTTCATATCTGTGGATCTGGGTAACCTTCATAAAATTTTGAGCAAAACCGTTTATTTAATCTACAGCATATTTCTTCTTGTTCGTATTTAGCACTGCTCATCTTGTCAAATAATAGTTTAGCAGACTATTATTTTTAGTGGAAGTGAGTGTATCTCAGCTACGACTTCTGGATGTTGACAGATGGAGGACCATAATATGGATGTCAATTTTGATTGGCTGAGCTAGTGTGCGAAAGTAATGGAGATGTGTTCTATTTCATGTCCAACTCAACATGATTACCTGTCTATATTTCTGAGATGAGGTATTATGTACACTATTTAAATTATTTGGACTATTGTCCTCATCTTTGTTGCTATATTTATCACAAAATTTCAGCTGTTGTATGCTCCTGCCTTCTTCAGGTGGCTGGAATGTTGAACTGAACCCTTTATCCACTGTACCATCTGTCCTTAAGGACACATGGCACAGAGGATAATGGCGTTGGTTAGATCCAGTGACAGTTTGAGTTCAATACCTGGTTAAGGCAGTGAAGAACTTGAAGTGAATTAACAGCAGAGAACTGATAACTGACATCCATTAGACATTGCACGTGGAACTAAAACAGTCTACCCCCAGTGAGCGAAATAAACAAAATTGAAATGAGCTTAAATGTTGTGATAAATATGGCAACAAAGATGAGGACAATAGTCTGAATAATTTAAAGTGTCAACATGATTAGTAAAAATAAAAATAGTTAAGTTAAAATTCTCTGTTTTGAAGTCTTTCATTGCTGAACTAAAATGACTGGCGATCACTGGCCAAGAGAAAAAGCCGAGCTGAGATCATTCACTGCTGTCAACATACAACAATCTTATTTTCACTGAGTCTAAGACTATACTATCTGGTCCAGGGATTGAACTCATAATTGTCACAATTAACAGATAAAGCAGTTTATGGCTAGATTGTGTGTGCGTATGTGTTTTCACTGAACGCACAGATACTTTGGTCCTAAGCAGATTATACAGATACTAAACCTATCCCAGCAGGAATGCTGAGCCATATGTAAATAAAATAATTCACTCATTTTTGGCAAGTACTATATACTTATTTACACTATTTACATTATTCAGGCTGTTGTCCTCATCTTTGTTGCCATACTCACGATGTTTCAGCCATTGTACATTCCCGCCTTCTTCAGGTGATTGGAATTTCAAACTGAACCTTTTATTTCATCCACCAGAGTAGGATGTTCTATTTCCACATGCCATGCCTCTTCGGGATGTCTCAGCTATCTCCCTTTAACTGAACTCTCCAAGTTTTTTTTTGTTCACTACTGCAGTAGCCAGGTATAGAACTCATAACTGTTTGGGTAAAGTCACTGGATCGAACCAACACTTTTATCCACTGGTTCCTGTATTCTTGGAGGGTTGAGTTAAAGGGAGATAACTGAGATATCCAATAGAGGCTTGGCACATGAAACTAGAGCAATCTACTCCACTGGACAAAATAAAAGGTTCAGTTCAAAATTCCAATCAACTGAAGAAGGCCAGAGCATACAAGGGTCAAACATGGCAAAAAGATGAGAACAACAGTCTGAACAATGTAAATAATTACAATACTTTATCTCAGAAATATAGACAGATATAAATACTTGCTTGTATAAAAGTCTATCAATCAAAGATGAGATTTTTCTAGAAGTAATGCTAAAGTAATAATAAAAGTCTTTCCAGATACTACATGAGTTCAAATTTGCCAAGAACATTTTTAGCAACCCAAAAGGCCTGTGATGAAATTACTATTTTTTGTTCTTCCTGCAAGAATCTAGGATTCTGGTTGAAAAGAATTTGGCTAATACTGAATTGATGTCTTTCTGAATTTAAACATTTTGGGACTCTAAGTAAATATTCCAAGAATCAGATTAAATGAAAATGTTCAATCCAATAAAATTGAATGCTGAGAGACATCCCTCCCAACTTGATATTTTTGTTTTCTCTCTCTTTTTCTCCATTCTTTTACACTTTCAATCTCTCTTCCTTTTTCCTTTCTTATCTCCCTTTTATCTCATTTTATTTCTATTTTTTTTCTTTACACTCTCATCTCTCTCTCTCTCTATTTATTCTGTGCTGTTCTTCATTTGGTTACAGTCCTAGAAATGATGCTAAACTATATCTAGCAGCAAGGTCTCTGATCAGGAGATTGGAGGCTTTGAGAAGCATAGTGCCACCTCTTAATTGCTGTTGTTCCCAGGTCCACCCTGACCCAGTGACCCCCAAACACTATGAAAGTATAAAAATATATTTTTATAGTAAAAATAAAATAACAATAAATATTTATAGTAAAATTAGCAACAATACATTTTATCTATAGTTGAAGGCATATAATTGCATTCAAAATATATTTGGTTGAAGCCATAAGATTGTTCAAATTATTTACATTTTGCCATTAAATAACCCATAGATGTTAATATGCCATTAAACAAAATCAACCAAACAACCAACATGAAAGAACTGTTTCATGTCATTAATCCATATAATATCTGACAATTTAAATCAAACTGTATTCCAAAATATAACTTCAAAAAACTACAGCATCAAACATATCATTGCCTCTAATAATTATGTCCACACAAAAGCTGAGTATCATCTACCATGTATTCAATTGTAAAAGCAGAATAACATTTATTTTATTTCAAAGCTCCAAAGAAAATTAAATTTCAGCATCAAATGACCTATAAGGAACTGATATGCTATTAAACAAACAAACAAATCAAGCAGTTTTTTGTTTGCCAAGCTGTGCTTAGTGAGGTATGGTGCATCAAATACAGACTGCCCGATGAGGATTGAACCTGCTAACATGTTCAATAACCTTTAACTTTTGAATAAAAGTTAAATTCACACTGTCCAAATGGACCAGCCAGATCTAATCAGCTAAATAAATGTATTTGGTTATAACCAAATTTAATGATACTGACAGACTGTCATTTCCTTGAATCAGCTTGAGTCACATGGTGATTTCTATATAGTGACAACAGGTTTTAAAATTAATCATTCATTTTGTGATTTTTCATCAGTAGATGATCAGATTACAATGCTATGACATCCAGATACAGAATTATGAATACTCACAAAGTCTTGATGGATCTTAAGAGTAAAAGGTGTAAGTGACTTTACTTCTGATGAGGAGTTGACAATACTAACAGTCAACCAAGTGTAAGCAAAAAAAACAAAAACAAAAACAAAACTATGCTTATAAAATTTAGAAATAATATTAGAAATATAGAAAGGGTTAAGATATATTTTTTATTTTTAATTTCAATAGTTTCACCTGATTTAATTGCTTTTATTCTAATAATTTAAAATTTTTTTTATAACAACAAGATTTTTAACAGGAATAGAATTTCAAATTTACAGCTAATTTCTAATAGTGTGAGAAGAACATGCTCAAAGGAGAAATATTTAAATATATTTAACCACATCAGAAAGCTGTCTGAAGATATGAAAAATAATTATAATCTAGATATTCTGATAAAATTTAATAAAAACAGGCATAAAAAACTCCATAAACAGAGACTTCTCACAATAGAGTTGGGCTTATAAAACTAGTCTGAGGTACCCACTAATTAATGTCCTCCTACCAAAATAAGCTATACTTAGTATATAATATACTTATACACAATATTATACTTGTTTTCTGATCTTGCTTCTTTTCTCATCAACATACACACATCTTTTCTATCTTTTCCTGAATGAGAGTAAGCAAAAGAGAGAAACTCATGTAAACTCACATACTCTTTTTTTCCTCTACTTCTCACAGATACACACTCACATAAAAATATCAAGTACCCAGACTTGTGTCTTGTTTATGTATTGTCAATGTAAGAAAGAAAGTGATAAGCAGTTATAGAAGGGAGAAAAGAAAGAGATAATTACAGAAGAGAAAATAGGGTGTATGATACAAAAGGAAAGATGAAGTGAGAGAGATAAAGAAAGAAAAGAGGAAGACAAGAAGAGTGTATATATGAGAGAGACAAAAAGAGCAGTGGGAGGAAAGAGTAGTGGTGAAGAAGAGAGAGAAACGTGCTAGGGGTGAGGAGAGAGAGGAAAAGGAGCCGTGGAAGAGGGGAAAAGAGAGAGAAAAAGAGCAGGAGTTAAAGGGAGAGAGCAATTAGGAGAATGTTGATGGGAATACAAGAAT
>OZ010580.1:60508926-60551426 GCA_963932145.1 Acanthosepion lycidas
AACCCCATGGTGAGTATTTACACATTTGCAGTGAGGTTGCTTAAGCTGTTACCAAGGTATTCAAAATGGCTGCACACTTTCTGATAAATATAATATATCTATAATATAATATGAAAATAATCTGTAATCTATATAATAAATGTGAATGTCAGTGTGCCACACTTTTTCAGTTAAAGGGATACAACTCTCTAACTTTCAATAGATCATGTTACATAAATTTTGGATTCCTAATTTTCATTACTGTGATTGTTTTCTGCAATCTTTTGTGTGATTTTTGCAACAAATGTTTTTGTACGATAATTTTTATAACTTGGAAATAAATTTGGGAATAATCAAAATTAAATGCAAAATCAAACAAAAGTCACCCGTTAAATAAAAATAATTGTTTGTACGAAAAGTAAGGACCTACACACATTAAATTGTCTTTAAATTAAGTGGCAGCAGAAGAATTATCATTGAACTTTTAAAAGGTAAGCTTAAATATTAATGCAATACTTAAATGCAATGATCAATTTTGAGTTTTTTGTTTATACAGAAGTATTATGCCTTGCAAAAAAAAAAAATCTCTACCAACAGAAGATCAGATTGCAGTCAAAAGAGCCAAGGCTGCGGTGAGGAAAAGAAAGTCCCATGCAAAGGATAACCCAGATAAAATGACAACCAGGAGAAGATCCAATGCTGAGAATATGCAAAGACTTAGGGACTCTCAAACTCCTGAACAAGATGAAGAGCCCTTTACAGGAGCAAGTATTTAAATATATCAAAAATGTTATGCAAAAATAATTTATCAGTGAGAGTAGATCAATAAGTTCATTGCCTGAATTAGTTATTAGATGAATATTGATCAGAAATTTTAACTGTATAATTTATGGAGAAGTATTGCGTTATGTGTATTAAGAAGGAAAAGATGTTGAAAATAAATATTTCTTGTATAATACAAATACTTCAATTTCATTATTAAGTTCTGGATTTATTGATGTACTTTTTCTTTAAATATAATTATATAAAATAAATAAAATATCTAGAATCAAATATATAAAACTCAAAGTTTATGTGTGCATATGTGTGTTTGTATCCACTTGAAACCTTGAAAATGAATGTGTGAAAAGTTAATGGCCCAACCCACTTTCAAAAATCTAACCAAGTGACCAAATATAAGAATTGTAAAAAATTCTTTCTTGGTCAGGTTGATAACTTTTCAACACCATCTTGTATATAAAGCTGGCTGTCTGTATGTGCGTATATATTACAGCAAATAAATGCGAGTGTATTTACTTGGTTGCCCACTTAAATGAAATATGACACACAAGACCGAGTTTAAAGTAGGAGCCCCCATGCATATGCATAAGAGTAGGGACAAAAATCGTTGTTTCCACAACACTTCATTTCTGAGATGCCTCAGGCAGAAGAGTCCTCCTCCTTTTAACAAAATAGGGAAGGTGCTACCTGAGAAGATGGTTCCCTCATGCTAAACATAACAAATAAATGCAGTTTGTTCATTTATATTTTCCAGCATGTATCTTATATCTTGTTCAACTTAGCAGTTCTTCCATAATGTAAATAATTAATTTGCATATTCAAATTTTTCAGTTAATTTCCAATTTAGTCATTTGTGATTGGTAATTTGTTTTGTTGACAGTTTTTATAATTAAATTTCTGAAAGTCATTTTTGGCTTTAAAACTGGTAACCATTTCATCAATTTTTAAGAGCATATTTTCAAAAAGATTTTGTTAAAAGCAAAGAATGCTGAACTGCTGCATAATAACAATTCTCTATGGCAGTGAATGCTGATAAATTTCCTCACAAATGAAGAGGAGAGTTAAGCTAACAGAGACTTTGTCCTATTGAAGGATGTTGAGGATACTATGGATAGAACTTGTGAGCAACAAAGAAATTTTAAGGAAAAAGGAAACAAAAAAGATACATAGAAATTTTTGTGACACATGAGAAAAGAGAGTTTGGAGAATTTGACACTCACAGGATATATTGAAGGAAAGCAGGACAGAGGAAAGTAGCAAGTTTGCTAACTGGGCTAAGGAATAGCGTTTACTGCCTCCAAAACAAAACTGCTCTCTTAATCATCTGAGAGAAGCCATTTTGTCTTCCATCAGTATGGCTGATGCTAACCTCCAGGAGAGCGACTCATCATGCCTTCTCAGGCAAATTTTTTCTACTGACATGAAATGGAAAGATTATATTGAATCAACTGTTAGGTCTTCTGCTAGGAAAGTTGATTCACTGTGTTGTGCTAGACAATTTTTTCTTAACTGAATATATATTATATATTTATAATTCTACCATGTATTGAGTATTGCTACCATATCTGGTCTGGTGCTCCTTCTGTGTAGCTAGATATTCTTGTTAGAATCCAAAGAAAAATCTGCAATGTTATTGGCATCTCAGCTTTAGTCAATTTCCTACCACCATAATATAGGTTTCCTGTACCTTTTCTATAAATACTTTCATGGTAATTGTTCTGACGAACTTTCCACTATGACACCTAGACTTTATGAATTTAAGTTCAGTACTAGATTGGCTGCTAGGTCTCATCCTTTTACAGCTGAAATAGCTAGATGTAACTGTAAGTTCTATGCTAATAGTTTTTTCTCTCACACTTCTCATTTGAGGAACTCTCTTTTGGCTTTCAGTCAATTTCTATCTTCAAAAATTTAAATACAATGTCAATCATTATCATCTGTTTTCTTAATTTCTGTTCTTTTATTGATCTCTCTCCTTGATAATGTTTTTCTTTCTCATATTCTCTCAAACACAGTAACCCTTTGTGTCGTAGTGGCTTTATTGCCTTACTTGGGGTGAAATGATTAAAAACAGCAACAAAAAGAAAAAAAAAAAAAAACCTAAACTATAAATTGATAAAAAATGAATAAGAGTAGAAAATGCAAAGTTGATAAATATAATTTTAGATGATCAAAAATGTAAATGGATATTACAATAGGGACTTTGTGAGTGGTAGTATGGAGGCAAACATTGAAGCTACAAATGATAGGAAGTTATGGAGAGACATGATCACCCTAATCCTGATGGATAAGGCACATTTGAAGTGTCAAAAGAATAAACAATTCCAGGAATCAAAATCACAATCACTCACCAAATTGGAGATTATGAGACTTGCAGAATTTCTTCCCAAATCTCTGGAGTTGATGCCAACCGATAAGTAACAATCTTTAAAAGAAGGAGGGAAGAGGAAGAAGGAGGGAAGCAAAAGAGAAGGAGGAGGGAAGAAGAAACGAACAAAAGATGCCAGTTCCTTGGCTCTGTGATAAAAATGATTAAAGGAATATAGATGCTGACATAACTAAAATGCTAAGAAGAAAGAACTCCCAAAAATATAAAAAATAATAATGTCTGACACGAAAGAGATCGATTACGTATAAATATATTTGGTAATTCAATAGTGGAATCCACAATAACTTATTGATTATTTCTCACTTTTCCTCATTTATTATTTTTTCCATAAAGAATTTAAAAAAATCTACAAGAATTGGTTGGAAGAGATATAATAATTAGAAAGTCTCTGGTATTATACAAAATGAACTTGCCTAAAAACATGTTTATTCTGAACTGCAATACATTTTCTTGATATTCATAGACAGTTTCTACTAATAAATGCAAATTACAAAGATATTTAAGTTAGGTTTAAGGCTCTCAAGTTCTACACTCAGGAGTGTCCCATGAGACCAATAGCCTAGTGGAATAAAGTGTTGGTTTGTAAATTTGGTCACAATGTTCGATGTTCGGGCTGGGCAGTGTACTCAACAGAAACAGAGTGAGCAATAACTCAGCGGTACTAAGAACTAGATGAGATATCCATAAACATGGTCACTGGAACCTACCCCCATATATTAAATAAAGGGTTCAGTTTGAAATTCCCTGATGAAAGCTGCAAAGTACAATGTCCGAAATATTGAAACAACGAAGATAATCTGTACATAAATAATTACAAATATATTTCTTCTGAAATTTCATATGTACATCAATTGAAACATTTCTGTAAAAATAATAATTTTTAGGAATTAATTACTTGGGATATTTTAAAAGCTATTTTGTAATACTAAAATTCATGCAATACAAGGCTCAAGAGTCTATCAAGGTAGAGGGTTAATGTTAAAATACTTATGATGAATGAGTTGTGTAATATAAATGAAAAGGGAGGTAGTTATAGGAACTCATGAGTATGATGAAATGATTGAATCCTCTACAAAGAAACAAAGCTGCTTATATTTTTAAAGAACATGTCTTTCTAATTGTTAAAAAATAAAACTTTTCAGAAATGAGCAGGCAGTGAAATGTTCTCAGCTTAACCACAAAATGCCCTCCCCACAAAATTCTGATGTTTTGTTAATTGGTCAGATTTTGGAAGGGGAGTTGGGTTAAGAACTTTTCAGCATTCCTTCAAGCCACAGTCCAAGATGTGGGATATGGGAGATATAAAAATCAAGCAGGTATAAAAAGCTAAGTAACAAATGATAGAAAAATGTGATACAGAAATCTGAAGCTGCATAGGAATAGCAAAAGATGTCTTACAGAAACTAAGCAAAGTATTAAGACAGGAGAAAATATAATTAGAAACAAAGAAAATAGTGTTGAACTGCTATTTAATGTCTAATATATATTGTAGTGGATGTCAGACAATTTCCTTACAGATTAAAAAAAGATCGGGTTCTATGGCCAAAATATTGAGGATGAACAGAATATTTGAGCAATGAAGAAATTTTAAAGAGAACAGGAATTACAAGAAAAATTAGAAACACATAGTTGAAACTTACAATCAGAAAGCACATAGTTGAAACTTTTGGGACACATTATGAGGAAAGAGGGCTTAGAGAATTTAAAACTCACAGGATATAGTGAAACCATAAGAAGAGGAGAAACAGTGAATAACCTATTTAACGTTTGTTTGAATGGATAGCAAAATAGGTACAAAGAGTAGTGACGAAAAATATAAAATTACTTAGAGCAATCGAAGACAAGAAGCTGTAGAGAACCATAATCACCTACACCCTGAAAAGAGTTGGTACATAAAGAAGAATCTAATACATGGGGGCCATACCATTGACTGATGGTTACCAATTCATTAGTGTTGTGTGCCATCATTTTACTGTGGCTTTCTGCCAAACTAAGGAAAAACTTAGTAAATAGCGATTGAGAAGAACAGAGTTAAAAATTCATGAAAAAATAATTTTTAATAATAATAACAATAAATAAAAAAAAACACATCCTAGACTGCTTTTCCTTTACCTGTTTTCTTTAATGTCTTGTGTTCTTTCTGTTTAAGCCATTAATGATAAACTGGCTTGCTTTTCAAATTTAGTACAATTTGTTATTTGTAGTGCAATTCAGACAAGCCAGGTTGGTTGTCACGTGGTCATCTATAATGTCTCCAGTATCATTATACTTCATAGGTTTATACCTAATAGATATTTTTTTTAGTATGTTATATCTGCTTGGTACTCCAGTTTGTTTAAGTCCAGGTCAGGTTAGAGCCGATCATTTCATACTAGTACTCAGTCTTTAGTTGCATTCTGAGCTATTATACTTTGAATAATGAATTGTTAAGTCCCTTAATTCTCAACACTGGCTATTACTGTTTACCAATGACTGACCCCAGACGTACTTAACTTGTACTTCACTTGTAACCAGTCACACTGATCAGTGGCCTCGTACTAATCTGATCTCAAAGGATTACATATCTCAGTTGATACTTCTATTCTCAATGCTTCAGTAGTTCTGTTTTGTTTTTATATCCTTTGGACTGTGTGGTAAGGTGGTAGGAGTACAATGTCAGCAGATTTAGTTGAACTTGTAATAAACCAACAAAAACAGAATAAGTTAACCAGATTTCTTTTTTCCTTTTTTTTAAAACTTTGAATTCAGACATTTTAGATCCACCAGCTATAATATAAAATGTAGAACTATCAAGATTACATTCTACTTTTTTTAAAATAGAGAATAGATTCACTTTATCAAAATATTGAATTAACAGACAACATTTTCATTTACATTTCTGAGAGGAAGCATTTTTACTATTATACATTGATTTGTTCAGGCCATTGTTCTTGTTTTTGTTATTTTTATTGTAAAATATCAGCTAATGTATTCTGCAACTCTCATTTAGCATTTTTTTCTATGGTTGTATAGTATTTGCTTTGCCAGGGTTATATATGATTTTGAATTAAGAATTGCCCTTCTACTGGACTGGGTGCGAACCACAGCTAAAGAACCCAGTCTACCCTGCTATTTAACTGATAATTGGATGAAGAAGAGATGCATTTATATCTTTCCCAAGGGTGAAAGTGAAGATAATGAACCCAGATAGAATACGAAATTCTTTATTTTTTTATTTTTTTTTTAATATTCTTAGTTAAATTATAGATGCATATTCAATGACCATTACACCCTCAATATGAGTGATTTATGGCAAAAAAGATATTAAAAACACCTTGAAGACTGTCTAAGTCATAAAATGTTCTGATAATGGTGTGGAGAGGCAGCAAAAAAGGAAGAATATAAAGAAGTCTTTGAGTAAAAAGTTTTTCAATCTATGAACACACAAAATCCCAAATTTACCATTGCATTTGATACAACTTTAAAAAAACCCCAAAAAAACAACCCCAAATCCCTCCACTCACCTTCAGAGGTTTACTTATATTGGCGGGAAAATAAAGGAAACATTTTATTCCAAATTCTGGCTTATCTAACAGCAGATTTATAACAAATTTATTCTTTAACTTTGGATTCCAAACATTTCATTATGTAAGGGTTTGGTAGAGGGGTGGTGATCCTTCTCCAGTAGATCTATCCATATTTTTCCCACCATCAGCTTGTTTCAGATAAGTGATAAAAAAAAAAAAGAGAACATCTAAGGGAAAGAAATAAAGAGACAAATAGAAAAAAGAGGAAAAATTAAGGAGAGAGGGAAAAAGAAGTAAAAGGAAGTTGAAAAAAAAGAGGAAAAATTGAGGAGAGAGAGGGAAAGAGAAGTAAAAGGAAGTGGAAAAAAGGAGGAAAAATTGAGGAGAGAGAGGGAAAGAGAAGTAAAAGGAAGTGGAAAAAAAGAGGAAAAATTAAGAGGAAAAGAGAAGTAAAAGGAAGTGGAAAAAGTTTACAAAGTGCAAATAAGAAACATGAGCAGCCAGCAGGGAAAAAAAAAAGTCTATATTAAGAAGAAAATAAAAATAGAAAAGTATATTTAGAACATAAATATTAATATACTTTAATACAGTCACACTAAAAAGTAATAGACTCTGCTAATAATAATAAATAGTTTAAGACTTGTGAAAATTTCATGGTTTTCCTATTTGAAATTTCTGATGAATCTTAATTCTTTATTATGTAGTAGTTAAGCTTATGGCGAGCTCTATGACAATAAAATATCCATAGAAATTCTCCCCCTACTGCATCGTTAAATATTTCAGCTTAACAAAATATTGTAATAACAATCATAAATATGAATGCTGGTCCTTATTTTAAGAAGTAAGGGGGTACAAATGAAACATTTGAAAATGACAACTTTTTCCACTTCACTGAAATAGATGTTAAACACTTCTATCTTCTCTTCTTTCTTTCATTTTCTGACTGAAACCAAGTAGTGCCTTTGATGTCATTTGTCTTCTCATACAATCAAAATGGAATAGTACATTATTTATGAGATATTGGCAGGGCGTAATGGTCATGCAAACTAATGAAAGTAGACACAAGCACAATTATTATGTGATATTTCTTCTGTTTCTTAAAACATATTTGAAAATGCAACAGTTTTTTTTTAAATGTAATGGTCACAAATTTTTCAACTAGTATTTCTTTCTTCTTAATTTTAGACCAGCAAACCAGAAAAAGATGACCAATTAAAAAATTAATGACAATACTTCAGTCTAAAAACTAATATGAATGCTCCATATATGACTACTTTTGGTAGAGAGGAGAACTATTAATACTTTTCTTAAATATATGTCTGTATATTCAATATACACAGAAAGATATTATCCACCATTGCTTTTTTTGCTCATCACCTTTCAACAATTAGAAAGGAAAATTCTCTCCTCCTCCTCCTCGGGATTGTACAATTTTCTACAGAATAGATTGGTTGGTATATGAAAACTGTCCGGAAAATATCCAGCCACATTAAAATATTCCAATAACCAGATATGCAGCTTTGATATAACTTGACAGCTAATCAGAGGAGGGAACTTACTGCATATGCATAAACAGAAACTCTCCCATGGGGTTATTCAGGTGTTATTGAGTGAGCTTGTGTACATTGTGAATGGTTAAATTCACTATGCCTTTATTTCTTGACAGTATGTTTTATAACCTTTGAGAAAGTGAGTTTTATTTAGTTTATTATCAAAAACTTATCAGAACTGGTGACGGGATAACATTAAATTGTTCAAGCCAAAAGTGAAATGAATTTGGTGATTAGTTGAAAGATTATTTACATTTGCAAAAGAAAATCCCCTAAATTTCTTCTACTACATCCTTTTTGATCTTTTATTTTGCTCTATCTTGCCATAAAGAATTTTAACGTCTTGTAATTATGTTGCCTCTGCTAGGCTGGTCACATGGTCAGAATGCCTACCACTCGACTCCCACGTATCATCTTGTTTTGGAGAATTTGCCAGCACCATGTAGGCCCAAAATGGGGCTACAAGAATCATTTGAATACATTTCTGACACAAGCTGCAAAGGGGCCTTCCTGGTGTAGGACCATCTTAAGTTAGGGGTGTGAAACTTTTGAGTCCAACTGTTAACATGAAGATGATTTGTAACCTGCTGTCAGGAGGAGCCAGACTCACCCAGCCATGTCCACTACCCGCACATGACTCTTCAGGAGCAGACTCAGTCCTCACAGCTATCTCTGCTACCCCCTCCAGAGAGGAGAAAGAGAATAAGGAGAGAGAATGACGATCCCAATGCAAACGGGTGACAACTAGACTAGATTGTAATTATGCCTTTCCATCTGTACCTACTTTTCAATCTTTTTCTCAATGTCTCTTTGTATCCAAAAAGTAAAATTGTATTAGGTTGGTGCAAAAATATTGTTTTTTTACGTTAAAAATACGTCAAAAACCGACATTATTTTTGCACTAACCTAATATTTCTTTAATTTCTATCCTTTTTTCTTTTTGAGATCCTTTGACATGGTTTTCTTTTCATTTTCCTTGAGTTTTCTTATTTCTAACTTTTCCTTTCCTTATTTGCTTTCCCAATTCCTTACTGATTAATATCATATAGGTTTCTTGGTCAGTAAGTGTAACTGATTCTAACTCAAAAGGGCCAATGATTGAACAGATACTATACTCTGATCATTCATAGAAAAATTATGACAGTTACACATACAAACAAGTAAAATAAGAGTATAGATTATATATTAATGTATTCATTTTAACCCAACATTTTTATTATCTTAAACATTATTATAATGGATCTTCATACTTTAAATACCACATTTATATTCTTACTTTAAACAGTGTAGATTATATCTATCATTGGCCTATGCATTTGATAAATCTTAAATGTGGAAGTGAGCTTTCCTTAAAAAGGGGAAACAGAATATTGCTATGGCACTCTCTATTGCTGAATGGTAAAGCACACTTGATCAAATGCTGGTTTCTCCTACAAAAGGGAATGTGATCCCTGCCAGAGAATACATTTTCTTTATTAAAATTTCTCAAATGCTTAGACTGATAGACATAATACACACTATGTAAAAAAAAAAAAAAGAAAAAAGAAAAGAAAAGTGGGACATCTATTTCAAATACAAGTATCCACTATAATAATATTTGAAGAAATAAAAATGTGGGTTTAAAAATAAATTATTTTATATATATATATATATATATATATACATATATATATATATATATATATATATATATATATATACATAAATAAGAGAAAGGATAGATGTAGTAAAAATCCACAGTTCATAGCATTTACTTTTAAAAAAGCGATCAGTACAAAGTAGAACAAAATATTATAATAATATTTTTATTATAAGAGATTATAATAAAGACATTTTTATTACTAGTTACCAACCATCGCCTGAGGAAGTACAATAATAGTATTGAAACATGAAAGCTTTTGTGTAGCAATGTAAAATGTCTTTATTATAATATCTTATAATAAAAATATTATTATAATAAAATATATATATATATATATATATATATATATATATATATATATATATGAAATATTGCACATTGAGTGCTAGTGTTAATAAAATAGTGCTTGATGTATAATAAAAGAGGTATATACATTTTTTCTGAGTTGAAACTCAGAGTTGTGTTACTGGTGAGGAAAAAAGTGTATATTTATTAATATAAAGTGTATATATATATATATATATATATATAAATTATCACATTAAATGTTGTTAAATGGGACATGTATGTATATATATATATATATATATATATATATATATATATATATATATATATATATATATAAAAATGTAAAAACAGAACCAACTGTAAAAGGTTCGAGGAGTTACTTTATACCCATAATTGAATTTCCAGTTGTTGATGTGGGTTCAATAGATTGGAGAGACTTGGAGAAATTTCTGAGGCAAAAGGCCAGGAGGAGGTGATGGACTGGAATCTCTGGAGACGGATTGGGTTTTTGTGGAGAGTTTTACAATTTGTGCAAGCCATTCTTGAAAAGAAATGCATGAAGAACGCATTTAAGATAACAGGCAAATCACTTCCTGCCAGGACTGGGTACACAGAACTCAAAGCCCAGAGACAGGTTCCATCTGCCAGTCAATTTGGTATGGGTCATTATCACATAATGCTACCACCCACCTAGACATTCCAGGCCCACCAGACATTTTTTTTTCTTCCCCTAACTCAGCTTTAGACTGTCATGGATGGACATGTCAGATGGCATGAAGAGGGATGTCCCCCAACTACCACCTAAACATTAGGAGATTGATTAGTGTCCAGCAGAGAGGCAAGAGCAGGGTAGTGAGTCAGTGGCAAGGGTTTCAACTTGGTGTGGGCAGGGGTCTTGTCAAAGGTTACTGGACAGAGCTTATCATGTAGAGTTTATAACAAAGAATTGTAATGATTGGGTTTGATGAGGCCAGAGACTACAAGAGAGATATGACTATCAGGCTAAGGAGTGTATAAGTGGGTAGCCAGCTGGCAACTTCTGTTTCTCCTCTCCAGGGTGCTGAGAAGGTTGAATAAGGTGACCAAAGAGCATGGCTTCAGGATTGAGTGGGAAACCTGAAGGGTGGTAGATTTACATTCCTCTAGCATAATGTTTGTTTATGGACATGAAAGCAAAAGGCAAAGACTGGTGGCCAGACAGAAAGTGATTCATTAGACTGTCCTGTTTAGAAGTTGGGAGATAGCATTCTAAAGTAAAGAAACTTTCAGTCCAAGACTGAATATAGTGACTTGACCAATTTAACTTCTTTTAATACAGGTAATCTTCACGCAATTACAATTCTCAGTATTGGCACATTCTTTCCCCCGCAGATAAAAATGTCATTCTCCAGATTTCTACCAAAATAAGTTGGCAGTATCTGTGTATTCAGTAAAATCTGTAATACAGACATACACAGTATATATATTTAAACAAATTTTGTTTATTTTAATCTGTCTGCATAATTTTCCTCATTGTATTTTTCTAATTTCCAAATACCAGGATGTAGGTATCAAAATCTTGTCTACCATATTGACAACATTCAATTCTCAATAATGATTGAAATGGTTGAAAGTACTCAAACTAGAATAGAACCAAAACATTTTGGACAGTTTATTGACAATTTTGATTTAGATGTAAAACACCTTATTCAAAAATTGGAAAATACAATAACAGTTAAACATACAGACCTTCTTAGTTGAATTTAATATAACTTGTTTAAATGAATTTTTGTGGCCTAGATGTGTGGTCACAGGCATCAACACTGAATGGCTATAGTCTGTTTCATGCTCAACTAATTTTATATATATATATATATATATATATATATATATATATAGTTAAGTTATAAGGAACTTGGTAAACCGAATTGGTAAATCCAAAGAGGATGAAATCCTGAGAGCTCAATGTTAGGACAGAGCTAATATGTAATGAAAAACAAATCACTTTAATGTACCATTACGATAATTTATTTCACCTAAATCCTTTTAAGGATTTAGGTGAAATAAATTTTTTATTTCACCTAAATCCTTTTAAGGATTTAGGTGAAATAAATTATCGTAATGGTACATTAAAGTGATTTGTTTTTCATTACATATATATATATATATATATATATATATATATATATATATATATATATGAAATGATGAGGGCTTGAATGTTTTGGGTCAAATCAAGAAGTCATTCCTCCCAAAATTCTGATGTTTGATCAGATTTTAAGAAATGGTCAGGCTGAGAACTTTCCCTGGATATACATTGCTGCGGCAGATTATTATGAAATTATTTTCTGGAAGTAAATACCATTTTGTTTCTTTTGCAGAGACGACAAAAATTATATTTCTCTTAATTATTATCATTTACTTTTCAAATAAATTTACCTTTGTAACATTAATGGAGTATCCCTTCCTGACATTTAAAGAAATCAGAAACAAGAGAATGATGTTTTTAGAAGTAAAGACCTGGATTTATTGCTTCTGAAGAGAGCTGTATAAAATTCTTTGTTGAGATGAAAATTAAAGTGTAGTATCAGTTCTTAATAATCCAAAGAAAAATAAATTGTGTTCTTGTTCATTGTTTTAATCAATTTTTTCATTCGTTGTGTGTTTTTTTTTTTTTTTAATTGATTCTTTCATTCGTTGTGTGTTTTTTTTTTTTTTTTTAATTGATTCTTTCATTCGTTGTGTGTTTTTTTTTTTTTTTTTTTAATTGATTCTTTCATTCGTTGTGTTTTTTTTTTTTTTTAATTGATTCTTTCATTCGCGGGGGATATTATGTAAGTTTCTCAAACATTTTGTTAGAAACAAGAAAAAGAGTACTGAACAGTTAGATAATATTGGTCATCCTATATGACAGCAAATAATGAACAGATGAAGAAGAGACTTGTGGCAGCAGAAATGTTGTTCTACAGAAGGATGCTGAGAATAAAATGGACTAAACATGTAAGCAATGACAAAGTTTTAGGGAAAATGAAAACAAAAAGGACATTCGTACTTAGCATCAGAAAGAGATAGTTGAAATTTCTAGGGCACATAATGAGGAAAGAGGGCTTAGAAAATTTGACACTCATATGACATTAAAGGTAAGAGAGACAGAGGAAAGCAGCAAATAAGGTTGTGTAAATGGTAGGTAAAACAGGGATTAGGAGAGATAGCAAAAAGAAAAAAATTACTAAGAGCTACAAAGGATAGGAGATTGTGGAGAGTCATGATTGCCCATATCCTGAAGAGACCCTGCACATTGAAGAAGTATGTGTGTGTGAGTGTGACAGTGCCATAATGGCTGAGGCTTGTGTATTTCCTGCTGGATTCAGGAGCCTGTGTTTTTAGCCTTTGACGTCATTCCAAAGGTAGCGATTTGCTCCCTACCCTCCATTTAGAAAAATCGACACAACACAGTCTTCCTATTTTTATTTGCTGCTCCATTTCTATTTACGTCAGACTAAGTGAAGGGAATCAAGGGAAATAAAAATCCCCTGAAAATTTTCAATAAGAAGGTAGCTAGTTAAACTAAAGTAAATGAAACAAGAAAAGAACAAAGAAAAAAAAAAAAAAAAAAAAAAAAAGTGTTAAGGTGACAAGAGACAAAAATTATCACATGATATCAAAGCAAAGTGACATTTGGAACTCCCCAGATGAAGACAAAACTCTCAGTTTTGTCAAAGCTGATTAACAAAACTGGAAAGAAAAAAATATCTGGAACGGTCGAGAAGCAGATAAATAGTCTTAAAAATGCAATCATCAATGAAAGAAAAAGATCAAGAGGAGGTAACCTAGGAACTAGAAGGAAATAAAAATACAAGACATGAGCAACACCAACTGGTACAAGAAGAACAGCTCAAAAATCAATTTAATATGTCATTTTAAAATTAAAAACAAGACTTGAAACTTTCTGTTGTCTGTTCTTGAGATTTTAGTGGTTTGGAGACAGGCATGCCTATTTGTAAGTTTATCAAATTCTAGTCATCTCTCTAAGGAAATGTTATCAATTGCAACTATTTGAATTTGACGATACACTGGGAAATCCTGTGTGTCTGTTTCTGTTTTTTTATTCAATAAAGATACAAACAAAGAACATCAGACTTAATAAGATTCTTCTTTGTCATGTTACATGATAAAAATAAGCAAGCAAAGGTTTTTTTTTTTTTTTTTATCTAGGAAACATTGGGTATCTTTTCTAATTAATTAAAATAAATGCATATGTATTTTAACAGCACTGATTCTTCATAGTTGAGGCTTTGTGATTACAAATGCAAAGTCTTATCAACCAGACAATTCTTTTGTGTAAAAGTGGGTGGGGTGGGGGGAAAGAAATTGATTATTCTTATTCTTTCAATTTAAATAAGAAATAAACCAGAAAAATATAAACAAGTTCAGAGCTTAGGATGTTTTTTTCAAATAAAATGATTTTTAAAGTTTGGATGAGAATCCAACAGAATAGTAAATGACAATTTGGAAAACTTATTTTGACATAATTTACACATCATCCCCCAGGGACATGTGGCCCAGTTGATAAAAGAATTGTTTGTTGAGTAATCCAAAAAGTGATTTAACCCAAAAGTTGTCCTGTAGATCGATATATGCACCTACCTGAGGAAGGTACAATGGCAGAAATAAAAAAAAAAACAAAAAAACAAAAAAAAAAAACAAGAAGACAATGATCCAAATATAAATTGTGCAAACTGTAAATAATTATTAGGTTGGTGCAAAAATAATGTCGTTTTCTCACATATGTTACTATGTGAGAAAACGACATTATTTTTGCACCAACTTAATAAAAGATATCCCAATGATCCCAAACCCCAGCAATAAAAAAAAAAAAGTTACACCTTCAAATCCAATGTATCTCTAAACACATTTTTAACTTTTTTAAAACTAGCACCAACAGAATTTTACAAAACAAACTGGAATTATTTAGAGAAATTAAACAACTGGTGCTAGTAGCTAACACATTGGCAAGGTCGAGGAATCTTCAAACAGGATTCAAATGCTGACTTACCACTTGAGAAAAGAAATGAATCCATTTCTTCTCCCATCAAGTTTGGACTAGCAATCAATATAAGGAAAGGAAAAACTGAATTTAAAACAAGGCAACAGGAATTCACTCTACTATCTTTCCCAAGAAGTCATTGCAATTCAAGGATATTAAAGAAAAGGCAGCTATGGAGAGCCACAACCACCCATCTTCTAAAGAAACATGGCATTTTAAAAAGTAATGAGTAGATACTTTTTTGCATGTACATTTGGATTGAAAAAGTTTTTTTTAAAGTATTTCTGTAAAAAGCACTTTGTATTCGAAGAAATGTTTTTATTCGTCTTTGTGTTAATTGGTTATGATCTTTTCACTTGTTATTGAGATCGTCTTGAAAAAAATTGCTGTCGTTAGCATTAATGCTTATTTTACAAACGAACTTCTTGTCTGTCTCTCTTTTAACTATAACTTACATCACTAATTGTGTTAATGTAAATGACCTCAAATATTTCCCAACCTACATTTTAATCAAATAAAACACAAGAGAAAAGCAATTAGTATCACTTTCATTCACAAGGTTTTATTTCCATTTCAATTTAGAGGAAAAAAAAAAACCCAAGAAACAAAAAAAGAAACAAAAAAAGAAATTTTTGATATTGCCCTCCCAAAAGAAATGATACTAAAACAAACCAAGATGTGTCAAGTGAAAATCTTAGTCTTAGAATTAAAAAAATTCCACGTATTTTTTGAGTAACAAGCATAAGAATAAGATGATAAAATTATCTGGAACATGTGTAAAAAAAAAACCCCCCAAAAAAAAACAATGAAAAAACAAAAACAGAAGTCATCAGCTTAGAAAATAGTTTAAAATTTCACTGGCTGTTCCCAAATGGTAAAATCTTTTTTATTTTCTGTCTTACAAAATCCTCTTTTTTTAATTATTTATTTTTGTTTTAAAAATTTTAAGTTGTATATGTCATTAGTTCTTTTATTTTTAAAATTTTTAATTCACATTTACCTGACTTAGGTTAAAAAAAAAAACTTATTTAATTATCTGCTTTTTTAAAACAAATCCTTTTTTGCTTGCTATATGAGGATTTCATCATTCTTTTTTTAATCAAGTTCCCTCTAAGTAAGGCAATAAATCCACAAAGCCACAAGGAATTATTACTGGGGGTGGAAGAGATAGAAACAGGAACATTGCTAAGGAGCGAGAACAAAAGAAGAGTAATCAGGAGGACAGTAGATAATAACTGACATTGCATTTAAATTTTTGTAGATTCATTTTCCAGATTGGTTGGAAAGCATAGAGCCAAAAGGGAGTTCTATAAGTGAGAAAAAAAAACTACATAGAATTTATGGTAACATCTAACCAACCCTACTATAAAGTGATGTGACCTCATAGCCCATCTAGTACTGTACTTAACGCCAAAGAGTCTAGGCACCATAGTGAAGAGATCACCCAAACAATTACCATTAAATTATTTATAAGAAAGGCACAGGGTGGCAACTTTATGACGGTGAGAAAGTGACTGAAGCTAAGGTGCTAGTACAGAGCCAATAATGTTGTTGATTCTTCTTTGGATTTTATCAAGGATCTCTTGATATATAGCAAGAGCACCAGACCATATGTGGCAGGGATATTAACTGCACAAAATATGTAGCAGGAATATTAACAGCACAAACAAATAGTAGATTTAAAGATATGCAAGAGATTCTGTCTATCATGACACAATAAACCAACTTTCTTAGTAGCTGACTTAGCAATGGTATTCAATAATACAGTCTTTCAACTTCATATCAGCTAAAGGCGTTAGTCCAAGAAGGCATAATGAGATATTTTGGTTTTGTACTTATCAAAAATTTAGGTGTTTATTCACAAAAAAATAACTTAGTGTAGAAAATGTTTTGATGCATATTTTGCAATGAGGACTAGAAGGGATATGCAAGAGAATGAGAATATACTGGTACATGGTGAGAGAAGAGTAAAGACATGAGATAATGTATAATCTTAATTGTATTGGGAGGGATAAGGGAGAAAATGAGAAGATACAGGCAAAGGGCAATAGAAGAGTAAAGGCATGAGATAATAGATAATCTTAATTGTATTGGAAGGGATAAGGGATAGAATGAGAAGAGTATCTTCTCATTCTATCCCTTATCTTTACAGCTCC
This sequence comes from Acanthosepion lycidas, assembly GCA_963932145.1. NCBI lineage: Eukaryota > Metazoa > Mollusca > Cephalopoda > Sepiida > Sepiidae > Acanthosepion > Acanthosepion lycidas. The sequence continues at coordinate 60,526,246 of OZ010580.1, forward strand.
TACATACAAGCTCACCTCACAAGCAAGCTCACCTCACACTAGTGTAGTGAGTTCTGTCTTGATTGTCTAGCCTATATATGTAACCTTGTGCCAGACTTAACATAAGTTGGAACTGTGAAAATTCTACATGTATTGACAGCCATGTCCTTGCTTTTCTTTCTTGCTAACCATTAGCATGGCACAAAGCTACTAGTACGAGTCACCAAGTAAGAACTGAATTCACAGATGTAGAAAAAAATTATTGGCCATGAGGTGACAAAAAAAAAAGAATCCATCTGGAGTCAGTCTCCAGATTAACTAATACAGGCATCACGGTAAATTGTTGAAGCATTACTTATCTTATAAGTGATGAGGGATTCAAAACTTGGGCGATTTATAACCGTTGTGATGAGGATTCGGACTGTTATGAGTTGTAACTGGAGTTACAAGGAATTTGGAAACTCATACTGAGTGAAAACGTATGGAAAAATATACTGTTGCTTTGGGAACGAGGATACAAGGACAAGATTTTTAACTATGTTGGTTTTAAAATAAAGTTTTCTTGCTGTGTAGAAGAAAAATATAATTTTTTTGTTTTCTCTTGGGTGTGGGAAAAAAGCACATTATTGAGAATATGGAGCAAATTTTGGCTTCAATAGTTGAAATTCGACAACAGAAACAGGAATTATTGGATAATTCTGAAGAAAACAAAAATTTTTTCAATATCTCTTATGCCAGACACTGTCCAAAAAACCGTATCAGAATTTGTATACACAAGTCACAACTTTGGATTTGGGCTCGGAAAAGAAAAAAAACAAAAACATAGAAAGATAATATTTTTATCCGTTTTATTTTTACTAATAAAATAGAAGTCTCTCAGTACTCTATTGCTATTTCCATGGCAAATAACATTTGCCATGGAAATAGCATATAATAAATATTATTGTTATGTTTATGTTATAAAATAACAAGCCACATTTCTTAGTTCCACCAGTTCAGACTTTCACAGCTAAGAACTGCCATGACACATACACAGAGTCAAATCATCCTCATTTCCTCCGTATAACATTTAAGAAAGAAGTTACATTTGGATAGCTTGTTCCCAAAATTGGCTACTTTGTGGAGCAGACTCCCAAGAGGATGTTATCCTGATCATTACAAGTTTAGGGTTAATCATTATTATCTTCTCTACAATGTCTTACCTCCTCCTTACACTCATCCAACAATCTTATTCAGTCAGCCTCTGTCTTGAGTAGCTTTTTAGCCTTGGATTATGTGAAAAATTAATAAAGAAAAAATAAAATAATAAACATTAATAAAAAATATATTAAATGAAACAAATGAAAAAATATTCATTAAATATTAGTGATTTTCCCTCAGGCCTTGACTAATCTAGTGTACCTTATAGCATTGTGTTCCTAACATGGAATTCATTTCATGAGTAAAGTCAGCCAGACTAGCTTACTGATAACCGGAATAAAAGTAATAGAAGTCAGAAAGAGGGTAAAAAAAAAAAAAAAAAAAACTCAGTATGCAAAAAATTCGGTATGTGACTAACATACCAAAGTTGAAAAAAAATCATAGAAAAACTAAGTAATATTTTATAAAATAAACTACATGTAAAACTGTGACTTATAATTTGGAATATACAAAGGGTGCCGAAAAGTTTTCGGCCTGTTTCACTTCCCAAAATCTAATCAAACATCACTTTTAATTATTTTTTAGAAGGGCTTCTTGTAGGTTCTTTCAGAGCCACTTGTATGTTTAGTTTTAAAGAAATAATTAATATTGTCGTCAATGTTAATTAATCGTTGGCCATAAGTGTTTTATTATTATTATTATTATTATTATTAATATTTGAAATAAAGAAAATCATGGAAATCGGAGAGTTTACAAAGTTGAGGGCAGAATCTGAGAAGAAAGGAAATATTTCCTTTGCTTCCTTGATGAACTTTATTTAGGAATGTTATGCCATCAGCTAGGAATAGAGTGGAGTGCATAAGAAATGTCTTCTTAACCTGTAAGTTCAGAAAAATGACACCTGAAAATTTGTTTAAGAAGCTTGCTGTTCATTTGAAAGAGAAATGCTGATCTTTGCTTTACAAAGGGAAAATAGGCCGCCGAGAAAATCCTTGATAATTTCATCAACCTCTCCTAAATTTCCTTCTAAAAGTACAGCTTGAATTCTCAGCTTTGAATTCTACACAGTCACTCAAAATTTGATCAGTAAATAAATAGGAAACATCAAAATGCTATCTTTTGTATTTTGCTGTCATGTTAATAACAAATGAATAAGAACAATGTAAAACAATATGTATGAATAATGTAGAATTAAAACTGATATCTTTGCTTCATAATATTAAGAGGTAGGAGGTAATGTTTATGGTGAGAGGTAATGACAGTATACAACACTATCAACCCAGTATTCAAATTAGATGGAATGACAAACTTAGATAGTATAGTTTCTTTTTCATCAACTATGGTGGAGTAATGGATAGTGGCTCGGATTGAGGAATCAGAGATCAGAGTTCCAATTCCAGTCAAATCCATTACATTCACTTACGTGCTAATACTCTTGGGAAAGGTATGAATCCTCTTCTTCTCCCCCCAACTATAGGTAAATGGCAGGACAAACTGGGTTCTATAGCCTTGGATGGCAACTGATCTACTACAGAAAGAAATGGCAACCTATTGCGGGAGAAAATCTGCCTCGTCAGTCATGTATTGAAAGATACATGATCGACTAAGCGCGTATCATGCATGGCACATAACTGACAAGATGCCTAGATGGATGGGGTGGGGAACGTTTATTTTTATGGGGAAATTTTTCCGATCCCACTCCAAATTTATTATGACCACCCTGTTTATTTATTTTCACCAGAGCTCTAACAGGCTTTTGATTGCGTTGTTTAAAATAGCGTTTACATTGTTCTTTTTTTATGCTTTCCAAAATTACCATGTTCCATTCTTTGATAAACAATGTTTTTACTTTAAAAAGAAGTTTCTTTAAATTCTATTTTTTAAAATCCTTCCGGAACTCCCATTTATTAAGACCATCCCTTAGGTACCTAAGAGTCTTCTGACCAATAAACATGACAGTTAGACTTTGTCCTGTAATAATTGTGTCAGCAGATATAAAATGTGTTCGATTTGTATAGAAACCTGTTTCTTCCTGCAGCTGTGTATGTGAAACAACCTCCTGCATCGCAAAAAAGACTGATTTTTTTCTCCTTTTGAAAAGCAAAGAATATTTCTCTTCTTACAGAAACAGAATAACAAAATCATTTGTTAATCGTTTCTGAGCGTTTTTTTTTTTTTTTCGTATTCTACAAGGGTAGGTAGATCTTTTGAGAAATGTCTCCCATTGTTATTGACTGTATGAATTGTCTGATACTGAAGAAAGGTGTGTCTGCAGAGAGAGGAGCACACGACGCCATTAAAAAAAAAAAAAAAAAATCCATACACACCAGAGAATTATTTTTGTATTTTCTTTTTTTTAAAAGAACACATTTAAATGAAGCTATATACAATGTTGTTAGTTTTTTTCCATTTTTTTTTGCATGTGCGCTCACTAACTGGCCATGATTTCTAGTGTGTACTAAACAAAACCAGCGATCCTTTTTAATATTTCAAATATGGTGAATCTTTATTGGGTGAATGCTTCACAAGAAGGACATATCTAAATTAAAAACTGCAGATTTTGTCCAAGTAACGAAAAAGAAAATATCTATTTCAGGGGTCGGCAACCTACATGTGTCATATGTGGCACGCCAAGCAATTTCCAATGGCACGCAGCCACAAATGACATCATGAAGTCTGAACCAATAACTACTAAAACACAAAGAAGATATTTAGTGGTTTCAATTTTTATAAATACTAAAGTATATATATAAAATATATTGGAGAACAGGTATATTGACTTTGACTTGTATAAAAGTAGTTACGTATGCTGTTGGCACACTGAATGATTTTAAAACCATAAGACAGCACATAGTCAGAAAAAGGTTGCTAACCCCTGATCTACCATGTATTCAATTGTGAAAGCAGAATAACATATCATACTTTGATTACTTCAGAACTCCAAAGACAATTAAATTTCAGCATTTAATCATATATAGGGTGTTGATATGCTATTAAACAAATCAAATAAAAAAATCAAATCAAATATTTAGCTGTTTCAATTTTAATATATACTAAAGTATATATACTATATATTACTATATAAAATATATTGGAGGACAGGTATATTGACCTTGACTTGTATAAAAATATGTATGCTGCTGGCACACCGAGTTATTTTAAAACCCCAAGTTGGCACATAGTTGCCGAACTCCAAACTATTTCAACTGTCTTTGAGAAATAACAATAGTGGTTTAAATAATAATTAAAAAAAAAAAAAAACAACTCAAAAGCCTTTCTTTCTTTCCAAACAATTCAAAGAATGTAAACATGGCTTTTTAATGCAAATGATCCTCATTAATATTCGTTTGTAACAAATTCTAATGTAAATTATTATCTTTTAACAGAAAATCCGGTGTTTTCTATCTCAAAAGGGGTTGCCAACCATCCTTTATTAGAAAGGACAGCTCTGTCTTTGTCCTTTGCCTTCCAAATTCAATTCGGTCATTTTCAATTATATCGAGTACCTATAGAAATTAAATTAAAAATTACTATTTATATTTTTTCATGTTAACTTGAAAGAGTTGGCAAGCCTAGTCAGAAATAAAACTTTTTAAACTAGATAATGTTAGAAATAGCTATGTCTTTCATATGTTGTTTTGTTTATATTACCAATCAATATCACTGGTAGGACTTATGAAATAAATACATCAAGACTTTCATTCACGATCATTATATTGATACAACAAATACTAAAAGCACAGTAAGTAAGCAGAGAAAAATAATTCTATAGTAAATTTAGGAAATGAACACATATTGTTCTGGAGAAAATAGTACACCCCCAATGACTATATGAACTAGTCCATAAGTATAAATAAAGAGCTTGAGGTCAGAGGTAAGAAAAAAAGAATCCGTTTGGAGTGAGTCTCCAGATTAAGTAATACAGGCATCACAATAAATTGCTGAAGCATTACTTATCTAATAAGCAACAAGGGACTCAAAACTTGGGTGATTTATAACCGTTGTAAAGAGGATTCAGACTGTTATGAGTTGTAACTGAAGTTACAAGGAATTTGGAAACTCATACTGAGTGAATACGTATGGAAAAATATACTGTTGCTTCAGGAACGAAGATATGAGGACAAGATTTCAACTACATTGGTTTTAAAAAAGTTTTCTTGCTGTGTAGAAGAAAAATATAATTTTTTTCTCTTGGGTGTAGGAAAAAAAAGAAACAGCAACAACAAAATCAACAGTTGCTAGAACTACAAAAAAGAAAACAGCAACAGGAGTTGTTGGATATAATCCTGAAGAAAACAATCAGAAGAGCCATGGTAATTAAAAAATGTAATTTTTGTGCTTATAATCGGGCGGTAATTATAAAGTACGGAAGACCAACCAGAATACAATTTAGTTGCATTATTTGAGTTCAGCATTGTTCTCCGCTGTTAAGGCCTTTACTTTTGCGAAACACGTATGGAGAAGTTAATTTGATTTTTCAATTTCAACTGAGAAGGGTACCTATAAGTATTAGTATCATAAGAAATTTAACTACTGCTAAACTTTAATTTATATGATCTTATTTTTATATTAATCTCAGTTATGACATTTTTCCATAAATGAAATATCAAAATTAATAATAAAATGAATGGAAATAGAAATAACACATTAAAATGTAATAAATGTACATAAAATTATAGTATTTTATGTACACTTCTGATAAAATTTCATAAGAAAGGTACCTATAAATTAATTAGATACCTTTTTCTTATGAAATTTAATCTCACTCTTAACTGTCTTATTTTTTAATTTCTTTATATTTTCCATAAAGCATCGTAAACGTAAAGATGAAAGCTAAGTACAAAAAAAAAAAAAATGAAAAATTAGAGCGCTGAAAGTTTTTGCTTAAAAGTAACGAGGTAAATAATTTGTTCACTTAAATCTAAATAATTTCACTTCCTTCCATCCGTAGAAAGAATTATCCTCCCGTAAGTTATCTAAACGTCATGAATGTGTCTTTCGTCACTTGTCAAGCAACGCTTTGTTTTATTTTCAAATTACATTTTTTCGGTTAAGCTTGGTTCAAAATATTTTAAATAAACATTATAATTTCTGATTTTATTAAAATCAGTTTTGAAAAAATGATAATTGATTTTTAAAAGAATATCAAAGTCAGATTTTCATCTTTTTTATCAAATGATTGAAAATGATTGATTATCTGTCCTTTTTTTTTTGACAAAAAAAAAACAAGATTTTAACGAAAATTTTGGTCATGCTAGTTCCTAGCATGACCGAAATTAAAAAATGTAAAAAAATACCCCAAAAATACTTTGATCTTTCCTCTTTAATAATAATATGAACATTAGACGATAAAAACTTGTTTTCGTCAAGTTCGGCGTCTTTTTCATCATGCTATCTTTGTTTGTTTACATTTTTGTGGAGGTACCTATGTAAAAGAGAGCAAATTCTTGAGGAAGCACTTCAAAATTTTCTGAGTTTACTCTGTAACACCTAACCTTAATACACGATCAAGTATGTTGCCGGTGGAATTAATATTTGCTAGGAAAGTGTTCAACAAGTTATTACCAAGTCCAAAGCACAAACGGATAAGAAAAATGACACCAAATGTTCCAATGTTTGCTATAAAGTGTTCTTTAGAGCATATAAGGAGGGCAAAGAAATGTGGGAAAACCACATAATAGAAGCAAGAATCGGTCAGTTGATATACTAGCTGAAAAAAAAAAAAAAAAAAAAAAAAAAAAAAAAAAAATCATCGATGAAAGATCTGAGAAAATGGAAGAACCGATAAAATGTTTTCGATGTCATGAAACCTACAAGGAAAAGTTCCAGAAAAAGAAAACATACTGAAGAACTGCAAGTGGATCCGAGACAGAAACGCTACAAAATCAAGTATGTTGGTGAATTCTCAAGAGGTGTGGAGAGATACTAATACCAATAAAAAAAAATAAAAATATTTGTAAAAAGTATTAATCTCAAAAAGTGGAGGATGTTGTGTAGTAAATAGTACATCCCCGGTGACTATTTATAGTTACGGACCAGTTCATATAAAGAGCTCCTAGTCAGATGTAAGAAAAAAAGAATCCAGTTGGAGTCTGTCTTCAGACTAAGTAATACAGGTGATACGGCAATTTGCTGAAGGTTTACTTACATTATAAGTGCTACGAAGTGCGTTATAACATATAGTGATCAGTTGGGCTCCATGAGGCGGTGTGGTCAGTAAGATTGTCTTGTTAGAACAATTATGACTGAATAGTGAGTTCGATCCTCACGGGATGCCCCCTACTTTTGGCCTTGTGCCCCATCTAAGCTATGCTTGGAAAATCACTATAGTGATCAGTTAAATACGAGGATAAGTGAAAAATTATCGGCACTTTTGCCACCTCATATCTTTAGACAAGAGTGCGGATAATTCTTGACTTGTATTTTTGGACCAATCATCACCACTTAGAATTCTTAAATTTGTTTTCTAAATTATTAGTAAAATTGTTACGCACTTCTCATTTATATTTTGACTGACTTCCGTTTGAAGAAAATTTAAAAAAATGTAACTATCACATTATCCAATCAAAGCAAACTGAGCAGGGTTATAAATAAAGAATACTGAGGATACCATGAACTGAGCATGGGAATGAAAAAAGATACTTTTTGCTTAGGATCAGAAAGAGAATACATAATGAGGAAAGATAGCTTGGAAAATTTAACTCACAGGATATAGAGAAGGCAAAATAAGTAAAGGGAAATAGTGAGAAATGAACTTGTGTATATGGTGATTTTCTAAGCATAGCTTAGATGTGGCACAAGGCCAAAAGTATGGGGTAGATAGTGAGGATTGAACTCGTTACTCAATCGTAATTGTTCTAGCAAGACAAGTTTGCTAACCATTACACCACGTCGAAGTACCCATGAACTTGTGTATATGGACGGCAGATTATGGACTTGGAGGAATAGCAATGTAACAACTATTGCTTCGGGTAGGAAATTGTGGAGAGCCATGATAGCCCATGTTCTGAATGGACATGATACATTAGAGAAGTCCCCCGAATTATACTATAGAACGACCAGGGCTTACGACACTCGGAGGATGACAAAATACAAAAGACGTTATATTGCTTGAGAAACTGCTTGATAACATACGTGGCTGCTTTACACACACCCATAGATAGATAGATATGAATAGAATTACACACACACACAAGGGGATTATCTCAGCTTACTTTGCGAAGCATCCGCTTAATGCCGATTTACTGTAAATAAGCTCGGAGTTGGAATATTTTTTGCATATCTGGCAACATTTAAAAGCATCTAAAAACATTCTTTTATTATTCTTTACATATTCTAACGCTCAAAAAGAAAAAAAAAACCAAATTTTTAAAGACATTGATATCTAATAAATGACAACTACAACACAATGCAACGCAGGAGGTATTCGTCTTAGGATAAAGTGGTTGGAAGAAAAAAAAAAAAAAACGAGATAAAGACCTGAAAATTGGAAGCCTCTTGGTGGTTCCAAGTAAGTTTACGGGTCTAAATCTGAAGGAATTCATTGTGGGGAGAAAACAGGAATTGCTTATGATTTTATTTCTTTGTTATTCGATTATCCACTATTAACGAAAATGTTATATCTCAGAATTTTAGACAATATAGTTCCGGTTTTGATTCTCAAAGGTTCGCTGCGCAGCTGAGTATCTCATTGGCTCCTTCCATATGTCTTGGATGTGTGCCAATGTCTGAGTTTCTGTGAATGCTCTTCCAGCGACATTGTCATCCAATTTTTCCTTCTGTCTCCTCTTATTTTGTCTAAGGTGGTACCTTGTACAATGGTAATGGAAAGATTGTTGAATTTTAAGACATGTCCATACTATTTCTACTTTCTATTCCAGTGGTTAGGAGCTCTTCCAATAAGCCAGCTTCTTGTATGAAAGTGTCTTGCACCGTGTCATTTGTCATGCTGTTTACATAGGTGATGCCTCGGATAGTTATGTAGCATCTTTTTTTTAAAGAATAATGTTCACCATGTACAAGGCCCGAGAGCCAATCGAGGTAGATGATTACAAGTAAGGAGTAAGAGACACAGTTTATGAGGATATGTAAGGTATAATTAACCCTAGAATTGAACACGTTAAGATTATAGTGATCACGGAAGCATCCTCTTGGAAGACAATTCCACAAAGAAGCTGTTTGAGGTCTCACTAATGGAATGAGGGTGGTTCTCTTCAATGTGCATAGTTTGGTGGATATTTGCCATTAAGGTTAGAACTGGTGAAGCCAAATAATGTAGTTCACTTGAGCTCTTTCCACTGAAATAGCGATATAGTAGTGAGAGGTTTGTAATGTTTCGTCTGTGAGGGTAGAAAATAATTCATCACACACAAGACTGCATAGAGGCTTTTGGACTCTATCAAGACTGGGCGCACACACACACACACATATATATATATATATATATATATATATATATATATATATATATATATATATGTATGTATGTATGTATGTATGTATGTATATTTCTTCTACTGCCACTTATTTTAAAGACAATTTTATGTTCATAGGTCCTTTCTGTACAAAGAATTATTTTTATTTCATAGTGACTTTCACAATTAATTTTGATTATTCCAAAATTTATTTCCAAGTTATAAGAATTATCGTTGTACTTTTAAAAGGTAAGCTTAAATATTAATGCAATACTTAAATGCACTGATCAATTTTGAGTTCTACAGTTTATTGTTGCCTGCCTATTGTGATGAAGGCCCACTCAAGAGCCCTCTGCAGGAGCTAGCTTAAATTCCGACCAATAGGGCGACTTTTAAGTTAGTTTCTAATACTGTCATAATTTCATATTAATTTATGGTAACAAAATTTTTAACCAAAATTTCAAAGTTTCTAAAAAGGATTAAAAATAAAATTTACATAAAAATTCTTTTGATCTTTCCTCTTAAAGATTTTGACAATGAATCTATTTTTAAGTTTGGGGCATTTTTATCAAGCATTCTAATTTATTAGCATGACTAAATATATATTTTTATATATATATGTTTTTTCACTAAGATTAGTAAATACGCTTGACATCGTTTTTTTTTTTTTTTTTTTTTAAGGAAGTAATTAAAAATACTGCTTTCCAAGGAGATACCGTTATATTTAACAAGCTAACCAAGCAAACGATTACTGCCGATGCAAGTTCAATCCTTTGTCAGTGTTTCATGGACATTAATGGCAGAGTAAGCTACGTAAATACTAGTTTTACTTTTCAAGAAGTTGGGATTATAAAAGAGGATTTATTTTTTAAGCTGTCAAACAAAACAAAGTCTTATCCTTTCCGGTGAGAAAATTGCAGATTTGTAGCCATCATTCAAGATTCAATAGGATGAAGTGAAGTATTTCAACGACCTGCTGAGTTTTCAACCGTTCCAAGCGATAAGAGAGATGGGAGGAGAAGAAATAAAGAAAAGCATTTTAACAACGCATTCACTCACTAGGAAAACGATGTTCTTTTTCACCCTTACTAGATTTGACTAAATCTGAGACCCTCTTCAAAATCCTATTAACTGGAAATCCATTTTAATGAGGATTTACAACGCATTTATTTCTTGAAAACTCGTTTTTTTTTTTGTTTTTTTTTTACTAAGTTTTTCTCACTTTCCTTTTTCTTAAAGACAACCATTTTTTTTTTTTAAAATCTTGACATGACTCATTGTCAGGCACCATATAACAATGTAAAAGAAGCAAGTAGAGACACCAGGTTTTAGTTTAGCACAGGGGACATCACTGTGACACCAGCTGTGATACAGGGGAAGGGAGGAGAGGAGGCGCATTGGGGGGTTGCTGTGTCTTAGGAATGGGTAAAGGACAGTAACACCAGCTGCATACACTGTGACAGGAAACTTAACAACAACAAGAAGAAAACGGTCGATATGAGGAAGGAACAAGAGGGAGAAATACTAAAAATGCGTTGACAATTCAACGATAAACATTTAAAATTTTAAAAAGAAAGAAAATAATATTAATTTTCTTTTTTTTTTTCAACTATGAAAGAAAAATCAAAATGACAGATTTAAAGCAGCAAAAAATTAAAAAAAAAAACTTTCAGAAAAATGGCTATGTGTCATATTTAGCGTTATTGTCAGAAATGAAAAGACATTTTTGGCAAGTCATCAAATTGTGAGGTAACGTTTGAAAAAAAAAAAAAAAAAAAAAAAAAAATTGCCAGGGTTTATCACGCCAAAATGACAAAGGTTGGATATCACTGGGGAACAGGGGTTCGCAACTTTAATATCGCTTTTTAGTAGATTTTAAAATCCTTATTGAATATACTCCTACAGTCGGGACTTTATGCCAGAAAGCAAAGCTCCTAAAATACCTATTGCTAAATAAAATGTACTGCTACAATGAATACAAATTGTAAGTAAATTTGAAATGTTGATTGTCAAAGTGCAATGTTTTGTCAGACACAAGGCCCAAAACGAGGAGCTCTTAGTGAGTATCGATTATAAAATGGCAGAGTTTGTATGCCACATAATTGCTTGCTTTTGCATTCAAAAAAAAAAAAATTAGTGTATTTCCAATTATCTGTACTTCGATTGTTCGAATGTGATATGAAGAGTTAAAAAATCTTAAATTATGGCTTCTTTTGCAACAACTCTCAGAAGCCACAGATCGTTTTTTTTTAAATCCATTTTTAATGGAGTTAGCGGCAGAAAAACGTGAGGCCAGTAGGAAACAGACAAAAATTGATGCATTTTTTCATCAAAAATGAACTGAACAAAACCTTAAACAAAGCGTTGAAAATATTTGATGATATGTTAAAAAATTTATTTCAGAAAAAGATTTTTTTTCAGTTGTCGGAAATTTTGAATTATCCGAACATTTTTCAACTCCTGTCCAAAAGTGTCCGGATAATCGAAATACTGCATTGTCAAGGTACTGCTTATGGGATTATATGGGCAGTGCCCACATCCTTCCCAAGTGACATAAAAGTAGTAGCAGTTTAATTAGAAGCAAAGATGATTCCTAACTGCATTCTTTCCCGTCAACCATCTTGAATGTCATATACTTTTACCAAGAAGATGTTGAGAGAGGATAGAGCACAGAGAAAAGGATTATTGTCCTTTCCAAACGGATTAGTGAAAAATGATCTTCGAAAGAAAAGATAAGATTTCTGAACAGTTATGTAATATCGAATCTCCTGTATGACAGTGAACGTTGGACAATCCCCTTGCATTTATCCTCTTGTTTGGATAGCAAACGTTTTTCACATACCAAAAACTTATCTCCCTTAGATTTCCTGGCCTATTCTGACATGTTCTTTTCATTGCCATAAACAGAAAATGAAATATAATTCAACTTCTGTGACCAATCTTAACTTCAGACTCATATTTCGAACACACATTCCTCCTCACCTAGATAAAAGTGAAATACAATTCCATATTTGTGACTAATAAGACTAAAAAATAAATCTATCAAAGGAAAATAAATAAAATAATGTTAGTTGTTAGACCTTTTGATTAAATTATTTTGCATCATAAATAAAACGAAAAATAGCGTGTGAAATGGAATTTATTTATTTTTAACAACTACCTAACAACTATTAAAACTAATCCATGTAAAAAAAAAAAAAAAAAAAAAAAAATCAGATATCACATTATAATTGTTTTTGTTCCTTCATTGTACACAATGCCATGTCATTATCTTGTAGGGGATCTGAGAAGGCTGCATGAATATTTTAATGTTTCGCTGTAAATGAAATATGCAACATCCACAAACAAATTTAAATAAAATATCAAATGATAACAATATTCAATTACGACAAAAAGGATATGTTTGAAACAACAAATATATTTTTTATATGCAGAATATTACAATTTTGTTTTGTAAAGATGTGTGCAAAAGCTTGATCAGACTATTTTAAAGAGAAAAGTTCTTGTTACCTGTTTGGAAATGTTTCATATGTTTGTAATGCAGTTTAGAACATTTTGTATGTATGTGTATGTGTGAATATGTTTTCAGTGTTTGACAACACAGTTTCCTTAAGGTTACATTTTCGTAGGCGAATGAAATCAAGAAAGAAAAGAGAAAGAACAAATTTGTGTCTGATATTTATAATTAACGTAATCATGTGACAGGCTCCTGGAAAAAAAGCGGGAAAACTTGACTTGGTCACATGTTGGAAAAAGACTTGTATGTTGGTGGATTGCAACACCCACTTGTGCGTTTATTGACCAATTAGAAGTTGAGATTTCCTGAAAATATGTATGAAGCTGGGTAAGACCTTTGATCCATTTTTTGCACTGATTTGTACAAAATTCAACATTGATAAGAAAGTGGTATTGGGATGCTAAAATCTCATGAACTCTTCCAGTGTTTGTAAGTTACAAAGATGAGAGCAAGATAAACGTGGAAAAGAGAATGAAATAGATATATTAAAAAAATGAGATAGGAGTGGGGGGGGGTAGGAAAGAGGCATAATTACTAAGTGTATTTACTTTACTCTGGTACAAGGTCAAAAAGTCTGGAGTGTCTAATGAAGATCGGTTTTTATTGCATATGTTTCAGTTTACATTCCAGCAAGTCACTCTGCCATACTTAGCCTTTATCCCGACACAACATTGCATGTTTGATCCTCACTCCTAAGAGGAAGGAGGATCGAACACTAATGAACAGTTTTCAAAATGAGTTTGTTAGCCATTCTCCATGTCATGATAGGCATCTAGAAGAAAATGCAAATTAAATACATAAAAAAAAGTAAAATTGTGAAAAAAAAAAAAAAAAAAAAAAAAAAAAAGAGAAAGAAGAAGAAAAGATTATGGCATTTTTGGGGTTGAAACAATAAAATGAGATAAAAAGTTTGGATCTGAAAATATAAAATGAAAAAATAGAAAAAAATATCACAAAAAAAAAAAAAAGAAAAAAAAGGTAAGAATCAAATTTTTTAAATAGTAGAATAGTTGGAATTCGTTTTTAGTTCTTGAAAAAAGTTGATTTATTTTTTAAGAGGAATTTTTTTTGTTGGTAACTACTAACTTCGTAAAAACTCACCTTCCTGTTTTGTTGTATTCATTCACCCTTGACACTGCGGGCAGTAGGGGTGCCACACAACAAAAAAGAAATCACTTAAAAATGTTTTTTTTTTCTCTATACACCTTCTCCGTTATTGTAGACCACCCATGCTGTCATGACTCCATAGATTAGTCAAGGAAGATAAAGAAACTACAATAACTGCAGTTGCTTTCCTAACTCGCTAATAAAAATAAAATACTTTTACCAAGACTGACAAGTCCTGTAAACAGATCTTCTTTTAATCCAACCAAAATTGGAGCTAAACCTTTTATTCCAATATTGTTTATGTTCTTCTATCAATCCATACTATTTACAGAAGATGTATGAATTGATCAAAAGTTATTACTACAGCATAATCTGACTTTTGTGATCTATGGTATTTCATAATGCCATAATTTGATGAGGCACTGGAAGTCAGGAGATTGGACATAGTCATATAAAAGAAAATTCACACAATGCATAAAGACTGCTTAAGAAAATGAAGAGAGGAAAATACTGGGATTTGGTTTTTATTCTGTCTAATTCCGTTTTTCGGGCACAAGATTGTGTGGTACCCCAAGAAAGAGTCTCAAAACAGTGAGAGGTGGAAGGAACTGACTGCAAAGTTGGTTATAAGAATGAAGTCATGAGGTACACTTTGTCTGGGTAGACCAATAAAGCTTGTGGGTATGGAAAAAGTCATAGGAAAAATTAATCTAACTTAGTGATATTTAAATTAATAGTAAAGAAATAAATAATATTTTAATAAACTAGTTTATTAAAATATTATTTAATGACTTATTTACGATGCATTAAATAAATTCAAATATTACTTTCATTAAAAAAAATATAACTTATTTTTAATGAAAATATTTAGCTTCTGTATTTTAGAATTATGAACATTAGCTTTTAGTTGGGATCAGTTAAAAAGAAGCTAAAATGAATTTAAAAATTAGAATAATATTAAAAATATACAACTTTCTTATTTCTTAACTCATTAAATACAGGAATTTCAATCATGGCAGTTCTATGGCTCAAATGCAAATGATGAAAATTTCTGTCGTAGTTAATGGATATTCAAATATTGCCTTATCATTGTAATTTACCCAACACATAAAATATGACAGAATATTTTATTAAATTCTTCATATGTGAATATTTAAATATCAATAATACTCCTACCTAATGACTGGATTTACCTATGAATCAATGCTCTCTATCTAGGACCAGCGAACTATCTGTGTGCTCAAACTGGGATCAGTGAACTATCCGTGTGCTCAAACTGGGATCAGTGAACTATCCGTGTGCTCAAACTGGGATCAGTGAACTATCCGTGTGCTCAAACTGGGATCAGTGAACTATCCGTGTGCTCAAACTGGGATCAGTGAACTATCCGTGTGCTCAAACTGGGATCAGCGAACTATCCGTGTGCTCAAACTGGGATCAGCGAACTATCCGTGTGCTCTAACTGGGATCAGCGAACTATCTGTGCACTCTGCCCAGGATCAGCGAACTATCTGTGCACTCTGCCCAGGATCAGTGAACTATCTGTGCGCTCTGCCCAGGATCAGCGAACTATCCGTGCGCTCTGCCCAGGATCAGCGAACTATCCGTGCGCTCTGCCCGGGATCAGTGAACTATCTGTGTGCTCTACCTAACTTAGTATTTTTTACTGGGCTGTTCAACCTGGATCGGTGGTGAATTAAAACAAGATTCATTTGGTACTTTTATTTTCTGAACACAATGTAAAAAGAAAAAAAAAAAAAACGATAATTTTAATTTAAAGTAGTTTACAACCTGACATATCAGCTTAAATTACTTTCCTACCATTGTAATGTAGCTTCCCTCTGCCTTTTCTCTAAATATTTTCACAGTAATTGTTCTGATGAGCCTTCCTCTATGGTACATCAACTTCACAAGTTTAAGTGCAGTACTAGATTGGCAACTAGGTCTCATTTTAGTATTAAAATTGCTAAGTGTCACAATAATTTCAATGTTAATAGTTCCTACCCACCCACTTCTCACCTGTGGAATGCTCTTTCAGTTTCTTGCTTTAATGTCAACTATGATCTTCAAAAATTAAAATGCAGTGTTAACTGTCATTTCTCTGCTTGAAACCTGTTCTTTTATTGTTGTCTGTTTTTTTCACTCTCATTAACCGATTATGCCTTAGTGGCTTTATCACCTTGCTTAGGAAGAAATGATTAAAAAATGTTACTCGTTTTTAATCATTCAACAGTCAAATGCTATAGAGTAGACGTTGAATATAATTGTTGAAGGTAAAAGTCAAAGCTTGAAGTGAAACGACAAAATTTTGTCTCAAGCGTCTGATTAATTTTTACCTTTCACCAAAAAGAGTGAACTTAACTACTTGAACAACACTAACCACCATCCAATGTGATTAGCCAATGACTGAGAAATACAATTCCTATCAGGCGATTCGAAATAATAATAGACTTAAACTATATCATTCAGAAATATCATTTGAGTAGAAAAATATTAAAAAAAAGGAGTTTAAAAATAATTTCTACATCGTATAAAAAATTTCTAATCTCAATGTAAAAAAAAAAAAAAAAAAAAAAAGAAAAAAAAGAAGGGAAACTTGAGAAATACACAGAAGTATAAAGTCGATTATTAAAGGGGTTTGGAGGAGTTAAAGAAAAGAAAAAGATGGCCTGGAGAACGAATACAAGTGGGAAATTCCAAAACGAGATGCTGGACAAATATTTTGCCATCAGTTAAAAAAAGGAAAAAAAAATAAAAGGAAAAAAAAAAAATAAAAGGAAAAAAAAAAAAAATAAAAGGAAAAAAAATGAAGTAAGAAAAAAAATGAGGAAAATTGAAGAAAAAAGGTAAAAGAAATCAAAAAGAAAAAGAAAAAATGAAAATTCATGAAAAAATGAAGAAATGAAAAAGTAATGAAAATTGAAGAGGAATGAAGAAAAATGAAAATAAAAATTATTGAAATTCAAAAAGAAAAAAAGAAATAAAAAAAAGTGAAAAAACAGATGAAAAGAAACTAGAAAGAAAAGGAATGAAAAGAAAGAGAAAAAGAAATGAACAAATATTTTGAAAAATTAAAAAGAAACGAAATGAGATCTCCTTTCCTTGATGCTAACAGCTAATCTCAGAATAAGAAGCTCTTCAGCGTTTGTTTTCTGAGAGAACAGAGTCTTCCGTCCTGCATTTGTCACCATCATGTCAAATCAGAACTCTGCAAATGCTTGCCTCAAAGACAGAAGCTTGGAATCCAATAGCAAGAACTTTCCGAATCCGTACAAGGAGTAGAACGGCATGTCTTATGAATTGCCAAGAAGGATGAACGATTCATCAAGCAAGGGGCAAGTAGGTCGGGTGTGAAGTTAAGGTGAGGTAGATAAGAAGAAAATAAGGACAATTGTCAATTTCTGGTCTTATCATATTTTAGAATGTTGTAAAATGGAAGTGTCTTTCTTTTTTTTTTTTTTGGCTCTCTTGATGGAATTCTTTGCCTGAAGCAGTAAATTTTTGGTATCATTCGAGTTGCAGAATTAAAACGATGACGAAGTCAATGTTTACTGCGAAGACTTGGATGATTATCCTTTGTAAATATTTGAGTGTACAACTTGAGGGCATGATGCAGGGAGCTCAAGAGTGGCTGAAATACTTAAGGACCACCAGCTCTTATTAAATAAAGAGAAGGAAAGCACGTGATTTGTATGACAGTAATAAATAATAATAATAATAGGAGCTCCTGTCACGGCCTAATTTTAAGCTAAATATCTTGCTATAACCAAAATAATATTAAACCTTAATGAGTAAAAAAATGTAAATAAATCATTAAAATGTTCTATTACTCAGTCTGGCACAAGGTCACAAGGGTCATGAATCTTGTAATGATTGAAATCATCGCACTAAAGAGATAAACTTGTAATCCATTGCTCAAAGCAAACACCATTAAATATTTATGTTCAGGTAGTTTTTTTATACTAAAGTTCACGCAATACAAGGCTCAAGAGCCAATCAACATAGAGGATTGCAGTTAAAATGGTCAGGATGAATAAGAAGTGTAATATGAATGAAAGAGGTGGTGGTGGGAAGTGAATATTATGAGGATAAGGAGGATAGACAACGATTGACTCTTGACAAGATTAAGATTATAGTGTTCAAAGAAGAATTCACATGGGAGTCTGTTCCACAAAGTAGTAGCTCTTAGAAAAAAATATGTCTGAGTGGAACTTTCTCCTTGCATTATGGATTATGGAGGCAATGAGAGTGATTCAACTCCATGGTAGTAGCATGGCGTGTTCTAGCTGTAAAGGTTTGAAATTGTGAAAATAAAGAATGATGTGCTCATCTGAACATTTGCCATGGAAATAGCAATAGAGTAGTAATAGGATTGTGTCTGTGGGAAAGAAGTTGCAGAGTGGAAAAAACCCCCAAAAAACAAGACTGTTTAAAAGTTTAGCACTGGCTCACAATACTGGGTTACTTTGTGAGAAGTGAAATCGCAATCCCAACAACAGGAAGTCGCTAACCATGACTTGACAACAAGAAATTACTGTAAATAAATAGGCATACTTCTAAAGTCTCCATCTTGAATTTGCTTTCTGTAAAGCATGACTTTATCAGATCAGATCCCAGTTCATTAAAGGTGAAAACATTTTCCTTGCTTGTGTTCAGTACATTTGACAAATTTTTCTTGGGGTAAAAAAATCTATTCAGACGTTAAACTTTATACAACTGAATTGGCATCTGGGCTGTCACTACTTGTGTCAAATTTTCTGTCTCAGTCACAAAAATATGTGAATAAGAAATGATGGCACCCAGGTCTACAGATTTGGGACTGTGGAAAAATGAATGTTTGGCACTTGTATATCCATTCTGGTAATGAAACAGAAGAAATAAGAAAATAATGTAAAATATTTATAAACACAAATAAAATGACATAGAAACATAGAGAGACACAAAAATGGCAGAAATTATGAACATACTGATAGAAAAAGATATGGAGATGAGACAGAGAAAGACATCGGACGAAAGAGAGGAAGAGAGAGAAAGAACGGACGAGAGAGAGAGAGAGAGAAAAAACGGACGAGAGAGAGAGAGAGAGAAAAAACGGACGAGAGAGAGAGAGAGAGAGAAAGAACGGACGAGAGAGAGAGAGAGAAAAAAAGAGCCGATGAGAGAGAGAAAGAAAAAGAGCCAGAGAAAGAAAAAGAGCCAGAGAGAGAAAAAGAGCCAGAGAGAGAAAAAGAGCCAGAGAGAGAGGGTGAGCGAATGAGGAAGAAAGAGCAAATGAGAGAGAGAGAGAAAAGAGAGAGAGAGAAAAAGAGAGAGAGAGAGAAAAAGAGCAAAAGAGAAAGGGAGAGAGAGAGAAAGGGAGAGAGAGAGAAAGGGAGAGAGAGAGAAAGGGAGAGAGAGAGAGAGAGAAAGGGAGAGAGAGAGAGAGAGAGAACCAGTGAGAGAGAGCGGGTGACAGGGAGAGAGAGAAAGAACCAGTGAGAGAGAGAGCGGGTGACAGGGAGAGAGAGAAAGAACCAGTGAGAGAGAGTGGGTGACAGGGAGAGAGAGCGGGTGACAGGGAGAGAGAGCGGGTGACAGGGAGAGAGAGAAAGAACCAGTGAGAGAGAGCAGGTGACAGGGAGAGAGAGAAAGAACCAGTGAGAGAGAGCGGGTGACAGGGAGAGAGAGAAAGAACCAGTGAGAGAGAGCTGGTGACAGGGAGAGATCAAATGAAAGAGAGAGAATAAAGATTATAGAGACAGAGAGAGTGTTCATAAAGTGAAATGGAAGGAGTTAGGAAGCAGAGTAAAAGAGAGATTATGTGAGATGGGCCTCTCATGGCAAGAAAAACTATGGTTGATTGTAAACACTTCATTGAAATATATTCAGCTACTAAAGTGAAGATCTATTCACTGATAGACAAACTACTAGCAGTAAGTGCTTCTAATAATAGTAAATGGAAAGGGGTACACAGTGTGAATGCCTCACACCCAAATGCATCCATCGGATTGCCCACACTTAATGAGGGGAAGCCTGGAGAAATGATCTATATTGAAACGTTGGGGGCTTAAGGTGCAAATTTACCACAAGTCCTTATGTCTGGTAAACTCAGGGGTGGAATGTACCCACATCTTTCACATGACCTAATAATAATCGCTAGATGACGGGGTCAGGAACTGCTTTTAATATACCAGCTGCTTGAGGAGGGGTAGACACTTCACCCTGTCCAACAAACTGGTGATGACTACCCACTTCACCCAGACTGAAAGGAGAAGGAAGCAAAAGAAAAAAAGATTAGAAGAGGCAGAGCCCCTCCCCCTCATTCCATTTGCAGACAAAAAAAAGGACACTGAATTTGGATGGGTGGCCATATATATTCTGGAATCTAAAGAATCCCAGAAAGCCAGTAAGTGTTGTCAAGTGCAAATTGGGGAGCCAAAGTGATAGTGTTTCTATTATTTCAGAGTTCTCTTCTTTAACACCCCCTAACCCTCTCTGTTATTTTTCTATTATTTTAGTCTTGTTTTTTGTGTGTGTGTGTGGGGGGGGGGAGATATTCTTCTATAAAACTTTTACTAAGAAAGATTTTTTTTTTTTTTTTTTGAATGGATTTTAAATTTGGGTATTGTATTTTCCAAGAAAAAGAAAAAGAAAAAAATTTAAAGAAAAAAAAATTTAAAGAAAAAAAAAGAAATGATACCTAGTTTTTGATACCTAAAATTACTTGAGGAATACAACGTGAAGACCATTTTTATATTACGCAGTAATCTTAAAAATTTAAGAAAATATTTTAAACAATCTAATTTTTTATTAAATTTTAAGTACTTTGGCACTATAGCCTTAATTACAAAGACAATTGTTGAAAAAATGTTAGATAATTATCAATAAATTTTTAATTTATTATAGGTACTTCTCTTATTTTCTGATAATGTCATGTATAATATAATACCCATATTTACAAAAACGACACATTTATACACACAAAAAAAAAATTCAAAATTTTTTAAAATGGTCGGGATCATTGCATTGTAGTGAGCTTTTCCATTTATAATTATTAAATACAATTTTAATTTAATAATTCATTTTTCACTTGACCACTAGAAATTAATACAAAATTTTAAATGATTTAAAAGTTTATAAATTATTTGATTATTTAAATTCTCCAAGCACTTGCCCTTATAACAAATATACAAAAAAAGAATTTTTTGAAATTTCATAAAATTAAGTGAGATGAGTTGGGAAAAGATGTAAAAAAATTTATTACAAAGATTTTCTAAGAAACATTTTTTAAAAAATGCCTAAATTTCTTGTATAAATTTAATTGATAACCAGAAAAAAAAGAAAAAAAAAAGATTTTTAAGCAAAATTTCCAATGTTCTAAAAAGGATTAAAAAAAAAATTTGCATAAAAAAATCCTTTGATCTTTCTTTTTAATAATAATGCAAAAGATTTTGACGATAAAATTTTGTGTAAAAATTATTTTGGAGGTACCTAGTTTTATGCCATATCACTTTTGGACATAGGCAATCATTGCTTCTCCACAACCTTTCTTTATTAATTTTTTTTTTTTTTTTTTTTTTACTAATTTTCACTCAATACAAAGCTCAAGAGCCACTTAATGTAGAGGGCTACTATTAAAATGGTAATGATGAATGAGGTGTGTAATATGAATGAGAGAGGATTATGAGAATAAGGGAGGATGGATAATGATTGACTGTAGACTTGAAGAGATTAAAATAGGGGTGGGGGGTTCAGGAAAGCATCTACATAGGAGCTTGTTGCACAAAGTAACAATTTCTAGAAAAAAAATCTGAGTGGAAGATTTCCCTTATATTAGGTTGGTTGATTTTTATCACCTTTAATACCAAAATCTAAATCTTTTGAACATAATTTCCTTATGTTTATGGAGAAAATGACAATAATTCAATTCTGTAGAAATAGCATGGTACGTTCTAGAAGTAAAGGTCTGAACTGGTGTAACTAAAGAATGGAACTGAACAAGTGTCCTTGAAATAACAATAAAATAGCAATCAGCTTGCAATACTGAATCTGTGGGTAAGAGGTTGTACAAAAATGTGACCAATTTGAAATTCTATCAAGATTGCAAAATAAGGATCAAGCAACTACAACCCAAATATGGCAGCAATGCACCATGTTTTGTCTAATCTAGCTCTTGTAAAGATAAAGCAAGGCAAAAGGAGTCAAGTACTTTTTGGAGCACTAGAATGAACTCACCATTTTCCAGATGTCTGTAGATTTAATATTTGCATACTGTGAATTGTTATAACTTTCCTGGAAAAGCGGTTTCCTATTACTTTCTCTATGGGTCTGAATGTAAACTTGTCCTATACTAGTTGACCTATCAAAGATAGAAAATCTAGTTTACCCTACACTCTTACCCATATTTGCGAGAAGAGATGGATTCATGCCTTTCCTAAAGGCATTAGCATGAAGCAGATATAACAGTTTCAGGCAGAATTTGAACTTATCCTTCTTACTCTATTTTCCATTCTGTCACCAGTACATCTCTAAATATACAGAGACTAATTTGTAAATCAATATCTTAAGGAATTACTCATGGGGAAGGGTCTAGTAATCCAAGATTTTAGTTACTGGTGTATAAAAGAGAAATAACCATTTTCCTGAAATAAAAGTCTCAAGTTATTTTAGAAGGCTTCTCTTGATAGTTATGTTGAAGGGATTGAACTCATTCTACTAGCAACATCACCCAATATTCTGGCACAGTTTCAAGCTGATTTTATGAAGACAGATCTCACTTTACACTACAACCATCCTTCTACAAAAAGTTTTACAATATGCTTCTTTTTCCTTTTTTTTTTTTAGTCGTATGTAGCTTATAAGTAGGTACCTCCATAAAATCATGATACCTAAGATCTAAATTAATTTAAAAAAATGAAAAGATTTTCTTGAAGCTTTTATTTTAGCTTTAATTGAAAGCTAAAGGATTAAATTTACTATTTCCAGTAATCAAAATACTGTGGTGTATTTCAAACAAAAATTAATTCTTTTTGATAAAATAGCTGATTAGTGTCCTTTTTTTAGTTGTCTTTCATCACAACATAATTCTCTTTATTAAAAAAATTTCAAAAAATATACTTTTCTGAAACTTTATTTGAGGAATATTAGTTGATTTAAAGTATAATTAATCTGATTTGAAACAAATATTTACATATTTAGTTTAAAATATTGGAGCAATGAAGTTTTTAAGCAAACAGTAGCAGTGTTTTTAAAGTGGCAGTAGCCATATTTACATGTGTGATGACAGATTTATTGTTGTTCTATGGAGACACTATCCGTAAAACATATTTTAAGAAGATGACTTGCCTTTTTATATAATTTTTTAGTACTCAGTAATTTTAAAAATTAATAATGCCAAACATTTTGATGATAAAACTTTGTTTTTATCAAGTTTAGGGCATTTTTTTTTTATCATGGTATGCTTTATTTTAGCAAAAACGTAGAGGTACCTATTTATAAGGATAACAATGTCCTGATTGGTTAAAAAATTAAGGATAATTTAAGCTTGAAGTGAGGATCAAATGGAAGACAAGTTGGCTTTAAAGTAAAATTTCACCTTTCTCAAATATTGAAATAATTATATATATATATATATATATATATATATATATATATATAAGAAATATAGTTTTAAGGTGTGCTATATTTATGGGATAAAGTGCTCAATATCAGAGATACAGCATATGTAAATATAAAAGTGAACACAGAAGTCAACACTCAGAGGTGACAGGCTGTTTCATGCCACACACAATTGTCAGGCCACCTGATGATTGCATCTAGCATGAAACAGTCTGTTGACTTCAGTGTTCACTATATATATATATATATATATATATATATATATATATATATATATATAACGACAAATATACTGTCACCATAATATTCAAACTAAAAATAATAAAAGTATGCATGTAACATCACTTTAAGATATCTCTCTACAAAGAAAGCAATTACAACTGCGATTATCCTCCTCAACTTAATGTTACCCCACCCCTCAAGTTATGGAAAATAATGAAAATTTCTCTCATGAGGGTTATATTTTAAATATGAAATAAAGCTCAAACTCAAGAATTTGCTAAAACTACCTGAGGATAATAATAAAATAATATAGATATTTATAAAAAATTAGAATTACCTCTCACAAGACAATAGAAGGCACTCAGTGAGGAACATGAGCTTACTCACCACCAATGACTGACATTCCTATAGATATCTATGCATTTTAGCTTAGTCTGGCACAATACCAAAATAGGTGTGTACCAATGAAGATTAAACTCACTAGTTTAATTTGATTACTGCTGCTCTACAAAAGTTGGAACTGAGAAAATTAAAATACACAAGAGTAGGATTTGAGACGATCCAGGTGGCACCCCTAAAATAAACCTTTGGGATCAAATTTCATATTCTAAATATT
The DNA here is from genome assembly GCA_963932145.1 of Acanthosepion lycidas. Classification (NCBI taxonomy): domain Eukaryota; kingdom Metazoa; phylum Mollusca; class Cephalopoda; order Sepiida; family Sepiidae; genus Acanthosepion; species Acanthosepion lycidas. The sequence continues at coordinate 60,550,838 of OZ010580.1, forward strand.
GAATTACCTACTTCAGAATATTTTTTATTTTATACATCATGATTGGTATTCTGATCATATATTTTTTCCTATAAATAAAAAATTAAATATAATTCAACATTTCCAAGCAAAAATTTTTCAATAAAGATTTTGCATCAGAAATACAACAGAAGGGACCACCAGAAATACAACAGAAGGCACCACCAGAAATACAACAGAAGGCACCACCAGAAATACAACAGAAGGCACCACCAGAAATACAACAGAAGGCACCACCAGAAATACAATTCATCAATAACAAATAGTTAATATCCATGAGGAGGCACGGTGGAGTAATGGATAGCGGCCTTGATTGAGGAATCGGAGAACCAAATTCGAATTCCAGTCGAACCCATTATATTCACTTATGTGCTAATACCCTTGGGAAAGGTATGAATCCTCTTCTTCTCCCCCCAGCTATGGGTAAATAGCAGGACAGACTGGATTCTATAGCCTTGGATGGCAACTGGTCTACTGCAGAAAGAAATGGCATCCTACTGTGGGGAAAAATCTGTCAATCATGTATCAAAAGATACATGATCGTATATGTGTGTATCATGCAGGGCACATA
>OZ010580.1:60556426-60578926 GCA_963932145.1 Acanthosepion lycidas
CCAAAATACAACAACAATATCATAAAAAATAAGGAAAACAGCATCAGCCGAAAAAGTAATTTGAAAAACTGTAAACTATCTGGAGCTATAATTACCTTCGTGGACTGACAAAGATTACTAAATAAGTGACCAAATCTTATCTCAAAGTCATGACATGAAAACAAATTTTTAGTATCTTACTTAAAATTGAAAACTAAAAAGCAATAATATGTTAAGCTTTAACAAGAAAATACAAATATATGCACTATGTACAACACAGATAATATAAGATACTTAAACAAAGCCAAGACTTTCAACTAAACAAATAAAATGCCCCAAAACAAATAAATAAAATAACAAATACAATAAATTAATAAATTATACACATATATAGATATATGAATACATTTATAGGTGTATATATACAAATGTACATATAAATACATGCACACACATGCATGTATGAAATAAGGAACAAGTAGAAAACTCTTTATAAACTTAACATATTTGATCTAATTAATTTTGCTTTATCAGAAATTTTTGGGTAGTGAAATAATGTAAAGTTATGTTTCACTTTTAAAAAAACATCAAATTTAAAAATTGAAACATGTCAATTCCCAAAACTCTCTGTTTAAGCAAAATTAAATAGCAACATATTAAATTAATAAAGATCTTGATACAGTCCTTATATAATGATTATATATATATATATATATATATATATATATATATATATATAAAGGTTGGTGCAAAAATAATGCCGGTTTTTGATGTTAAAAAATACGTCAAAAACCGACATTATTTTTGCACCAACCTTATATATATAAAAATGAATCAATGAGTGAAAAAACTTATTAATGTATAAAGAAGAAAGTCTGCTTTGTTGCCTAAGGAACTAGTAAAAAACAAATAAATGAAAAAAAAAAAAAAAAAAAAAAAAAAAACACATATCAGACAAATGACCCCTAAAGTAGCATTTTAGTGCATATCACCAATTACTAGGATTAAAATAACCAAATACTGGAATGTTAATCTCATTAAAAGATAAGGAATTTTTTTTTCTCTGTTCACAAACATGAAAAGCATAATGTAGCCAGTCTAGCAGACATTAAAATTGTCACAAAGACAATTTTTGTGTTGGCTGCCATTTTGGAAGTTTGCAGTCAGGGTTGAGTGGTCAAGCTAAGAGGAAGATCACAAGTGTTTCCTTGTTTTAATGGGATCACCCCCCCCCCACTGACAAAAATGGAGAAACACTGCTCACTGAGGTTGGGGCTTTGCTTATAAAGAAAGGTGAAATGAAAAGGTGGGGGTGGGGAAATAATTTTATTTGTATTTCATGGTAATCTATCATGATGAATTTGAGTGATATTCTTGAACCATAAACCCTCATCTCACCAGGAGGGTGGTAGAGAACCCCCTCAATCCCCCCTCCCCCTGAATCATGTCTCACTCAGGTTGAGCTACATCCCCTGGGTCTGAGAGAATTCAAAGAGTCTGATAAAAGTCAGTCAGTTGGATAGTGTGTGGGAGTTTCGTTGGGGGGGTGGAGGGTTGGGAGAGGGGGAAGGAGTGGTCAGAGCAATGGATATTCTTTCATAGATGCCCAAGACAGAGACAGTTGGTATAGAAAACAAAGAATAATTTGTTAGGAATAGAATTTTGGATTGGGCAATTTCTGAGTCTGGGAAAGGAAGGGGATAATGTCTGGTGGAATAAGGTGGGGAGTTGTCTAGGGGAGGATAAGGAATGGAGGAGAATGAAAGCAAAATTAAAGTAGTGGCAGAATGGTTTGGTGGTCAAAGATCATAGAAATGTCAATCTTGCTGATGGAATCATAAATCATTCTGTAGAGTGTATTATATATTTCTGTTCAATCATCCATCAGTGATGAGGTGAGCAGTTTCCAAACAGAAAAAAGAAAATATTTGTTTTTGTAATGAGGAATTCTGATATTACATAAGACAGAGATGATAACTTAGAAACAATTCAAATTCAGTTTGTGATAAAATTATAAAGATGCCATCTGCACACACACACACACACACATATATTTTCACCCCAGGCAAGGCAATAAAGTCACTAGGATGCAAGTGGTTACTGAGAGTGAAAGAAAGAAAATAAAGAATAGAATTCAAGAAAACAGATAACAATTGATATTGCATTTAAATTTTTGAAGATCATAATTGACAAGAAAGCATGAAGTGAGAAGAGAATTCTACAAGTGAAAAGTACGAGAGAAGATATAGCATAGAACTTATGGTTCAGTCAGTTATGTGACATTGTGTGATACACCCTTAGGTGATCATATATCTTTTGATACATGACTGATGAGGCAGATTTTTCCAACAGTAGGCTGCCATTTCTTTCTGTGGTAGACCAGTTGCTATTCAAGGCTAGAGAACCCAGTCTGTCTGTCCTATTTACCCATAGCTGGGGAGGGAGAGAAGAAGAGGATTCATACCTTTCCCAAGGGTATTAGCATGTAAGTGAATGTAATAAATCCAACTGGAACTCAAACTTGACTCTCTGACTCCTCAATCCAAGCCACTTATCCATTGCTCCACCGTGCCTCCTCAGTTACAACAAGCAATTTAAACAATAAAATCATGAGACCTAGCAGCCAATCTAGTACTGCACTTAAATTTGTAAAGTTAAGGTACCAAAAAGAAAAACTCATTAATATTTCTAGAAGAGGTGAAGGGAAGTTATGTTAGTATGGTGGGAAAGTGACTGAAGCTGAGATGTCAAGACAGAAATGACGATTGCATCTAGCATGAAACAGACTGTTGCCTCTAAGTGTTGACTTCAATGTTTACTTTTATATTTATATATGTTTTGTACTCTTTGAAAACATTTAAAAAATTTTTTTCTTTGTACTTATAGATTATAAGTGAAATCTTTTGGTGTTAAACACGAAATTCATTAATTTTGTGTTTAACATCAAATTATTTCAACAGGTATTGTGTTAAAATGCTTTTTATTGTTAAAAAAATCATTTTGCTTATATTATTCCAAAGAAAAGAAAAAAAAGGACAAAATGATTGATGATGATAGCATTGAAATTATTAATTATAGTGAAGAAAGTTTGCATCATCTTCTTATAACCTAAGCATAAAATAAGACATTAATTAATGCATTTATTATTAATATCTTTTTATTTTTCTTCTGTATCGCAATATGCTGGTAAGAAAGAGAGAAAAAGCAATTAAAAAGTATAAAATAGTGAGTAAATGAGATATTAATATACATTAACATAAGAAATGGATCCAAGTTGACATGACTATGAATAAAAGTGCTTAAATTTACAAGTAGAGACAGGATGAAGAGAGCTTTCAGATGGTTCATCACTTCTTTCAGATTATCACTTTCAAGTCATGAAACTGAACAACAATAAAGATTTCTGTAACACTGACTTAATGTGGTAGTTAATAGCTTATTCTAATCTTTTATCCAATTGTTCTATTCCATCCTGATAGAATAATCTCTTTATCTTTGCTTTGGCCAAATCCACACTAAATAGATTCACTTTTTAAACAAGAGAAAAATGTCTGGGAACCTGTTTTCATTTAATAATAAAGACAGGTATTTGATCTCATTGAAGAACTTTAGATGAGGAAGAAGACTGGTCCTAAGAATAATGGGAAAGTCACAAGAACACAGAATGCAGGACTTTTAATACTAAAATAATTACGGTATCAAAATTGGTCTCTTCCAATTTTTGATGTCACATTTTCAGATTAATCCCCCATTCATTCTATTAGGTTGGTGCAAAAATAATGTCGTTTTCTCACATATGTTACTATGTGAGAAAACGACATTATTTTTGCACCAACCCAATATTAGGTTGGTGCAAAAATAACGACGGTTTTTGACGTTAAAAAAATAAGTCAACAACCGTCATTGTTTTTGCACCAACCTAATATAAGAAATACTGGCTATTCATCTCTTGAATATTAATGAATACAAGAATAAAAGTAAATAAATGCTAAGCAAAACAAAATCTTTATTGAAAAGTATTGTTCTTTTTTGTCTTTCTATAAATGCAAATCTTGCAATTTTTAATCACATACTTTACTACTTAGCCGTGCCTGTATGTGTTCTAAGATAAACAAAGAATGAGATGTGCTTAAAATTGTTTATATTAGTCAAAATCTCAAAATAGTTCTATTCTAAATATCAGTGCCTGAGAATATCAATTAAGCGCCTTAGAAACTACAAAAATGGATTCTGCACAAATTTACAAGTTATGACCATCATTTCTTTTGCTTCATATAAAATTCTTCATCTGGTCTTCAATTCAGTAAGATCTTGAAAAATCCTTACAAGATTTCATTGAATTGAAACTTCTTTCTTTCTTTTATTTTTATGTGTCATGTCCTTTCAGGGTGTAGGCAATCATGGCTCTCCACATCTGTCTATCCCTTGCAGCTCTTAGCAAGTTCCTTCCCTCTGCTTCCTCCCCCAGACCATGTTCTGTTATCCACCTGCTCAAGCTCATCAGGTATGTCATGCACTGCTTTCCCTTGCCTCTCTTTCCTGCTATTTGACTTGTGGTATCAGATTCTCCAGGCCCTCTTTCCTCATTATGTGTCCCAGATGACAGAAAACATTTGGTCTAAGGTCTCAGAATGCTAGAGAAAATACTTTGATGACTGAATAATATCAGTGCTTGTGAATATCTATTAAGCTTATTTGAAGAACTGAAAGAACTCAAGCAAGGTAGTAATGGAAAAAAAGAAGAAGGGACTAACTGTAGGAAAATCAAATACATGGCTGTCAAAAAAAGACAGAGTTCAAGGTTTAAGCTACATACTAAAGATATGAAAATCAAGCAGAAACTAAGCAAAGTACTAAGACAAGAGAAAATATAATTAAAAACAAAGAAAATAGTGTTGAACTGCTATGTAATATCTCATCTCTTACAACTCCTGCATAAATTATGGAATTAGCTTAACACACTTAGAGAATGTTAACTTTAGGGTTTTTTTTATTTTTTTTTTATTCAGCACTAAATGAACTAATAACAGATGTCTTATTTGCTATTAACTTTTTTTTAGACATTTTTTTTTATTTAATAGCTGAACCTCCTGGTTTCATAAAATATAAAGTTAAACAAACTAGATTACATTATTTAGATTAATGGTACAATTGTTTCCAAGCCATGTAGAGGAAAATATTATGGAATAACCCAATATTGAGGAAAAAAAATATGGAAGGATCTTGTAATTTGCATTCTTAAAACAAATACCAGCAGAAGCATTGACAGGCAAATTGGGTTACTGTTAAAGGAGAGATCTTGCCACTCTCAACAAGCAGTTAGGTGCACCTAATTGAAAGGAAACATGTCTCCAACAAAAGAATTAACAATTGAAACAATGAAAAGGGTCATAAAACTCATTCAAGAAGGCAATCTACAGCGGAGAGAAAGATATTGGTTGTTCCCATTTAGCTGTGTCTAAATTTTGGTGCAAATATACAAAGAAATGGGATGGTCAAAAAAGGAAAACATATTGGTAAATGATGAAAGACATCAAAGCATCAGGATAGAAAACTCCAATAGCAATATCCATTGGGAACAGAAAATATAGAAAACAAAAAAAAAAAAAAAAATCAATGGGTCAAAAGTGGAATCAATGTTTGTGATAGACAAATAAGAAAATGGCTGAATGAAATGGGATTTACATAAAGAAAAGCCAAATGAAAACAAGATTAAAGTTGGCTAAAAAAGCCACAGTCATGGTGTGTGGACAATTGAATGAAAGTAATATTCAGTGATGAATCAAGAATCTACATTGTCCATGGCAATGATGTTGGAAACTTTTTGCCTGGTGCCATTCAGATGAAATATATTAAGATGATTACCTGAAGAAAACAACGTTCTCCAAGTTGTTCATGATATAGCGTTGCATGTCATCTAAAGGACCGGAGGAGATGACGATCATTTCCTCAACAATGCACACTGAAATCTTGGATAACTTTCTCATTCCGTTAGGAGAAAATTGTTTTGGTAATAAAGAAGTTCTTAATCACAAAATAATCTTGTCACAGAGAAAAGGGAATTAAAGCCTCTCTTCAATTCCATGGGCTGAAAATCTTTGGTGGAGATTTTTAAAAAAATGGTGCATGAGAAGGTTCCATCTACTAAAGATATATTAACCACTGTTCAGGAAAGTTGGAACTCTTTTGATAAAAGATATTGCTTTGAATTAATGAAATCCATGCCTGAAAGAATTAAAGTTGTCATAAAAGCTGAAGGATAGATTAGTTTTTTTGTTCAATTCCATAATTTTTTCCTATATATTAGATTATTCTAGAATATTTTCTGCAACATGGCCTGGAAAAAACAATTATAACATTAATTTAAATGAACTAATCTAATTTGTTTAAGATTTATTTTGACACCAGAATTTACAGGTATTAAATAAAAAAATATTTTGTATCATATCTGTGATTAGTTTATTTACTGCTAAATAATAAATAAAAAAAACAAACTATGGTGAACATTCCCTAAGTGAGTTAAATACCTGATTTTTTTCCAGAGGAAGTGTATCGCAGTGAATGCTGTAGAATGACTGTTACTGAAGCAAAAACTTGAGATGACAAAGATGTGGTTCTATGGAGAAGGTGCTAATGTACCACAAGCAGAACACCTGAGCTAAAAAGAAGTCCAAATGGAAAATGGGAACAACAGTAAAATTATACTTACAATCAGAAAGAGAGAGCTGAAATTTCTAGAACATGTAATGAGGAAATAAGACCAAGAGAATTTAATACCCACAGAGTATACTGAAAGCAAAAGAACCAGGAGAAACAAGTAACCCACTTAAAATTGTGTGAATGGATGATGGGACAGAGAACAATAGGGATAGTAAATGGGTAAGATTTACTTTGAGCAACAAAATCCAGGAAGTTGTGGAGAGCCGTTATCATCTATGACCTGAAGGAACTTGGCACATGAAAGAAGACGACCAATTTTAGAAAAATCAGTATTTCCTTTTTCTGGAAGATTTTAATTTGTTTTTAATTCAACTCAATTTAATTCTGTTCTGTTTTACTTGTGCCTAGGTTTTTGTTTTGTTTGTTTTTTTAGTTTTTATTCAACAGTCAATCTTATTTCTATTTAGCCTGTTTATCCACAAGAAATTGAAAATCTTCCAAGGAAAAAGTTGATTGCCTTACCTGAAAATCATTTCTACTAAAATTTGCTTGTTTTTAGCTTGAGAAAATTAATTTGAATTGCCTGGTTTTCTAGATTTTGGAAACATTATATGTTTGTACGGTTGATTGTGCACAAAAGTTAATGGCAATGTAACAAAGTTTAGGATTCACTTTCTGTTTTTTATGTTTTAATCATTTCACCCCCAAGCAAAGCGATAATGCCACTAAGATGCAAGAGGTTACTGGAAGTGAAAGAGAATGAGAAGACTTTAGAAGGAACTAGAATCCCAATCCTAAAGAGGAAACAAGGGATAAACCTTTACTCCTGTTCAAAAGAACCGAGGAGGAATGTGAACCTGATGATCGGCAAACCTAAACCAGTAATGCCCACCATCCCCCAAATTGGACAGTCAATATTAATGGGTCATAAATAAAAGCCTAGAATTAATATTAGACTCTTATTTTTTTTGGGGGAGGGGTCTTCCCATCCTCATTGCTGAGGGTCAACAATCATGGACAATTGTTATAGTTTGGAATTCTTATAGTTTGGAATTCAGAGTTGTCCTTTTCATAGAATAGTTGACAATCATGACTAGAGAGCCCAATTTGCCCTGCTATTTAACCCATAGTTGGTGGGATAAAAGATGGATTCATCTCTTTCCCAACAGTATATGTGCGTAAGTGAATGTAACCAACTTAAGTGGAATTTGAACTTGGCTTTCTGATTTCTCATTCTGAGCTGGTATCTGTTACATCACCTGCACATCCATTTTGTCAATGATTCTCACTGGGGAGGAAAAAAGTAATGTCAGTGGGTCCTGTATCCTCATCAACCATTACTTGGAAGCTGGCTACCAATTTGCAGCTCATCTGCTCTCATTACAAGGATGAAGCAGTTGGCTACTTGAAGGGTTCCCCCACCTCTCAGAAACCTATCATACTGAATATCTTTATTTTAATTTTTATAAGTAACACAGTATTTTACAATTAAACCACAGATTGACCTTATTTACAGATTAAAAAAAAAAAAAAGGGCCATGAAAATATTATATACAGTACTTGTTGGTAAATAGAAAATAATAAATAATAATCTGGAAATAGAAATAATAAAGTAAAAAATGATGGTATTGCACTAACCTTTCAAAAGGGGAGGATATGTCTGCCTTAAAAATCAGCATTTGAAATTCTAAATTTTTACCTGTGTTTGAAAACACCACTGCCACTATTAAAAATTAAGCAACTATTTCACATATCAAGGAGACTCATTTATTATTAGATACTGACTAAGGTGAGCTTAGTATATGCAGAAAGGAGAATAAGAATGTTGGTGCAACACAATCTTTTTCAGATGGAAATGTTCTGTCTATCTTAAAAATAAGTATTTTGAATCTTGGCTTTAAGTTAGCACTAGCATGAACAACTTGTACCAGGGTAAAATTTGTAACTGTCCCCAGACAGTTTCAGTGAATAAATTCTGCTAATGTGGTCTGTTCAGGAGTTATTTTCCAGTAAAATTAAAATTAGGAATTTGAACCAATGCCTTCCACCCACATTTTGTGTCACTGTAAGGTCCAAACGAAGAATAACAACTATTTCAGAAATCTAAAGATATTTTATCAGTGTATTCTATTAATGCCCAAGTGTTTGGATTTCCTTTTTTATTTGTATGTGCATATATCAACAAATGTGCAAATATGAAGAGAATTCTTCAAGTGATAGATAAATATTTTCATGGTCTTTTTTGTAATGTGGTGATTGTGCTTACCAGACAAAATGGCTTCTTTTAGAAGTGCAAAGAGAGCTTACACATTATCTTGAAGTTTGGTAATTTGAGTTTTATCTTGCAATCATCGCAATTGGAGGATTTGAACCTGAAGCAGTTTACAGAGGGGCAAAAGGCGCAAGAAATGAAGGCACATGTTATCTATTAAATGAACTGAGAAAACAGAGTAAATAGTCACTTGGTTTAGTATCCAGACACACTAGGATACTAAATCCTGAAGGAAAAACAAAGAAAGAAAAAAATTCAGCAATCTTGAAGTAACAATTGACAGCAGTGAACAAAGATAAAAGTAACTGATATTCACAGGTGTGGCTATCATGGATTTTACAAGTCAGCCTGCAGATAACATAAACTACGAGGATTTTTTTCTCAGGTTTAAACAAATGTAGCTTGAATAAATGTTGTCACATTTGGTAAAAGTTAAAATTCTGTACCAAATAAAAATTCATAGAACTTGTGAAGAGCATGGTAGAGTAATGGATAGCGACTTGGGTTGAGGAATTGGAGAGCTGAGTTTGAATTCTAGTCGAATCCATTACATTCACTAATGTGCTAATACCCTTGGGAAAGGTATGAATCCTTTTCTTTTCCCCCCAGCTACGGGTAAATAGCAGGACAGAATGGGTTCTATAGTTTTGGATGGCAACTGGTCTACCACAGAAAGAAAGGGCAACTTACTGTGGTAAAAATTTGCCTTGTCTGTCATGGATTGAAAGATACATGATCGCCTAAGTGTGTATCACGCATGGCACATAACTAACTGAATTTAAATAAATATATGTCAGAGAAAGATTATATATGTATATATAATAATAATATTATTATTATTATTAATACAATAATATCAAAATCTGCAACTCAGAGTTTCATGCAATAACACTATAATTAGATAAAATATGTAACCAATAGGTATAATCTGATTTATATAATCCAAGGGTGGCAGGGAGACATTACCCTGGATGGATGTTTTTAATTAAATACTTATTTCTATATCTACATATGGCCATCAGCTTGTTTCTCTTATTCAACAGCTGGTCACCTATTTGCTGTAAGATTATGAATTCTTCACTTAGGTACAAATTACAACCTTCTATAATCTGTTATATAGTCTGGCTTTAGCTGGTATTTTCCATCTGATAATTGGAGCTTCTTTTCCCCTGCTAATAATGTCCCAATAGTAGGTAGAAAAATACTATATTATATTTATGCTCTGCCAACTTTGGTATTGAGCTCTCAGTTTATTTTTTACTTTAAGCTTTAGGTTATATATATATATATATATATATATATATATATATATATATATATATATATATATTGATGCATGGTTCCTTAAATAATATAGACAAGTTGTGTCTATTTATTTTAAGTAAGTTCCTTTCATATTGCCTGATAAGCTTAATAACATTATCATTGAAAGACGAAAGGAAATCACCATACTGATACATGTTTAAATCCGATCTAAGCTTTCAGCTTACATAAGCCATTATCAAAGATGACAATTACATTACAATATATCAACCAATACACAGACGAAACAATAATGATAGTCTGCTTTTGTTGCATGAAAAATTTCAAAGTAACAACAAACTCGTGTATACGAGACATGGAAGCGAAAAATTGCATCGCAGCTCGTGACGTCACACATGACCACACAAGAGTGAAAATGAGAAGTATTAAGTATGGGAAGTCGTTGGTATAAACCAATGGTTTCTGTTATCAATTATAGGCATTTAAAAATATTTGTGGAGATTTCGTAGTTTATTTTGTTCAGGTTAGGTTTCAACTGTTTTATGTATATATTAAGTTGGTGCAAAAATAATGACATAATAATGTCGTTTTTTGACGTATTTTTTAAAGTCAAAAAACGACATTATTACGTCATTATTTTTGCACCAACCTAATAGCTTCAAGAATTTTTAGTTTTTGTTTATTGGTTTCATGTTTGAGTATAGTTGATATTTGGGGTCAGATGTGAGATGTGATTTTGATTAGCTGAGTTAGTGTGGGAAAGATAGCTAGGAGAAAGGTTTCAATGAGTTGTTTCTTACTCATCAAGTGATGTAGATATGTTCTCTTTCATGTACAAAATGGCTCCACTGTGAGGTGGGTGGTGGGTGAACCCTAGTGGATAGTTAGATAATGTACATGCCCACATGAGTAATAAAAATAGTTTAAATTCTGTATTTGAAGTCTTTCATTGCTGAACCAAAACAATTAGTGATCAGTGGCTGAGAGAAGAGAAGAGACCACCCCCACCAGGAGGCTATGCAATATATATATATATATATATATATATATATATATATATATATATATATGAATAATCACACACACATACATACATGCATGCACAAGTGATGTCATGGGTAGCAGCTTTGAATTTGAAATCAGTATGTTGAGTTCGATTTTTCAGTAGAGTTCATTACATTTACTTATGCGCAAATACTCTTGAGTTTCTAAAGATATGAATCTATCTATTCTCTCCCAAGTTATGATTTAAATAGTAGGGTAGACTGGGTTTTTCAGCTTAGGATGGTACCAGTGGAAAAGAAGAACAACACTGAATTAAAAACCTGTAACTGAAGCTGTCACCAGTCATCTTGAGCTTTCAAATGATTCCATCAACCCAATTTCCTTCACAAGGTTTGAGTTAACCCATACTATGGTTTCCAGTTACTTTTGAAAGTTGCCCCAAACTAATAGCATCAAGAATTCACCTTCCTGACCGATCATATATAATGAGATTCAAACCCAAGTCTTATTGACAGATAGCATGCGGTCTAACCACTAAGCTAAATATCCAGAGCTTATATACTGCTCGAAATATGGTAGGTTTCATTGTTCCTGGTAATTCTGAAAGTTTTCAAGCATTGGTAATTGGGTTCTTTTCTATCTTGTAGTTGAAAGCCTAATCTATTGACAAGTGGTAGTCATCCAACTTTGGCCTTTATTTCAAGAGACAAGTCACTGCCCTCCAAATGACCTTGAAGGTCAAATTCTATATCAAAGATTTTGTCATAATAAGTAACAATATAAAAGATGAAATTTTAGCTTTGTTGGAACACATAACTGATCTCAGTACAGAAAAGCCAGAGACTGAATGGATACTTCACTCTGATCCTAGATAGAAAACCATAAAGTTTGTGTATAGAAAAAAGAATTGTTTAGATATTTTTCTGAAAATAGAACCTAAGAGATTTTAGAAGAAAGATATATGGCTGTTTGTTTTTCTTTCCTTGTTATGGTTGAATACACTCCGAAAACATGATCTGTATCGATTTGTTTGAGGACGAAAGGATATAGATGGACAGAGTTTGTTTTTCAAAGGAGTTCCTTTATGATAACCTCGACTTTTAAACACAGGTGAGGTGAAAGAATTAGCTTTTGAATAAAGCATTCTATATGTGTAAGCAGCAAACATGGCTTACACATGGCTATATAAAGAGTTAATGTAGAAATAGGCTGCAGAAAGAGAAACAGAAATAGGGTTCACCAAAGAAGATGGCTGGAAAATGGTGTATTCAGTTTTACTATTGCGTCTAGTGCTTTGCTCTTTTGTGCTGAGATGTTATCACTGTCAGCCATGTTTTATCAAACTACATTGAGAACTCTTCAGTCATAAAAGGAAAAAAAAATAGAATGTGTCTCTGATGGTTTATGTGTGTTCATGTCTATAGAATCAGTGAGTGTGCGGGTAGAGATTTTTAAGAAGGAAAAGAAAATCAAATGCCTGTTCCTTTCAAAGTGATTCTAATGTTCCAGAACGTTCAACCTGATATCAATGGAACCAATCTTTTTCCCAAGCAGGCAAACTAATTCACTTTTCCTCAACAACATTGGAGATATTTAATTTAATAATCCCAGTAAGCAGGCCTTATCTTTTCTAATTCAAATGAAGAGACTAGGAATTGATTTTTCATGTATAATAACAATAAAGAGAACATAAGGAAAACAACAGATTCAAAACACTTGATGTGCGCGCGTGTGTGTGTATGTGTGTGTATACATATATATATATATATGATGAAAAAAAGAGATAATTAAATAAGGCAGATGACACATTAAAGATACATTTATATAGAAATTGATGATGAATAATAAATTTGCAACTGATTGAATCATGTCTATTCATGATACAGATATGTATCCCCAAATATTAGGTTGGTGCAAAAATAATGTCGTTTTCTCACATATGTTACTATGTGGGAAAACGACATTATTTTTTCACCAACCTAATAAAAACACACACACAATATATATATATATATATATATATATTCCCCACCATGTATGTATGTAGATTATTATTTCAAGCATTATTTTTAGTGAATACTCATGTTTGAAATGGACATCTACTCTTTATTTTAAACAGTGTGCATTATGTTTGCACTAGATAAATCTTAAAGAAAATGTGATCTTGGGCAGTGTTTGCATTTGAACATTGCAGGAGAACACATTTTCTTTATTAAGATTTCTAATGTGACGCATGTATGTGTATATATATATATATATATATATATATATATATATATATAAAGTGAACATTGAAATCAATACTCAGAGGCGACAGGCTGTATTTTGATACTTGTAATACTTGTATCTTGATTAGTCATTGTAGTTTACGTAACATTTCCCCTATTGAGGAGAGTTTGGTTGGTATTGAACTTTTTAAAACTTTATTCTGCAATTAACACCATCATTTGACAAGACACCAAAAGTGTTGAAGCAAAATGGTTATTTTTGTAGTGATGTTATAACATGCTTATGTTATTCCAACTATACCAATCCTATACTTGAAAATATGTATGTGTGTGTGTGTAACATATTTCACAGAGCATACAATTATTAAAGACTGATCCTAAGCAGAAGTGCCTGTGCAAGCAACATTGAGCCAAGACTGAGTGTACAGATACTACACTCTAATCCTAGGCCAAGGGCTGAGAAATCATGATTTCAAACAGAAATATATAACCTATATATAGGTAAGCCCGTCATATTCGATGGATAGTATGCTCGTATAAAAATCCTTTCTATTCTATCTGGATATGAACTCAATCAGGTTTCTCCAAACATATACTTCCTAATTACAGTGTACATGGGCAAATCTAAGTTAAATACATATCCAGTTATGTGTGTATATATGTGTTTGTTTTTCTGTTTACTTATATATCTTGTTGCACTAATATCAATCTAGCAATTTATCTAGTTATACATATTATCTAGTGATTGTCTCTTCTTGGCAGAAGAAAGCCATCTTTTCAATTTTGGATTGAGCAGTCATGAGAATGTAAGTGATGCAAAAAGCCTGCTTCACTTCTTCAGGCTTTTCTGTATCTATAGCAGAAGAAAGACTTGTGTAAAAGTTTATCTGGTCATTATGTAACTTTTCAGACCTTTGTCACAAAACTAACATAAATTCCATTGTGGATGGCTGTCAATATAGTCTGCCTGAGACTGCTTACAGTAATGACATCTTAAATGACTAGTAAAATCTGCTTCGGACAAGAAGACTCCCACTACAATCGTTGCATGTATAGTCAGTTTGAGAATTATCTGTGATTGAGGTCATGTCCTGCTTTCTAAGAAACTCTTGCAGGATTGAACTTCTTTTCCTTGAATGCCTTGTTTACCATTTTCATCCACATAGATTACTGGTCAACATTTCTTGGTCCCCACTAACAACACCAAGATTTTTAAGATTGTCTTCAACATTCTTAAAATGTTGTTTACTTTATATTTCAGACATTTACCACATGTTAACTCACAGTAAAATAATTGCTTAGACAATTTGCCATCTCTCATTCTAATAGGATGCCCTGTACTGTTCATTTTATTTGGTTATGGTTGAAGAGTTTTTCTATATTAGATGTATCGATCTGTTGAACAATGGTGTCAGGCATAAAGAACTGCCACTTGATTCGCAAAGATATTTTTGATGGGATCTTGCCAAAAAAGTTTAATATGATGAGAGTATGTGGTACCAAGTTTCAGAAGAGTTCAAAATGAGTACACATCTTTTTACCTGCAAATATGTAAATATCAACTCATGTGTAAATAGATAAATAGAAACATCCATCTATATTAGTGATATGTAAGCATATAGGCGAGTACATCAATAAGTTCACAACCTGATGCTGAAAAAAGCAGTTATTTACATACAAATATTTTTAACATAATTTGTTGGAGGATATGACTTGTATAGACTGAACATTTTGTTGTGTAAAATTTAAAATCAAAATCCAGGTCATGTATCATTATGCAAATCTCTTGTTTACATCATATTGTAAAAACTTTGCTATATTTATTAGGGAAGAAAGTGCTATTGGAGATAGATTACAAGTAAATAGTGACATTGTGGACATAAGAATCAACACTTCATGTTCATCCCGATGCCCATGGTTTGTGTGCATATATATATATATATATATATATATATATATATATATAGTTTCTAGGAGAGAGCATGTTATCTAGCATGATCAATAATCTGAACAACACCAGCACACTCAAACCCTCAGTCACAATGACTTGTGACTTCATGCTAGCACAGCTATCGACGGCCTCCAAATGTTCCGTCTACCCAATTTCACTCACAAGGCTTGGATCAACCCATGGTGTGATTTTCAGACACTTAACAAAGGTGCCACACACTGGGATCACCCCCACCCTCCAGACTGATAACATCAGGAAGTCTCCTTCTTGACAAATCAACCATGGTGTATTCGAACCTGGGTCACATGGTCAGGAAATGAACATTCTAACGACTTGGCCATGTGCCCAAACTAAGGTCTGCTCAACATAGCTGCAGTATAAACCACAGGTTGGCTCTGTGGGTGCTAAACACAAATGTGGCTGAGCGAGCATCTGCAATAGGGATTGGCTAGTTGCCCTAATAGACAGGTATCCTTGAATATGAGTGGCCATATATGTCAGAAATTATCCACACTTTCACCATAAGATATCTTTAGCCAAGAGTGAAGATAACTTTTGAGTTTCCATATATATATATATATATATATATATATTTGTGTATGCAACACTTTCTACCAAGTACAGAGATATGACCTTCTGAACCAAGACAGTATTGGGAGGGAGTGATACTTTACATATGTAAATGATTTTACCATTTTTGATACAGACTGCCTGTGTGTGTGTGTGTGGTGGCAGGCTGCTCTCATTTTCTAAGCGCCCTCATCTGCTAGGGCAGCTAGTCAATAATCCCTGTTGCATACACCCACCTGCTCAGGCATATTTCTGCTTGTTCAAAGCTCACAGAACCCAACAGTTGTTTCTATTGCAACTATCTTTGAGGTGACCATAGCTACAGTTTCAGGGAGAGAGTGCATAGTCAGCAGTTTGAACAATACAAGTATACTCAAACACAATGACATGTGATATCATGCTAGCAGAACAGTCGACAGCTCCCAAACAGTTCCATCTACTAAATTTCACAAGTTTGGGTGAACTCATATCATGATTTTCAGGCAATTCCAAAGTTGCCACATGACAAGATCATCCCACTCACAAACTGATAACATCAAGAGTTTACCTTTACTTACACAGTTAGCTTTAAGAACAACTTTAAGATTATTCTTAAATTTAAAATTTTGAAAACGTAACAATATTTTTCCTCTGGGTTACTTCTGTTTATAAATACATGTTGTGACATAAAATCCTTACAGTTAGCTTGTTAAAGACACTCCATAGACAAAATGCATCAGTAAAGATAAGTTTTCCTTTTGTCTTATATATATATATATATATATATATATATATATATATATATATATATAATTCTTATAAATCAAATAAGTAAGCAACATAAGTGACTAGAAAACAAAGGAATCATGAGTGAAAAGTAAAAAAGAAAAAGAAAATGAAAAAAATGTCCAACTTGTTTATTTCCCAACTCTTTGCCAATTCAATCAGAACTGAAAATCTCTGATCTTCTAACACAAGAGTTTCATGCTAAAAGCCATAAAAGATGATTATTAGATAATACTCTATTATTTTATTGATGAAATTCAAAGACGTGGATAATTCACTTCATCTTATGTCACTTGTGTGAGATGTGATTGTGCTAAACTAATAGGGTTAACATTTTCTTATATTCCTAAGGGTTTCTAAGGCCATGGAAAAGGAGAAAAATATGAAGATGGGAGACATTTGTCATATATCTGATATATTGATATCTGTATGGGTCATGGAGCATTGAACTTTCTTCATGTTGATAAGTTAACAGGCAGACATAACAGGCAGAGGTATGTACATATATATGTACATATGTTTAAAATTTCCTATATTTATACAGAAACAGTATCAATATCGGCAATAGAATATTTATAGATAGAGACGGTGTTGAATTAGGAATCAACACTGCATGGGGTTTGGTAGTTTCATGTGTTAAGTAATCCTCAGGAATTGTCTGATGATTGCATGCAAATATACAGAAGCAATATATAAAAGACAAAAAAAAAATATTTTGCAACTTGCTATATATACTTAAAAAATAAACTGATATTGAAATACTGAAAACCTAAATGGTATAAAAATAATCTCATATATTATTTAATAATTAGTAACAATATTTGTCATTTAGACATGTTTGAAACCTGATTTTCAAGGCATTAAAATAAAACTCTCCAAATTTTGGTTCACCACTGCTGTGATCTGGTATTGAACTCACAACTCTTTGGGTTTAGTTACTGGATCTAAACAATGTCTTTATCCACTGGGCCATTTCTTCTATTTGTCTTCATACTGAAATAAGTGTACATGTAGCTGTGTACTCATGTTTGTGTACATATGTATGCACATGTATACCTATATACAATCAGGAATGGATGTGCACATGTGTGTATACATAAGTGTCTAAGTACAGACATATTCATATAAATTCTAACAATACTAAATAAATCTAATTATAAATCTAATTTACAATTAATACTTATGATACCACTAAACCAAATTAAAAAAAATGAAATAATAGCCCAGTGAAGATATATAAATATATGTGTACATGTGCATGTAAATATATATATATGCATGTGTATATATAAGTATTTACCATTTAAGCATTAATATCATTAGTATCATTCATATATATATATATATATATATATATATAAAAAATATTTATCATTTAAGCATTAATAACAATTATTTATGTAAAAAACATAAAAAACAAAAAACTATAATGCCCATAAATAAAAATTGGTCACATGTCTAGAGTCAGAACAAATCCAGACAGAATCAGCAGCATTCAGAAAAAAAAGGGGGAAAAAAAAAAGAGAGAATTTAAAGTAAAAGTAAAAAAAAAAAAAAAAGAAGAAAAGGGAAAAATGATCATGACACCCTACACATTCAGAGAGAGAGAGAGAGAGAGAGAGAGAGGTGCATGGCCGCATGCACAGAAACACACATATGAACACAAAAAAGAAAACTTACAATATTAAATGTACATAAAAGGAAAAAAAAATAAAAAAATATAAGCAGTAAATTGATAGCTAGCTAGATACATATGAAAGGGGATGAGATGGACAGGTAGATATGAAAGGGGATGAGATGGACAGGTAGATATGAAAGGGGATGAGATGGACAGGTAGATATGAAAGGGGATGAGATGGACAGGTAGATATGAAAGCAGTGAGATAGACAGGTAGATATGAAAACGGTGAGATAAATAGGTAGATATAAAAACGGTGAGATAGATAAATAGAAATATGAAGGAATATAGAAAGGTTCTTGGCCCGATCCATTACCCAAAATCTTTGAATCTCTTCTTGTTTGAACCGAGAACTTTTCAGAGTCTTCCTTTACAGAAATAAAAAAACAAAAAAAAAAAACATAAGAGATTGAAAGATGAAAGAATATATCTACATACACTGGTTGAGAGAGAGAGATCAATAAAGCATGAGAAAGAGGGAGTGAGACAAATTGAATAAATAAATAAAAATAAAAGGGGATTAAGACCAGGAGAGCAAAAGAAAAAAAAAAAAAAAAAATTCAATGGTATAAATAGCAAAGATAATAAAAGAAAACAGAAACCAAAGATGTCATCAGAAAGATTCCAGTTTTGAAGAGAAGAAAACAGGAAAGAAAAGAGAAAGCAAAAAAAAAAAAAACCTCTGCAAATTTCAGAGACTTTGGATCTAAACTTTGTCTTTTGACCTCTAACAAAGCCCTTAATGCAGTCTTTTCTCTATTTCACAGATTGTAGAGAAATTGTGGGTGTGTAGTCAACTGAAGTCAGAGCCACATTGGAGAGAAAGAGTCCAATTTTAAGAAGGGAAAACAAAACTTTTATCGGATGTGGAGGAGGTCAGCGGTATAAAAAAAAAAAAAAAAATTTTTTTCCTCAACATGTTTTGATGATGGAGACAAAATTAAATACACACACATACACTTCTGAAATAACAATAATTATCTTGATGCATACACAAGTGAATTACACAAACATATATATCATTTTAAATACACACATACAGTGAACTATATATACATACAAGCAGACATATCAAGTTAATACAAAAGTTCCTAAGTTTGCAAAATGTTATAGAAATCTTAGAAGTGTCAATGTTTATTCAATCAATCAAATCCAAGAGATTGGTTATGAGGGTGCTGAAAAGTTATTGGCTCAATGAAGAAGGGGTTCCAAAAGGATTTCTGATAGTCATTTGGGAACTGGTAAGTTCAAAACCTTTTCTGTACACAATTTCCAGCCACTGTAGAGTGATACAAAGAAATATCTGTCAGCATTTAAAAGCTTCTCTTCTTATGCAGAAAAAAAAAGAAGTCATTTTTTCAACAATATAATCAATAGGAATCAAATCTTGAATTTTTATTAGATGAAGCATTATTAGACATTAATTTTTAATTATTATTTCTTTCACCTTAATTTTAGTTGCTTTATTTAAACTAGTAGCAAAATTATCTAGAATCCTTATTAAATTTTGTTTCTTATTCCTTGATTTTTATCACAGTTACAGTTTACAATCATTAATAGTTCTAGGCAGACATCTTGAAGTAAAAGCATTCTAAGTTCTAAAACCTCACCAGGAATGATTCTTTATTTCTGCTCTGTGCTATTTATGACTCTCTGTAAACTGAGGGTCAGATGATATTTCATAAAAAAATAACTAAAATTAGAATGAAAAAAATACTGGTCAATAAATATTTTCAGCCTCTCATTAATTTTACTTTCTCTTTCAGCCACTCTTATTTTTTCACTTTCTTGGGTAAAAACTGAATACAGAGATTTCAATTTCCATCAGTTTCCTTTCAAATTTTTACCTCGAAATCTTGAACATTGATGCTTGATTATGAAAAGAACAAAGTCATTTCATTTGACATTCTACCAATGAAATCTATTCATTGTTTTAAAATGACAGCTCGTAAATTTTTTTTGATGTTCTTTGAATATATTTTGAGCTGAAAGGTTACTAACTGCCAAACAATCTTGGAAGTTATCTTTTGATGAGATGGATCTTCTTCAACATCTTTGAGACAAAATAAGAACTTTTCCATCTTTCTTTGTGAAGGTCGACTTGTTATTCCAATTATCAAGTTCTAAACATGTTTCCGTTATTTTCTTGAAATTGTCGACCTCCTTGATCATCACAAATGACAAAGGTTAACTGACAAAAAATGTCTTTGTGCTTCTGCTTCAAAAGAAAGAAAAACCGTTTTCTTTTTTTTCTTGGCATTGTCATACACTTAATAGACCCAGTGTACCTGAGGGCTGATTTAAAATGCCAGTAATCACTTAATCCTTTCAATAAAAAAAAAAAAAAAAAATATCTACATCTAATAATTTATTTTCCTTGGACATTACTTTCAGAATTATACATTAATTTTCATCGGTGGTTTGTGGCTTTAGTTCAGGTGCAATTTAGATATGTGCTGATAATTCCCAAGTCTTATTAATATCAGGTACCTATTCAGTCACAATACTAGATTAGTTTTTTAAAAATTAGTCTTTCTTTATACATTGTAACATGTTTTTAAAAAGCTATTAAGGAAGTTCACAAGGTTGCCTGCAAAAAAAAGCTAATCTTTCCTATTATTATTATTATTGTTATTATCATCCTTTCCAGCTAGAGGGTGAAAGGAAAGATATTAGACTTATATGTATTTCTTATTGCTATAGACATTAGATTTATTAGTTTGAGTAGACTTGCCATCTTATTAAAATGTGACTGTCAACAGGAATGGAACCTGTATTCCCCTATTAGTCTAGGAAACCATTTTCAAACCAAGCATGCTTTACCATTAAGCCATAAGAAGTCATTACAGGAAAGAAAGAGTCAATTACTTAATTTGAGAAATGCAAATATTTCATTAGAACTTTTCGTAGTTTAGATCTAACTTTATTTTCATATCTGAAATAAGATTTTCAATTTTTAGGCAGGTAGACATTAATTTTGCAGGTTAAGATGGGGGTATCTACCCAGATACATGTACCCATTATATATAATGCTTATTGTAATAATAAATAATGGTGTATTAGAAAAAAAACCAAACACACTATATATATATATATATATATATATATATATATATATATATATATATATATATATATATATATACACACTGGTGTGTGTATATATATATATATATATATATATATATATATATACACACTGGTGTGTATATATATATATATATATATATATATATATATATACTGGTGTGTATATATATATATATATATATATATATATACTGGTGTGTATATATATATATATATATATATATATATATATACTGGTGTGTGTATATATATATATATATATAGAGAGAGAGAGAGAGACTGGTGTGTGTGTGTGTATATATATATATATATATATATATATATATATATATATATATTATTGAATATGACTTACAAAGAATAGTTCATTAATTTTATAAGATTAACAAAATATTCTTTGAGAGATGGTGTATCAATAATTGAAGAATGCTTAATTTGGATTTGAAATTTTCACTGTATAATGTTCAATCTTTGTGATAACTATCAAATTAAGTGCCTTAACAAGGAAAGTGATTATATTCAAAAATTAATTTTTGTTGTGCAAAATATGCCTTTTCCATCATTAGATTGTGGACACTGTCTCATATATATATATATATATATATAGAGAGAGAAAAGAAGAGAGAGACAAATGATTTTCGATAAATTTATTTTTATTCTGAATGTTAAGCAGGCTTGTAAAATTTACAAAATGAAGAAAATAAGTGAATGGCTGTAATTGTTTTTGTTTATGGCTGTTAAATGATTTGAAATTTTTGTACATAAACAATTTGAGGAAATCAATTTTGGCTTTCTTTTGTCCTGATGTCTGGGAGAGGAGTATAAGTTTGTACGTGCATTGCATGGATGTGTTTGTCCAAAAAGAAATTAGAATGATGAAGATGAAAGAAATCATGGCAGATAAAAGGAAAGGAGAAAAAAAATAAATAAATAAAAATTGAATAAAAGTTTTAAAAGTGGATAGAGGCTAAATAAAAACAACAAAAAAGATTAAAAGATTAACTAAAACAAAAATTAAAAAATGCTAAAAAGAATGAAA
>OZ010580.1:60583926-60683926 GCA_963932145.1 Acanthosepion lycidas
TAGCTGCAGGCAACCAACATAAGAAATTTAGTATGATCAAGTCCTAAAGGATGAGATGTATCACAAGAAAACGTTTTCCACTTTATCATACATTTTTCACCCATATATATATATATATATTGGATATTGATATAAAAATTGTTATATATCAACAACAATTTTGGAGGAAAAACATATGACAAAGTGGGAAGAGATTTTGTGACACATTTTGGTCGTTAGGACTTCATAGGATGAGGTTTCTAAACACACACACACACACACACACACAATATAATACATTTTCAATTCTAATATAGAACAAAATCTATCTGAATTTTTAGCTGTATATAAGTCAATAAGTCTCTTTGTTACCTGAATGTAGTTATTAACTGAACTTTGGTCTGACGTGTTCAATGTGTTGCGTTTGATCTTTGTGATTAATATTCCTCACAGAATTAATAGAATTGATGAGGAAGGAGATTATATAGAGAAGTAAATATCTCTTGTGTAAAATGTGCTTGTTTTCTCATTAGGCTGTAGACTTATTGATCTACTTAAATATACTGGGGAAAATGTTTTGAAAGACAAGCCCCTATTGTGTTAGACCATTTGAATTTATATAAAAGTGTTATGATTTTATACACATCATTACAGAAGACAGCCGTAACATAATTTCCAATGGATGCGTGCATATAAGTGTCTACACAATTGTGCAGACAATGAAAATTTATAGCAAGTGGCGTGTCCATCTTTTGTTAGCAAATAAAACTGGGTAGAAATATTGACCAAGTCGAAGAAGAGAACGGCATTCAAACTGACAGAGACAGACAGACAGACAAATAAATGAACTCAATTTTGCTTTGACACATATTCAGAAAGAATTCCATCAATTTCACCCTGGGCCAATTCCAGGGCTGATTCACATCAATATTGCTTACAGTATCCAAACATTGCCTTCAGCTATATGGACTAATTTTAAAACCCAAAAGTAGAGAAGAAAAAAGAAGTAAATAAATAAAAAAAAACAAAAAAAAAACAAAGATGTAAATAGATTTGTGTTAGACTTAAAAACAAAAAACAAAAATACGCCTTAATAAAAATGTCTCAAATATAATTATTTTTTTAAAGTGACAATCATTGTTTTTATTATAGATCTTCAGAAATATAAGCTAACAAAAACAATTACTTTCACAGAAATACAATTATTTTGCAAAAGAGGAATTCTAATATGAAAGCTGTGCTTATATAAAATAACAGTGAAACTTGGATCAAAAACAAAGAACATATATAACACCGTGATCAGCTTTGTCAAGCTCTGAAGCAGAGACATCATCAAAATCCTGCTTTAACAAATTTCATCTGTCAGTGGATATGAATTTTGGCAAAAAGTGTTACAGTTCAATCCTTGGATCAGGAAGTGAAATCCATGTATCCTGATTCAACAGGAAGAAGTAAAAATCAGCATCACAGAGAGAAGGAGGGGAGGGAGATTCATCTCATCCCCTGTCAGCCAAAAATGAATAACTGAAGATGGCTAGAAGGTACTTGGTTGAAATATTATACTTATAACAATGTCTATATACAAACAAAGATGACAACAAGAGTTCAAATTAAAGTATAATGATTATTCTTCATCTGACACTAAAAAAAAAAAAAGAAAGAAAAGTCATAAGTTTTCTTTTTTGTTTTATATAGTGTCAGATAAAGAATAAGCATTTTACTTTAATTTGAACTCTTGTCATTTTTTCGTTTGTATATAGACATTGTTATAAGTATAATATTTCAACCAAGTACCTTCTAGCCATCTTCAGTTATACGTTCTTGGTGGAGTGAGTGAATGTACATTTCCATATTATGTTGATGTTTATGAGAATAATGCTCACAACTCTTGAATAAAAAAAATAATTTAATATTCTTTGTCTGAATATTTTGTCTAAAGTATGATAAACAATGATAAGAAAAATAGTTTTCAAATTTTGTTTTTGGCCCAAAGGAAGTTATTTTATAACTTTTTAAAAATTTGTAGTAGTTCATCTTTTCCCAAGGATTGATGCAAACACTTTGGTCTTCAATTTAATACACTAATTGTGATATTTTATGCAAACTTAAGTGAAATAGTCTGAACTTTTAAGAGAACTGAACATTTTTTTGAAAATATCAAAGGTTGTTTTTGTGAATTTTTTTCCTGCTTGTCATCTTATTTAATTTGTACCTTCTACTCAAAGAAGAATTGGATTTTAAACAATTACTTTTTCTTTCATTTAAGCATACTTTATGAATACAGGGGATATGAATGTGTTAAAAAACCAAAACAGGCAAATTAAATTACTGTCTAGAGCTTAGTAAAAATCCAGGCCAAAAGAATTTGCAGAGATTGTAGCTGTTAGGACCTTAGACGACTCATCATTCATTAATCTATAACAAAAACAAATCAACAAAGAAAAGTACAAGACTATGGAAATCACAGAACAAAGGAAGAAGAAAGACAGAAGATGGATTTATTCTTTCAATTTAAGAAAAAAAAAATTAGATAACCTACCAATCATTTTTGCAAGCAGAGTGAGGGGAAGAATAAATTTTATTGAAATTAATGTGTCTTTAATTTCAGATTATTACCCAATTAATAAACTTATAATACTGAAAAGGAAAAAAAAAAAAGATTAAAAAGAAAAAAATATATTTTCAAACTGGATTAAAATATTGAAAGAAATCGTTCCATTTATCTGTCCATTTCAATTCATGATAACACCTTTTTATTTATTTTTTTTTTTAACTACACAATGAAATTTTAGACCAATCGATTTTTTTGCTTTTTTTACTTGAATTTATTATTCACTAATATCACATTTTTCTTCTTTCATCTTATTTTTTTATCTTTTAAGGAAAAATTTAATTTCATAATCTGACAAAAAGTAATAAAAATATAAAGGAAAATCTATAGAAAACTTGAAGTAAAAGATTTTAAGTGTTGTACATTTGAACCAAAAAAACTAATTAGACTCAACTAAAGGAAAGAAATGGGCAAGTTTTTAAATAAGAGGACCACCAAAAATGTATGTCACACAAAATAAAGCAAAAATGAAAAAAAAAACATTCAAATATTTAAAATCAATTTTAAAAGAATTTTTTTTTTAAATTATATGAAATTTTACAGCAAGAAGCATAAAAACTTAGATGATTAATTGAAAAATGTCAGTCAAATATTAACATTTAGTTGACTGAGTTCACCACTGGAACAAACAGGAATAAATGCAAAATAGAAAGGTTTTATTTTCTATCACTCTGGATCACCATTTTGACTTGCCTGAAGAATGGTATTGGTGGAATATATACAATAGCATTATTTACCAAAGTAAGTCCAGCTTAGCTTAAACTGACACAAGTTCATGATAATGGGGAAACCAGTGAGAATCAAGCATGCTCTACTGTCTGGGTTGTGAGATGAAATATTAACCATTGGGTGTTGTTTCGCTTAATCTTAATTTTATTTAGCAAATGAGGACAGGCTCCTGACTTCTAAATACAGACAATTTTCCCAATTTCCATGAACTTTCCAAATCACAAAGACATTACTGATAAAACTTACCTTACTACACAGGGATCTGTTGATAATTTTATTAGCATGGAAAAAATATCTATAACACTCAGCAGCAAAGAAGCAAACATTTCACAATATTGCTCATCAAAATATGTTTGTCAAATATTAATAATATACTGATCATATGTTTCACAAGATTGGGATATGCTTATGTTGTAGAGGGGCTAGATAGTACCCTTTCATCTCTCTACCAGATGACTTGGCTTATAGCCTTAAATAGTTTACAATTAAGGACTTGAACAGTTGATTAATAAGTTGATACTAAGCTAATTAATATTCGGACTGATCTTACTTTGTTTAGCTATACAGCATTTGACCCTCCTTTATTCCTTGTAAGTTGTCTTATTGATTGTTTTGTAACTTATTGTTCTGTGTTTTTTATATGTATCCATTAGCACCAGATACTGGTGCTGAATAAATATATTAAGCACTCATTCTTCTCCGTGTATCAGTCACCTTCAATTATTATTTCGTCAAATGTTTCACAAGGTTGAGAGAAGCATGTTACTAATTATTTGGTTAAATATTTCATAAAATTAGGATATACTAATCAAAAATCATTATTTAATCAAATATTTTTGTCCATTACTGTAAAATATAACAGTGAAGAGGATAAAAAAAGCAGAAAAAAAGAATATATTGTATCATGTGATAATGTTGAAATATAAGAATTCTCTATTTTCTTTGAATGTAAGTTTACAAATGGAAAAGGTAAAATGTAAATAATTATTTCTTTGTTACTCTCATTTAAAAAAAAAAACAAATAAATAACCATATCCAAATGACATTAACGAATCATGAAGATTACACAAGTTTTCATCATTTCCTTAAGTTTTTCTAAGAATTTCTTTACTGACCTTTGACATTATTTCTGCAACCAACGCAGCAAATTAAAAACCAATCTATAGCTTATAAACAACCACAATTACATCAGATTCACAGAGAAGAAAGAAAAAAAAACATAAAAGCCTAAAACTCCAACTGTGGTTCACATGGGAGACAGTTAATAGCTTTAATAATACAAAAAGAATAGTCCGTAGGATTGGTGATACTGTATGGGAGTGAAATGCTTGAATAAATATAATTGAATGACATGTAAGCAGAAAAAAAAAAAAATTCTAAGGCCATGTACAATACACGCCCATTTCTCCCAGGCTTGTATAAATTTTCTCAGTAAGATGAGAAATCTTCAACTAACAAGTAACACACCTAAGATATGACAGATTTAACAAAATTTCATTCATCAAGAACATTTGTGTTCTTTTAATATCCACAGTGTTAGGCATGAGATATATAAAGATATCTATTTTGATTTGCTGATTTAACTGACCCTGTTTTATTCTGACAATTGGTCATTGATTCTCAACCAAAAATAATACTTTTACTACACTGCACCACACACTTCACTCAAATAGGCAGTTTGACACAGGGTCAAGAAATTCTCAGCACAAACCAACTCATAGTTTTCTAAGTATATGAAAAATATGACAAAAGTGTGTGTGTTTGTATGTATATATATATATATATATATATACATACCCGGATTCAAATCTCACCATGGTCAATTTGTCAGGGAGGCAACTTCCTGATGTTATTGGAATAGATTGAGGTCAAAGCCAGCATGTGGCACCATTGGAAAGTGCCCAAAACCTTATCGTGGGTTGACCCAAGCCTTGTGAGTGAAATTGGGTAGACAGAACTCTCAAGGGCCATTGATAGCTGTGCTAGCACAAAGCCAAAAGTCATCGTGGCCAAGAGCATGGGCTTGTTCAAATTGTTGATCATGCTAGATAACATGCTCTCTCCCAGAAACTGTAACTAAGGTCTGCTCAGCATAGTTGCAGTATAAACCACAGGTGGGCTCTGTGGGTGTTGAGCAAACACAAATTTGCCTGAGCGAGCGTTTGCAATAGGGATTGCCTAGTCACCCTAGTAGATGGTTATTCTCAAATACGAGTGAGTAGCTATTATTATTATTATTATATATAAAAATTATAGCTATGAAATAATTGGAAAGATGATGCAATATAAAATTTGTTCAATGCTTAGGAGAATGCAGTGGAGACTATGTGACAACACTTACTTAATACCTGACTAATAGCCAGTTGTTATATCAGGTTCATGTCTTTCAACAACAATTATAAAAGTTTCATAAAATTAGTATGTATAAAACATAAAAATGAAAACAATATAGTTTAAACTTGGGACTTTTAAACACTACAAGTAATCAGATATTTTCCCTTCAAGGCTAATAAAATATTGAGAATTTATTCAGCATATATTAGTCAAATGTTAGAAAAAATAAAAAGAGTTAAATTTCAAATATATCTGAATTTTATTTGCAAAATCTCAACATATTTTAAGCAGAATATGTTTAAATTCATTCATTGAATGTCTAGAAATAGAAAAATTTAAAATTGCTTTAGACAAACTGTTTATTAGTGGATATACATTGTTATAATACTGGAAAATCTGAATTTAAAATGTTTTTACCTGACAAACAGGAAATAATTGGAGTCTTATCAAAAAAGACGTGTACTTACCTACAAAAGAAAAAAAAAAGTTTAGTTAAAAAAATGGAAAGAAAAAGTTTCATCTTAAATTAATACTAAAAAGAAAAGAAAAAAAATATCAAACTTTTTTTAACAGAATTCTTAGAAAAGTTGAACCAGTGAGTTGCAAAAGAAAGAAAAAAGAATAGGTTTTATTAGATGGCATGTAAATTTTTTTTTTTTTTTTTTAATAAAAAGAAAGCATAAAAATGTGACACTTGAAGAGATAATACCAATCCTTGGAACTGCTAAAACTTTGGGGGAAAATGATATCAACTAATATATATATATATATATATATATATATATATATATATATATATATATATATATACACACACATTACAGTTCAAAAGTTTGAGACCACCCCAGGATTAGCAAGGAATGAAATTGACAGAAGAGTGAAAAAAAAGAAAAGAAGAAAAAAGAGCTCTTAGAGTTATTGAAAGAAAAATGAAATCAATTATCAAACTTATACTTTGAGAAATTTTGCAACAAATGCCAAGAATTTTGTGTTGTAGTAATCAAGGGAGAATATTTTGAGAAGAGCAAAATTTGATCATAAAATACTTTTTTTTTGTCATAATAAAATTTCTAGTAAAAAACATGTCTCACTTTTTTAACATTGTATAATATATTCCTCTTATTCAAAGTGAAACAACTACATTTTGGGCCAATTTTAAAAATTACCAGGGTTTGCTTCAAACTTTTGAACTATAGTGTGTGTGTGTGTATATATATATATATATATATATATACATTATATAAAACAAAAGGAAAACTTTTCTTTACTGACACCTTTTTGTCTTCAGAGTGACTTTAATAAGGTAATTAGTAAGGATTTTATGTTGCAACAGAAGTAAAGTAACCCAGAGGAAAAAATTGTTACGTTTTCAAAATTTTAAATTTAAGAATAATCTTAAAGTTGTTCTTAAAGCTAACTGTGTAAGTAAAGGTAAACTCTTGATGTTATCAGTTTGTGAGTGGGATGATCTTGTCATGTGGCAACTTTGGAATTGCCTGAAAATCATGATATGAGTTCACCCAAACTTGTGAAATTTAGTAGATGGAACTGTTTGGGAGCTGTTGATTGTTATGCTAGCATGATATCACAAGTCATTGTGTTTGAGTATACTTGTATTGTTCAAACTGCTGACATGCACTCTCTCCCTGAATATATATATATATATATATATATATGTATGTTACACATTTACTCAATCATTTACTCTCTCACTCCCCATCCTCTTCCAAATCTATATAATGCTCTTCTATGCCTCCTCTCCAAAAGAACATTTTTAATTAGGAGCTAGTATATTCATAGAACAAATATGGCTTTTCTAATCAAAAACAGTTCAGGGACAGATGATCATATGATAACAGAGAATGAACCCTCCCATCAATAACCCATAATTTTTGTCTTGTTGCAGCAGCCATGTGGCAAAATTTGTAACGAACATTGCTGACTATAATAATAGCATATATTGTAGCTGAAAACTTGCTCTATCCAATGGTGCAGTTTCTGTAGGTTGTAGTTTCCCTGGAAATAAACAAGATGCATTTACCTTTTGGTGCATCCCTCAATTTTTATGCATGCACTGCCTGGTTTAGAGTGATGGTTAACAAACAAATCTCAGTAGGTCATTTGCTTGTGTTGAGATGTTTAATCAATATGAAATACTCCATTCTCAATCAATTACTCTTCATTTGAGCTGGGAGCAAAGAATTCATTTGTGTCAGTTCTGCAGAATTATGGAAAGTCATGCTTGCCAATGTCCTGAAGAGACACAGCTGCCAATGTCCTGAAGAGACACAGCACATAAAAGAAGAGTTCTACAGAACTTTCTTCGATCTTTTATAGCAGATTTAAGGAACTATTCAAAGTTGAACTAACATCCGTATCAATTATTATTATATATTATTATTATTATCATCATCATCACAACATTTTGGCTGTTGTTCCCTCCATGCTTTATCAAGTATTTACAACTCCTTTATCACAGACGTGATGTTGCAAGCCTCTATCGCTATTTCCATGGAAAGTGTTCAGATGAACTTGATTCCTTAGTTCCAGCAGTTCTAACCTTCACTGCTAAGACCCACAATGCCACACCCATTGTAGTGAACCACCCTCATTCCCTTGGTGAGATATAAGTTCCATGCAAGTAACTTCTTCCCACAAACTTGTGGAACTGACTACCAAGAGGATACTATCTCTAAAACCTGACTTGCTTGGTTAATTCTGAATACTGATTCAGAATTGGCATAGTCAATTTAGTCAAGGATATCATTTGTCTTGGTAGTCAACAAAAAAAATTCTGATTTGAACGTAAAGCCCTTTCTGTGGGTGAAAATGATTAAAGTGTTGAGAATTACACCTTGATTCTGATTACCTCCCTTTAGTGGATGTCAGTAGCATGAGTAATATGTAAAAATGCTTATGAATCCTTGTTTTAGTGAGCACTCTTAAATTATTTCTATTCTCATTTCTGTATATTTATGTACAGTTTGGGTTAATAAAAGTCCTGTTGTATATTTTGTTTAATATTAGCAAAAGTTTTTTTTTTTTTTTATTACAGAAAGTATTTGGAGTCTGGAGTAGTTAAAAGAATTTTTATAGTTGGATCAGTCAGAGGCAAATTTTGTTTTCGTTCTTTTTATTATTTTGTTTTGTTAATTTTGACAGTTTTTTCATCTTTATTTGTTATTTATGTTGACAGTTCATTCTTCATCTCTTAAATTGCAGGAATTAAGAAAGCAAAAAGTAACCCATGAGAAATTTGGTAGCAAAAATGGAAAGGCGTTGTCCATGAAAGATGAGCTTACTGAGATGTGTAGCAGGAATTTTAGCCAAACAAAATTCTTTATTCTGAATTCTGATCATTGAATTTTACAGCTGAAAAATGGATAGACAAAAAAACGATTAAAACAAAAATAATAAAATAAATATTCTTTGTCTCTGGATCCCAGAAAATAATTTGCTGTTCTGTTCAAAATGCAAGAAGTAATAAGTTTTGTCGTGATTGAGTCAAGAATTGAAAACCTAATGATGTTGTAAATTTCTCTATGATGTTCATGATGATCTTCAAGAATAAGACTTGATGATGACAGCACTTTATAACTAGTCATCTATAAAAAGGAGAAGTTTTTAAAAAAATATCCTTGCGGTAGGTTTGAACCTACTGCCCCCTCCAAAAGACCCTTGTCCAAATAGGTATAAGATTGAGTAGGAGAAAGGGAAAAGCAATCTATCTCTACCTTGAAATAACAATACAGTTCTTTGTTAGCCAAAACTAAGGAGCCTGGAGGTAAAATCAACATATAAAACAAGCAAAGACTAAAATGGACCTGTCACTGAATCACAAAAAATTATCAACTGGACTAGAAAATCAAGGATGTTTTATTAAGGCCAGTAGCAAAATACACAGACATGTTTTGCTGAGTTCATGACTTTGGAATGTTCAGATAATAAAATAAAGAATCTCTTTTATAACCTATTAGTTTAACTCTTAAGCAGTTAAATAATTTTTTTTTAATTTTTTTTTTTTTCAGAATTACTATGATGTAATACTTGTATTAGCTTATTATTTCAGAGATTTCTTTCTCTCACTCATATATATATATATATATATATATATATATATGTGTGTGTGTGTGTGTGTGTTTTTGTGGAAATGTTTATTTTTAAACTTTAATCTGGATGCAGATGTATAGGAGAGCATGTGGATAACAATGGTTATTGGCACAGAAAGAGAAATCAGAGTTCAATTTCCATTCAATTCTGTTTTGTCCCCTTTGCACTAACACCCTCGGAAAAGGCTTGAATCTATTTTCCTCCAACTATGGATTAAATAGCAAAGTATACTGGGCTCCAATCTAAGAGAAGGAAAAATGAATTCAAAACCAGTCTGAAAAGGGATGGGTTCAGTTTGGTTACTTTGCCTTAGATGCAACACTGATGTTATGGCTTCAGTACATGTGGTATTTTTATGACCCTAATGGAATATAAGACTTGTGACATTCTGATAGCATCTTAGAAGGCAAATGGAAATGCTTGCAAATTAAAACAAAAAACAAAGTTTTCAAACGACAGCAAAATTAAACTGAAAAGAAAGCAAGAAACAGATCAATATGCAATTATTATTTGAATATATTCAAGAGTCTATCAAAGTTTGGCTTTGAACAAATCAATTTTTTGCTTCACATAAATCCCCAATATCTAATGAGTAAAGAAAATATTGCAAGACTTATGTAAATAACATTACTCAGAATATAACTACTATTTTTGAATCAGGAAAATTTTTTTTTTCTGAAAATATTTTCTTTATTAATATCTGCATAATGCAGAATATGATATTCAATTTTATGGGAAAAAGAATGTTTGAAATGCACAGAGAAGTGAAATGATTATTATCTTAATTTTCTTTTTTTTTTTTTAATACCTACACCTGCTTATCTACTCTGGGTTTCATTTACTGGATTATTTTAGAAAATGTCTAAGTGGGTTAGTAAGTGTAATTTTCTCTTTAAATCTGTGACCTATGGGTCAATATTTATTTGGAAAAGCTACTTTGCCACATCATGTTTTTACCATATGAAATCTAGAGTTAATTTTAATGAAAAGTTTCTCTTCCTCCTGTGACAATTGAATAAATGATCTGCTTCACTTCAAACATCACAAACATTGAAAAGAAAAGAACTAGATATATTTTAATTAAAAAAAAGGAAAAGAATAGTTTACTTCAAAATGCTACATTTTAAAATAAGATTGTAGTGAGTCTCAAATATAAAAGCCAAATAAAATAAAATATATAAACAAAAATAAAAAGCATTGAAATTAAAATAAGGCATTTGTACTTTCCTTTAAATCCTTTTCTTTCTCTCTCTAAACTTTTCTTTCTATAATTCTCTCAACCTATGAGAATGCAATCTTCAAATAAAAAAAATGAAGAAAAAGAAAAGACTGAACCTGGCTGAAAAACACAGTAAGTTTACAGGATTAGAGCTGTTTGTGACTGAAAAATACCAAAAATCAGGATAGCTCCACATATAACTTCCATTCTAGAACAAATGAAAAAGAAAGGAACACCAGAAAATAAATTAATTTTGGCCAATCAAAAAAATGAACACAAAGAGGCTTTTGGTGTTAGCCAAAGTCAATATTTGCACCAAAATCTCAGAGCCTGGTCAAAATGGATATAAACTGTAACCTCTGAGCTAGAAGTGATGATGAGAGTGGCAAAACAAAAAGCACAGATGGCAAGAGATCAAGAAACAAAAGAACACTATCACTAGAAACCAGTCATGTGTGATGCATGAAGAAGTAGTTAAGTCATCTGATAATGATATTTCTGCCCTGCTTAAAGCTGAGAAAAATACAGTAGACTGACACTGACCTATTTCTAACATTGCTACTACCTCTATCATGGTCTGACTTCAAGATTACCACTAATGGACATTTCTCCAGACTGCTACCAATATCCACCTTATTAAAAAAAAACTTTTTGCTACACAGAATACCAAAGGATTCACTTATCACTCTAAAGAAAATAAATAAAAATATATTATTTATTTTAAACCCTTGAGTTAGTTTGTTTTATTCCAAAGTTTCCCCCACAATAAAGAAAATCCTACCAACACCACATCTACAAGATTATTTGGATTACAAGGAGCATATTTTTGATGTATAATATGGACCTTTTATTTGGCAAGAAATATTTAGGATAAAAAATAATAATATCATTAGAGATGAAACATCAATTGAATATTTTAACATTTCATTCTGGGGACAGGTGTGTCAAACAAGGAATGTTTAGGTGTTGATCTAGTATTGGCAACTGAAACCTTAAGAATGAAGACAAGATGATTTTTGTAGTTCTTCTGAGAAATATGTACATATGGCAGGAAGAAAGGTGGCATGGTGGAGTTATGGATAGTGGCTAGGATTGAGGAATCAGAGAGCTCAAATTCAGAGAGTTCAAATTCCAATCAAATTCATTATATTCACTTACATTTTAATACTTTTGGGGAAGGTATAAATCCATCTCTTCTCCCCCCAGCTATGGGTAAATAACAAGACAGACTGGGTTCTATAGTCTTGAATAGTGAACAGTTTAGGCAAAGGACAATTCTGAAATCAAAGTAGCCTGGAGAGGGTCTTGCCAAAGAAACACCACTTCTATTGCAGTACACAGTGGTGACCCTACAAACCTAATGGGTTATGAGTCAGTGATTTTGATAGCAGGAAATGTTGTAGAATACAAATAAATAAACTCAATTTAACTTTTAAATTAAAAAAATATTGATATTAAGAGACCACTTTACAAGCAGACAAAAATTGATACAGTAAGTGAATTAATTTCAAAGTCTATTGATGATAACCTTTCTTTATCATTGTTCTATTAAAGAACATTACAAAGATAAAAGCTTTTCAATGAGACAACATGAGAGTTTGGTAGAAGCAAAAATGTTAAGAGCACTTGTTTCTGGTTTTGACTAATGAGAAAAAAAAAGAGAGAGAGAACAATTGTTCAGTTCATTAAAGAATGTATAGAGAGACAAGTGGAAAGTAATTATACATAGAGATATGTGTAGAGATGAATGAGTTCAATACAAGAAGGCAGTGGATTTTATTACTCAAAATAGAGACAAAGACAATAATAGACAACTTTCAAATATCAGGTTCATATATATATATATTATATACTTCAATAAAAATTTAAAAAAATCAAAGTAAAAATTAACAAAAGACAAGAAATTCTTTAAAATGAAGGAAAAAAAAACAGTGCAAAAAGTAAAAGAAAAACCAAATATATAGGATGCGATGGGTAAATTGTCGCCATTTTAAATCTAATTTCACACATACGCATTGTTTGTTTTTGATTTTGTCGACTGCACAGCATAGTAGGGTCAGTTGGGAGAAAAAGAGTACAATGACACAATTCACTCTGCTAGAAATTTGTAAACCGCATGCTGTACTGCTTGGCATACATGCAAGGAGCTGCAATACAAACATTTCAGAGTGTTTCAGTGTCAATCTGAGGATTCAGAAAGAGTTGGATGATATATCCAGTCAACATCATGGTGTTTGGAGTGATCATTAGTGATAGCAATGTTATGCCTTCATTCATCTTCCCACAGGGCCTCAGACCCAACATGCAGGCATACACCAAATGCCTTGAAGAGATAGTGCTGCTCTGGGTTAAGAGGGTGGTTGCTGGAAGATCCTATGTTTGGCAACAGGATTCTGCACCATGCCACACCAGAGGAGGACCCAGTCATGGCTGTCAAGACAATTTCTGCAACCACTTCACCCCTTACATCTGGCCACCTAACTCTCCAGACTGAGACCCCTTGATTATTATGTGTGGGGCACAGTTGAGCAAAAGACTAACAAAACTCCTTATAACAATAAAGATGAACTGAAGGCAAGGATTATGGCAGCATTCCCCAACTTAAACAAGGAGACCATCCAGAAGAGTTGCAGGAAGCCAATAGCAATTTTACTGAATAAATTTACTCTTTGGTATTTCAATATATTTTTGTGTAATTTTGGTAAATATGTCTGTTAAGATGTGATATCAGTGTTACTTTCATTTTTGCATAATTTAGATGACAATTTATCTGTCGTATATGTGTGTGTGCGCGTATATATATATATATCCTCACCTTCATTGTTATCTTCACATTGTTTCATCCATTGTGCTTGTCTGCATTCTTTAGGTGTGTGTTGATCTAAGTAACCTTCAGGGAATTCTAGACAGAATCCTTTATTTAAGTTACAAGAATCTATTGGTCTCATTCTGCTGTCCATGTCTACAGACATCTTGTCATGTTCTCTTTTTTGTACAATTCAAATTATTGATCACCCTGTTTCTTGCTTCCTGTTATGGAATCAGGATTGTCCCATAGTACATTGTGAATTTGCTGGCATAGTAATTGTGAGTTCAATCCCTGGGCCAAGCAATAAAGATTCAGACTTGATGGAAGAAAAAAATGGCTCACATTAACTGAGCATTACTCAGAAGAGAACAAGATGAGACATCCCTAGAGTGGAATGATAACAACCAACTACATAGATTAAATAAAGTCTTCAGTTCAAAATTCCCTGAAAGTTACCTGGATTGAGAAGCATTTGAAGAAGGTTGGAGGCCATGACATCTGAAACATTCTGATAGTAACAAAAGGTGAGGACATTCTTACTGGAGGTTAGATTTCTACCTTATTTATGGCTGTACAGCTCAATGTTTATGGTAAATTTAATTAAGCGTAAGTTAAGTTTGTAGACACATGGCCAAGTGGTTAGAACATTAGCATTTCAGCCACGAGAGACACAGCTATTGATCTCATCATTCAATCTGTCAAGGTGGTAAGTTCTTGATCATATCAACCTAGTGAGATGATTGTTGAATGCCGTACTGTTTGAAGTGCCTGAAAACCCATTTCCTGGATTGACCCAAGCCTTGTGAGTGAAACTGGGTAATTGGAAATGTTTAGAAGCCATCATGGTTGTGTTTGTGCAAAATCTAATCATTGTGAGTGTACTGGTCTTGTTTAATCACTGATCATGCCAGAATATGTACTTCCTCTCCAAGAAATGTCTGCTCAGTATAGCCACAGTATAAACAGCAGGTTGACTCTTTGGGTGTGGCAGGAACAAAAATATATCTGAGCAGGTGTCTGAAACAGGAATGAGCTAGTCACTCTCACAGATAAATGTACTCATAAAAAAGCAAGTGGCTTGCCAATATGTATAAACTTATTTAACAACAATTCAGCACTTATAACATGAATCGGGTTCAATGTAGATTTTGTTGAAATAAAATATTTTTTTTGACGACACTAAGCAGTAAAACATGTCAAAATAAGAGTTTTTCCAATTGTTCTATATATTTAACAAATTTCTTTCTTGTTTTACCATTTTGGTCCTATATTTACTTTTAAATCTAAGCCTATCTTTCAGATTGTCGTCTCTGCTTAAATATATTTCCCTTGGGTGCCATCCAGAGAAAACATTTCTTACCGCTTCTGTTTCTTTGAAATTGTTTAATTTATACCAACAATAGATTGCTATGTCTTTTGAAGAAAAAAAGCATAGTAATTTTAAATAAAATGTGTGAAATATATAGGAAGAAATTGATTAAACATTGTTTATATACAATATCTTGATAAAATAAGGATACTATCCTTTTTGAAATTTTGTCCATTTGTGCAAAGAATACAATGTACACTGAGTTCCATGACAAAAGATGAATCATAGCATGCCCAAAGATCAATTTGTCAGAGTCTGATGTTTTTTTTTTCTTTTCTTTTTCTAAGTGGAATCAGAGGCAGCAATCCATGCTAGACGTTTCCCGGAGTCTACTCTTTGAACCCAGAAAGGAAGTCATGGATGCTCCACAAAAGCCATAGGGTGAGAGCCAAAGAAAAAATACCTTGCTTTTATTGCACAGGCTTTTCAGTTGTTTCCGTTCGCTGTCTGCATTTTACATAACAGGCATGTTGGACTGCTTTGCCAGTCAAACCCACAAAAGTATTCAACTGGAGCCCATCAAAAAAAAAACTAATCAATAATAACCATCAGAAGAAGTTAACGACAGGCAGCCATTTTGTAAATCAAGTATAAGATTTCTTTCTTCTGATTATTATTTTCAAGAAGAAGGAAATTGAATGCCCTAAAAGGAAATTGGGATTTCTCAGTGAAGACAGGTTCCTGTGACTGACCCACAGACAGATGGTCGGCCTCCTGCCCTGCTGAGTAAAGAAGACTCCTTAAAAATTGTGTAAAAATTAGGTTTCTACTTCCATTGTTATTTTTACAACTTCTCCACAATAGCAGCAGTTTACATGCCACTTCTGATCGATGATGCATGCGTTAATGAACACACACACACAAACAACAACTCATTCCTTAAAAATGCATACAAACACAGATAAATACTATATATACAAAAGGCCTGCATGTGTGCATATATATATATATATATATATATATAAGGGAGAGATTATAGTTGTTCTAACAATAGTGTATATCTTAAAGAGAGGAGAGAAGCCACAAACCTTTTTTGGTTACAATGTGGATTTTTTAAAAATATATATTATACTCTCAAGTATAATATATGTTTAAAAAATTCACATTATAACCAAATATGTTTGTGGCTTCTCCCTTCTTTTTAACATATATATATATGAAGAAATATAGTCTTAAGATGTGCTATAATTATGGGATAGAGTGGTCAATATCACAGATAGAGTGTGTGTAAATAGAAGTCAACACTTAGAGGCGACAGTCTGTTTCATGCTAGATGCAATTGTCAGGCCACGAGTGCTGTTATTTCTTTCAGCTATTTATATATATATATATATATATATATATATACACACACACACACGTGTCAGTGGTGCATTGTGGGTAGTCTATTTTGGTGGTTATTTTACCGGAAGTCATTTGTTTATTTATTTATTTGGGTTAAATTATTTTACATGTTTTTATTTATTTCTATATTTTTATTTCTTATCTTATATATTTATTTATTTTTTATTTTAATCGTTTTTATTAATGTTGCAAAAAATTTTTTATATTGCTTATTTAATAGTTTTGTTTTGGTTTGGGAAGATAATTATATATATATATATA
The DNA here is from genome assembly GCA_963932145.1 of Acanthosepion lycidas. Taxonomy (NCBI): domain Eukaryota; kingdom Metazoa; phylum Mollusca; class Cephalopoda; order Sepiida; family Sepiidae; genus Acanthosepion; species Acanthosepion lycidas. The sequence continues at coordinate 60,600,692 of OZ010580.1, forward strand.
TATATATATATATATTTAGAGAGAGAGAGATAAAAGGCATGTGTGTGTGCCTGCATATGCATAATCAAATGATTAAACAACAGATTTTGGGGTATTTTGGATTATACATATGCAGGCATACACACACACATTATATATATATATATATATATATATATATATATATATATAAGCAAATATATGGATATAGATCTGACAGTATGAAGAAAAATATACGGAAAAAACAAACAAAAATCGATTTTTATTCTGTGAAGATTTTAAAATATATTCATAATAAAAATCTATTTATTTATGAGGCAGGCATAATATCTATCTCACGCACTGAATACTAGACCTGGCTTCTTTAATATTTCCCTTTTTCTAGCAAGATTAATGCTCGACAAACATACATAAAAGTTTTAGAGTAAAATAAAATTCTTTTCATTTTTCATTCAAAATACTATTTTAGGAATACGTTTTCACAACATCGCACACGTGAGGCCGAAGTGATCATATTGAAACGGAATGCTGATCTTGAAAAATTTCAGTTATCTGTTTTGATTAGTCTTATTCTTATGTCCATCGTCTTTTCATGTTGAATTAAATATAGTCTAATATTAATTGTTTTATGAATATGTCCTGAAGATGGTCTATTAGACTGAAACGTCCGACATTGACATTATATTAACATTAAAACAGCATAATTGCATATTAGGATTTTTGTTTGTTTTTCCCGTATATTTTTCTTCATATATCTCAATCACATGTATTTCTGAAGGATAATGATTTTAAGGCAAATGCTCAGTATTAAGAAAGTGTTAATAGTGAAAAAACAAAAATGTTCAAAAACCTATCTCCTCAAATCATAGTTTTGCATATTTTTATTTATAATTCTTAAAAGATGTTATTCAAATTTCTCTATAAAGATCTTAATTTTTGATGTCCACTTATATTGAATTTCTGAATTTTATAATCATAGCTCACATTTTAGATTATAACATTTTTAAGAAGGAAAACAAATTTAAAATTAATTTATTCAAAAATCTTTAGAGATATTTAAATGTCTTTTAAGAATTATATATCTGAAAATAGATTCAATTTATTATTCATTCCCTTCACAAGACAGTAGCATTTCTGCAAGATAAGTTTGAACATTTTTTATTGTTTACTTATAGATATATATATATCTATAACTAAACAATAAAAAATGTTCAAAGATATATATTATTTTTATATATCAAGTATAGTTTTAGGGGAAAGAGGTATAACAAATTTGAAAATTTTCATGTGATAAGTTTAGGACTTTAGCGGACTAAGTTTATGTTGATATGACTACACATGTGCATAAAAAAAAAAAAAAAAAAAGAAAAAATAAGAAAGACATGCTGAGAATTTTAAATTTACGAAGTTTGTTTTTTAATATGTTTTGGGCATATAATTCAGCTGATTTAATTTAGATTCTTTCATTCTTTTTTCCACTTTGTCATTCTCCTTTCCCCTAATATACATATATATATATATATATATATATATATATATATATATATATATAGTGTGTGTGTGTAAAGAATCAAGTGCTTACATGCACAGTTCAAATGCCAATGTCTGACTTACGGTCTTTGCTTGCCGTTATTGTTTTACCACTTTTGCCCAATAGCATTACTTAGAGTTTTCCTTTGATCTTTGAAGCCTAGATTAATACGAACTCTCGCATGTCTACAAATCATGTAAAGACAGACAAAAGGAATGTATGTGATATGAATGTACTCGAAGGCAGATTTTGCAAGCCATTCAAATATTTGTGACTCTCACTGAAATATTGAACATTTACAGATTCAAGTGTCTGATTATAAACAAAGGAAAACTTATTGATGATTATTTTGTGTTTTGAAGATTTAAAGAAAGTGAAATTTTTTTCAATACATCAAAATATATCTTCTTCCTGTGAAAAAAAATATGTTTTTGGTTTCATTTTACCAACAAGAGCAATTCTGAGCAAAGAAAAAATGAATGCCATCATGATTCTATCATCAGAGATGTTTTTACTTCAATGTACACTGCAAAGTGTGATCTCATCTTCTGTAAAGTATGTGCTACGCCAATTTTGAATTCAGAGTTACTTACTCCTAGACCAGTTGCCACCCAAGGCTATAGAACCTATTCTGTCCTGCTATTTACCAATAGCTGGGGAGAGTAGAAAAGGATTCATACTTTTCCCACAGGTATTAGCATGTAAGTGAAGGTGATGGATCTGACTGGAATTTGAACTTAGATCTCCAATTCCTCAATCTGTGCTGCTATCCATTACTCCACCATGCCTTCTTAAACCTTAGCTATAGTTCAAGTATTGTCTCCCACCAGCTTTACTTTCAAGCTTTTGGCCTTGGCCTGTAGTGTATAATGACAATGATAAAATTTCAAATTAGAATGTCATTGTGATCCATGAAAGAGAGAGAGAGAGTGATCCATGCTTTTAGTTTTGATACGAGAATGATTTTATAGTGGAACTAAGATTATATATTCAAATGTTTCTTAAAATTTGAATTATCAACAAATCAACAGTGATCTTGATCCTCACAGGGTGCTCTGATATTTTGAACTCATACCAGACTAAGCCATTCTTAATAAATGTCAACTATTGGTGTGTCAGATTTTTAAATACTATGTTAACAGAAAAAGAAAACAATGTAAAAAAAAAAAAAAAAAAAAAAAAAAACAACCAGTAAGATTGGAAACCATTTTTTTACTTCAGTGTTTCAATAGAAAGACAGCAATCATGGCTTATTCTAGGCCAGTGTAAACAGTTACTCTAGAAATGTGAATGTTTATTTGAAGACGTTCAAACCACAATTTGTTAAAATCTGGGATACTTTATTTTTTCAGCTGTTTCAATGCATAAATTACAATTTGGTAAAAAAAAAAAAAAAAAAAGAAAAGAAAAAAAGTTTATTTCAGGTATAGTTACATTTTGAAAGAATGGCTGTCAAGAGCATGTGAACATTTTCGCAGCACATCAATTTACATATCTATGTGATGGAAAAAGTTTCTTTTATTATTTTTCTCAAATTAGTTTATCTTTCATCTTATTAGTGATGCTTTTATTTGCAACATTCAAATTAGTGTATATTTTGAAGTAACAGAAAAAAGTAGCTTTTAACAGGATCTGAACTCACATCCTTTATCCTTGGGAACTTAATTAGACAATAGAGACCAACTTACTAAATTCATTCTCATTTAATCTCTTTATGATATACTGTTTGTATATTACTAAGTAATAGATGAAAACCAGGTTTGACACTCACTATTGGTTAATATATCTGAAAAGGAGTTAATGGGAGGCAATCCCAGTATGCAGCATTGTTTGAAAGTTCCTGAAATCTATATTGCAGGTTACCCTAAACCTTGAAATTGTGTTAACAGAACTGTTTGGAAGCCATCAATGGTTGTGATCACACATGACAGAGGTTTCGAGTAGAATGACATGCAGATTATGCATGATCTCCAGGAAACTGTAACTAAGGTCCACTCAGAATAGTTGCAGTTGAAGCTAAATGTTGGCCCTGTGGGTACTGAACAAATACAAATATGCCTGAGAGGCATCTGCAACAGGGATTAGCTACCCAATCTAGCAAATGGGTGTGCTTGGAAAACCAGAAATTATTATTAGTAGATATAATTGTTTTCATTTTTCTGAATTTATTAGTTAAAGAATTGTCATCATTAAAAAATTCAATCTCTCCCTCCCTATATATATATATATATATATATATAATTTATTATATAAGATTAAAACAAAAAAATGTTAAAAATCACTACACAATAGTTTTCATGTTTCAGCACTCAAATTGTATTTTATATACATATATATATATATATAGATCAATTAAAAAAAAAAACACAAAATATTGATTATGGTGGATACACATATTTCAGTGGCCACCTTTTTTGTAAATTTTATTTTTTTTTATTTTTTTTTTTTTTTAACTATTTTTAAGACATTAATGACCTCTGGCTTAGACATTAATTTCACTGTTTAAAAAAAAACTATGCAGTCATGTACTTTGCAGAATTTCTAAGTGAAACTACAGCCCACTAATGTATACGTGGGGGTGGGGGCCACATGTCACATTTCAGGCTAATTTCCAACAGGACTATTTGGTTTATAGCCAATTTATGACTGTTTTATATATATATATATATATATATATATATATATATATATATATATAATACACAGATTGTTTTTTTTCTCTTTTAAACTGAAAAGTAATAATAAAAGATTGTAAACAAACAAAAATGTTATTAAAGAATTAAGTAGTAATACAAAACAGATACAAAAAATCTTTCAACAGTTTCTCTATAAATAAATTTTCTTTTGACCTTTGCCCTTTTTTAAAACATTCTACAATATTTCTTCAAACTTCATCCAATGAAGTCAAAGTACTGCTTCTCTGTAGCATCATCTCTATCATTGCCTACCGTGACCAGGGAACACATTTCACATTGAAAATGTTTAATTAATTTTCTCTAAGAAAAAGATGGTAATGGAAATTTCTCCAGAAGTAATTTATAGGCTTGTTGAGATGTATAGGACAGTAGAAAGGCATAACATATTAGTTCTTCAATAAATGGAGGATAACCTCTTGGTTGGTAATGTTGTCTTTTTAGAATTGAGCATAGTTGTTCTTCCACCATGTTTTGTATGTAGTCTGGAAAATTTTCTGATATGCTAAATCTTGTGAATTTAGCATTATGTCCATGTATAAACCAATGTGGTAACAGAATAGAGGTTCCATCACACTGGAGTTGGACATGAAGGTTTTGGTCAATGCAAATACATTCTTTTATAGATGAAAAATGTGTTTCAGGGTCAAAGACTATTCTATAAATTAGAATTTTTTTTATTTTTTTTATTTCAAAACTGTTAGGACAACACTTTGCTTCTTACAATTGAGTAAAATCCTTTATCGCATCAGCAGAAATAAAATCATGGAATTCATCAGTTTACCTGTCATTGTTTTGGAGGCTTTCTGAATTACCTTGTATTCAGAAAAAGAGACTGTTTTCTTATTTTTTTTCTGAAAGTATTGTAGGTATTAGATGTAAATCCCAATTCAGTTTGCTTTAGTTTTTCTTTCTTCAAAATCTTTCATAAAGAGAACTGAATTTTTCTTAGGAAACCAATCAATATGATTAACAAATTTTATCCATTTTCTATGAGGTTGGAATTTCCAAGGGAAAAAGAAAATGTCGATACTTTTTCACTGTTAGTGACATCAAGAAAAGCCAAATGCAAAATATTTGTTAACCATTTTTGTTAAACAAAATATCATAAACTTTATATTTAATCTTTAAATGCAATGGACTGTAAGGTAGAAAATTTATCCAATAGCATTCATTTGCAAAATGAGCCATATATGCAATTGAAAATCATAAAACTCATAGCTGGTTATAATTCACGGATTAATTAAAAAAGAAAAAAGGTGTTAATATGCATTTTAGTGTTGAAAACGTCTAGGGAATTGAAATAATGTCTCATAAATTCAACGTAATTCTACGTTGTTAATTTACATTCTAAGAATTCAATTTTTAAAGTTACCTCCCTTTTAGACTAGTAAACATGTTTTTTTTTGTTTACATTACATTGGCTTGTTAGAATTCAGATTGTTACGTGATATGTGGGGCTGCATAATACTAGTTGGCCATGTTGAAACCTAAAAAGAATGTGTACGCAAGGCATTTATTAGCTACCCATCAACAAAAATTGAGAGAGAGATTGGATGAATATCTGTAGGCATTAAATCATCTGAATGGAAACTATAATTATAGGGTAACCAGAACAGTGTTAGGAAGATTTGTTTGTTTCAATGCAAAACAAAATGCTCGTAAAATATTTCTAAATAAAAATGCGGACCATTTTGATAAATTCAATGACTCAAGATATATTATTCTACCTACCGACTATCACAACTACAACTGAAAAGAATTTATCTAAGCTTAACATAAAATTGGTTACAAAAATCTCTAACAGAATAAAAGTTTTAATTTGAGACAAAATAATATGTTAAAGCTCGAAGGAGGAATTTACTCTGTCACAAGGAATTTAAATAAAAGATTATATGAACACAAAAGAGATCATTTCAAAACAACATACTAAATGCATTAATTGATAACCATAATGAGTCTAACCATAATAATGCTACTTTAATTAAAACAGAAGGCAATTTACTAAGACAAAAGTGTATAGAAAGTGCTTTAATTGCCAGATCATCCACAGTAGATTTGCATCCAGGTTCTTATATTTCACCTTTCTTGGCTTATCATAATACTTAACAACAAAAGTGATAAAACATAATGAAAAAGAAAAATAAACTTGGCTAGACTATATAGTCAAACATATATTTAAAAATAAGAATTTAAAAGATTAAAATTTCACCATCTCTACTTCATGCACGTGTGTCGTCACATCAACGTAAATATCATTTTTAATGTCCTAAAGGATGAAACACATGACACTTTTTCCAAGAAGCTATATGCATTGCTTTTATAAGTAGCCATTATTTAACACCATGTATCTGATTACTCGAGAACAAAATGCTGGATCTTCCAAATACTTTTGATTCAACACAAGCTCTAGAACAGGCTTAAACAGTTTAACACAGATAATCTTTAGTACAGCAGTAACTCCTTCCAGTGATAATCTTTATCATAAATCTTTACAGCTGTGTGTGTGTATATATATATATATATATATATATATATATAGTAATCCACAGATTGTTTCACTGTATCACAGATCATCAGTGTGGATAGACATCTGATTGCTTCAAGCTGGGATTGAAAATCGACCAATTTGTCATCAGTCAGAGACTCTTACCCCTAGGCTATCGGCACACAACAGAGAAAGGGAATTTTTAACACATATATGTAATAAATAAATGTCATACCAGCAGCCATAGCACTCAATTCTTAAGAAGAGCAATGCATTATGTGTGTGTTTAAGTGTGTGTGTATTTTTTCAAGACAATATCAAATGTTGGTGCTTAGTGTTTGTGTTATAAACTAATCTGAGCTTAGTGCTATCTGTAAACAAGCATCATCCTGAATTTGATAATAAACATCTGGCAGCAAGGCCTCTGAGAGATTGGAGGTTTTGAGGTGTATGGAACCTCCTCTTAACTGCTGTTGTTCTCAGGTCCACTTTAATCCAGGATGGTAACACCTGTTAGGTAGAAAAGTCCTATGGACTTGTTTTTTTAATTAGGTTGGTGCAAAAATAATGTCGTTTTCTCACATATGTTAATATGTGAGAAAACGACATTATTTTTGCACCAACCTAATATCTATTAACTATTGTTGCTTTATTTTTTAATATTGAATTTTTAAGAATCTGTTTGCCTTTAAATGCATTAAATTCCAGTAATTTACTGGCTGATGTGTTTTATTCATTAATGATCTTTATTATCAGTCATTTATTTCCAAAATAAGCCAGTACAGCCAGGCAACAATGCTATAACAGTGCACCAGTAAAAGTATTAACTGAATGCCTCTTTATTCTTCTTACCGATCAAAAATGTGTAGCATTCACCCCCAAGCAAGGCAATAAAGCCACTAAGATGAAAAGGGTACACAGTTTGGGATAATATAAGGGAAAAAACATTATTAAGGAAATAAAGGATCAAGAATTAAGAAAACAAGATAATTAACATTGCATCTAAATTTTTGAAGGTCAAAGTTGACAGGATTGGTTTGTTTAATGGCATATCAACACCTTATGGGTCATTTAGTGCCGAAATTAAGTTTTCTTGGGAGCTTTGAATTATTAGGTTGGTGCAAAAATAATGTCGTTTTCTCACATATGTTACTATGTGAGAAAACGACATTATTTCTGCACCAACCTAATAATAAAAATATGATGTATGTTATTTTGCTTTCACAATTAAATACATGGTAGATAATACTCAACTTTTGTGCATATACATGTTTGTGTGGACATGATTACTAGAGGCAGTGATATGTGTGTTTAATGTTGTAGTTTTTTTGAAATTATATTTTGGAATACAGATGTAGTTTATCAACATACCAAGGACTAAAAGTTGACTAGAAATCAAGAAGAATTTTCCACAAGTGAGAAGTGTGAGAGAAGAAATATCTTGTTACAGTTTTGGCATAACATACAACCCTTGCAGGGACAACATTACTACAGATGCTTTGTTTAGGATTTACTCTTTTGCTGTCGTATGCAAATGTGTTAGTTGAATTGTACAACTCTCTAATTGAAGCATTATGCAAATGCTGTAACTTTGTTAGGAGAAAGAGTTGACCTGTTGAGGATATGAAAGATTTTCTTGTTGGTTAGGTATCTACCAATGAAGAGGCACGTCACAACTCAGGAGGGACGGAAAAATCAGCAGCCTCAGAATCAAACAGTGAAAGAGCCAAATACTGGATCACATTGAGCAGAGCATGAACAAGACTTCCACATAGGAATACCACATGTAAGGGATGAACATAGCTGAGATACCAAAAACACAAAAAAGGATGAATGAATTTCAGGAAACACTGGGTAGCAAGGACAGAAATACTCAGTAATACACATTCAGCAGTGCACTCTACGGCACTGCCTTTTCCCAGCAGTGCACTCTACCGCACTGCCTTTTCCCAGAAGGGCACTCTACTGCACTGCCTTTTCTCAGAAGGACACTCTACCACACTGCCCTTTTCTGCTTGCTTTTACAGAGCCCAAAACATTAGTGGTTGGCTAGCAAAAGTAGTCATTTGCATAGCTTACCACTGAAGCTCACCATCAAAACTATTTCATGCTGAAGTGGGTAGATACTTTCTTTATAACCAGACATCAAGGGGGTCCTTGAACAAAAACATGAATCACATTTTGTGTCACTTGAGTAGATTTTGTGAAATAAAATCCACCATTAGATAGTAAAACATGTCAGAGTTAAATTTTTCAAAACTGTCATTCATATAAGCAGACACTGGGGTCAACTCTGAGTGGTGACAGTCTGTTTCATGCTTGAACACAATCTTCAGGACACTTGTGTTTTAGCTTAATTGTTTATATATGCTGGTTAATGAGGTATTGTGGTTAGTAAGATTACTGGGTAGGCAGTAATGGTTATGTTTCAAATTATTTAAACACTATTGAGTAAGAATAATAGTTGAGCCAAGACACAACATGCATGACCTGAAGATTGCATTCAAGCATGAAACAGACTGTCACTGTTTGGTGTTAACTTCAGTGCCCACTATCATATATGCTCTATACCTGATATAGAGCTCTTTTAATCCTAAATATAGTGTACCTTAAAACTACATTTTTATTATGTGTGTGTGTGTGTGTATTTGAAAATGCAGGAAAGCATTCTTCTTTAAGGATCCTTTTTAAACCATACTTCATCAGAAGAATATATTGGTAAATATTAAATTGACAGAATAACAATTCGCAGGGGGAAAAAAGAAAAAGATACAAAGAAGAAAAATGAAACCACAACTAAAATTCAAATTTATTAATAAAAACAAAGGGGAAGAAAAAAAAAATACATGCAAAAGAGCCAATGTAAAGGGTTCCTAGTGAGTACAAAATGGAAAAAAAATTCACTCACATACCTCCTAAAATGACAGAGAGAGCAAACAAAATGTTGTTTCTGTCTGGACAGATATGACTGATGTAATTTAATAAAAATAACTTCTAATATACAGAGATTCTGAGCAGTCCAAGCTCTGCATAGGACAGTAAACAAATTATCACTATATCTTGCTGCACACTCCAAATTGTCTAGCAAATATATATTAGATTTCTGTTGAATTTAACATTACTTACAAGGAATCACCAGTTGTAGGGGCAATCATGCAAGAAAAGAATGAAATATATGCCATAACAGATCCTTTTTATGCAAATCAATTTAAAGGGACCTAAAGGGGCCAACATTCACAGTGCTATTATGCTTTACTGAAGTGGAATCCATTGTCTGTGTGTATGTTAGTGACCTGACCAGGAGACCCAGATTAAAATCTTACCAGAGACAATTTGTCAAGGAGGTGACTTCTCAATAAGAACAGCCTGGGGAGATGATGGCCTCAATGTTTGGTGCTGATGGTAATTGCCTGGAAACCATACCACAGGTTGACCAAGGTCATGTACATAAAGCTGAATTGATGAAACTGTTTGAAAGACATTGTTGCTTGTGCTAACATGGTTACAAGACATTGTGACTGAGGGTTTCGGTGAACTGGCTTTATGCAATGATTATGCTAGATTGAGCACTCTTTACTAGAAACTGTAACTAATGTTTGCTCAGTATAGTTGTAGTAGAAATTATAGAGTGACTCTGTAAGTGTTACAGTTTACTTTATGGGTGTCAAAATTTTCACAGTTTTTGTTGGTTCACAGTGGTTTTGACTAAACTATTAGTCATTTTCAAAGTTCTTTGTTATACTATTATAATAGTATGTAAGTGCTATTGCAGTTACTGAAAGTAGACAGTCTTCATTTCTGAGTATTGTGAACATGTTCCTAATTGGGAAGACCCATATAAGGAAAAAAATAATAAAAAACTGAATGAAGTACCTTGTCAGTTGTTTTCAATGCAATTTACATATTGTGCTACAAAGTGGGATGCAGGTTCAAAGCCTGCCAGAGATCATATGTCTTTATTAAGTCTCTCAAATGTACAAACAAATAGACGTAATTCCAAAAAAACAAAACAAAACAAACAGGGCATCTACTCAAATGTGTTTAAAATAAATTATATATATATGTGTGTGTGTGTCTGTGAGTGTGCATATTTAGGCAGCAAATTCTCTTTTAGGCATGTCTGATTGAATAAATTACAGACATTATGTCCGCTAATTTTTAATAAAATCCGTTCATACTCACCAATAACCTTCCATGTATTGATGTTAAAGGGTGAGAGAAATGTGCTATAGCTGTTTAAATTTCTTTTATTTTAATTTCCCAAGTACTTTTAATCTTTTTCCAAGATCATCCCCAGAGGTGCAAGTAATACAAAACTATATGTTGTTCATTAATATAAGTATTTATACAAAGTTATGCATTGTTATCCATTACCATAATTTTTTTCATTATGCTTTTAAATGCAAAATGGTTGACAATGTGCTGAGCATTCATTAGAATGTGAAAAATTTATTCATTATGGAATTTTTTCATGTTATAATGTCATGCATTAAAGTATGAAAAAAAAAAGTTCCTTTACAGGCATTTTAGAACATTACTGCAGTATTTATAGTTGATTCTGTTCAGTGCCGGTTTTAATTTTTTAATATAAATTGCTTCTAGGGTCCGTAATCTGAATTTGTTGTTTTCTTGGTGTAGGATAGTTGTGTTGTTGATTAGTAATTTTTTAAATTGTGAATGTGAACAGGAATGTTGTTGTAGATGCCTTGCAATGGACGAATGGTCAGACATATGGAGTGTAAGCCTTCTTGTTAGTGTATTTGTCATATACCCAACATATATATTTGTTTTTTGTTTATTTAATCAGACATGCCTAAAAGAGAAAAAATTATATAAATATATATATATAAAATTTACTAATTTAAAAATATGGTCCCATTGTTACACAGGAATTACCATGTTTCAAAAACAGAAACTAAAACTTTAAATTTAATTATAGTACTGTTTCATTTTCAAGCGATTTTTGGAATAGCTTATTCCAAAATTTACTACCGAGTTTATAAACACATACAATCTTGATATTATTAGTTGCTAAGGTTACAGAGAAATTTAGTCATCTTGATAAGGGGTGGTAGGGTATTCATTTTCATAGACAACCTGTGTATCAAAATAGAAGTTACTTTCAAAATCAGGTTAAGTTAAAGTAGGGTAGTGTGCCTGTTCAACAAATGATGACATCCGTTTTACGCATGTTATCTGTTTTGTTTTTTTCAATGACAAAAAGTTTTTTGACATTTTTATTTTGTCATTTAATTTATAATTTTATACACAAAGATTTTTTCAAAAGGGTTTTTTGAATATGAGTATGTTGTATTGTATTATATTATATGAGAAAGAGTTAGAATTTCTTTTTAGACTTCAGATTCAGAGAAGTACAAATAATTCAAAAAATTTACAAATTGTTGTGAACAGGCTAACAGAATAGCAACAAAAATATAGAAAAAAAAACAGAAGTAATGTCAAACACTCTCACACAAACACACACACACACACACACACACAAATACATACCAAACAATATCAGACAGAGCAAAAAGATAAAAACGAGATAAAAAACACCACTTCTTTTTCTTAAGTGGCTTTTTTTTTTTTCTTTAATACAACTAACATTTGTTAATTCAATATTTTTGGTGTTATTTTCTTTGGTCTCTCTCTACCCAGACCAAATTTACAATGCGCCCTTGGGATATCTGCATCTTGCTAGCCTCATGTGACAAGGATTTTGTTCACTTTGGGGAATAAAACCAGACATGAGATTTAATCTGTGCAGCAAAAACAAATTGGCCAGGATTTCCTTAATTAGAAACTTGAAGAATTTAACTGTTAAAAACTAGTTTATAATTCAATTTTAAAAAGAAAAAGATGAACAAAAACTGACTTATATTATTAGGTTGGTGCAAAAATAATGACGTAATAATGTCGTTTTTTGACGTTAAAAAAATACGTCAAAAAACGACATTATTACGTCATTATTTTTGCACCAACCTAATACTTAATTCTGTATATTCAATTACAAAATGATACTTTTTTTTTTTTTTTTTTTTTTAAATGATCAGCTTAAATGGCTGGCAGGAATTTTATTTAAAAAAAGAAAATATGTTTTCAAGAAAAATATCACTATTTCTTATGGTGAAGGACGCTTATTTGATAGTAAAAGACAAAACACTTTAAATAACAAAAAAAAAAAAAAACACAAGAAAAACTTAAAAGAAAAATAAACCTAAAAGAAATATATTTTCGGATTTAAAAAATATATATAAAATAAACATCTTCTAAAATAGATCAAATTAAATGCAAATTTAATTTTTCATTTCACATTTCTGACAGCAACAATATCCAAACATGTTTGTAATATTAATAACAAATAAGGGATGTTTTGATTAGACCAATTGTTCATCTGTAGCCATCTTTTTTTTTCTTGAAATTTTATTCTGAGAATTATTGACAACATCATATTCTGAGTGTTTTCATATTACACATTTTTTGGTATTCAGTTTGACTAATTTCCTTATATTTTAATTGGGTTTTACTCCAAACATTTTGGCCAATTCATTCTTCAGCCATGAAACTGTGGAAATTCAAAATAAAAAATAAAAAAGGTTTACATGATATTCTCATGATACCTTGAAGAATTGTGCTACTTAACTGATTGAAGGATATTCAGTTTTGAAAGTTGTGAATAAATGAAACAGAAAAAAAATGAGAAAAGACAAGTTAAAAATTAATAATGAAAACAATTCCTCTCAGAATTCAAACAACTTAAGACTACTACTATCACTATTGTATTATTTGGTAGTAATCAAATATGGCATAAGGAATCAGATTGGAGTACGAATATGAGAGTAGATTTGAGCCTTGTCTATTAACTGAGTGAATAATAATGAATACAATTTAAAACAATCTTTTGGAGAAGGATTAATGTGAAAATAAAGAGAGAGAAAAAAAGAAAAAATGAGATGTTAACTTTGATACTTTGTGAAGTTAGAATATATTGACCCCCCCCCCAAAAAAAACCAAAAAACCAAAAAAAAAAAAAAAAAAAAAAAAAAAACCAAAAAAAAAAAAAAACCCTGATAACTATTCTAAAGGAGAAAAGTTAGTTTTTGGACACTAGAGGCACATAGCAATCCCATCATTCTTGCAGTTGAAATTTCCCTTTGATAGACCATTAACTGGAAAACTTCAATGAGATCTTTTTTTTTTGCTTATTGATAAAGAATAAAAATTTATTTCTAACATCATAAGAAGCAATTCAAACAAAGTTCTTTATATATTTTGTAACTTTTTTTGTTTTTGCTTCAGAAAGAAAAGGTGGCAAATATTTCAGATGTATTTCTCCCATTTATATCAACTTCACAGTGTCTGGCAATTATAAAGTTAAGTATTTTATGGCATTCTTTACATCAGCTTTTTTTTATGAAGACGAGACCATCAATAAGTTAAAAATAAAAAGATGAGGAAACCTTTTATCAGAGTAACTCTTTGAACGTCTGAATCAATCTCAAAAAAAAAAAAAAAAAAAAAAAAAAAAAAAAAAAAGATTGGTATATATTAACTTCTTGTACAATATTTCATAAATATGTAACATTTATAATTAATTTTACAGAAATTTTTCTACAATTAAAACTTATTTCCTTGGTTTAACAGATTGTTTGTCCAACCAACAATAGAGTTTGAATGATTATCATTCAACACTTTTAACCCTCAAGGACAAAAAGTTTGTAAGATTTGCATAAATTGCTAGTATTAAGCTGATTATGTTAGAAATTTAATTTACGCTGAAATTATTCTCAAATTTAATCAAGTTATCAGGCAAAACAGCTTGTAAAAAATCAGCCATAACTTTACATAAATATACACAGTACTAAATTACCAAAATTATACAACATATATACTTTAACTTAATTATAGATATTACTATAAACACAACATTTCAGTCAAAGATCCTCTGACCATCATCAGGTGTTCATTGTCTTGACTAATATGGAATATCTATTATGTTATTTTGTTTCTGTCTAGCCAGTTTTTGTTTGTTCTTGCTGAACAAGTGTGTATTGTTTGATTACCTGATCCAGAGATAAACCTCATGATCAATAGATGACAGCAACACATGTGCTTAAAGAACTCCTGTATCTACTACAATACTGTCCAAAAGGATATCAGCATTGCATTTTTGGAATGTTTGCATTTGATGTCAGATGGTTTAATCATTTGCTTGGCATAGCAAGTTTGTTTCACTTCAATAATTTTGTATTTCATTTTCATGAAGAATTATAAATATACATTGATTTATTCAAATTATTGTTCTCGTCTTGATAATTATAGATGTTATATATATATATATATATATATATATATATATATATATATATATATATATATATTGCCTGAAGATCACAGTAGCGTGAAACTTAAGTAGCAGTAAAAAATTTGTCTCTTTCTGAGACATGATGTTGGGAAGTGTAATTGCTCTATCTTGGTAACCTAGCATAGAGCACTGTTTGTTACTGTTTATGTTTTGGTGTTTGTCTATTTTTTTTTTTTCTTAATTTATGTTTCTTTTTCTTGTTTTCTTATAATGGATTTTTTTTTTCTTGGTTTTTTGTTTGTCCATTGTTAGTTTTACGTTTTACCTTTTATTAGGTTTTCTTTCAGTCACCTGGCATTCTTTCTAATGGTTATACCAACACTTTGTATTAGGTTGGTGCAAAAATAATGACGTAATAATGTCGTTTTTTGACGTTAAAAAATACGTCAAAAAACGACATTATTACATCATTATTTTTGCACCAACCTAATATATGTGTATGTATGTATGTGTGTGTGCGTATATATATATATATATATATATATGTATGTATGTATGTATGCCTTAATTTGGCATTAAATGACCCACAGTGGTTGATATGCCATAAAAACCAACCAACCAACACTTTAGATTTATGTGTGTGTGTGTGTGTGTGTGTGTGTGTGTGTGTGTGTATATATATATATATATATATATTTAGAACCACACATATATAGTATACATTAAAATAATGGGATGAATTGTACACTATGCCTAGGACACTTAGATCATCATAATTGCTGTGTTATATGAAAAGTGTTACATAAACCAATTATATATTAAATTCTTAAACATGTTTTGACAATTATTTGCATAACATCTTTGACTTTTTCCAAAATTGTTTAAACCTTCAAGAGATATCATTGTTGAGGTAAGTTGTGATTACTTAAGGATCCAATACCAAATGACAGGCATGCCATTCCAGCCACATAAGCATCAGTCTGCCTTACTTATTCAGTATGTGTTACAGATTTTCTTTCTCCAATACAGCTAAGTTTCAATATTTTTAATTTGGTTTTCAATGTAGGCACTCAATGCATCTAATTGAACTTCTCTTTTTATTGTGCTGCCTGATATTTCTATTCTTTTGTTCTACATTTTCTATGATAGAATGAATTCTTGTGGTTTCTGCAAAGTGATATAACCATAAAATAATGTCTATGTGGCAGGGAGATGGTTTCATGCATTTCACATCAATTAACCATAACCAGTCTTTTATTGACCTGTTTGTTTACATGTTTCTTCCACTGAACCAGCCTGAATGTGACATTTCAGCATTTCCCTGACAGGTGTGAGTTCAATCTCTCGGTCTGGTAGTGCTGAAACGTCATATACTCGGCTTACTGAGTATTAACGGATGTGAAATATTCTGTAAGCATAGAAAGTGTAATTCCAATAAGATTATTCAGTTCACCAACAGACACCTAAAGGAGGTCAGTAGGTACAATAGAAAGTCAGAAGATACAAAAGCTGAAACATAACATCCAAGATGAGCATACGAGTTTGAATGGGCAAATAATAATGATAATAAAGATAATTCCTCATCTCATTTTAAGGTAATTTCAATAATTGATTACTTTAATATAGTTTGGAAAATGTTTTTAGTCAATCAGTGATAGAATTTGTAAGGTTTGTGGTCAAGAAATAAAAGGGTGAAAACATTGTCAGTTTCTACAAAGGAACTGATTTTGAAGATGGATATTTCAAAGGTTAAGCTATCCTTCCAACTGGTCACTCCTAGAAGATTTTGACATCATTTGACGAGAAGTGGTTGAAGCAACATTTGAGAAATGCATCAAAAGTCACGGCTCCACACCTCAATTTCTTTGCCTACATCAGATTAATTATTAGGTTGAGTCATAAATAATTTCCATTTTTGTTTATTTTTTTTTGAAGGATAAGATTGACAAAGTACATTTTATTCAGTTATATATTCACCATTATTTGCAATGACTTGCCACTTACAAGACAGATCTTTGATACCTTTCGAGGAAAATTCCATAGGTTTTAATCCGAAAAGATATTCCTCACCAAAGTGTTTTGTAGTGATTGGAAAAGGTAATAATCATTTGTGCATACACAATCTGCTGTGATCAGTAGTTAAACAAAGACAGTATACTGAAGCCCTCTCAGTCATGATGACTTGTGAGTTTGTGTTAGTGGACCATCAATGACTTCCAGACAGTTTTGTCTGCTCAATTTAAGTTACAAGATTTGGATCAACCCATTTTTAGTCACTTCCCAACAGATTCACACATTGGGATCATCCCCACATCCTTGCCATCAAAATTGGAAGTACTATTTAAAGAATATCAAGATGGAAAAAATATTGTTGAACAAGATTCAAATTTTTCTGCTTGAGATTACCTGTGTTCACTTTACACTGATAGACTTGGAAAAGGTAGTAAACAATGTTTCTTCTGTTTCATTGCCAGGTATTTTTTACAGAAGTCTTATTAATGGCATGCCACAATGGTTAAAGAGGAAAAAAGATTAGCAGGCACCTGAATAAACTGCTCTACCATAATTACGTTATTTTCTCAGACACTAAAGCTGATACATGTATCTTGACAAGAACCATTATCTCTCTCTTTCACAAACATTATATATAATTTCATTGAAGCGACTGACAAAGTGTGTAAAAAGAAAAAAATCCATACATTAAGTTAAAAATAGAAAGCATTCTTCATAATTGCTGAAAGAATAGCTGAAAGCACTCAGATGTGCAAAAATTGTCTAAATGTTCTGTCTAACACAATAAAAAAAATTAAATAAAAAAGTTAATCACAATATAGTGTAACCCGGATATAAAAGCGTTGTTGGGACCGGAGAATAAGTCTCTTATATCCGGGTTTGGTCTATTTTGTTTAGGTAAGAATGGCTCTAATTTGGGACCATAGAAAATCTCTCTTATATCCAGGTTACACTGTACCTTGTCAGTCATCTTTAATGAAACTTGTATTAAAGAGGGATTACTGCCCATATATATATATGTGTGTGTGTGTGTGTGTGATCTGCAGTATGGTTTCGCTGTATCACAGCTATGCAGTGTGACTAGACATCCAAATGCCTCAAGCCAGGACTGAAACCTGACCGATTTGCTGTCAGTCAGAATTTCTACCACTAAGCCATAATCACTTGGTAAAGAGAAACAGCTAATTCTAGCATATTGTTTTTTTACAAATTTAAATAAATGCCAATCAGTCAGAGTGTTCCTATTCATTTTACTGAAAAGCTTTGCAATAGCTCAGATGGCTGTTGCTTATAGAATCAGCTTATCTCACAACAAGGCCGAGTTGAAATATATATTTCAAGAGCTTAATTATATATATATATATATATATATATATATATATATATATATATATGCGGTTGCATGAAGAGTTGTTTGTGACCTTAAGTATTAGGTTAGATCGCGAAAGCTTGAAACCTAAGGTCACAAACAACTCTCCATTCAACCACATATGTTAGCGCTATCATAGATATTAAGCACTTTCCACTAAATACTGCATATATATATATATATATATATATATATATATATATATGTGTGTGTGTGTGTATTTAAGCAGCAAATGTTCTTTAAGCCAAATTTGATTAAAGACAGGATATTTTGTATAAATTTTACTGATTGATTTTTCGAAATTACAAATTATCCTTCTCAGACAATGGAGAAATCATGTTTGTTCAAATTATCCCAAAAAAAACAGAAAAATGGTTCCAGAGAAAAATAAATAAATAAAATAATTTAAAACAAAGAACTTGCATTGGTTTTCAACTAAATATGCATAAATTAAAAATTACTGGACAAATACAACCTCTGTGTGTGTGTATATATGTATTGGGATCCAAAATAAAAAATACTTTTATATTTAAAATATTTAAGTTATTTCTAATACAAAATTATTTTTAATTTTGTCCTTTTTTTCCTACGTTTACAGACATTTTATTTTCTTATTTTTGTTTTGAAATTAATATTTGATCCTTAATAAATTAATAAAAGAAACTAATTCCAAATAAATATAATGTTATTTTGGCCTGAATTTCTTGAATGAGGAATTATCATTATTTACATATGAACACTTCTAATTTTTATTGGCTCAAACAAATGAAAAATTGGAAAAAACAATCTTAAAAAAAGAATTTTTGTTAGCCTTCAGCAAAACTTATATATATGAGAGAGAAATAGTACTTAAATGTTACTACTGTCCATGACTAAGTTTCATGTGGACATGTAGAGGGTAATATTGCTGTCATGCAATCTTCAGGCGGTAAAAGGTAATTTTAACCGATACTCATAAATAGATATAATTCTTTTATGAGTATCTATTATATTACCTTTTACTGCCTGAAGATTGTGGGACAGCAATATTACCCTCTATACATCAACATGAAACTTATAGTCATGGACAGCAGTAACATTTAAGTACTATTTCTCTTTTATCTTATATTTGTTCTGTTTTGTATATCTTTTATAGCTTGGATTGAGCTCTGTCTTGATAGTGTCTCTGAATTTTGCTTTCATTATACAATATATATGTGTTTCTCATTGGCTAAAAACGGTAACTGTCATTCAGAGTGAGTACTTTGAATAAGAGTGACACACCTACTGATTGGCCAAAACACCAATAGTCAAAAATTAAACAAATCCCAATTGGTCAGAATTCCTACATAGGATTGAATAAATTGTCCCATTTGAGTAGACACAAATAATGTTACTATTCTTGCAATCATGTGGAAGCTACGTCAGAATACTAGTCAAGAAATGATTGCTCTTGGCTGGGTCCATAGGAAAGAAAATCTGATCTCATGGAGGCCCAAAAGTTTCTATGACCCCAGAATAGACATCACTGAGGAAGCATTCAACAAAGTGTGCAATATATGCATATAAAATGAATTTATATATATATATATATATATATACATATATACACACACTTTGTTATAGGATATTACATTCAAACATATGTAAAACTGCTACACAAATGCATTCATGTTTCAATGCATGTCATCACATTTAATCAGGTGGTAGTAGATGAGGGTTATTACAATTTTTAATATTTACTTATAAACAATCTCTTCCTGTGAAAAAAGAAGATAAGAAAGAAAGGAAGACATAAGATATAGTCTCATCTAAAAAGGAAAAGGAAGACAAGGTATAGTCAAGAAAGGAAAGAAAGACAAGATATAATCGCTTCTAAAAAGAAATAAAATAAAATAAGAAGAGCAAGAAGAAACGAAAGACATAAGATATAGTCTTTTCTCCAAAGAAAAGGAAAAAGAGAGAAAGATAAATATAAGAATGATATATATATATATATATATATGAAAATATATAGAAAATAGGAAAGAACTGGTTAGGTAAATAATCCAAAGTTCTTTAGTATTTTTGTTATTATTTTTATAAAATAGTGCTCAATACAAAAGTAGAGCATAAATATAATTATTTATTTAAAAATATGATTCCAACACGCTACATAAGAGTTCTCATGTTTCAAAAAAAGAGCCGAAAACTTCAATATAATTATTTGAATTAAAGTAAGCTCTGTTCCATCTTCAAGCAAAATTTTTTTTTGGAATAACTTATTTTTTAAATTTACATGTTTTAATAGCAAGTTCAAAATCAAAATTTCCATGGTGATGGCCAGCACGATTTTTCATATAGAAGGGGCGCATGGTGTTAATAATTTGTATCAGTAAAGATTTACATTTCTAGGTGTCAAGTTAGGGTAAGGTTGGGGTGTCTAAATTTAAAACGGAAGATTATTTAGTCTAGTCTGGTTTACGTGTCTAGGGAGATTTATTTATTTTTTTATTTTTTCTAAAAGGGTTTTGTGTATATAAAAAAAACAAAAAAAAACTGACGTAACATTTGTTTTTTGACGACTTCATAAAGGGTTATCTTTTTTGTAGGGTATTTAAGCTATTTATTAGGACTATGGATTTTAAAAAATTTATAAGCTAATTATTTAAAGCAAACATTTGATGATGTCGACAAAAACCATTAACTCATGTCTATTGTTTAATAGATTTTTATTATTTAGAAACTTAATAATGTGTAGTTTCTCATGTAGGCATAAAGGGCATGGGTCATCCCAAGTTTTACAAGTTCTAGTTTATAATTTTCCATTTTACTTTTGGTGTTTTATTCATTTCCTTCAAATGCCAAAAATATTTAGATAGAGATGTCTGATTTTTTTTATTTATATTGTTGAAAGAGCACTTATGCTGCTTCCATCTGTCTTTAAATTCTTTCTTCGTAGACCCAATGTATATCATATTAGTATTAGGACTCTCAATGGATGAGATAGTACATTGGTATACCACAGATTTGACGCAGCACTTATTTTCCAATGGGCAGTCTTCTGGGTTTCTACAATCATAATTTTTCACTGTTTTTGTCTAATTTAAGTGTAGGGTTTTTATTGATACTATTCAGGCACGGGGATTTATTCAGGATTTTATTATTGTGTTTTTTTATTATACTTTCTAGATTTTCTGTGCAGCTGTAACTCAATTTTAGGGTGTTCTTGTTAAATATATTACTAAGCCTACTATTGGTAGGGAAGTGTTTATCAATTAAAGCTAGGAATTTCTGACCTAGTTTAATACTAATTTGGTTAAATGGAGGGTAATACCAAATGATTTTATATGTGTATGTATATATATATATATATATATATATATATATAAAAAATAGTAGGTAGATAGAAGTTAAAACTTTGTACATAAAATTTTTTAAATACATATCAAAAGAGATTTTATTTGTTAATCATATATTTTTTTATCATTTGAATTGCATGAATTTCTAGCAAATGCCAAATATTTACAAAAAAAAAAAAAACAGCAAAAGGAAAGATTCAATTTAAATCCAAATCAATACCTAAAAAAATGTAAATATCATTATTTAGGATTTAAAATTTATTTATACAGATAGTGTGGATATCAAAATCAATACTGTATGGTGACTAGCAATTACATGCTGTAAGTAATTACCAGATGGTTAGATAATTGTTTAAGGTGTGAAATTGCTGTTCTTCATAGTGTTTCTCTACATATGCTCTATTCATAATATTGAGCACATTCTTCCCTCATAAATATGATAAATTTTAATATATATATATTTTCACTTGATGGTCAGGATATGTACCATGAATGGACAAATCAAAGTTTCAATATCAGCTCTTATTCAGTGAGCTCACTTCAGGGAAAAGACCATGGATTGCCCTCTATGAAGATACAAGGACCAACACAAAACAATGCTAAAACCCATTAGATTTGAGCTTAGATTGTTTGAAACACAAGTATATGACCAAACCAACTGGTGATGTTCCATCACCATAGAAACCAAAAACTTTGAAGTGACCAGAAGAGAAAAGGAAGAAGTCAAATGACAAGAGAGTGAAAGGCTCGACAAAAATCAACCCTGACTCTCCACCAACATTGCTCTGCAGTCAATACCATTAGCAATACCATGCAAGAATTGGTCTACGTAATGATCATAGAGGAAGTGATCAGAAGAGAAGAAATTAAATTTTTGGATACGGGATAAAGTTGATGACTATATATATTAATTAGTTGCTAATATCGAATTATTTGGTTTATATCCACATTTATGTATTATTTATCCATGTGTGTGTGTGTATATATATATATATATATATATATATATATATATATATATATATAGAGAGAGAGAGAGAGAGAGAGAGAGTGTATTGGGACAGCAGATCATTATTTAAACATATATTGTTAAATATAACAGGCAATGGACATCTATTATGTCTGATCACGAGCCGTCTAAACTTTATATATTTACTTTAATTTCAGGTGAAAATAAAAAAAAAATTGTCCAACATTTGGTATAACCACTCTGAACGTGTCTCGTGTGAGCTGAAAGCTTAGATCAAGAACCAGCTTAATGAAAAAATATCCAAATCTTGAACAATTTTTGTCTTTATTTTCACCCGAAATTAAACCAAACATATGAAGTTTAAAATGGCTCATGATCAGACTTAAAAGAATAGTGTCTGTTATATATATCTATATATAATATATATATATATATATATATATATATATATATAGTATTACACAATACAAAATTACCTGAGGTAATTTGTGATTTTGTTGTGTAATACTATTTATTGACTCTGTTATTATAAATACATTGAGCTCTTTTTGTGGATCATTTTTAATATTTTATATTACTAGGATCCACTTGGATTATATACCAATGGATTTATTACCTTTACTATATATATATATATGTGTGTGTGTGTGTGTGTGTGTGTGTGTGTGTGAAAGTAGGCACTGAGGTCAACACTGAGAAGTGATAGGTTGTTTCTTGCTTGAATGCAATCTTAAGGCTACATCCTAAAGACTGCATTCAAACATGAAACAGACTGTTGCTGTATGATGTTACCCTCAGTGTCCATTTTTATTGTTACACTCACTATCCCTGATATTGAGTACCATTACTGATAAATATACTATACCATATAACTATATTTTTAATATGTATGCACACACACACCTACACATTGTTTGAAATAGCTTTTTGTCAAACAGGCAGTGTGATGTTATCTTTTTTTTGTCTCATCTCTCTAGCCATTCTTACAATATGGAAGTCCTGAGTTGTAACAGTTTCACGTGCCACTGGATAAAGAGGCTCCCCTAGGATGTGCAGGTGGGATTAACTTGGGGCAAGGATTTATTTCTTCTCCCTGCACACATTTGTTAGACCATTTCGTTAATTCATTCAATACCACTGTCTTAGACACCATGTCGCCAGGGTTGGGTTGTGGATCCATCCGAGAATGCACAGATGAATGTATAATGAAAGGATTCTTTGGATTTGAAGGACATTTTTTTTATTAATTCTCTTAATTTAATAAATCTTTAATTTTGTAGCCACTTAGATTTAATGTACATGTAAAATCTGATTTAATGCAATTTTATAAAAGTACACAAGTAACAGAACTTTCAAAGAAATAAAATTTCTGAATAGCAAATTTTCAAGATTAATTAACATAAATCTAATTAGTATTGATTTTTTTAAACTGCCAGTTGGAAACCCCAAAACCAAGCAAATATAAAAATTTAAATATCTGGGAAATGTGTTAAAAAATAGTGTTAAATGGTAAAAAAATTTATTTAGGAATATTTTGTAATGTACGGTGGCCTTAATAACAAAGTATAACTCAAGACTTTGATGTTAAATAAAACAGTATTTACTTACAACCGTAAATAAATACTTAACCAAAACAAAGCAAAAGTTAACCAAAGCTTATTAACAATTTCAGTGAACACCTTGGTTAGTTGCATAGCTTGGGTTAATGTCTGTTAAATCCTAAATCAAAACCCAAATCATCGATACCACAATAATTTACACTAATTCAAATGGATAGTTTCACTCCATGATCACTGCAGTCAGTAGCCTGACACTGCTATTTATACACATGGTGGAAAACATATTCATAAGTACGGTGTCACGCACGAACCTCAGTGTCGGTAGTTACTTATTTTCTTACATGACAGAATAAAAGAAAAGTGCTGAACTGCTATGTAATATCAGGCCTCACATATGGCAGTGTATACTTGACAATTTCCTCACAGAAGAGGGGGAAACTTGGGGTAACATAGAAGAGGGGGAAACTTGGGGTAACATAGAAGAGGGGGAAACTTGGGGTAACATAGAAGAGGGGGAAACTTGGGGTAACATAGAAGAGGGGGAAACTTGGGGTAACATAGAAGAGGGGGAAACTTGGGGTAACATAGAAGAGGGGGAAACTTGGGGTAACATAGAAGAGGGGGAAACTTGGGGTAACATAGAAGAGGGGGAAACTTGGGGTAACATAGAAGAGGGGGAAACTTGGGGTAACATAGAAGAGGGGGAAACTTGGGGTAACATAGAAGAGGGGGAAACTTGGGGTAACATAGAAGAGGGGGAAACTTGGGGTAACATAGAAGAGGGGGAAACTTGGGGTAACATAGATGTGGTTCTACAGAAAGATGCTGAGAATATCATGGATGGAGCATGTGAGCAAAGAGGAAATTTTAATAGAAAATGGGAGCCAAAAAAAACTCTTGTGCTCAAAATATGAAAGTTGAAATTTCTGGGACTTATGAGGAACGATGGCTTGCAGAATTTGATACTTACAGGGCATACTAGAGGCAAGAGGGGCAGAGAGAAAATCAGTGAATAACCTACTTCATAAGCTTGTGTAAATGGATAGCAGAAGGGGAACTAGGAGGGTAAGTAAGGGAAGTTATGGAGAGCCATGATAGCACACGTAAGAACATGGTACAATAAAGAGAAATGTGAGAAGGATTGCAAAACACAAAAACAACATCAACAGTCTTCTTCTATTGAGACATTTTCTTAGAATTATCATTTCTTATCCAATTCCATGATAGAACATTTTTGGACCTTCTTTGAAGACTTTATTGTGTATGAAGAAATTTGTCCACTTTTCAAATCATCTTGCTTTTAGCTGAATTTATACATATGGCAGTGAATGTTGTACAATCTCCTCAGATGAAGAAGAGACTCGAGTCAACATAGATGTGGCTTTACAGAAGGATGGTGAGAATACCACAGACATGTGAGTAACAAAGACGTTTTAATGAAAATAGGAACAAAAAAGAATCAAGAAGAGACAATTGAAATTTCTAGGGCACATAATGAGGAAAGAGGATTTGAAGAATTTGATACTCACAAGATGTATTGAAGGCAAGAGTAACAGTGGGGAAACAGTAAGTTTCCGACCTAACAAACTTGAGTAAATGGATGGTAGAATAAGGAGTAGGAGAGATGAGTTAAAAAGGATAAAAAAAGTTTGGGCCAGCCATGATCACCCACATACAGAAGATTGCATTTTTTTTTCAAGACAAATGACAAAGCAAAGTATTTAATTTATATGGGAGGAACTTTTAAGCAATCCCAGAGACCCCACCTCCTGTAAAAAAAAACAAAAACATCTGCTGTAGCTGATGCAGAAACTTTTGAAAGAGCAATAAATGTACTTGACTGAATATAAGCTTGTTTGATTATTTTCTATCATACCATTTCCCAGAAATCTCAGAATTTATGTGTTCTTTAAAATTTAAAGTCATACCTTTTTTTCCAATTATTTGTCATGAAAATCTCACACAAGGTTAATTTATAGACCTGGGAACACTCAAAATATCTTTTCTATATTAATTAATGTTAATTACTTCTTTTGTTTGATACTATTTCAACTTACAAACACTTGACTTTTAGATAAATCTTTTTTCTTTTTTTTTTGTATACAATATATAAAAGATTTCATTTTTCTAACAACTTACTGTTAAAATCCTTTTAAAAGTAAAAAAAAAAAAAATTCTATAGTGATGAAAAATTTTGTTGAGAAATAAAATGAAGAGGTTTATTACTTTTTAAAAAAGATAAATTGTAAAAACCAGGATTAGAAATATGGCTTATAGTCACATCACATTAAAACACTGGTTCCCATACAATCACCAAAGTTAAGCAACACCAAGCCTGGTAAGTACCTAGATGGGTGACCACTGCAAAATACTAGGTGTTCTAAGCTTGAATGTGCAGGTGATGTAATAAATAATGGCTCAGAATTGTTAATTGGAGAGCCAAGTTCCATTCCAGTTGGTTTTGTTATAGTCACATGTACAAATACTCCTGGGAAATGTATGTATCCACTTCTTATCTCCCCAGCTATGGGTTAAATAGTATGACATATCAGTAAATCATTATTATCTCCAAAAAATATTTTCTGGCTTTAAATAGCCTGCAATGGTTGATAAGCCATAGAAAACAAATCAAGCAATCACTCATTATATTAATTATTCACTTAAAAAAATCTAAATTCACTTTATACAATCAAGTCTACACATACAGAACAAGTCATATTGAAAAAAACAAAACAAAACAGGTATTTTGAAAGAAAACAATATTTATAACGGTGTTAAGATTATTCTGTAATAAGGAACATTTATTTGCCAAAATAGAAAAGATATAATTGTTTTTGAGGAATCCAAGAATTTAGTGCAATGAATCAAAAGAAATCAGTTTAGACATGATTTATTTTTGTGAAAGGAAATATTTTGCCATACTATAAATTATCTCAATAATAATGTTTTGTGTGTGTAATAAAACGAGACAATTTAATATCATTCAATTGTGAATTTGTACATTGAATAATGAAAAGGTATTTGGAAGGAAAGTGGAGGAAAACGTTTTGCTTTTGTTGTTTTCTGAATTATCAGGATTCTTTTGGCATAATTGTCACCAAGTGTGGTGAGTTTGGCTTGTATTTGAAGCCAAAGAAAGTAAAGAAAACATCCCCTGAAAAATTATTAGATTAAATGGGTAAAATGTTTTAATAGAAAATAATTTTTCCTTTGCTTTTAGAATTGAAAAGAGGGGAAAAATAGGAAGTAACAAAGAAAATTGGATTGAAAAAAAAAAAAAAAAAAAAAAAAAAAGAGAGAGAAAGAAAACAATAATTTACAAGTGGAGTTAGTAAATTAAAGAGGAAAATAAGTTGTGGGGGAGGGTAAAGTGTCAAGAACAAAAGGTTAAAAAGATCACTGAATGCAAAAATGGTTCAGAGACAATGAGAGCAAAAAGTAATAGGATTAAAAAATATTTATTACAGTTAATTGAATCTGAAAATCAAAACAACCAAACAATTTATATTATTTACCTTTCTGTCTTCATAAAGGGTATGCCAGAAATACCTCCCAAGTAATGGTAAGACATTAGCTAAATGCCTTACCATTATGTGGGAGATATTTCTGAAAGGTATATCTGGCACACCATCTAAATATGAAGTCACTTTCTTTTCTAAAAATATTTTGAAAAATATTTTATATTAACCTATTAATACCCACTATCCAGTTTCTGGCACACTGGTCACTTATGGATTCTAGGTAAAAACTACTACAAAATTGTACATTTTGTTTTGACTTTTAATAAACAACGTCTCAACAGGTAGTTAACAATGATGGTAATAAATGATTTTATTTATGAAACATCACTTCATTTTCCGTTTTTGGAAAATTTTCTGTACAAGGTAAAAAAATTTTTATAAAGAGAAAAAGGAAAGAAAATAAGAAATCAATAAAAGGAAAAGGAAGAGGAAAGAAAAGAAAAGCAAAATATAAGAAATTAACCCTACTACCAAGAGAATAGAAAGATAAGAAAGGCAAAAGAGAGGAGTATATTCAAAATTACAAATACAAAGGAAGAGGGAAGTTAAGAAAATAACACATGAAAAGATGTTGATATGAGTTAAGCCAATGAAATTATGCTGAAAAAGAGAATTCAAATTTAGATGGAAATGAAACACCACCAACTATTAACTACAGTGTTGTCTCAAATTTTATGGCATTTTTAATGAAATCACATATTGAAACAAAATTGTCATAGAATATAAAAAAGGACACTTTAAGAATCAATACAATACTTAACAAAACCAACCTTACATTATAAATTAGAATACAAAATAAATAGCAAAGAGATATTTGAAAAACATAAAACAATTTATGATAAAGTTCTTAGAGATCTTCTGAAATTAGGCTTGTAGAAGATTATGGTTACTCCAGAAAGAAAAACAAACAGGAAGATCATATGGTATACTCATCTATTCAATAAATTAATTCATACTAATTTGGAACATAAATTTTTTAAATTAATTGATAAACAGTTTCCTAAAAAATAATTCTTGAAGTAAAATTTTCAATCAGAATACTCTAAAACTTAGCTATAGTTGTACTAATAAGTTAGAGAAAATAATTAAATCACATAACAATAAAATATTGAATTTATATAACAATAATAACTGTAATACTAATGCTGATCTTATTTTGTCCTATAAAAATAACATATATAATTGTAGAAATCCCAACCAATGTCCTTTATCTGACAAGTGATTAACTAAATCCCTTGTGTATATGTAGATAATTGGTAGTTTACTTGTATTCCTCCTTTTTCTTCCATCCAACATTTTCCAATCTCTTAAAATATTTGAGGAAAGAGGAAAAAAGCAGAAATTATCTAGGGCTAGGAAACTTATAAGACAGAAACAATTAACTCCTTTTATCTGAAAAGATTTATATAAAAATGCTTCATCAGAAATGATTGAAGAACATTATCAGGATAGAAAGAATTTTTGAAGCAAAAAAAAAAATGAAACTTTGTTTGATAATGTGTAGAACAGAGAGGAATGGTTAAAATTTAAAAACAGGGAAATGTAAAATGTCTAAAAATAAAAATAAGATGAATGTAAAGTTTATCAACCAATAATTTCTATAGAGCCTTTTCTTTGTCAGTTGAAAATTTGACAGAGAAATGAATAACAAATATTTAAACAAAAATGTGTTTCGAGGTGATAACTAAATTATGAAACCAAGCCAGGAGATATTAAGTTTTAACAAACAAAAAATGGATATGCTTTATTTGGGATATTGTCCCAGCTTAGCTTTTGAAGTCCAATTTCAAATCTTTTTTCTAACACTATTGATGGATTCTTATCGCTAATAAATGACTAAAAAGAGATTATCTAAAAATAAGAATGAATTAAAATAAAATATTTTATCAACCAAAATTGTTTTCTGAAAAAGGCATCAGTAAAACTTATCTTATATAAAAAATCATCTTTTGAAAATCAAAACCTCAGTATTTTTATCTCATTTGAGAAGAGCTCCAATTTATCACCGCCATTAAATTTAAGGGCAGACCAAGAACATAAATGCATTATAGAAATTTCTCAACAAATCATATTTTTTAGACATTGGAACAAAATCTATTATGAATGTTTTATTAAGTACACGATGGAATGGTAATCCAAAATCTGTCCAATAATTGCACAAGATAGAGAGGAAAATTGCATTAAGAAACTAAATTGAAAAATAAAATTTAATATCTATTTCTGTTTTATTTCAGTATATCCCCTTCCATATTTATAGAAATAAAAAGTTATTAATATTCATATTTTCCTAATGAAAGCAAATGGCATTTTATGCAGCATTTACGTTATCCAATTATTTCCATTAATCAGATTGCATCCAGTAAGCCCAATACTCAATCCCTTTCCCCATTTAGAGCATCACCAGCTGCCCCTCTTACTTCTGAGACAAAGTTCTGTCTTCATAACCTGTTCTATTCTTGAATGACCAATAAATGTAACCAGTCCATGAAATCTTATTTTTATATAATGCTTGATTTCCAAGAAGGAATTCATGTGAAAATATGGCCTTCGATTTAAGCATCATTTCAGATTCAGATTCTATTAACATAAAAAAAACACAAAAAAAAAACAAAACACATCTACTAAAATATTTTTTTTCGCGTTTAAAAGAAAGATATGATTTCAAGTGTCATTTCAGAAAAAAAAATTGTTTATCCTTGAACACATTCATGGCTACATTAGATATCTGAGCTCTTACCAAAGGGATTCTAAAAAAGTTATATGCACTGACTTGACCCTTAAATAATGGAATCTATGTCAAGCTCCTCTTCATCTATATACCATGTCCATTCATAGGCAATCAAGCACTCCACAATTTCCTGTCCTTTGTAGCGCTTAGTAAATTTTGTCTTTCCTCTATCTCTCCTAATCTCTGTTCTGCAAACCATTTATACCAACTCGATAGGCAGAATATACATTGCTCTACTCACCCTCTTGCCTTTAATATATCCTGTCAGTGATACATTCTCCAAGCCATCTTTCCTCATTATGTGCCAGAGAAATTTCAACTATATCTCTTTCTGATTTTAAGTATAAGTATCATTTGTGCATCCATTTTCTCTAAAATTTCATTGCTCACATGTTCAATCCATGGTATTCTCAGCATCCTTCTGTTGAGCCATATTTATGTTGCCAAAAGAGACTTGAGTTTCTTTATCATCTGTGTGGAAATTGTTCAGCATTCACAAAGTCTACTTATGTTATTTTGGTAAATAAAATTAAATTTATTAACATATTTAGTCCTGGGTATGACGATAAACTACATCCGACAGCAAGACCTCCCATTGGGATATTTTGAGGAGTGTAGAAGCACGTCTTAATTGCTATTGTTCCCAGATCCACCTTGTCCTAGGGTGGTAGCACCTCTTAGGGTCCCAGCTATAGGCAAATAGTTAACTCCCAAACTGGGGTCAAAACACTAGGAAAGTGTAGAAATACATTTTTATAGTGCTATATATATCTTGCTACAACCTGTTTGACAGTAGGCTTTGGAGGCAATCTTCAACAAACGGATGTCCTGGTACAGTTGCCATAGTGGTTCGACAAATGATCCACCACCCCGGGTGAACAACAGTGAGGTACACAGCCCCAGATGTGGGAATGTTTTGATTTCTCAGATGGTGTAAAAATTTGAGTTGGGATAATATTAGGTTGGTGCAAAAATAATGACGTAATAATGTTTTTTGACGTTAAAAAATACGTCAAAAAACGACATTATTATGTCATTATTTTTGCACCAACCTAATAGCTAGGACAGTACTGTGAAAACTTTGAAACCAATAATATGGTTGGCTCTCTGTGAGAGCTAGCAAACTGCTGTCTATGCCAGTTACTGGGAAATCCACAGCAGTATAATCAAAGCTCTGGATAAAAAAAAAAAAAAAAAAAAAAAAGCAAACGAAAACAATTCATTGCTACTTTGGATATTTTGACTTTTACATAATACCATCTATGTTTTTGCGAGTCATCATTAGAAATTACTAAATAAGACTACTTAGGTGTTTTTTTTTGTTTTTTTTTTTTTGGTAAATAAAATTTATTAAAACATAAAACAATAATAGTAATTTTGTTGATGCAGGTTTTGTTCCTCTTTGATAATTCCATGTGATAAACTTATTCACATTGGTTCTTTTTTTATTTTTTACTAAAAACATATCAAGGCATAAAACAAAAAAATCTTCATAACACTGAATTTATTTTAAAGTAACTATTTCAAATGCTTTAAATAAGAGCATGGAATAGTTGTCTAATATTTGTCAAACATAACATGCCAGAAGACATACTTGAGCTTTGGATGGAAGTAAACATGTTAAAGAAAAAAAAGAAAAAAAAGAAAAAAAAGAAGAAAAAGAAGAAAAAGAAAAAAAAGAAGAAAAAGAAAAAAAAGAAGAAAAAGAAGAAAGAGAAAAAAAGAAAGAGAAAAAAAGAAGAAAGAGAAAAAAAGAAGAAAGAGAAAAAAAGAAGAAAGAGAAAAAAAGAAGAAAGAGAAAAAAAGAAGAAAGAGAAAAAAAGAAGAAAGAGAAAAAAAAGAAGAAAGAGAAAAAAAAGAAGAAAGAGAAAAAAAAGAAGAAAGAGAAAAAAGAAAAAATCAAATTCCTATGAATGTACATAACTGATATGGAAAAATGTTATGGAAACGTAAAATGATCTTTTACTTGATATAAACCTTATAATTCATGGACAAAATATCTTTTATAGTCATGATTACCTTTTGTTACCATCCACTTTAAGACTACAATATAAGACAGTTTAAGACTGTATAATATCATCTATTCAGTTCAAATATTTCTTATTTAAAATATATTATTTTGCTAAGTTTGTAAATGTTCAGAAAAGCCAAATTTAAAGATAATCAGGTGTATCTAACGTCAATTGGAAATTAAAATTAGATGGTGATGGTGTTAGAAGATATGATGATGGTGGTGTTAGAAGATATGATGATGGTGGTGTTAGAAGATATGATGATGATGAAAATGATGGTAATGGAGGTGAAGGTGGTGTTTGAAGAATCCTTGAAGTAAATAACAACAACAGTTCTAATCCTGGCAGCCATTTTCCACCAATAAATTAAACTGGCTGACACACAACCCCTATCTGCTTCCACTGTCTTTGGATTCCTTCCCTCATCCTACTCTGGACAAGGACTGACCCTCCACACCTACTAACTTTTCTTATTAGCTCCATCCTAGCTGAGAGCACACAATCAACATTTTTGTGGTGTTTGTGCCTAGTTTGTCTAATGCTAGCTTACAAGCCCTTTTTATCAATTGCCAAGAGGAGAAGTATTGTAATATGAAAAAGTTCCTTAATTGTGAATAACACCAGCAGAGAACACAGAAAGGTAGAGAAGTTGTTTCCTTCACCCTCAAAGCTTGTTCACCCATCCCTAGCAATCCAACACCCTGCAGCATGTGTTTGTCTCATAATCACCACTACCCATTCTCTGAGCACATGTGAGTGTGTTATGTGTGAGTCTGGGTCTGAAGGCTATTGAGTTCTCATAAAAACAAAAGTAACAAATAAAAGAGAAAGTGTAAAGGATTTAATATGGTGGTGGATCAATCCCTGTAGGGATCGAAGCTTCTCTGTCTTTCTTTTTCTTTTTATGTGTCATGTCCTTTCAAGACATAGGGGATCATGGCTCTCCATCTCCCTCTATCCCTTGAAGCTCTCAACAAGTTCATTCCCTCTGCTTCCTCCCCCAGACCATGTTCTGTCATCCACTTGCTTAAGTCTGCCAGGTATGTCACGCGTTGTTTTCCCTTGTCTCTCTTTCCATCTATTTGACCCATGAGCATCAGATTCTCCAGGTCCTCCTTCCTCATCTTTCTTTACTAAACCTTTTTCATGTTGTTCAAACTATGGCAGAAGCTGGTATTATTACATTGATATTATTTGTTTTAATTACATTTTCACATTGTTACTAGATGAGATAAATATGTCACACTAATATTTACATATCAGAGAAGAGCGCTTCAATTTTTAAAAACTTACTAAGCATAAACAAGAGAAGTGTACAATCATATTATAATAAACAATAAGTTATTATCTGTCTATATTCCTGAGAAGGTATTATAATTATTTACATTGTTTACATTATCCAGGCTGTTATCCTCATCTCCATTGCCATATTCACAACGTTTTGGAAATTGTATGCTCTGGCCTTCTTCAAGTAATTAGAATTTCCAGCCAAACACTTTATTTCATCAACCAGGGCAGATTGTTCTAGTTCCACATGGCCCAGTGGATAAAGACGTTGGTTAGATCCAGTGACAAGACCCAAAGAGTTTTGAGTTCAATACCAGGCTACAGCAGTGGTGAACCAAAATATTTGGAGAATTGAGTTAAAGGGAAATAACTAAGACACCCGGAAGAGGCATGGCATGTGGAACTAGAACAATCTACCCCAGTGGATGAAATAAAGGGTTTGGTTTCAAATTTCAGTCACCTGAAGGAGGTGTAAAACGGCAGAAATGTTGTGAATATGGCAATGAAGATGAGGATAACAGTCCAAACAATGTAAATAAGTTTAATTGTATTTAATTGTATTTTTGTTGATCTGAAAGACTAAAAAGCAAAATACCTAACAAGCCATTGGCATTTTAATAAATTTCTTTAAACATGATATAACTCTGATTGTTGCAAAACTAAGAACTGTTTGGAAAAACATCTGCCTCCTTAAACATCAGACTTGTGAGTGTGTTAGCCTTCTTAATCTTTCTGTACACCTGTAAATCTTGGACATAAATAGCAGAATTAAAGATAAGAATCAAAGCATTAGAAATGGGATGCTTCCAGAACCATCTTGGGTATCTTCTGTGTAGATGGCATAACAAATAACACAGTGCAAGACACCATCCGATAAAAAACAGAACCTTTGGAAGACCTCATAACCACCTTCAAGACGAGAAAGTTGAAATGGCATGATGTCACATTGCCAACCATCTTTCCATTGCCATCCTACAAGGTTGCACCTTAGGCAAAAGACAAAGAGGCAGGCAGAGGGAGAAAATGGGCTGACATTATCACTGAGTGGACAGGAAGATTATTTACAGAGCCTCAGACACTGACACACTACCAAGATATATATATATATATATATATATATATATATAGGGAGATGTTTAGATGTTCTACCACACAGTGACCTGATAACTACACCAGGGTATCGGACTGATGATGCTAACTGACTGGCTACAATTAAATCCAACAAAATCACATATTTGTTTTCTTCAGTTTTGATTTTTACATTTTCCTTAATCTTTCTTTTTGAAAAAGTATTATTTTAAAAACACACACACACACACATCTCTGTTTGATATACATTAAAATCACATGTTTTGTTTTCTTAATGGATTGAGCGCTTTGATGACAAATAACAAATGAGATGAGAACATAAAATAATAAATCTTAAGCAGAAATCTTTTCACCTACAATGATTAGGAGCAAGACCTACATTAACCTCAAATAAAATTCACTATCAGAAAATTTAGAAAGACAACTAAAAATTAATGAACAATAATTGAATTTCTTCTTTAAATATATTGGGAAAATCATGCATTCTTATTACATAAAAATAATTTCATTTTAGCATTTATCATGTTTTTGACAAGCAGTCTTTTTTACATCTTCCCTTTAAAATTTATAAATGCATTTTTTATTCACAAGTTTTTTTCAAAAAGTCATTTACTTATTGACTGATATATATTGTAACACACATAAAGCAATTCCTGAAAGAATTTGCTAAAAAGGCACACCGGGGGGAAAAAGTGTGCTCAATGCTAAAATGGCAGAGCATTATATCATAATATATTCTGGCATACTCTTGGCCAACCACTACCAAAGGTTTTACACATGGCAGAACTTGCAATCTTCATATATATATATATATATATATATATATATATATATATATATATATAGTGGGTAGCAAAAGTATTTAACACATTGGTTTTTCTGACATATCTCAAAAAATAACAGATCAATTTCAACAAAACTTATAGGAAATATTTAAATGAACATTGTCGATCAAAACATAGAAGGAAAATTTAAAACCACTGTTTTGAGAAACATTTATTAACAATAAATAAAATAACCCATATGGAAAAGTATTTAACACCAATGCAAATATTATGCTAGAAGAGACGTGTCATCATGATTCCTACCCATATTGATATGATATGTCGACCAATGACAGCACTGCACGACACTCAACTGGCTATTAGATAACAGCTCTGAGACACTGCAACTATTCTGTTGCCACTACTGCAAGAAAATGGTCAAAACAAAAGAATTGTTAAACGACATGCGCAAGAAGATCATAAAGAATCACAAAGATGGTAAGGGATATAGAAAAATCGCTCAAGATTTGAATTTGCTTGTGAGTACAGTTGATGCTGTTGTTCGAAAATGGAAAAATTCGATACTATTGAAAACATTCAAAGAAGTGGTCATCCCCGTATCTTAAATGAGGCTAATGAGTGATACATTTCCCGTACTGTGAAGAAAAATCCATTTTCAACTCGTCGAGAAATTCAGAATGATTTGAAAAATGCCGGAATTGAAGTTAGTAAAGATACAATTAAAAGATCACTGAATCGTGCAGGTCTCACTTCAAGATCACCGAGAAAGACTCCA
Source organism: Acanthosepion lycidas (assembly GCA_963932145.1). Lineage (NCBI taxonomy): Eukaryota > Metazoa > Mollusca > Cephalopoda > Sepiida > Sepiidae > Acanthosepion > Acanthosepion lycidas. The sequence continues at coordinate 60,637,119 of OZ010580.1, forward strand.
TTACTGAAATGCCGACATGTACAAGCCTGTTTGAATTTTGTAAAGAAATATGAAATTGAATCTAATGATTTCTGGGAGAAAGTAATTTGGTCAGACGAAACGAAAATTGAGCTTTACGGACAAAACATGTGCACTCATGTATGGAGGAAAAAAGGAGCAGAATACGAGCCAGCAAATACCATCCCTACAGTGAAACATGGGGGTGGAAATATGATGTGGGGTTGTTTTTGCTCAAATGGAGTAGGAAAAAATGAAAATCATTGAAGGAACAATGAATGCTGCAAAATACACTCAAATTTTGTCAACTCAACTCTTGAACAGTGCCACATCTTTGGGACATGGTCGTGATTTTGTATTTCAACAAGACAATGACCTGAAGCATACTGCTAAAACAACTAAGAATTGGTTTAATAATAATGACATTAATGTCCTGGAATGGCCAAGCCAGTCACCGGATTTAAATCCAATCGAAAATTTGTGGAAACTATTGAAGTTATGAGTTCATAAAAGAAATCCACCGAGAAGATTACCTGTGTTATAAAAATGACAGTACATTTAAGGAATTCTATAACTGCACTTCTAAAATATCAAGAGACTTTATGCTGCTCTGCATTTTCATATTTATGTTCAATAAGAAATTTTTAATATATAAATATATGGAAAGGAGCAGGATTTAGAAAATCCAGTAAAAGATATACTCATTGGTAGTTCAAATTTCTGCCTATAAAAATTATCTAATGTAAAATAACATTGGCATGTAATAAGTTGTAATTTTTTTGATTATTTTTTGATTTTCCTAATTGTTTGTATTTGTTAACTGAAATAAGTGAATAATTAGTGAATAAGGATTTGCTATATAAACTAGCTAAACGTTTATCCTTTATATATTTTTTTAAAATTGGTCTCACCCCAAACAAGGCAGTAATGCCACTAAAACACATGGGGTTAGAGGGTGTGGAGGAATTAGGAACAGAAACAATAATTACAAAAGAGAAGAGAGTATATCAGGAGGATAGTAGATACCGATTGACATTGTATTAAAATTTTTACAGATTAAGTGAGAAAAGAAACTGTTAGCATACAATTTATGGTTACATCTAGCCAGCTTAACTGTAAATTGATGAGATCTTGACGCCAGTGCTGTCCTTTAAGTAATACAGTCTAGGTATCATAGTGAAGCGCTCATCTAAACAATTACCATGAAAATTGTTATAGAAAAGACATAGAAAGGCAACCTTACAGTGGTGGGAAATTGACTGGAGCTGAGCCAACAAATCAGGACCAATAATATTGCTGATTCTTCATATCAAGGAGCTCAAGGTAAATAGAAGGGAGACCGGACCATGTGGCAGCAATATTCAAAGCATGAACGAATGGTAGACTTATAGATATGTAAGATAGATTCTGGAGAGAAAAATTATCTTGTGCAACACAGTGAACTGACTTTCTTAGCAGCTGACCTAGCAATGGATTCAATATAGTCTTTCCCCTTCATGTCAGCTGAGAAAGTTAGCCCGAGAAGGCACAACGAGTCACTTTCCTGGAGGTTAGCATCAGCCATGCTGATGGAAGAATGAGAGGAGACTTTCACATGATTAATGGAGAGAAGTTTAATTTTTGGAGGCATTAAAATTAACAAGCTATCTTTTGTACCAATTAATGATGGACTTGATGTTGTTTTGGACATTGGCTGCCATTTTGACCTTGTTGGACTGACAGGCCTTACTATCAAAGCAGGAGTAAATTGTTGTCTCATCAGTGTAGATACGAAGTTGAGTGCTGATGTCATCAGAAAGGTCATTAATGAAAATTAAATAGAAAGTAGGACCAAGGATGTACTAACTTGTGTTAGTATGAAAGGATCCAGACAAGTGGCTGTTCAGGATAACTTGCATTTCATGATTTGATAGGAAAGACTGGATCAGTTCAAAAACGTGTCTGGAGACACAGTAACTTTTTGAGATGTCCAATGCTACAGCCCAGGCTTTACTGTTTTTATCTAGAGCATGATAGACTCCTTCCACAATTATCAGTACATTAGCAGTTGACCTGGAGAAACAAAAGCCATATTGTTTGTCTGGGAAAAGGCCCTGTGACGAGAGATGATGAACAAATTCAGCATTGATTAGAGTCTCTAGTTGGAACGGTCAGATGGCTCACTAGAGTTCTTAAAAACTGAAACAACAGATGATGATTTCCAGCAGGCAGGAATGCAGGAGACAGCGAGGTATTTATTATACAGTTTAGAGATAATAGTTCATGTACACACTTTCTTAATGATTATTACAGGGATACCATTGAGTCCACATGCTTTGTGGGGATTTAGGTTAGAGATGATAGCAGAAACCATGGAAGGGGTTATATGCATATCACTCAACAGAGACTCAGTTCTCAGCAATGAATAGGCACCTGTTGTGATGAGAGCCATTACGCTGGTATAGCCGAATATGGTGGTTCTTGTGTGTCATAGCAGCCAAGCATGCCAGTGTAAACCATGGAGAGGATTAAGATTTCATCTGCTATTTCTAAAAAAGGATAACAAAGTCCATGCTGACTTCAACCCAAAAAGAAACCTCAGTGGAGCAATTTTCAGTTGGGAATTTAAAGATATCAATCCAACAGGCCTAAGGAAGATAATCATAGAATGAGTTCCAATCAACATGCTGGAAACGGAAAGAGGTCTTATGTATAGGGGGTTCTGGTTTAATAGAGGATTGGAATGAAATATCAATAGCTACCACAGAGTGGACAGAATTACCAACAGGGCAGTGTTACTTAGCTTGGCAAGAGCAAGAGGGGGAAGAAATAAATAAATCAAGTAGAGAAACCTGTTAGGGTAACGCGTAAAGAAATCCACGATTTGAATCAGGGATTGAGCAATGGAAAAATTTAATGTCTGAACACCAGCAACATCAATACATTCAGAATGTTTAAGCCAAGTTTTGTGGTGAGCATTAAAGTCACTGAAGACAGATGTTCACAGATGGATGGAAAGAATGTGCCTTTTCTATACGATCAGCAATTATGTCTGATATACTGTCTTGAGAAGAGGCAGAGTGATAAAGGAAAAAGAGATAGCTGACAGATTTTAGTAGCGAAAGACGGAAGCACACGTAAGAGTAACCTGGAGTCTTGAGAGATAATTCCCTGGCCATCAGAAGATTATCCTGAATGTAGATGCCAAGGCCAAGCATGTGAATGCTGGAATCTTTTTAGCAAAGGGGAAGATATCCTGGAAGCAAGAATTCATTGGTTGCAATGGAAGAATTTAAGTTAGTTTCACAGAGGGCAAAGATATTTGGTGACTGTTCCAAGAGGAAAGATTCTATGCTGTAGAAGTTTGACTGGATACCATGAATATTAGTGAAAGAAAGGCAGTGGGGGAGGGTTGTTGTTTCTTTTTGTTGTATTTTTCATGAGATTTGTTTTGAGAAAAGAGAGAGAGAGAGAGAGAGAAAAGACCACCATAATTGTCACTTTATGTTGTCAATGGTAACACAAACCAGCCAGAGCATGGCTGAGAACAGAGCACAGTGTGGCCTCAGGGTTGCCCTCTAGAAATACATTCAGTGACACCTACCCATGCATGACATAGCACTACAGATAACCTGATATTATATGACTGTGGATTAGAGCAACCTCTCTAAGCTGGGGCTTCTAACAACCAGTCAGAAGCAGCAAACTGCCAACCCTGTGCACTCACAATTGAATATCATAGAAATTTATATCTTTTAATCTTGCAGCAAGGCTGCTGGAATTTTTAATATCTGAAGGACTAATTGTTCTTAATGAATGGAGTTAAAACTTTTGCTACAGTTTTCATTAATGTAAGAAATGTACTTCCAATCCTAGAAAGATGGGTCACACAGGAGTATGTGTTTTTGGCAGACTATAAATTCTGGTTATTTTAGGGTGATATTCAATCAATTTTGACTCTTGTCTTCATTGTTAAATCACTTTCTAATAAGTTGAATTTTTGTATCTCAGAAATTATGTTTATCAATTCTTTTCAATGAGTACAAGTCATATTTTTTATGCTGTAGGCACCATTATCCATGATAACAATTCTATCTCGTTTGTTTGGAGAAGTGATGGAAATTTCACCTTTGGTAATTTTTATAGACAGAAAGTTGGATTACTAATGTGGTCACCTTTTGCAGAATTTTAGCCTGTCTTTTCTTAGAATTTGTAGAAAGTGTCCCTTTCAAAAAAATCTTTCAGTCAGTCATGTGCCATGTGTGATACATGTTTAGGCGATCATGTATCTTTCAATACATGACTGACGAGGCAAATTTTTCATGCAGTAGGTTGCCATTTCTTTCTGCAGTAGACCAGTTGCCATCCAGGGCTATAGAACCTTGTCTGTCCTATTTGCCCATAGCTGGGTGGAGAAGAGGATTCATACCTTTCCCAAGGGTATTAGGCCTAAATAATATAGATATATATTTAATATCTTATTTAAAAAGTTTATTTATCTACAATACCAATCTCAATTTAAAAGCTTGTTTAACAGAATATTTCTAATCTAAAAATGGTGACACAAAAAGAGTTCTCTGTATAATTCAGCTATCTCTACGTAGCGGACTCTTCTCATGACATAGAAAAGTGTTCATATACACACACACACACACACACATGCACATTTTGAGTACTTTTGACCATTGCTGGTTGTTTTCAAGGAAAGAAAGAAAGAAGAAAGTCAAGAGATAGCCAATTAAGTTTGAAAAAAAAAATGCATGCTTACATTGATATAAATGACATTCCAGTTTAAAGGCATTATAACACATGCATACCTAAATTGAAACAAATTTTATTGATAGTTGTTTGCTATCCTTTGATGTAAAGTGGTTCCTAAATTTTTAATTTCCTATGCAGATGGATTGGAACAATCAAGAAGTTTTTCAGCATCCCTTCTATCTCTCATGCACAAACACACACTGTATAGTAACTGCCTGTTGATTACTTGAGACATGAAACTGATAGTCACAATGAAGTGTTGATTTTTATGTCCACAATCTTTAAATCTACAAACAATACCGACCTGTACATTATTCATTACATATTTTTCTTTTGATGAAATTTTATTTTATTTGAGTTCCCATTTACCTTGGCCAAAGTGAATTGGAACTCTGCAAATATTTACATTCACAAAAGATGAAATCCTTTTTGACAATAAAAAGATTATTTTTTCTGATATTTCTTCATAGTACTACAAATTAAGTATTTTAATTATCTTGTTCTTTAATTCTTACAAAAATTAAGAAATACAGTTGAAATGGCTGTAACCATAATTTGTATGTTAACAGTTTCTTCTATCACACTTCTCGCTTGTGGAACTCTCTTCTGGCTTTTTGCTTTCCAGTAAACTCTGATCTTCAAAAATTTAAATGCAATATCAATCATTATCTTCTGTCTTCTTAATTCCTGTTCTTTTATTGTTTCCTCTCCTTAATAGTTTTTTTCCTCATATTCTCTAACACCCAGTAACCTCTTGCATCTTAGAGGCTTTATTGCCTTGGTTGGCAGTAAAATGATTAAAAAAAAACAAAAAAAAAAACTGATCATCATCAATAAAATGAAAGGAAATCTCTGAAATCAATAAGAATAATTTTTGTTTAAGTTTCTGATAATAATTGATTTTTTTTTAAATTAAAAAGAAAATTTTCTTTGAAGTAATAATAAATTTTAAGGTATTTAGAATACATCAAAAACACAATAATTGACCTGTATGTGTTGCGGACGACAAATGAAGGCTCAGTAAAATAAAAAGGTGCTCAGCTTCTATGGAGATGCATGTCTCCTTAGACCTACAAGTGTTTTGCAAACTTTTAAACAGATGGAACATGTGCTTGACCCCATTTTGCTGAGTGATTAAGGATCATATATATATATATATATATATATATTTTATTTTATATGTGCAGTACTTAGTAGAAAGTGACCAATATCATTGACAGAGCTAACATAACAAGTTGTATGGATATGAGTTTGTGACCCTGGGTTTCACACTTTTGCAATCATCAGACAATTGTATGATGATTGGAAAAGTGTGAAACCCAGGGTTACAAAGTCATATTCATACAACTATATATATATATATATATATATATATATATATATATCAAGGTAAGATGAGAATGAATGGAGCAACCATTTGCATCCGTATTAGTTTATGTCTGGCTGTCATTAGCTGCCAATCTACAGGTCATGACCCATTTATAAAAAATAAATTTAAATTTTTGCTTCTTCGCTTAGTTTAAATTTAACATAGGTCATATTTGATTGGTTGATCAGACTAAAGCTCAAACCTTATAACCCCACTTTTTTCATTTTTCGTAAAAAGATGTGTGTATTTTAAATCAAAATAAATTGTTCACTTGCCAGTAATTTACAATCACTTGATGAGATGTATTGATATACATCAAAGCATGACTGCAATTGTGTAGCGATTTTGACATGTTTTTGGTGCAATATCCTTATATATATATATATATATATATATATATATATATATATATATATATAAATGTATTGTTTACAATATGCTGAATTCACGAGGGAAAAGTGCGCAATATTGTGTGTAGAGTGTAGATATAAACACTGAAGATACAGAAATTACCATTTCATGCTAACTTGCAGTTCCATGCCTTCAGCTATCATCAAAGCATAGTTTGCTGATTGCCTCAGGTGTGAAACAGTATATTGATTACTTAAGGTATAAAACTATCTACACAGTCATATGTCCAAATTGTGTACGTGTGTGTTGATACATTAACTTATTAAATAGACAGTAAACGCAGGAGATTTTATTTGTTAAGCATTTCTTTTTTTATCATTTGTATTGCATGGATTTCCAGCAAATGGGAAATATTTACAAAAAATAAATTACAAGAATTATCTTTAACATTGAAAAAAAAAACAAAAAAAAAAACAAAAAAAAAAAACAGTAAAAGAAAAGATTTAATTTAAATCGAAATCAATACCTAAAATATGTAAATATGATTATTTAGGATTTAAAATAATTTTTATTGAAAAACGAGAAAAAAAACTTAAAAATAAAAACATTTAAATTCTTTTGTAATATCAAGAGAAAAGTAAACGATAAATTTAATTCTTTTTTTAATTCAAATAACTTTCTTTTTCAATTACAATAATAAAAAAAACTGTAAAGTTATTTTGCATTTATCTTGTCTTAAGAAGGAAGACTGAACACAAAAAGAAAGTAAAAATATTAAAAGCTCATCTTAACTATAGACAGACACTAATCAATCAATAATAGCAAATCTTTTCATTTTCTGAAGTTTCCATTCACAGTGCCACATCCTTCCAGCTTCTTCCATTTAAGGAGGAGGCTTTAATTTTGCAGTGCAATGACTTCTCACAGTCACAATTGCAGACATGACTTTCTTTGTTGTTGCAGAGTCATTTAAATTAGGATTACAGTTGAATTTCATGGCAATTATCTCCTGCAAGATCATTTTAGATAATAACATTGTGACTGCCATCTTGAAAGAGAATTTTTTCCTTGTTTATTTTTATTTGTTGAATTAATAATTTTGTCCAATTATTTTAGTGTTAATGCATCAGCAGCAAAAGTGTCTTAATGAAGAGACAAAATACAAAGAAAAACCAGAATCTTTTCATAAGTAATTAATATTTGATTAACAAGTTAATTTTTTTTTTATTTCATATTGAAACCCTAACAAAATAATTCACCCATGAAAAAAAGCTTAAAAGAAAGTTTTTTTTTTTTTTTTTTTTTTTAATTTTCTGCTACTTAACATTTAAAGAAATCAAAAACAAGCAATAAATCCCCAAAAAACATTACTGAGACTTGGATTCAATTGAAGTCTCCGAGGATTTCATAACGAATCACCTTAAAGTGGGATAATGATTGACAATCTAATTAGGTTGATTTATTGCTACTGAATAGTGGGTCTGATCCTCACCGGGTGTCTTATACTTGTACCTTATAAAATAACTGTTTAATGCTTAGAAAATAACTATAGGATATCTTTGCATTAGGTAATGTTGATCATTACTACTATTTAAGGAGTTGAATCCTGACTTGGTGTTCTATATGTGTGGCCTTGTGTCAAAATAAGCTGAGCTTAGTAAATAGCAATTATTAATTACAAGATGGGAACAATGATATTAGCTTGACAAGATAAAAACATGATATGCTAACCAAATCTGGATATTTAGAACCTAGTGGGGCATTTATTTGCTGCTGCTACAATCAAACGACAAAGAAATAAAAAAATATTCACCAAAATATGCACATCCCAGGTATGACAATAAAGTACATCCGCATCTTCGGTAAAATGATAAATTACATCTGACAGCAAGGCCTCTGATTGAGAGGTTTTGTAGAGCATGGGATGACCTTAATTGCTGGTGTTCCCAGGTCCACCCTTACCCAGGGTGGTAGAACATGCTAGGGTCCCAGCTGTGAGCAAATAGTTAACCCTCCAAACTGGGGTCAAAACACTATGAAAAAATAGGTTTTAATACCAGCAATACATTTTTTTAAAAAAATTATTACCAGCAATAAATTTTTGAAGAAAAAATTATTGCCAGCAATACATTTTGGAAAAATATTAACAGAAATCCTTTTTGAAAAAAATATTACCAGTAATAAAAATCTTGTCGGCATTAAAAAATCCATTGATGTTGATATGCCATAAAACAAATCAAACCAAACCAAAACACACAAAATAATGTATTGATGGCCAAAAACTGGGTTCATTTTTGTTAGTTTTTACTTAATAAATGTTTTTATTTTTGATATTAAGTTCATTGCACTGAACAGTGACCCAGCTATTAATATAAATGAAAAAATAGCCTACCTAAGTGTTAGGGTTAGGGTTAGGCCCAAGGACGAACAACACAAACACAAGAGTAGAAACAATGAAGGTATATTACATGAAATAATAATAATAATACAAGATGTGGAAGGTGTTAGTATGACTGTCAGTCTGGTTTGGAGTGAACTACTATTGGCTTGACTCGATTTGACCCTCTCTCTTGAGAGGTGTAGTATACATAGTTGTTAGGAAGAGTTCATTCTGTAGTTATAGGTAAGGACCCATGACACTAGGGCAATGGTACCTTAGTTCCTTCAAATATGACACACTTATCCAAGCATCCTTTTCAACTTTCAAAACAGTCTGCAAAGTTCACTTTTGGGCTCTTGTCATTCACTGGCTGATTTGTTACATTCTCCTTAATTTCATTCCATTGTATTTCAATAATGATTTTAACATTTGGGAACAGCTAGAAATCACACAGCTTGCAAAATATGGGTTGTAGGGAGAGAGATGACAAACCTGGATGATATGCTTTGCCAAAAATCTTACACAAAAAGTGAAGAATGGACAGTAAAAATATTCAGAATTTTTGTATACTTTCTGTTCTGGACATCAAATGAAAGTAGTTTTAGAAACAACATTCACTTCCACAATCTTAGAGGATTTGGAATGAAAGAATTGATTTTCTTTTCTTGTTTCTTTAACCAATACTAATTTTTTTTAATTTATATGCTCTGTCCTTTGAGAATGTATGCAATTATGGTTCTCTAAGTCAGTTATGTGCCATGCGTGATACATGCTTAGGTGATCATGTATCTTTCAATAAATGACTGAAGAGGCAGATTTTTTCCCCACAGTAGGTTGCCATTGCTTTCTGTGGTAGATCAGTTGCCATCCAATGCTAGAGAACCCGGCCTGTCCTGCTATTTACCCATAGCTGGGGAGACAAGAAGAGGATTCATACCTTTACCAAAGGTATTAGCACATTAGTGAATGTAATGGATTTGACTGGAATTTGAACTCAGCTCTCCGATTCCTCAACCCAAGCCACTATCCATTACTCCACTGTATCTCCTACATGGTTCTCTACAGGCTCCTTTATTATTTGGGAATTATTATTTGTTCTATACAGGTTCCTTTATTATTTGGGAATTGCCATGACATTTTAGCAAAGATAGTAGAGTAGGTTTCCTGTTGCCATTTCCATGATTTTGATTTTAGAATAGTCTTCTTGTAGACTTGACTACCATGCAAGGCTCAAGAAGCCAGTCTAACCTGCTTTTAGTTGGGAGGGGAAAAGGACATTAGTGGAAACAGAAACCACCTGATTTGGCTGTTGCGCTACAAACACATCCAGTACTGATTATTTATGGAAATGGATTTTTATTCTTAGAAAAATGTCTTCTAAGAATTTTTGGTGAAAACTCAAGAAATATTAATTTGGAATGAATTCAGTAATAACAACATTATATATGTTCTTACATACTTATCAAATTTGTTTTGTGTCTGATGTATTTTTCATATTCGGTAATAATTTTCGGAAATCCTGCTATTAAGTATTAAATATGTCTTTTAAAAGCCATCAATACAGTGTATAATCATCATTGTTAATATATTAGATAAAGTCATGGAGTTTACAATTCAATTACCTTCATCATAGAGAAGGAAATTTTATTTGATAGGCAAAAAAAACTGCAACTGTGATATGAAATAAAAATGAAAATATTGTTGATTTACTAATTAGTTTAAATATAAAAAAATGTGTAAGTCATAACTGCTCTAAAATTACAACCTTGTGCCAAACTCAGTTCAAGAATGCAATCTCTTGAACTGAAATAGGGAAGTCAAGAAACAAAGCTCAATCTTAATACACATCTGTAATGCCAACACCTTCAACTGTTTTTGGCAGAAGACAATGGCAAGAACGGCCATTTTTAAGCAGTTTTCAACTGTAGAAAGGTTCAGTAGGAAGATATTTAAAATCTTACATAGTGATAAAGAGAAAAGAATTGTGTACATGGCTCTGTGGTATTCAGAGAAGATTAATGCCTTAAGGTTGAGACCATTTTGCCTAAAGTTGGTAATTTTCTTTTTCCATGAGCAACATCATTGAACACCTCTTTTACAGCCAAAGCATGTTCCTTTGTGCAGAGGTCAATGGGTCATCTGTCTTGAACACAGAGAGAGAGAGATTACTGCCAGGATTAAGATGACCATGCTCAGTGTTTTTGACTGTTGTAGGATGCTGTCAGAGAGAGAGAGAGAGAGAGGGAATGTGTAGCAGAAAAGAAATATCAAAATGGTAAATTTAAGGAAGACATCAAAAAGATTCTAACAGAAAGGAAAAGTGAAAGTGTGTAAAAGATATAGAGACAAATAGAAATGAAAAAGAGAAAGCAGGAAGGAAGAGAAGTGGGGGGAAAGAAAAAGGACAAAATAAATGAGGAGGGAAAAGACAGAAGAGAAGAAAAAGAAAAAGAACAGTGTAAGAGGAAAAAAGGGGGAGAGAAATGAAAGAAGAAAGACAGAGTAGGCAAACAAAACGAGGAGATAATGCAAAGATAAAGGATAGATGTGAAGTGAGAGAGAGAAGTGGAAAGAGAGAAAACAAAGGAAAAAAAATTCTCAAAAAAAAAAAAAAAAAAAAAAAAAAAAAAAATTCTGTCCATCTTCAGCAGAATGTCTTAAGATGTAACCAAGTCCATTGCTTACCCAGTACTGGATATGACGATAAACTACATCTGGCAGTAAGGCCTTTGATTGGGAAAATGGAGGTTTTGAAGAGCATGAAATCCCCTCTTAATTGCTGTTGTTATCAAGGCCACCCTGACAACGGGGTGGTAGTACATGTTAGAGTCCCAGCTGTGGACAAATAATGAATCCACAAACAAAAACGATGAAAGTATAAAAATACCAGCAATACATTTTTATATAAAAAAATATTACCAAAAATACAGTTTTAAAGTAAAATGACCATAAATACATTTTATCTGTAGTTGAAACCATAAAATTGAGTTCAAAATGTTTAGATTTTGGTGTTGATATGCTGCTAAACAAAATCAACTGACCATTTCTTATATCCTTCTTTATAACAAACTAGTAGTCATACCCAGCTGGTTAATCAGGAAAAGCATTCAATTAGAATAGAGTAAAAACAGCATCAAGTTTAGATGTAACAGAGTCTATCTTTTTCATTTATTTTAAAGTACTTTCATTAAAAAAAAAAACATTTTGAATTAATGCAGTTACTAATATAACAGAAGTAGTCTGTATTTATTCAGTCAAGTTATCCGAGGACATGAAGGGGTAAAACAGGCAACATGAAGACACACTTCAGACCACAATTATTTTGGAGTTTTTGAAATTCAGTTTGTCAGTGTGCTACCAGGGATGTAAAAGGACACATTTATAAAGCAATTGTTAAGTTTGATGAAAACTAGATGAAAGATCAATGAAAAATAAGAAAGAAACCAGTAAAAAATCACCATTTTTTGCTATTTATGCAGGTTTTCACTATATGGGTGGACTCGGTTATCAAGTTAAATGACTGTTAAACAATGAACTTATTGTTGGATACAATTGAGTAAAGTTTGTAGTAGATTGCTTGAAAATTGAGGAACTTTTTACTTTAAAATTTGTGTTAAAATTGATTTTTTGTTTTTCACAGTTTTTTTGTAAATGCTGAGGTATCATTGATCTTGTCATGAAGTGAGTAACTTACATACTGAGTTTGAACGAAATTGGAGGAAAAAGTTGAATTTATCGATTTTTGATTGGCTTTGTTGATTTTTTTATGCTAAGAACCTATCTCTTACATTGTACAATGGATGTGCCAAGTTTGGTCAAAATTGGTTGGATGAATCTTGTGAAATGGTATCAGACACAGACATCCTCTGTTTTAAATATATATATATATAGCATTGAAAAAGAGAATTGGACTAGAATACAGCATGGATAGACATCACTGAAAGCCAAATAGTAATTAGTATTTAGTTTTTAATTTGTATTAATCAATCAATGTTGATAAAATATTCAGGTTATACTTGCATTTCCAGAGAGAAAAAAATGAAAAGAAATTTGTCTGTGTAAGTACTTTAATTAGCTTCATGGTTAGTGATCTGGAAAGTAGAATTGAGAAACCGAGTTCAAATTCTTGCCAAGTCAGTTGTATTCATTTTCACACAAATGCCTTTTGTACAAGCATGAATATATCTCTTCTCTCCTCAGCTATAAGCTAAATAGTAGGGGAGATGAGATAGCCTTGGGTGTTAGCCAGACTATAAGAAGGATTATAGAATATAAAACCATAGTGAAAGCAATATGAAGCTACTCCACTCCACTATCTTTCCCAAGTAGCCATGGCAATTCACATATGATAAAGAAGCGTAATCTATCAAGAAACACAATCATCGAAGTCCTTAAGCGAAATTGCATTAATATTTGTTTCTTTAAATATTCATATTAACTTGCTTGGGGTTTTATTACAGAAAGTGCAACATGAATTTTTATTTATAAATAAAGCCATAAATAGGCTGCAGAAATATATTTGATATCTCTGAATATTAAGTCTAATTCTCTTCATTACATCTTCGTCACCAAGACCCATTGGTACAGTTGGTATGACGTTTACCTGATAATGTAACTGTCCAGGTTTCAATTCTCGGTAGTGGATGTGCACTGCTAATGAGTCCCAAATATAGGACAAAATGGCCATCCAGTGCTTTCTGCATTCTGTTGAGATTTCTTCTAAACTCTATAAATTACTTAATTATGATTATCTCAAATCTTCCTAATAATTTCTATCACTTATATATATATATATATATATATATATATATATATATATATATATATTTATATCTCATTTCACTTGAAACAAAACAATTGAGATAATAAATTACAAGGAGTTACTGAGAAAATGTAATTGAGTTGGTTGATTCTTTCATTTTTTATGGTGCATCAAAACACCTTGCAGGTTATTTAAAGCTAGGAAATAATTTTTTTTAGATTCTAAGAATTTTCTTTTTTGGTGGGCAGAAGGAGATACTAATAGTTTAGTGATACAAGTCTTACTAGTTAACCTCTAGCTGGGGTGAGAAGTCGTACATTCATACCTTTCACTAAGATATTTATACATAAGTGAATATAACAAATGCAACAGGAACTGGAACTTGGCTCTCAGATTAAAAATTCTGAGCCATTATCCATTACACCACCTGCACATCCCAGCTTACAGCACCTGGTATTTCCAAATGGTCACCCATCTAGGTACTGACCAGGCTCAAGGTTCCTTAACATCAATGATCATATGGGAACTGGCTTTTCAGCATGATATGATGGTAAGCTTTATGGCACTAATGATGATCCCCTTTATTTGAAGTAGGCACCCTGATCATCACACAGACAACATCATAACACCTACAGCGACAGTGACTGCTGCAAGCACCATCCAAGCTTACAATACCCGGTATTTCAAAGCGGCCACCAATCTAGGTACTGACCAGCCTCAACATTGCTTAACTTCACTGATCGTATGGCAAACAGTGATTGAATGTGATGTCGCTGTATGCTTAATTTTACATTTTTAGACTGTATGATTTTTTTTGTAGGGGGGTGGAGATAGTAATAGTTTAGTGATACAAGTCTTACTAGTTAACCTGTAGCTGGGGTGAGAAGTGGTGCATTCATACCTTTCCCAAGGGCATTTCCATGTAATTGAAGATAATAAACCCAACTAGAATTGGAACTCAGCTCTCCAATTAACAATTTTGAGTAATTATCCATTACAGCACCTTGTATTTATAAGCAGTCATCCATCTAGATACTGACCAGGCTCAATATTGCTTAACTTCAGTGAGTGGACAAGGACCAGTTTTTCAATGGGACATGGCTGAAAGTATGTTATCGAATAGAAAGGACAATAAAAGAACAGGTTTCAAAAAGGTAGAAGATAATGATTGATATTGCATTTGAATATTTGAAAGATCGTAGTTAACAGGGAAGCAAAAAGCCAGAAGAGACTTCCAAAGATGAGCAGTGTGATTGATTTGTCTTTTATGGCTGATTGCAGCTTATTTAAAGCAAGAAAATAATTTTAGAATCTAAGAATTCTTTTGAGATGATGATTTTCTGATAAAAGTCCTACTAATTAGTAGGGGGAGAAAAGGTGGATTCATACCTTTCCCAGACAAAGTGAATATAACAAAATCCAACTGGAATTGGAACTCAGCTCTTGATAGAGAAAAAGCATAAATCCATCTCTCCAGCTATGGGTTAAATAGCAGGGTAGATTGAACTCTTTAGCTTTGTATGGCAACCGGTCTAAGAGAAGGAAAACTGAATTCCAGAACATGAAAAGGGCAATGGGAAATGACTTGACTATTTTTCCATATTATCTGGAACATATAATAAAAAAGGAAGCTGTAGAGAGCCATAACTTATATCCAAAAGGGCATTTAAAAAAAAAAAAAAAAAAAAAATGATGTCCAAGACTATCTTGAATTTCTACCTTTAAGAAAAAATAGAGAATGGGTGGGGAACTGGCGAGGCACATACAGTGGTTTATTTTGAAAAGAGATGGAATGAATAGGAGCTGACATTAAATGACATTCCACAATGACAAAGTGACACGGGGTCAATCATTTGTTAATTCTAAAAATCACATAGAATATAGCACATTATCCAAAGATCAACTTTTATTGTGGGCTATCCAGTTTACTAAAGACAACTTCTAACACTCCTCCTCAATGCAGTAGGTGGCGGGGGACGGTTGTCACTAGGCTTTAATTAATTATTGATTTCCAAGGAGTTTATTGGATATAAACTTGATCTCAATCTGATGACTGTTTTGATTTAGTGAAGGGTTCCTTTCTAGTCCAGTTGATTGCAGTTTTAGAGTATCTAATAAACATTTGCAACACTTCTCTGAATTTATTTAAAGCTGGATATGTTAACCATATAACTTCTATTATGGTCTCAGTATGAGCAATTGAGATAGGAGAGGAAAATTCTCCAAAATACAAAAGTATGTCACATGTGTATATGGGGGAGCATATGCCCTCTTAGAGCAACAGTTGACATTTTAGAACACAACAGAAAAAGGTTGAAGCACAACATATCAGACATCATGAGATAAAAACTAAACAAATAAAAAAATAGAGAATTATTTGGAACATACATATGGAAAAAAATATAGTACAACACATTTCATTCTTCAAAATGACTTCATCAGGCTAAATGCTGTTTTTACTGATGAAATCATGTCTACCCGGGATAAGGAGGAAATAAATTTACATTCAGGATCTGTTTATACATCTGGGATGAGGTATTGTAATTATTTACATTACTTACATTATTCAGGTTTTGTCCTCATCGTTATTGTCATGTTCACAATGTTTCGACTGCTGTATGCTCTGACCTTTTTCAGGTGATTGAAATTTTGAACTGAACCCTTTATTTTGTCCACTGGAGTAGATTGTTCTAGTTCCACATGCCATCCCTCAAGGACATATGGCCCAGTGGATAAAAGTGTTGCTTGAAGTAATTTAGTGACTTAACTGTGAGTTCAATACCTGGCTACAGCTCAGCTGAACAATAAAACCAGCCTGAATATTTGAGAAATCATATTAAAAAAAAATATGCACTCTCCAGTAGGATTCAAACCTGTGTCCCTCTTTGCAGTATGCAAGAAAAAGAGCACCATGACACAGTTCACTCTGCCAGAAATTTGGAAACACCATACTGTACTGCTTGGTATTCATGCCAGAAGCTTCAATACAAACATTTCAGTGTGTTTGGGTGTCAATGACAGTGCAGAGGATTTAGAAAGAGTTGAAGGAGTCTAATGGTAATTACAAATGTATGGCAGCTCAAAAAACTCACTCTGATCATACTGATAAGAAAAGAACTCCTGAATTTGTTGGTGAGGACCTCAGACTCAACATGGAGGCTTATATCAAGTGCTTTGAGGAGGTAGTGCTGCCCTAGGTCAAGAGGGTGGCTGCTGGAAGACCCTATGTATGGCAACAGGAGAAGCCAGTCATGGCTGTCAGAAAATTTCAGCAACCACATCACCCCTTACATTTGGCTACCTAACTCCTCAGACTGCAACTCTCTTGATTATTATTTGTGGGGCACAGTATAGAGACCAATATAACTCCTTGTAATACCAAAGATGAACTGAAGGCAAAGATTATGGCAGCATTCACCAACTTAAACAAGGAGACCGTCCAGAAGAGTTGCAGGAGATTCCAAAGTTGTCTGTAGGCTGTGGTTGAAGTCAAAAGTGTTTTTATTGAATAAATTTACTCTTTAGTATTTCAAATTTTTTTGTGTAATTTCAGTAAATATATCTTTTAAAATGAGATGTCAGTGTTATTTTCATTTTTGCATAATTTAGATGACAATTTATCCATCGCACCCTGTATATGTGTAGGGGGTGATGCAATGTCTTGCTGAAAATCCCTGAATAAAGCATGAAGAATTTACTTGTTTGGTTCATTATAATTTTAATTGTTACACAGGGTACAAGATCACCCAAAAGTATCTCATTGATGAGTAACCCTATGGGAGGATGTGTGTTAATGCATGCACAGTAAGGTTCCCTCTGAAGAGTTGATACCAAGGTTGTGCCATTCATTATGGTTGGGTTTATTCCATATGGACATTTTATAATGAGAACAACAAAGATTGGAAAATTGAGATCATGAAGAATATGTTTGAGAAACCATGTGAAAGAATGTCAAATACTGAGATATTTAAGCAATATTGCATGATTATAAAAGACATCAAACTGCAAACATTTCTCAAAGAAACCTTTCTTCTGTTATGGAAATGTTAGACAATTTTCACTGACAGCCAGCCATTTCTCTAACAGGAACAAAAAGCAATAAAGATTAATATATTGCCTCCTGGTGGAAGATTGCAGTCATATAAAAGTAAATGTTGTCATCAAGTATATGATAAATATTACCACCACTTTGAAATTTCATTGGAAACCCTTTATTATCAAGTGTTATCAACTGTATCCCAGAATGCTTTGCAAGCTGATTTTTTTTTTCACTAGAATACTTAAAGACAAAACTGAATTGAATAAAATTAGCTTTGTTGTTATCACAACATTTTGGCCACTATGATCTCCAACCATCATTGTGTGTCTGGCAATTCAGGTACTCTTCAAGGAATTTTGATTTGTTTGGTTTTACAGCATATCAACCTCAATGGGTTATTTAATGCCAACAAGATTTTTATTGCTACTAATATTTTTTTTCAAAAATGTATTGCTGGCAATAATTTTTTCAAAAATGTATTATTGGTAATAATTTTTTTCCTTCAAAAATGTATTGCTATAAATTTTTTTTCAAAACATATTGCTGGTAATAATTTTTCCCAAAACACATTGCTGGTATTAAAACTTATTTTTACACTTTCATAATGTTTTGACTCCAGTTTGGTGGGGGCAACTATTTGACCTTAACTGGGACTCTAACAGGTACTGATCTGGGAATATCACCAATTAAGAGGTGGTTACATGCTCCTCAAACCTCCTGATCAGAGGTCTTGCTGTTGGATGTAGTTTATTGTCTTACCCAGGATGCGGATGTAGTTTATCATCATACCCAAGTTGGGAGAATTTTGAACTGAACCCATTACTTAATCTACAACATTAGATTTTTCTTATTCTGTTGTCCATGTCTAGGGATGTCTTGTGTAGTTCTTATTTAGTATAGTTCCATTATTGCTTACCCTATTCCAAATGAGTCTAAGTCTACAAGTGGATCGAAAGATACCTGAAAAAAGTTGGGGTCACAACATATTAAATTTTGTGATAACAATAAAGATGAGGATATTAGTCTGTATATAAAAATACAAATAATCAGAATACTTATTTTGGGAAAAGGATCAGGCTGAGAAATAAAAATTCCTGTTATAGGTTTCTACATCATTTTTTTTTCTTTTTAAAATAAATGATTATTATAGACCGATTTATTTAAACAGTTGTCTTCATTCTGATTGTTTTAGCCAATATTTTGGGCTTTGTTCCCTCTAATCATCTTCAGGTACCTTCAATAATGAAATAAGGAATTTCAAACAGGAGTCTTAATGCAATCAAAAAGAGTAAATTGTCCTCCTTCTGCTCTTAATGCAAAGAGACATAACTGATGTTAGTTATTCCTTGCAATACCAATTATATTCATTCCACTGAACCAGATTTTACTATTTCACAAGGTATTGAACTCATAACCCCTCCAACACTTGATCAACACATTAACAACAACACTTAGATAATATAAAAAATATACAAGATAGAAAAAACAAATTTATATTAAATATACTAAAAAATACTTAAGAGAGAACCTATAAAATATTTTCTTTGTCTATTGAATGTCTCCAAGTAGCATCAGCAAAATATACTATCATTTGAAGAAGGAATCTTTCGGTCAACTATCTACTGACCAATTATTGTGGTCAGTGGATTGATTCAAAGAAACATGCACAGTTTAATATCACTCAATTTAGAAACCA
This sequence comes from Acanthosepion lycidas, assembly GCA_963932145.1. Lineage (NCBI taxonomy): Eukaryota > Metazoa > Mollusca > Cephalopoda > Sepiida > Sepiidae > Acanthosepion > Acanthosepion lycidas. The sequence goes on from OZ010580.1 coordinate 60,656,453, forward strand.
TAATTAGAGAAGATTTTCATTGATTTGCAATGGTCAAACCGATGAATTTATGGATCTTCACAAATGTAGATGAGAAGAATTATTTATGAATTATGGTTTGATATAATGAGCTGATAAAAAACGTAGAAAACAGATCATTTTGATTTGCAGCAGCGGCACTTGGATAGAAATTAAGTCAAGGAAAAGAGTAAGTTTCCTTATTTTTTATAATCAGAAGCAATATCTTACCACTCTCAAATTTATATATATATATATATATATAATGTATGCAAAAGAAGATTAATCTGGGAAAAGTAATAATGTATCTCTCTTTCTCAGATGTATAAATTGGGATCAAATTTGGATTAGAATCTGACAGAATGATAGAATAAGGGACAAGTAGGAAATGCTTATAAATTTAACATTTCCCTTTTATTTAAGCTTTATAAGAAAATGGAATATTAAGGAGAAAAGAAAATTCTGATATTTTTTATTTTTTTGTTTTCATTGGTTAAGTATCTGTCTTGTTTGGTAGCATTCACATATATAAATCATGTGTGTATATGTCTCATATTTCTATACAGGAATCAGTTGATAATGCATGTTTGTGTGTTGGGGGCATTTTTATTTATGTTGTTGAGTGGTGGGGAGGTTTTTTTGTGAGAGTGAAAAACTTTAGGTTACACCAGTTATGATTGTAGCTAGATTTTTTAAGTATGGAATTTATAAAAGTTTGTAACATAATAAAGTCTGTTTAGCATATGTTTATTGATGGGAAGATATTAGAAATCCTCTACTAAAGGTCATTAATTCTATGTATTATGATATCTAGGAATACATGATATATAAAAGGTTAATGGCCAGAAATGAATCACTTTAGGGAACACTGGTATTGAAAAGTGTTCAATACACATGTGAAAAAAATAAAATAAAAGTAAAAATAACATGTAGAGCTTTTAACTTTAAAAATCAAGAGATCAACTGATCTTTAAAGTGTATGTATTAGGTTGGTGCAAAAATAATGACGTTTTTTTTACGTATTTTTAACGTCAAAAACGTCATTATTTTTGCAACAACCTATATATATATATATATATATATATATATATATATCCATGTCTGATTGAATAAATTACAAACACTATATCTTTATTTTTATCATAATACTTTCATATCCACAAATATTTTCCTTATATTACAATTAAATAAGGCAAGAATATATAGAAAATATTTGTGAATATGAAAAGATTATGATAAAAATAAACAGACAATGTTTGTAATTTATTCAATCAGATATGCCTAAAAGAGAATTTGCTGCCTAAATACACAAATATATATATATAAATATCACACACACAGATACAAAAGGTTAATGGTCAGAGGTGAAACCAACCAGGAAACAGTATATATATATATATATATATATATATATATGAGAGAAGAAGGGTTACTAAAATATTCTCTGTTCAAACAAGATGCCTTTTCCCATAAAATTAAAAATTTTATATATTACCATTTGATCAGATTTTAGGAGTGGATCAGGCTGAGAAATTTTCAACATTTACTCCTCCCTGTCTCTCTCATATCGAATAATGATTACCTCTTCCCAAGGGGACACATGTACATATCCTTTTGGAGAGTACACATTTTTGTTTAATAAGATTTCTCAAATGACTGGTAGACTAAAATTAAATAAATGTACTGTTTAATAATAAAACAAAAACAGAGCATCTACTCAAATATGGTCATCCACTAAAGTGAAAAAATCTCTCAGATTGGGGAATAAAAATCCATTAATTGCTTTGTCTATGATTGGATATGAAAATTTCAAGAATCTATGACAAGGCATTTCAGTTAAAAGAGCTATTCAATCCTGCCTGATCAGCAAGAGTTCTCTGTATTTCAGTCATATTATATTTATTTTAATTTACCAGTTGGTCACTGATGGTGAAATCTAAATGTTGCTTAGTAATGTTGTGTGGATTAAAAGCGGTATGGAGAAACCAGTTTTCAGATAATTGTTGGGACATCTGTATAAGTAATAATATGACTGGTTAAATAAAAGAATGCCGAAACTTTCTAAAACTTCATAGCATCAACTCAATGAAACATTTGTTTTAAATTGACTCGATGAGTGTACACATACACACATTGACTTTTATATATATAAAAGAGAAACAATAAATAAGAGCGAGAGAGAGACCTCTAAGAGACATTAGATATTGCATAACAGCAAAGATGTTCTATGGTAATGAACAACTTCAACTTGCTAGGTGTTAGGTTGCCAGAAACACAAAAAAAGGTGAAAAAGATAAAAATCTGATTTGTGTTTAGAGAAAAACTAAAGTGAAAAAAATTGGTTCTTTTTTTTCTTTCTTTCTCCACTGAAGAACTTCTTTCGGGTTGATGACAAATTGGAAATTATGCCTAATCTATAGCCATTAGCTTTACCCTCAGTGTCCATTGCCCCTGGGAATTGCAACGCAATCAGAAACAAGGCCTGGGGCTACAATTCACTGCTAATTTGGGTGGGGGGGATAAAGAGCAGCTATACCCAAAACTAGGAACCTTTGTTACTGCTTCAATACTGAGATCATGTTGGAAAAATTTTCAAATGTTTTATTAGATGCATTTTTCTTTTCTTTCATTTAAAAGCATTCGCCTGTCAGCAGCTCTTTGCAGAGAAACATTTCACAGAAGTTGAATGGAGCAAGTTTTTCTTTGATATTTCTTCATGTCAAGAATCCCCACAGTAAACATCTTTGTTTTGAATTACAGAATGGTAGAAATATATAGAAATGTGAGGAGAGCAATTAGAAAAGTCAGCCAAACACATCTTCCTTTCTTTTTTTTTCTTTTTTTTTTTTTAAATATAGCTTTCTCAATGTTAAAAAAAATCTTTGAAATGCACCATAAAAATTGATATATGAAACATGAAAAGTCTTCTCAGAAACTAAGAGCTTGACCTCTACTCAGCTTACAAAATATGAAACTTTACTACAGATGCAAACAACCTGCTTTAAATTTACTGTGCAACACTTATCATAACTGCAAGATTGCCATAAATATTTCTAAATACAATTGATGTTTGGTGAGAGAGAATTCAAAGAAGAATAGTTTAAAGAAAACTGATATAATATTCATAAATGACCTTCATATAATAATATTCTATTTACAAGATATGATATGTAAACAATTTGGGGGTACTATTTAATTAGATATATGTTGATATAATAAAATGATGTTGGCTCAATGAGGCTGACATGTAATTTGTTATGAAGATAACTGATCAGCCTGTTTGCATACCAAATGAAAAAAAAAAAAAAAACATCTCTGATGCAGTATTTGTTTAGATTTTTGTTAATTTATTATAAAGATTTTAAAAATTAACTTATTCCATGACCTAACAGATCATCAAAGTACCATACTGATCCTTGAAAGCATTCATCAGGGCAAATTTGATTATTTGCTGGTGTCTAACCCTTTTTCCATGTAAAATGTGACAAGTTATAATGGCTTATATGGTACCCATCATCAACAGAGATCAAGTGAAAAAGTTGATTTTCAAAAGGTGAGGGTGGTCTAATGGTTAATAAGAAAAAGAATAGGACTAGTGAATCAAGTTCAAATCCTAGCTAGAGCAGTTTATGCTTACTTCACAGAAATGTCCTTGTGAAAGGCTTGAATCTATTTTCTCTATTACTACAGGTAAATAGTTGGGCCATTTGTACCCTTTAACCCTGTAACGGTTAAAGGGCACCAACCCTGCAAAAAGATTTATTTGTTACTGAAAGCATTAGTGCATTAGTTGGTGGTGTTGTGGTTTGATATTTATCAGAGAATCTACATGAATAAATAGTAATGAAGTATTAAAGCCTTAATATTAACAAGACATGTAAATATTCTAGAAGGAAGGTAGAGTTGATAGTCAAAATGAGCCCGGTTCAGCACTGGTGAAAATCTGTAGATCCTCTCACAACTCGTCTGTGTAGCTCACCTTTTATTCAGGTTTTTGACAACGCATGCAAATTAGCGATTGTTTTAAAAGCACTAGAACCACACACGCACATTAGCAAAATTGCAAATGGCAGCTCTGACCAGGCAGACAAGACAGTGTGACCTCTTAGCCTATTTCGCCACAGATGGAGAAGAGGAAACCTAAATCAATATATTGCTTATAAAGAAAAGCAAAAAGAAGAAAATGGAACAATTTTAGCCAATCAAAAAAAAAAAGAACAGGCATTGTTAATAAGTGTTGTGACCAAGTAAATGGTTAAGTAATAACAAAAACCAGGTTTGCAGATATATTGTATATTAAACAGTAAGTACACCAGAGTAGTATTACATAACTAGTTCTCGAATGAACTAGCACTCAAGCTATTCACAGTTTACGGTTACTTCTCTCCTACTAAACTTATAGTAGGCGGAAGAGTCTAACATAGACTCTTAAGAGGGAGGACACCACAACAATAAGCCAATCAGCTCAACAAGCAGTAAGAATTAAAAAGTGGTCAAGAAATCTCAAAAACATTTTTGAATTTTTAACATGACAAGTTATTATTTACAATCAGACTAATGTCTTCTTCATTGTTGTTATTATAGATAACATTTTGACCAATCTGCTCTCTGGCCTTTACAACCAATACCTAGAGAAATATTGCAGCACAACAGCTGAACATCATAACAACAAAGATAAAGATATTTATCTGATTGTAAATAATGTAAACAATTTCCTTAATTGCCATTTTTTTTTAGCTCATCTTAATAAAGTATCCATTAACTCTAAAAATGGAATTGGTAAATGAATGTCACAACCATTTTTCCTACTGATGCACTACTCCTATATACAAATACAAAAGAACTGGGTGGGGAGCAACAAATCACCCTATATCCTATAACACCAATGGAGAGGTTACTTGTATGAGACATTTAAAAATTACCTGTCCAGAATTTTTATATATATATATATATATATATATATTTCTATAAAAAAAAATTTCATACTTTAATTCTTAGATGATAATAATAGAGATGGGCAATTCTTTTATCAAGGAAGAATCTAAGGCAAACATCTTGCAATTATAAATTGATTCATTTGAACCAGTTTGCTGACCTTTTGTTTTTAATCACCAGATTTTAGCCAGTTTAACCTCTAACCTTTCTTAGGCTTCATCATATATGAGATCTTACTCAGTCATGTATATTTCAGCACTACCAGATCCAAGGTTTGATCTCACAATTTCCAACCAGTATGGATACTGGCAAAATCAGGACTGTAAGAAACTGAAATGATGATTTTTAAAAGCCTTAATTTTAATGACTGTTCATTCCTTGAAAGAAAATCTTTTATGACTACAGGTAATATGCACAACTCTTTACACAGGACTTACATTCTGACAAAGTCATCATCAAATTCTTGGCTTAACATCTTAGATGTTAATCTGATAGGAAATACCAAAGTTAATAGCTTTAACTTTGTAATTCTGTGAGGACAAAACTGGCATTGAATTGTGAATAATTCTTCTTTGTTTTAAAACTTTCTGACAACTATTGATTATTTCTCAAGGTACAGGATGCCAAACAATGGAAAATGTATCTTCTTTTCAATGTCACTCATTTGTAAGAATTTGGAATAAACTATTTTGTTATTCCTTCAGTCATCAAAATGACTTAATGCAGTCTTGTAATGTTTGAAGCAACAAGCTCTTGTCATTATGCTAAGAGGTTTGCTTTTCAAGTGTTACTTACATTATGTCTTAAGTGGAAAGCCAAGAAATTATGAAATATCATTTTTTATTTTAATAATGCACAGAAAAGTTTATGCAAACATACAAGAGCAGAATTGTTGTGAATAAGAATAAATGAAAGATGAAAGTATATTCAGATTGAGAATTGGTTAACATGAAGGTTGTGTAAATTGCTTGAAGCTTCTGTGTCTTAATTATCAAAAAATGATGAGGAGGAAGAGACTGGGAATAAGAAAGAAATTAAAGAGATGAAGAAAAAGAGAAGAAAAAGAAAAAGGAGAAAATAGAAGAGGGAAAGATAGAAGAAGAAAAGAAAAAGTAAATATGAAATAAAAAAGAGAAATGAAAGTAAGAGAAATTTAGGGAAAAAAGATCAAAATGAAAAACAGGAAAAAAGCAATACAAAGACAACAGAGAGGAAATTAAAGAGAGGGAGAAAGAGAGAGAAAGAAGAGAGTAAAAGAGAAACAGAACAAGAGAGATAGATAGAGAAACAGAACAAGAGAGATAGATAGAGAAACAGAACAAGAGAGATAGAGAGAGAAACAGAACAAGAGAGATAGATAGAGAAACAGAACAAGAGAGATAGATAGAGAAACAGAACAAGAGAGATAGATAGAGAAACAGAACAAGAGAGATAGATAGAGAAACAGAACAAGAGAGATAGATAGAGAAACAGAACAAGAGAGATAGATAGAGAAACAGAACAAGAGAGATAGAGGAACAGAACAAGAGAGATAGAAGAACAGAACAAGAGAGAGAGATAGAGACATAAATGATGCAAGTGAGAGAGACAGCACAAGAGAAAGCGAGAGGACAAGATGAGAGAGAAAGTGAGAGGACAAGATGAGAGAGAAGGCGAGAGGACAAGATGAGAGAGAAGGCGAGAGGACAAGATAAGAGAGAAAGTGATATATATATATATATATATATATATATATATATATATATATATATATATTATTCAGTTGCATGGAGAGTAGTATGGAATCCCAGGTTTCATGCTTTTAAACCAGTTTGTCTGATGATCGTAAAGGTATGAAATCTGGGCTTACAAACTACTATCCATGCAACTGAATTTGGTAGCTCTATCACAGATATTGAACACTTTTCACTAAGTACCATGCATATAAATATATATATATACTTTACATATACATATACTTTTTATATATTTTATTTATATTTATATTTATATATTTTTTTACATATACATATACTTATACTTTTTATATACATATATATATACTTTTTATATACATATATATATATATATATATACACTTTAATCCTGTTCACCCCAAACAAAGCAATAAATCCACTTTTCAGCACCTCCTCATAATACATCTAAATGAAACTAACCTAACAGGGACATTGTAGAAATCAGAAATAGAATAGAATATATGGTTTATTTGAATGAGGTCTACCTATGAAGTTCCTGTGGCCTAATTAGTAAGTCTCTTTCACAGTAAGACAGTCTTCCAAGCATAAGGGACATGAGTTTAAACCTAGTACGACACATATTCTTTATTTCTCGTCTATCTTGTTTACTTAATGGTTTGAAATAATGACCAGAGAGTTACGATAAAATATAAGAGAAATAAAATGACATAAAGGCTAGTTTAACCCATTAAAAGGCCACCAAAATGAGATGGGGGGGTATTAATAGGAAGAAACCTATAATAAAACATAGATTTTTATAAACTTCTAATACAAAATGCTTATATTTTTTATAATTTAAACCAAATTTTACGATAGGCATTAACAGTTGAAAAAGTATTAATGAAATTCATCTATTTCAAAAGAAATATCATCAAGACAATATGAGGTCAGGTAAGAAACTAAATCTATGTACAAATGATAAAGATAATCAATAGAACTTGATTGTTCTGTTTTAATTGCTATTCAAAACTGAACTTTCTACTGTCAAAGAAAATCTTGAATTTCATCAAGTCCTACAGCTTACACAGTAATCATATTTTAGCAACTACATTGAAAATCCCCAAAACTCATTTTTGTCTATTTTTACTTATAACAAAATGAAAAATCCAATTCTCCTCCTGGTTTTGAATTTTTTCAGCCTTTTTCTTCTTCTAGACCATTTTTTAGTAAGGTTCACCCTGTACAAGGCCTGAGGCAGAGGGCTACGTTAAGGGGTAGTTTATATGGCTAGGAGGGGAAGATAATAGTTAAGTCTAGACTTGAAAAGGTTAAGATTGTAGTAATTGGAGAAGCATCCTCTTGGGAATCTGTTCCACAGGGTAGTAGTTTGCAGGAAAAATCTGCTCAAGTAGAACTTGCTTCTCACCAATGGAATGCTGAGTGAATGTGAGTGGTTTTCTACTATGTAAGTGGCATGGCAGGTCCTAGCAGTGAAGGTTACACCTGGCAGAATCAAGGAATGTAGTTCGCCTGAGCACTTTCCATGGAAGTAGTGATCCAATCAAACCTAGACATCCTAATCTCTTGTATTATTTAAACCATAGCTGAGACAAGAAAAAGTGAATTCATTCTTTTCCAAAATGCATTAGTGCAAAGTAAACACAAACTATGTCAGGTGGACTTTGAACCTTGTTCATCAATTCCATTTTCTGCACTGTTAACCATTATGCCTCCTCTAGATCCCAATTAAAGAAAATACAATATTAAGTTTTATTTTCTAATACATTGAAAACCTATAATTAGCATAGACCATTTTCTGTTGGGAATCACATTTGAGCCGTTATCCTATCAGATTCTGTCGATATGAGTGAGAGGGATATAAATCTTATAATTTTTCGATACAATATATCGATATTATTATTATTTCTGGTTTCACTTCCAAAATATTTATACAGAGTTGATAATCTCAATCTTGATTCACACATACACACACATAAAAAAAAAATATTTACAAATAGCAGAAAATAGCTATGAGAAATATTTGCAAAGGAAGCAGTTTAATCAATAAAGAACTTTGTTTACATGACAAAACAAAAATGTTACTTTTTTATAAAAAAAAAAAAGGAATTTATTAGCTAGCTTAAGTGTATCATTGTGGAACTATAATTAAAAAGCTGATCTCATAGGCTATTACAACTCTAGTGAATTGAATCTGTAATGGGTGCTCAACACTAGTAGCCTTGTGCTAGATTGAACTAAGAAAATACTTTCAGGTCTTAAATAAAAGTGGGGTTTTGGAATAAGCAGTAGAGATTGGAAATGTTTATAAAATGCAATAAGAGTTGGGAGATCTACCGAGTGAGGAGGTGGAAAAAAACCTAAGTAATGGGTAGAGGATTTGCCAAGAATTCATTTATTTGAATGAAGGAATCATATAAAAATAAATATAAAATTATTTAAAGAGAATTTAAAGCTATTTTCTACTGTATCAAAATTTTTACTTTAAATTAACATAAACCATACAAAATGTCAATTTCTAATGTTCTTTAAAGATCTGTCATTCTTTTCTTGACTAATTGTCATGTGTTGTCATACATAGTCATAGAAGTGATGACAAAAAGGCATAAACCCTGCCAAAGTTTCACGTCTGTCAAGCACTCCAAATGTTCTTTTAAATTATTTCCAAAATAACAAGGAAAAATAGCATGTTACACAATTAAGATATTGTTTTGATTTGTTATTAATTTTTTTTAGAATTGAATGAATTTTAAATGTGAATGAAATTTTAGAATCTTTATCAAATCAGTTTTGCAATTCTAAATGATCATTTTCTTACAACTGAAAAATTTTCTCATAACTGAAATTTTTTCGAGGAAATTTACATGAAAATAAATAAGCTGGGGGTTGGAGCTGAAATTATTTTTTTAAATAAATGAGGAGAAAGGGAGTTGGAATTTTTTTTTTTTTTTTTTAAATAAATGAGGAGAAAGTACATTAAAGACATGAGAGTAATTTTTGCTGAGTTTTATTGATCCTGTAATACCAGTCAGTGTGCTGAAGTTTTTATAACATTTAAAAAGACAAATAAGACAGATATAACAATGCTTGTTTCTTCTTCATGAGAAATTTTATCATTCTCAGAATGTCCTGGAGCACCAAAATCCTCAAAACTGTAAAAGTCACAAGCATTAAAGCCATGCTTCACAAGATACACTGGTCATATCACATGTCACAGATGGAAGACTGTTATCCACCAATAAATTTACTATTTAGTTAACTATCCATCAATCAAAAAGACAGGAACACTAGAAAAATACTGCAAACATTCTTTAAAGGAAAAATTTAATTTCATATAAAATCAACAACATAAAATGCAAACAGGAAGATGTGGTAACATTCTTCAAATCATTTTGCCTTTTTCAAGAAAACTGAAGAACACGTGTTGAGAAATGACACCGCTGTAAATCCCAAGTTTTTTCATTCATTCTCATCTAATTCCTAAACCTTACCTCGTAGCCAGTATGATAGGACATGCTTGTCTTGTACTGGTCTCATCAGCTATCAGCAACACCTACACCAGAGATCTCATCAATTTACATTTGAGCTGGCTAGATGTAACTGTAAATTTTATGCTAACACTTTCTTTTCTTGCACTTCTCACTTGTGGAACTCATCTTCCAGCTTCTTGCTTTCCAGCCAACTTTAATCTGCAAAAATTTAAATGCAATGTCAATCACTATCTACTGTCCTCCTGATTGCTTTTTCCACCTCCCCTCATTATTAATGTTTCTGTTCCTAATTTTTCTATACCATGTAATCTCTTGTGTCTTAGTGGCTTTACATAGGATATACTGATTTAAAAAAAAAATGGAGAGAGGAAAAATGAAACTAACTAGAATGCAGAATTGTTAAAATACAAAATTGAAAGCAGTGTTTAAATAAGGCCTGGAAGATGGTTGGTTGGAGTGAATCAGAAGATAATGTTTGGACTTGACTGACCTTTTGATTACAGATAATATGGCCCTTTCCTACAAAAACAGAAAAGTAATAAAGATATTATTATGGTAAAGTTATTTAATGATGAGATTAGGAAAAATATATTTTCAAGATAGATTTTAATTGGCTGAAGGTGAATGACATAACAAGTGTTAGAGAAAAGGGCCTGGACCAATGAAATGATAGAGTAGCAATGCTGAAATTGGACAGTGGACTGACCAATCTAAATTTGATAAGAGTGTGGGTAGTAATTGATTGAGAGTTACAGATCATTAATCAGTCATTTCAAGCCCCAACAATCTCAAGGAATCTTCTATGAGAAGATACTTGATTTGAGCACTTCTACACTTGTCACTGGAAGCCATGACCATCAGATAAACCCCTAACCCCCTTCCTCAACCACTCTGGTGAGATGAATTTATCATGTGGAGAGTAATGTTTTTCTACTGAAGAATTTCTGGTTACAGAACAATCAAGTTGATGAAGATTGAAGACCAACTTTGGTTGCAGACCTGACACCATATTTTCCTGTCTATTCTAAGTCAACTACTGATCTAATGAACCAGTCAAGACTGACCATATGAGAACTGTTTAAGAATGGTAAATGCTAAAATTTGTTACCCTAATTGTTTTGTCCATTTTGTAAATCAGTTTCATTTTAATGTGACCAGATTCATTTAGGTCAGATATTTCAACCAATATCACCAATGTGGGTGGGAAGACTCAGTGTGGTGATCACGATCACAACTACCTTAAAACTTATATTTTTATCATCAATCATGAGTCCCATAACTCATTAGAGTTTTGGGGGTAACACATACACTGCAGTCGTAGTAGAAGTGGTTTGTCTTGGACAAGATATCCTCTCCAGGCTGGTTTGAATTCAGAGTTTTCCTTCTACTAGATCAGAAGGTTAGAAAACCTAGTCTGTTCTACTGTTTACTCATAGCTTTAGAAGAATTGGATTCATGCCTTTCCCAAGGGTATTAGTACATAAGTAAATGTAATTCAACTGGAATTCTGACTCAGCTCTCAGATTCCTCAATTCAAGTTGCAATCGATTACTCCACCACGCATCCATAGAGAAAGACACCTAGTTATAAAAATAAAGAAGCCCCACTGCTTATATTACAGTATAATGTTATTTTATTATTAGGGTGTGTGGGTGGTGTAATGGATAATGGCTCAGAATGAGAAATTGGAAAGTTGAGATCTGTAGTTTAGGGGAACAACAACTGAATTCAAAATTGTGTGTGACCCTGGGACCTAATCATAGTTTACTCTTTGGCAAGTCAAAGCAACCAGATCAACTGCAGGATGTGGTCAATGGCAGAATCTAATAGAGCAGATCTGTGACATCAAACTGCAATGGTGTCATACAAAAAGAACCTCCTTCATATTGGACACTAGACGAGATCTAATTATTAAGAGTCAGATGGAAACTGAAAGGAACACAGTAATGCATTATGTTTCCTAATATATACCCAACTGAAACTCCTATGAAGACACATGAGCAAAGCTTGCTAACCTGTAGTGTACCAAAAAGTCCTCAGTCCAACTAAGAAGGTATTCCAAAATATATTTTTTATACTCATTTGGTCAGGTTCCAGTTGAATTCATTACATTCACTTATGTGCTAATACCCTTGGGAAAGGCATGAAGCCAATTCTCCTCCAGCTATGGGTAAATAGCAGGACAGACTGGGTTCTCTAGCCTTGGGTGGCAACTGATCTGGTAGAAGCAAAACTTTGAATTCAAACCAGCCTGGAGAGGATATCTTGTCCTGCAGCTGCAATGTCTGTGTTACCCCCACAACTGATGAGATATAGGACTCATGATCATGATTGATGATAAAAATATAAGTTTTAAGTTAGTTGTGATCATGATCACCACATTGAGTTTTCCCACCCACATTTCGATCTGAGGAGATCTTTTGGTGATATTGCTTGATATATCTGACATAAATGAATCTGGTCACATTAAAATGAAACTGATTTGCAAAATAGACAAAACAATTAGGCTAACAAATTTTAGCAGGCTAAGAACTTTTTAACATCACCTCATAAATTCTTTTTAATTCAATAATCCTGAGAAAAAAAATGTTTCTCCATGACCAATCTTCTTTTTTTAATGCATATATTGTTCCATAAACAAATTGACAATGCAAAGGAAATAAGATGAGAAACCCAAACAAAAGCAATGAAATGTATAACATTTCTTAAGAACGTGAAGATATAGATACAACATGGAAATGAAGATTAACTTTGTGTCTCTCTCTCTATTTGTAGAGAGACTGGCAGTGCCAAGATTTTACATAGACCAGCAGATAAAAATGCCAATCAAATTGTAAGAAAACAAAAATGCTAACGATCTGATTTGTTGAAAACCAACTGAGCAAATAAAAAAATAAATCCACTGTTTGTTCAGGTTAACAGTTTTGGCTCATATGGAATTTGTTCTTTTTCTCTTTGAGAAGCTGAATTATCACTGAACATTCTTAAGGCTTCAGGCTCCTTTAAACTTGAAATTCTATCCATGGAGAGTTTTGCCTAAAAAATCCCCTATAAGCAATCCTGAAATCAAATGTTTTCATCATTCCATGATTTATTCATCTTTATGTTTTTAACAATTTGTGTGTTTTTTTACTTTCAGTGTCCCCCCCCCCTTGCGTATCAGTTTTGCTTTTATCACCTGTCTTGTGGTGAAAGGATTAAAAAAGAAAATTCTTCACCCTGATTGTTTTAAATCTAAGGTAATGTAATGGCTGTTAGCAAAGAAAATGTAATCAAAACACAAAGATCAAATTTCAGCTGATCTTGAACCGTATGGCTACTTTGACCAATATTGAATTATCTGTATGTCTTTTTCAATACTGAACTGTGTGGCTATTTCAATATTGAATTTTCTGTATGGCAATCAATATTTGAACTGACAATTTTTCCTTCATTCTTCCTCTTAAGTGAAATGATACAATCATAAAATATTACTGTAGGTCAGTTGCTGGTTGTTCTGATATTAAGTACTTCCATGTTTGATTCCAATGGTTGGATAAAAAACAATAAGGATGCAGATAACAGTCCAAAAATATATAAAATGCTTTCAAGTAAAATTGATAGACCAAAGAATATATTGATTAAAATGCTTTTTATTAACAAAAAAATAAATAAAAATATTTGAGGCTCTTCACAACAAATGATGGGAACCAACTATCAATAAAATTTGTTTTAATTTCAGTGCATGTGTTAAAATACCTTTGAATCAGAAGTCATATGACACAATTTATTCTATCATCAGATTTTGTGAACTCATGTTCTTTTCAACTCCCCAAATTTCAACTCTGCTCTAATCTCTTTCTTGACTTCTACGTTCTTTAAAAATAGCCAACAATGGTCAAAATAATTTGGAACATGACACACAATTCTGGCAAGATCTTTTACAAGTTTCCTCCTGACATTAAACATGTTAATCAATCCCCCAAAATTATTAGTCATTCCTTGTCACTTCTATTTAATAAAAACCTGTTTAAACAACAAAGATGAAAATAAGTTTAACTCATCTATCAAATCATGAAAATATTTAATCTTAGGTCACATCATACATCAGGTGAAAGAAAGATGGAAGCAACAATTGGCAAACACTTCAGAAATCCTGCAGAATATATAGGTTATGAAAAAAAAAAAAAAAGAAAAAAAAAAGAAAAGGGTTTTTGCATTTATTCTTCCTCATTTGATTTGCAATTTACCAAAAATGAATAATTTCTCTTCGCAGAAATTAATTAAGGAGAGATGACTGATGTATTAGAAGAATATTAAAAAAAAAAAAACAAAAAAAAAAAAAAAAAACAATTTTTAAATTATCCAACTGATTACAATGTAACCTCATGCTTGACATAATCATAAATATAATCATTATATAGCAGAGAGTGTGATTGCTTATTCAGTTAAGTGAATTCCTTTGTAGTGAAACTCATCAATTTCTTTATTGTGCAAAGCTTCCAAGTTGGATTAATCAGACTTTTATTTACAGCACGGATGATAGGAGATATTGTAATTGCACATTTATAAATCTACTATTTGACTATGCAGTAATCATTGCTACTACATCTAGTCTGGTGCTTTGGCTATATATCCCGAGATTCTCAACAAAATCTAAAGAAAAGTCTGTAATATTATCATTCCTGACCTGGCATCTGAATTTCAGTTGCTTTCCCACCAATGTGGCTTTCCGCTGTTCTTTCTATATTTTCATGGCAATTGTTCTAATGAGCTTTCCTCCTTGGTATCTCAGAATTTAAGTGTGCTACTATTTTGGCAACTAGGTCTCACTGTTCTACTGTTGAAGTAGCTAGATGTAACCATAAGTACTGTTCTAATAGTTTTTTCTTTGCACTTCTCACCTGTGGAACTCTTCTGCTTCCTTACTTCCCTGACACCAATGATCTTAGTAAATTTCAATGCAATTCCAATTATCATAGTAAATTTTAATTACCATCTTCCGGATTCCTAATTATTTTACTGTCCTTTCTACATTTATTCTCTTCCAGGAATCCCTTGACAGAAATGCCAGTCCACATGTAAATAATCCCATCGTTTCTATGAGCACAGTGCTAATAAATGAATTAAGATGTTCTATGTAAAATTTTATATAACATATTACTAATCCTTGATTACTACTTCCACTTTGTCTAAATACACAAAAATTGTAGCCTTATGCCAGATTAATATAAGCTCAGCAAATATCATTGTTGATTTTATTTATATTTCCTTTTATCATTTGGAATACAGAAGAAATTAAAAAAAATTATCTTTTGATGAAATTTAAAAAATGATTTTAAAAACATCTCCAAATGTCCTATAGTAGTTTGAACATTTTATAGACTAACAACTGTCATAGGATAATTGTAGTAGTAGTTGTATTTAGGAAAAGAGAATTAAAAAATATTGCCATTATTCCTGCAAATGAATAGAGGATGAAAAATGTAAAAAAAAAGAAAGGATTTAAATTAAATCAAAATTGAAAGAAAAAAAATCATATTCTCAATATTTGATAAGGATTGTAACATTTTTAAACACACGACATGCACTAAAAACTATTATGGGACAGCAGTAGCATCATTATAATTATTATTATAATGATAGTAGTAATAACATAAGTATCATTATGATGTCTACTAGTAGTAGCAGCATCATTATGATGACTGTAGTAGCATTATTATTACAGTGAGAGTAATAGTAGTAGCATTATTATTACAGTGATAGTAATAGTAGTAGCATTATTATTACAGTGATAGTAATAATAGTAGCATTATTATTACAATGATAGTAATAATAGTAGCATTATTATTACAATGATAGTAATAATAGTAGCATTATTATTATGATGATAGCAGTAGTAAGAGCAAGATGATGATAATGATAGTATCATTATGGTTGTAATAGCAGGAGCATTATTATTATTATTATTGTAGTGGAGGTAGAAGTAGTATTATTAATGTGGTGGTAGTAGCAGTAGTTGTGGTAACATTATTATTATTATTATTATTATTATTATTGTGGTGGTAGCTGTAATAAAGAAAAAGAGAATTTTAAAAAAAAATCGCCTTTATTTTTACACAGGCAATGAGTATATGAAATATGAGAGAAAAGTAAAAAAAAAAATTAAATGAAGCCAAAATTGGAGGAAAGAAAAAAAATAAAGGAAAAAAAAAAATGTTTGAAAGACAAAGTTCGAATATTTAATAAATGTTCTGATGGATTTTTCTATTTGCCCAGAGCTGTCCAAAGACCTAAACATTCCGTTTATTAAATATCCATATCTTTTGTCAGTGGACAGGGTTGCCATGTCTAACCAATATTCAATATAAATTAGTTGGAGTTTATGCTCCTACCCTTAGTGGACATTGCCACCCACCCATTATCTAAATTGATTTTTTATTTTACAAGCCTTTACTTCCTACTCCCATGGGGTTCCAGAAGGTTTACAGCCCTTCCAGGCATTGTCTCTCAAGGGTGACCTGCTCTGTTTGAACTTTCTGTTGTCTCCTGGGTTCCTCAAGTTTTTAAGACCCCCAATAACAAAGGCATTGGATGTCAGTTGCACAGACATGACTCTTGTCAGTAATAAGAGCCATGATTGTCACAGATGCCCATTTGGCATTGGGGTGGAAAAAAGAAATAAAATGGCGAAGGTGGGGCTACTGAGAAGAAATTGGACATAATGTCTGGATTTCAAAATTGTTAAGCAAGCAGAATAGATTGGAAATAAAGAAATAATTTCCAATGAGATTTGAACTTAGATCCATTATCTTTGCAAGTCTGTCTGACACGAGTAATCCCTTGCACATTAGGTAGCTAGAATATTTAGATTTAACCGGAAAGCTTCATGTTTTCATAATCTGATTTTGGCAATCTTAAAGTCTGCAAAAAAAAAAAAAAATAAAAAATAAAAAAAAAAATACAGTGTGTCAAAAGGACATTTTCTTTTTTTTCCCCCCTGACATCACTATTATTTTAACTACTTTCACTTCTTCGCAATATTTGTTATAAAAACCAATGATCATAATTTTAATAAAACCTAAACACATGAGGAAAGTGAATTTATACATTATTTTGTTTTTGAAAATTTACAACAAAAATATTAAGCACAGATGAAGAGGAGACTTGAGGCAACAGAGATGTGATTCTACAGAAGGATGCTGAGAATGCTATGAACGGATCATGTGAGTAATGAGTGAGTTTTAAGGAAAATGGAAACAAAAAGAACCATTTAGAACCATAAATACTTTCTAAGATTCTAAGACACATAATGAGGAAAGAAGGATTGGAAAATTTGACATTCACAGGACATATTGAGGACAATAGGGAGATAGGGAAACATCGAGTAGCATACCTAACAAGCTTGTGTAAATCGCAGAACATGGATGGAGAGGGATAGTAAAAAGAAAAACACTGCCAAGAGCTACACTTTTCACTGTCAATGTTCTTTACTTTAAATATTATTTCTTTTAATTTTCCCTGACTTGCTTTGTCTTTTCTTTCATCTTTGCCATCACTTTTTTTTTTTTTTTTATTATACTTTATCTCTTCCTCCATGACTGAACTGATTTAAAAGCAATACTTTTCATTTTCTTTCATATCCACTTTTTTTTTCTCATTCTTCTAAATTTTCTTTCATCCCTTCATTTATTTATAATTTCTTTACTTTTTTCTCTTTTGAATAAAAGTATTTAAAATTTTACTTGAAGCAAAAAGACAGAAGCTGAAATTAGAAAAGAAATTACATGTTTACCAAAGCTTTATTTTTTAGAAAGTAATTTAAATCTGTTTATCATTTTCTTTTTACTCTTGCTAATTGTCCATTAAATGTCAGACAATCCCATCATGCATCTGGGCATTGTTGTTGAAATACACAACACAATTATTGGTTACAACAATCTTGATAAAAGTTTTTGGACGATTGCATTATTTCAAATATTGAAGGTTTTTCTTTTATCTGAATTTCAAGGTGGTAATTATTTCTAAGAATATGCTTGAATAGGTTTATTTTTAAATTATTCATGAAAACAGTTTCTTGCATGGATAAAAAGGGACAAAAAAAATTTGATGACAATTCTTATTTTTGTATTACAGTAATGTGGAAATTCTTTATTTCATGTATATTTCTTTAAAAATAAATAAAACCTTATTTATTTTCAGAACACAATTTAATTACTGTTCTAATAAACTTAAAATATTTTTCAACCTCTAAAAATATAATTTTAATCTATATAAAAATATTAATGTTCTAAAATTCAGAGTAATAAAATTATTATTCAGCTTATTTGTATGTATGCCCTTTGTACTTTACAAATAAGACAATACTTGAAAAGTTTAGCTCAACCAACACTACAAAAGACTGGATGAGGGTCTCAGGGATTTTATTTCTTAAGATCTTCCAACACTCTTTCTAGCTTAACTTAATTATTTTTATTATTAATTTTATAAGTATAAATTTATATTTTTGTATAAAATGGCCATATACCATCAGTAGTTGCAGAAATAAATAAGTAAAAATAATAATGGTATATTGTCAATGACTAAGTAATTTCCTTCTAGTATATATGATTAGGGAGGCACAGAGGAGTAATGGATAGTGGCTCGGATTGAGGAATCAGAGAGCCAAGTTCAAATTCCAGTTGAATCCATTACATTCACTTATGTGTTAATACCCTTGGGAAAGGTATGAATTGGCTTCCTCACCCCCCACTCAAGATATGGGTAAATAGCAGGACAGACCAGGTTCTATATCTTTGGATGGCAAGTGGTCTACTGCAGGAAAAAAAAAAATCTGGCTCGTCAGTCATATATCGAAAGATACATGATCCCCTAAGCATGTATAGCACATAATTGACTAGTATATGATTAGGATATGCTATACAAAATCATCCTAGGAATTCTCTTGTATAGACCACATTATAAATGAGTGCAAAATAGCTACAAACAAGAAATAGACCAATTTGAAAACCCCATAACTACCAACAAAATGAGAAAGGTGAAATGGTATGGCCATTAAAAAAAAAATCTTTCGTTATCATAAAAGTTCCATAAGCAAAAGAAGAGGCAGTGGGAAAAATGGACTGACAATATCACTGAATTGAACAGAAGATCATTACAGTAATTCAGACATTGTCATGCAACTGAAACATTTGAAGGGAGCTGAGCAACCATACTACAACTACACCCAGTCATGGGGCTGATGAAGATATGGACGTGAGGTGACACAGTTCAAAGCCTAATAAATAAATAGTAAAATAAAAGTGAGTAAGAGGATTTTATATATATATATATATATATATATATATTTAGTTTATGCAAACTTAGGTAATCCGTATAGGTAGACCCGAGGAGGAGGATGATCCAGAGCCCTGTTAAAGGGGTTATGGTGAAATAATTTATTACATGGAACCTTAATGTGGTCTGTTTTTATATATATATATATATATATATATATATATATATATGTGTGTGTGTGTGTGTGTGTAAATTTGTACTTAAATTATTTTGGATTGGGATTGATTTATGTGTTATATGTTTGGAATAGATCACCTCACATCCATGAACTTGCCTGACTTTTCTGCTAACCTGATCAATATTCATGATCAATATTTACTTGATATTCATATCAAAAATTTTGAAAAATCAATAACATTTTTGCTCTTGTATATAAATACTTGTCACAAAATAAAATCCTTATATTTGCCTTGATAAAGGTCCTCAGAGACGAAACGTGTTGGTTATGTTTGCATTTTGTTTTTTTCATATTGTCCTTTTACAAATATACTCTATCCGAAATTTTATATATATATATATATATATATATATATATATATATATATATATATGTATGTACACACACACACACAAGTACAGGGTTGGCACAGATGGAATAAAATTCTGATAAATGAAAACACTATTCTTAAAAGAGTGCTCAATATTAAGTAGGGCAAATAATATTTATTCAAAATTATAACATATGCATGTTATAAAATCTCTACAAAAATTGCAATTTTTTTTTAATGCTACTGGTGTCTTATCAAGTGATAGTGTTGATTGCAAAATGAAGATTTTTTTTATAAAAAAAACAAACCTTATAACGCACACACACACACATATATAACAAAAATTATTTTACACTAAAATAAATAAATAAAACATGGTTTATCAGTGTCGTAATGGCTAGTAATACCCATAAATATTCCAGTAATCTCTGGTAGAGCATTTACATATTCTAATCTTAGTCAGCAGAGTCAATCCATATTTATGGGTAGTATACAAATGAAAAAGAATCGGTTTTTCCATCTTTAGTCCAAGTGACCAATCTACTCATGTTATTATTTACAGTCAGATTAATGCCTTCACTCTTGTTGGTATCAAGTTTCAGTCATTGTACCATCAGACCTTTTTAGGGGTATTGATTTAGGTACTCTTTAAGGTATTTTCCCCTTTAGGGCACAATGGTTGAAACATTGTAATAATAACAAAGATCAGGATATTAGTCTGACTATAAATAATGATAATTTCTCATCTCAGAAATTCAGGCAGAAACTACTTGTTATATAGTGTGCAGCAGAAATACCTCCGACATAATGGTAAGACATTAGCTAAATGAAGACACCATTGCCACTAATGTCTTACCATTATGTGTAGGATATTTCTGCCACATTCCATATAAATGATAATATAAATTAAATAATAGCATACAGATGTGAATTATATATGCATACAAGTGTGAAATAAACTCTCTCAAAAATAAGTGCCCCTTGGTCAAGAATTTAATTTGAGAATTTCTTTGTATGGTCCAGTTAAGCACTGATATATTAGGTTGGTGCAAAAATAATGACGTAATAATGTCGTTTTTTGACGTTAAAAAATAAGTCAAAAAACGACATTATTACGTCATTATTTTTGCACCAACCTAATAGAATGGTAGCAGTCAGTTAAATCCATGTAAAGCTAAATCAATTCCTCTTGAATTTTTCCAGGTCAGAGATTTTTTTGCTTTGGCAAAGTTTAGTCCTGTCATTTAATATCCCGTGAAATGATACTGAAATGTCTGGTTTCTTAACATCCATTAAGATCAGATATTGGCACTGACCAAAGATAGTTAATAAGTCTCCAGCTATTTCTTTACACTTCACTAAATTCTTCAGTCTTTGAATTCATTCTATGTCAGATGATCAAACTGGAATCATTAAAGTGTTTCAGTTTTGTATAGATTTCAATTTCATTATTTGCACCTGTAAACTCTTTATTTAACTGATATTTGTATTTAAGCTGCTGAATTTTAATTAATGATGGCCTTTAAATATTATCCATTTTAAATAATTGTTTTTTTAAATATTTAACTTTTTCCTTTACAAAATTTTGAGAAAAATCAAGTAAATTGCACAAAAATATTCAACAGAAATATTCTAAAACTTGTCTTAGCAGCACTTAAAATGTGCTACCAATTATAACAGAAAAATTGCCTGTATAATACAAACACCAACAGTCTCTACCTGCAGTTGCAGAGTAAAGCTCAAATGCTTACTCGTTGGTAACTGCATATAAACCAACATAATATACAAGGTTACTGTGAAATCCAAAATAAGCCCAGAAAAATAACAGAAACACCTTAGAAATTATTGCTACTGTTAATATTTATTAATCTGAGTTGAGTCTGGGAGATAACCAGAAAAAAGGTGATAGGTACAGTGGGTAGCCATAATTGTTATTACAGGCAAACTCTGCTTTACACAATTTAGCCATCTTTCTTTTCAATCAAGTGAGACAAATTTATGTTAAGTGATTAGTAAAAAATATAGGAATAATTACAGTGAATCGGCTTCTTTTCAGATAAACAAAACTTATAAAAATGTTTTAAAATCTTTTAGCTTTACTAATTTTTTTTTTTTTTATATCATGCATAAAATTGTCTTTCATTACAAATCTATGATGAAAGTTGTTGAGATTAGATTTTTCTTAATCAGAAACAACATACAAGAACTTTAAAAGAATTATTTATATGCACATTTTTATTAGATGGCCATTGTTGGGAATTGCCTGAAAACAATTGAACCTGGACTAGTGAATAAAATTGGGTAGACAGAACTGTTTGGAAGCAGTCAGTGGTTGAGCTAGCACAATGTCATAAGGCATTGTGACCAAGTGCAAGTATAGTGGTCTTGTTCAACCACTGATCAAGCAAGATAATGTGCTCTCTCTCCTAGAAACTGTAACTAACATTTGCTCAGCTTAGTTGCAGCATGAACTACAAGGTTGGATATAAAGAAGTTGAATAAACACAAATGTGTCTGCATAGGTGTCTGTAAAAAAGATTGGCAAGCCCCCTTAGTAGTCAGTCCTAAATCAGCAGCCAGTCATTACTTTTCACAGAAAGAAAATAATAATAATCTGATCTTCAACTGTACAACTAGATCGTATTGGCTTAACAGTTATAAACAAGATTAGAGAAACAATCAATTTTATATTTTACTGTACACTTACAATTTTATACTTTACTAATTTACTCTTTTTTTTATGAATGATTCATTGTAATTATATATATATATATATATATATATATATATATATATATATATATATATATAGGTTGTGGTGGTGACTGAACCAGACTTTCCTAGAAATTTCCAGAAGTTATCTTCTGGTAATTGAATAATGAAGTGTATGAAACAGGAAATGCCACCAGTTCTCTGAATCACAGAAAATGAATTTCGAGTTGATTGATGTAACATATTGGGAGGTAGTGGAGGTGCGTGTACTAAAATTTACTCTCAATATTCATTTCCCCGAGGTTAAACCTTGATTTGTGCATCTCCCCACAATTTTCTAATCTTTCACTTGTCCCAAATATTTCATTCATAGCCATCTTCTCTCTTATTTTTTCTCTAAAAAACTTTTCCCCACCCATTCCATACCCCCCACATCTTCCTTCCTCATTCTCGTCTTTCTTATAAATCTCCATACTGGTGACACTCATTAACCCTTGCCTGTAAACCAAAAATGACGCTGTCATCTATTGTTAGTATTTCCCTGGGAAAAAAATGTCATTTCAGGGTTCATAACCCACCAATTGGTAATCACCCTACTTTAATATGTAATTACCAGCAATCAAGATTCTCAATATCACTGCTCCAGCACTCACCATCGTCTCAAAGACTAATATTTTCATGGAATTATACAAGATTCCCTGTTTTTCTCGACAGTTGTTGAAAGCAGTGAGTTGTCCCCTCTCAAATCATCGTTCCTTTCCTAGCTTCAAGGCACCAGCATAATGTCCGAACAACTCACAACCAATTCACATCAGATAAAATGTTAAAACCTGACACCAGAAATCGGTTGAACATTTATTGACATGGAATTGTTCTATTTGCTTCAAGCTTGAAAGTTGCCCAGGATCAAGAAGCCATGCAAATAAAAAAAGCATAGCCAAACCTAGAAATAAATTATTTGACAGGAATGTCCAGAGCTACACTATCACTAAAACAAATTGGCATGGCTCCTCTGAGAGCAGCATCAGTTCTTTTTATGAAACTTACCAGAATTTCCTTTCATTCTTTAGAAAATGGAACAAACCTAAGTGTGTGTGTGTGTGGGGGGGTTATTATCTAGCATTAAAATTTTCTAAAAGAAAATAATGAATAAAAACATTTTAAAAAAATAGAAATAACAAACTGTCCCCTAAGCAAGCCACCATTAAATCCTCAAATTCATTTTTTAAATAAATAGTTAAGCATTTTATCACAATTTCAAAAACTGAAAATTATTAATTCTGTATATAACAGCTGTGTTCTATAAGTTCTATTCTTGTTCTTTTCTATTAAATTCTATTCTAACAGCTGTGTTCTATAAGTTCTATTCTTGTTCTTTTCTATTAAATTCTATTCTAACAGCTGTGTTCTATAAGTTCTATTCTTGTTCTTTTCTATTAAATTCTATTCTAACAGCTGTGTTCTATAAGTTCTATTCTAGCATTAACTCCTGATGTCTAGAGCTAATAATTATATATCCTTCATATCCTCATACTATACACTTCTTATCTCCTTCCTTTATGCTCTTATAACAAATTCATTCAGCAATCTTCTAGTTTGAGAGTCTCTTAGGTTTTGTATTGAGTAATCAAAAGTATAAAAAAAAAAATCACTTCTTGATTTTTAATGCTTTACTGTAGTAAAATAAGCAGGAATGTTTAATGTTACATCTTGACTTCAGTCACTTTCCCACCGCCATGATGTGGCTTCCCTCTGTCTTTTCTAGAAATATTTTCATGACAATTGTTCTAATGAGCTTTCCTACTTTGTACCTCAACTGCATGTATTTAAATATACTACTACATTTGGCAACTAGGTTTCATTATTTTACTGTTGAAATAGATTTAATTGTAAGTTCTATTTTAATAATTTCTTTTCTTGTATGAGGAACTCTTCTGGGTTTTTTTTGCTGTCCTGCTACCTACAATCTTAGAAAATTTCAATCTTTTGTCTTTCTTGAATCCTGTTTTTTATTTTACTTTCTCCTCATTAAAATCTCTTCATTCTCTTTCTCTCTCAGTAATCCCTGACATCTAAGTGATATTATCACCTTACCTGGAGTAAAATGGTTAAAAAAAAAAAAAATCATATCTCTATTATGCCTGTAATGCTTTCATTAATTTCTTACTATTGACAATCCCTTTCTTCATAATTGTTAGTGTATTCCCATAAAAAGTCATTAGAAAAGTACCTGATGATTGTCACATTTTTGCAAAAGATCATCTCTTCACTTTGCGGTATTTTTTGTAATTTTCACTCAGAATTTTATTACTGCCAACATTTATACCAAAGCTAACATTCTGCTATGAACCCATAAGCGATTCTTAAGCCTAGCTTCACTTTTACAAACTCTCTTACTCATGTGGCAAACAAAGATTATCTGTATTGCCTATGTTGGAAACTTGTCTGTCCCTGTGTAAAATCATGTGATGCTTGAATTCCACAACAGACTTACAAACCCTGTCACAACTCGCACAAGTAACCTGTAGGCAGGGTTGCAGCCACAGAGGTTTGCACCTAACCTTTCTGGTGTGATCTCACATAATGTTCTTTATAATTTTCAGTATATTCCCATAAAAAAAATCATTAGCAATGTACATGCATACATACAAGGTAAGGGTTATGCATATATTAGCTCTATATATATATATATATATATGATCAGTAATTTCTAGTTTAAATCCTCTAAAATAATGCAAATTCTTGCCAGTAGTAATTGTTGTTGCCCAAACCAACTAAATTCACCAAAAATAATCCATATTGTTACAAAGAGGACAACATCCTCTCCAGCAAACTGTAGCAGGTCTTTGAGACATCAAATATTGGCCAGTTTGAAGAATTTGTATACATTGCGATGTTCATGTGTACAGGTTTAAAAAATGCCTATTTCCTTTGCACAGTGATGACAATCCTTTTTGTTTTCCTAATTTTCAATGCATTTCAATTATACTTACAATAACCTTAAAACTATCAGAAATGTTTGCCTTTATTGCTGACCACTGACAATCCTTTTCATCAATTTTTATCACCTTCCTGGCAGAAATATTACTGTAAAAGAAAATTCTAAAGCTAAGTAGTAATGGTGGCAGAGTAGCAGTAATGTCAATGAGCAATAATAAGAAAAACCCAAATTCTGCCTGCTTATAGTGGGTTTAATATGCAGTCAAATGTGAAATGCAATGGTTTCATTTTTTCTTACTACAAGTATTTGCTGTGTCATTGTATATGTAATGATTATAGAAAGAATAAAAGTTTTGATTTGTTTAGTAAATGCTAATGATGGTATCACTGGTAATATAAAGATATTAATGATAAAAGATTATGCACTGGTCTAAAGCAGATGTTTGGTGATACCTGCAGCCAATACCTTGATTGTATGCCCCCTAAAACTCAAGTAGGGAAGCCTATAATGTGAGAAAGGAAGATATTTTAAACATAAAAACAGATGGCATATGAAATAAACACTTTATTTAAGTTAAATATAATTGATTTGGTTTGGTTCATGGCATATCAACCTCAATGGGTTATTTAATGCAGACAAGATTTTTATTGCTGGTAACATTTTTTCCCCCCCCCCCCCAAAATGTACTGCTGGTATTGCTGATAATTTCTTCTATCAAAAATGGTATTTTTTTTTCCCAAAATCTATTGCTGGTAATAATTTTTTCCAAAAATGTATTATTGGTATTAAAACCTATTTTTACACTTTCATAGTGTTTTAACCCCAGTTTGGGGGCTAACTATTTGGCCATAGCTGGTGCCCTAACAGGTGCTACCACCCTAGGTCAGAGTGGACCTGGGAACACCAGCAATTAAGAGGTGGTTCCACACTCCTGAAAACCTACCGATCAGAGGCCTTGCTGTTGGATGTAGTTTATTGTCTTACTCAGGATGCGGATGTAATTTATCATCTTACCCAGGACGAAATTAAATATAAATTAAATTTTAATTTCATTCTTTGATTGGATGCCCTCTGGATATAGATGCCCAAGGTCATTGCACTCTCTGCCCCCTTCCCTTCTGCACACTATTGGTCTAAGGTGACTACACTGATCCAGCTTTGGTATATATGAAGAGCTGTGATGGAGGAACATTTCATGGCTAGTGCAGGATGAAAATTTACTCAAAACATAAATAAAAAAAATTGGGGTGGGGGTAAAGAAACTTTCTACCTACACCCCACAATAAGGAGTGTAATTACCTGTGTAAAATTGTGATTACTGCCAAATAAATCAAATTACTCTCTACAAAAATTACTTCCAATGGGATATTTTATTGCAAGAGTTCTGATAACTTGGCAGTAAAAGTTGCTCTTGCCAATTCCATACCCAGATAAATGATTGTTTTGAATCTTACATACTTTAGTGTTGGCACCAAAACAAATAGATACAATGTAAGTGAAACGTTTCCTCGCCAAGAAAGGTGTTTCAAACTTAAGAGCCGATGAATGAAGTCATTAGACAAAGTGGACTGACAACTCGTGGTTCCTGTTTGCCAATATTAGGATACTGGCACAGTCTCCAGAATTTAATGAAACATCCTAGACATCAACAATCAATCAAAATCCATTTCTAAAAAAAATTTTCAGTAACTGAGTTTATACACCTATAAATACATATACACAAAGGTTTGAAGAATCTTTGCACTTAAAGAAATTAATACTTTGGAATTTTTTTTTATCTTCAAACAATTTTTATTTGTTCATATATTTATTTTTTTAAAGTATAACTGAAAAATATTACTTTTTCTCCCTTGATGTTCTTATATACTGTCAATATCAATGTGAAACTTCATGTCAACAAA
>OZ010580.1:60688926-60708926 GCA_963932145.1 Acanthosepion lycidas
TATGGGTTGTCCAGACTGTGTAAAATGAGAATGCATTAATCTAATGCATTCAAACTCAGATTTCAAACCATTTCAAACTCAGTCAAATTATGTCTTTTTGTGTGTGTGTGTGTGTGTGTGTGTGTGTGTGAGAGTGAGAGAGAGAAGATTAAATGACACAAGCACATGTAAGTTACTCATGGACAATGCAGGATTCTTATAAAGAAGAAGCTAAAATAAAATTAGTTAAGAAAATGTATTAAACTATAAAGACTAAAGTAACAGCAGGAATGCAGAAAATGAGCAAGAATCTGGATATTGTGAAAGTAGGAAAGAAAGAAAAATATTTTAAAGCTTCTCTTGATTATTTAAAGTAAAAGAATCATTTTATTTTGTTCTTTTAATTTTATTTGATGTTTAACATATGGGACAATCTGTTGGAAATTTTGCTTTGGGAAAAAAAAAAAGAAAAAGAAAAAAAACAAGAAAGAAAAAAAAACAAGAAAGAAAATTCTTTTTAACTTTACGAACAGTGTCATTTCATTGCCACATTTTCACTTACAAGCTCCGCTCATCCATAAATGGAACCTTTCTTTGCCAGCCCCACTTCTTTAATATTCAATCCCTGAACTTAATATCCAAAAACATACAATTTTATTTAAATAAAGAAAGAAAAAATACAGAAAATATCCAAATTGCAAATATTCTCTTGTATAAACTACAGCAACAAACACAGATGTTTTCAAAATGTTAATAAGTTTGCAAGTTATAATTTATTGGCTCATGAATGGGTCAACTGAAAATGTTATGATAAGAAGCCATAAAAAAAAAATGAAGAAAATAGTAAAACAAAATGAAACCAAAAGAACATAGTACTAATAAAAAATAGTTCAGATCAAAATTTTACAATAGTAGTAGTACAGGAGGCCCACTGGAGTAATGGATAGCAGCTCGATTTGAGAAGGAGGCATGGTGGGGTAATATAGATAATGGCTCGGATTGAGAAATCAGAGAGCCGAGTTCGAATTCTAGTCAGATTTATTACATTCACTTACGTGCTAATACCCTTGGGAAAGGTATGAATCCTCTTCTTCCCCACCAGCTAGGGGTAAATAGCAGGACAGACCATGTTCAATAGCCTTGGATGGCAACTGGTCTACTGCAGAAAGAAATGTCAACCTACTGTGAGAAAAAAATCTGCCTCGTCAGTCATGTATCAAAAGATACATGATCGCTTGAGCAGTACTATTACCATGAAGTAGTCAACAATCTAGTATGGAATAAAGTCAAAAAGATTGTGGCAGACAGAAGATACTGTTTAATTGGTTCGGTTTGTTTTGTTTTATGGCATATCAACACCTCAATGGGTTATTTAATGCTGACAAGATTTTTATTGCTGGTAATTTTTATTTTTTCTTCAAAAGTGTATTGTTGGTAAAATCTTTTTTTTTTTTTGGTAATATTTTTTGTTTTTAAAATGTATTGCTGGTAATAAATATTTTCCTTCAAAAATTCATTGCTGGTATTAAAACTTATTTTTATACTTTCATAGCATTTTGACCCCAGTTTGGGGTTAACTATTTGCCCATAGCTGGGACTCTAACAGGTGTTACCAAACTGGGTCAAAGGGAACCTGAAAACACCAGCAATTAAGAGGTGGTTCCACGCTCCTTAAAACCTCCTGATCAGAGGCCTTACTGTTGGATGTAGTTTATCGTCTTACCCAGGATGTGCATGTATTTTATCATCATACCCAGGATGGAATACTGCTTAAAAAACAATAAAAATACTGAATAAATTTAATAAAATATATGTTGTAATTAAAATATTTTGTTTCTGTGACCCTCAAAACAATTTATTTTAAAATTAATTTGAAATAACTTGGTTAAAGGCTCATGAACAAAAATGATTAAAAATAATATATATTTAAAATGAAAATACTTCCTGAGACTTGTAAAACCACTGAAATAATTAACAACTTGAAAATTAGGTGAAAAAAAAAAAAAATCCTTAGGTATTTGACATAATGTAATAGTCTAGAAACTGGTGAAAATTCTTGCAGTCAATAATCATGCTTTTTATTTCAACAACAATGCCCAGATGCATGATGGGACTGTGTGAGATTTAATAGGTAATTTTTCAAGAGGAAGAATATATATAAACCTAGATTTAAATTAATTTCTTACAAAAAAGAAAAAGCTGCAGTAAACATTCAATTCCTTTTTTAATTTCAAGTTGTCTTTTTTGCTTCAAGTAAAACTTTAAATATCTTTATTCAAAGGCATAAATTAAGAAAGAACGAAAGGAATATAAATAAAAGTATAAAAGAAAATTTTGAAGAATGATAAAAAAAATAGATAAGGGAATTAAATAAAAAGGATTTCTTTTAAATGAATGCAGTAATGGGGGAAGAAGATAAAGGAAAAATAAGTAATGGTAAGAGTGAAAGAAAGGATTAAAAAAGAAACTCAAAGATTAAAAGAATAAAGAAAGAGGCAAAAGGAATGACAGAAGTGAAGGAATCAAAATGGCAACAAGAAGAGGAAAAGGAAAGAGATTTTAAAAAATATAAAATTTATCAAAAGAATTTCATTATGATAAAAAAAGAAAAGAAAATTGGATGAAAAATAAAATAAAAAAAAAAAGGAAAATTAATAATTAAGGAAAAATGAAAAAAAGTACTTTCTTTGATATAAAAATTGTTTGAGTTTCTCTGATAAATATTTGTCAAATGATTTTAATGTGCTTTGCATTCTTCAACTAGATTAGATAAGAATAAATAATTACAAAAATATTAGAGAATATATATATATATATATATATATATATATATATATATATATATATATATAGATTTTATTTATGGGTATCCATAATATTACCTTTTACCACTTTAAGATTACGGACAGCAGTCACAAATAAGTAGTGGTTCTCTTATATTTTATATTTGTTCTATTTTGTATAACTTGCATTGAGATCTGTCTCAATAGTGTCTCTGAATTATGTTTTTATTAAACAATATATTTATACATATACACATACACATACATATACATACATACATACATATGTATATATATATATATATATATATATATATATATATATATATATATATATATATATATATATATATATATATATATATATATACACATATACAGTATTTACATTATGCGGACCATTGTCCTCATCTTTGTCGTCATATTTGTCACAACGTTTCGGCCATTGTACGCTCCAGTCTTCTTCAGGTGGTTGGAATTTCAAACTGAACCCTTTATTTTGATCCCTGGGGTAGACTGTTCTAGTTCCACATGCCTGCTAATTTTCCCTCTGAAAGTTCTCCACTGCCTTAACCGGGTATTGAACTTTGGGTCTGTCACTGGATCTAACCAACGCCTTTATCCACTGTGCCATGTGTTCTTGAGGACATCTGTGTATGATTTTCTGGGTATTATAAACCTAATGTTTTTCAGCAACCATTTTTACCTGTGCTCATATTGCAACTTTTGTTATCATTGCTTTTCTCTGGCACACCTTATTACTGGTTCCCATATTGTATTTATTTCTATGCTTGGTCGGCTCAGGAGATTTTTGTGGCCTAGCATATGTGCTGATTCCTTAAGTTAACAAATTTTCCAATGGTGTTCCCTATCTATGATCTCAACATGATCCCACAGGGGGCGGTGATCTCCCTTCTCTCTCCATATGTGGTCAGCCACGCCTGATTTTTCTACTTCTCCTCGCGTTACAGCGCGTTATAAGGCAGGCAGACTTCGGAATGGGATCACACATATATCGACAGGATGAGGGCTTAGCAATGGGCTCGCCATTATCACCAGCAATGGCGAATATATACATGGAATACTTTGAAGAAATGGCATTAGAATCTATATCACTAAAGCCTACTATGTGGTTAAGGTACGTAGATGACACCTTCATACTCTGGCCACACCAGGAAGATGTCCAGGTTCTACTGGACCATGTGAACTCAATAAGACCTTCGATACAGTTCACAATGGAGAAAGAGAGTAACAACACACTCCCATTCCTGGATGTACTAATATCTTGAACAGAGCATGGGTTCAAGACATCCGTATACCGTAAACCAACATTCACCGGACAGTACCTCAATTTCAACTCCCACCATCCATACAGCGTAAAGAAAGGGATCGTCCGTTGCTTACAACACCGAGCAAAAGTCATAAGTGGCGCAACAGAGATGTTAGATAAAGGTAACAACTACCCTGGGTACATGGCAGCTGCTCCACAAAACTGGGATAGTCGGGTAGAAGAGGAGAAGGAGGACAACAACACCCAGAAAACAGTCGGCCTGCCTTATGTGAAGGGGTTATCAGAGAAAATACAAAGGATCTGCGGTCCATATAACATCAGGACAACCTTCAAGAGCTTGACAACACTACGCAGATATCTCTCTCAAGTGAGACCTCCCATACAGAAGAACATGACTAAAGACTGTATGTACGCTATCCCGTGCAGCTGCGGAAAGGAATATAAAGGAGAAACAGGCCGCCCCCTCAAGGTAAGGCTTCAAGAACACCAGAAAGCTGTAACGCGAGGAGAAGTAGAAAAGTCAGGCGTGGCTGACCACATATGGAGAGAGAAGGGAGATCACCGCCCCCTGTGGGATCATGTTGAGATCATAGATAGGGAACACCATTGGAAAATTTGTAAACTTAAGGAATCAGCACATATGCTAGGCCACAAAAATCTCCTGAGCTGACCAAGCATAGAAATAAATACAATATGGGAACCAGTAATAAGGAGTGCCAGAGAAAAGCAATGATAACAAAAGATGCAATATGAGCTCTGGTAAAAACATGGCAAAGTTGCAATATGAGCTCTGGTAAAAACATGCAATGATAACAGCAAAATTGCAATATGAACACTGGTAAAAATGGTTGCTGAAAAACATTAGGTTTATAATACCCAGAAATTCATACACAGATGTCCTCAAGGACACATGGCACAGTGGAAAGGCGTTGGTTAGATCCAGTGACAAACCCAAAGAGTGTGAGTTCAATACCCGGTTAAGGCAGTGGAGAACTTTCAGAGGGAAAATTAGCAGGAGAGAACTGACATCCATCAAACATGGCACGTGGAACAGTCTACCCCAGGGATCGAAATAAAGGGTTCAGTTCGAAATTCCAACCACCTGAAGAAGGCCGGAGCGTACAACGGCCGAAACGTTGTGACAAATATGGCGACAAAGATGAGGACAATGGTCCGCATAATGTAAATATTGTGCAAAACAGTAATAAAAAAAAAAAATAGACAAAAAAGAATTTTTTTTTTTATCATATCTTATTTTTAATATTTACTGAGCCCAGGGAGACTGTGTTACACCAATCTTCCAAGTGGGAAGAAAGGTTTGTGTGCTAGGATTGAATACCAACATCAAGCAACAATATGTAATATTTTAACAATGTTTTAATCCTGAGGTAAATCACAATGTGTTTATCTTTATTTCAGATGAAACGCCAAATGGAAATTTTATTTTATATTTTGACAAATAAAATAGGAAAGAAATTATTTGGAAAATCTTCTTTTTAAATTTAATTGTAACACACAAATTTTATTAATTATCCAGAAAACATTTAAAATTTATATTGATTTTTAAAAGAATTCAGTTTTATATTCACTGAAAATTTATTAAAATCAATTTTATCAACTCTGGGATTTCATATAACCGTTAGTAAACTTGTCTTAGGAACTCTTTACAGGTGAAGAGAGTGTTTATTCACTCACTCTTTTGGCCTATGTCAGACTAACCTTAGCAAAAATTTCCAGTATTAAAAAAAAAACAAAAAAAAACAACACTTTCCTATCTCAGCCTCCAATTTTCAAAAAAGAGAGTGCTGATAACTTTTCACACACCTTATAATTATTTATATAATGACATATAAGCAAAAATTAGTCACTACTAATTAAAGTAAATAATCAAAAAGACTTCTCAAAATGTTTATGTACCAAAAAGTCCTGTTAACAGTAAGGTCATGAATTTGTGTTTTTCAATACAAACTGCTACTCAAAATGGTAATCGTAATATTAACAGTTTCCTTATATGGAACAATTTTGATGATAAGCAAAAATTTGAAACTGTCATAAATTAATATAAAACTAATTCCACAAAATTAAACAAATATTTATTCATTTTTTGGCTTGGCTATGGTTCAGTAGACATGTTTAAGAAAAGCAGTAACAATTTATCACCTGCTTATTAACATTTTTATTTATTTTCTTTTTACAGCCAAACATGTTTTATAATACCAATTGGTCATAGAGGAGTATACACTATTGAATCAGCTTAAACAACATGATGACTCAATATAATGGCAACATGCTTCAAAATTAGTTCATTCAATAATTTATCATAGATTATTGAATTTTATTGCTTTTGACTTCCATGAATAGACCAAAAACAAATATTCATGAATAAAAAAGCTCCTACCATTTATTTAAAATAAATTCAGTCTTGAAATGATTAATTAGTTTTGAGAGGAAAGAATAAATTTGAATGTACATCCTGATCTTTGTTGTTTTGATCATTGCTTTTCAGATCTGTAGGTAGTGTAACAATTTATTGGTATGGAAAATGTAATCAGCAAGTCAAGTTCAAATTGTAGCCAACTTTGTTGTTTTCACTTTTGCACAAATGCTCTTGGCAAAGACATGAATCCATCTTTTTTTTCCCTCCTTGTTATGGGTTACATAATTGTAGTTGGTCATCAGTCTAGTAATGGGACAACACTGAATTCAAAACTCAGTCACCAGAAGCTACATAAAGAAGGTTAGACAAGGGGTACAGACAGCGATGACAGTCTGTATTATGCTTAAATGGAATTATCATTGCCTGATGCATTTAAGCATGAAACAGACTTGTCGCTGTGTGTTGACCTCAATGTCCACTTTTATAATTACGTAAGGTCTATCTCTGATATTGAGCACTTTAACCCATAAATATGACACAGCTTAAAATTATATTTTTGTCATCAATCATGATCATGAGTCCCATAACTCGTAAGAGTATGCCAAGGACTGCAGCTGCAGTAGAAGTGGTGTGTCTTGGGCAAGATAACCTGACGGAGCCTATCCCTCTCTAGGCTGGTTTGAATTACAGAGTTTTCCTTCTCCTAGACCAGTTGCCACCTAAGACTATAGAACTCAGGTTGTCTTGCTATTTACCCATAGCTGCTAGGAGAAGAGATGGTTTCATGCCTTCTCTAAGGCATGTAACCATGGAAGCATGTAAGTGAATGTTATGAACTTGACTGGAATTCCTCAATCTGAGCCACTATCCATTAACCCACTGTGCCTCCATCATATATAAATATATATATATATATATGTGTGTGTGTGTGTGTGTGTAAAGAGTCTATTGAAGTGACATACAGGAGCAGGTACCAATTAAACCAATGATTCCTCATTGGTGAGGCATGCATAGGATGTGCACCCTTCGATTTACTATACAAATGTGAGCTCAAATTTCATTTTGCATTATTATTTCATGATTAAAATGATCGAAGTATATTACAGAATAAGCTTTCATTCAAATATTTCAGATTTCTGTCTTTCAGTTCACCATTGTTTTGAAACTATATATATTTAACTGTCTTTTTGTTTTTTTAATTTATTCTCTTTCATGGACCCCATGGTCTTTTGGAGGTTTGTTTAGAAACCAAGTTAATGGCCTTTTAAGCTTCCTTCACATGGATTGCAGGAAAATTTTGAATATGTAAAAATTAAATATTATGGAGGGGGGGGGTTGTAGAGATACCAAAATGGGACATGGCCTAAAATCAGTAGGGAACCATCGAGTAAGACACATCATTATTATTATATATGTAAACAGATATTTGGCCTACTTTGTCTTTAATTAAGGGCAAAGAAAGAGAGAATAGAAAAGATTGTTGCCTTTATAAATTGCTTTGTTAATATTCTTAAATGTTTTCCAAATTCCTGACAGTTTCACCCCTCTGCCAGTTTTGATATGGCCCTGAATTCTCCAGAAACTCAAGTGTGTGTCATGCAGGCCAGTCATATGGCAAGACCGGTCTTCACTTGGGAAATTAAAGAGAAATCACTTCATCTGTAAACAAGATGTGATTTCAGTTCTTTGAGATTCCCACGTACAGGATTGGGTTGGAATGACCAATGCTGCCAATGTCACATTTACTAGCCAATTAAAAGGAAGAAAAAGAACTTACATTTCTAAAAATAAACCAGCTTTTACCTTTCACGAAATGAACCCATCATCTTATCAGTCCTTCAAGGCAGATGATGTATCAATTTCATCTACTTGACTGACCTTCAAAGAAATATTATAATAATCATCAACCATCAAATGTGTCGGGTGGGGAAAATCTTTTCCTTTTTATTTTCCCCAACTCACTCATGACAGAGATGCAATGGAAAGATTCTTTTAACAGTAGAGATTCAATTGGGTTTTGTACAAGTGTCTATCAACTGGAGCAAGCGTCAGAGAGGCAGGCAGAGCAATTTCCTCTCTCAAGTCACCCATTCATAATGCTTCTTCAGAAATAAAATCTAGCATCTTGTGCATGGCATGCAATTCAATATACTTGGCTTCCTCAGCAAGAAGTTTCTAATTTATGGTCAAGCTATAATCATTTTAACCAAAACCCAAACAAAATATAATTCGTAATCTGTTTTCCCAAAATCTTTGTATTTTGCAACATTATGCAATATCCAAGGAATATGGTGGCATATGTCTACAGTGTAGAGAAGATTAACTCATAATATCAATTCTACTGAAAGCCAAAGCAATGTTGAAAGAATTGGCCATTTAAGAATTTGGAGTTCTGGACATAAATCTCTTTGTTATAATAATAACGACATCTATATAAACCAAAATGAGAACAATGCTTCAAAATAATACAAGACTACTGACAATTACTTATCTCAAAAGTAAAATACTAAATTATGAAAAGTGGTACGAACCCGCCATTATAACCAAATGTCAAAAACCAACTGATATTGAATACAAAAAGATTTAGGATTGTGGCATAGTGGATATAAGAGTTGGTTATACAAGTGTTAATGTCAACTAATGGTCATGAGTTCAATCTTTGGATCTGGTAGTGATGCACCAAATCAACACAATAATTACTATCACAGGGATAAAAGATAATAATAATCAACCAATCAATGGATAACTGATGGTGACTAGTGTGTACTTTGGTCAAAACGTGTCTATAATAACATCTATAGTTCAAAATAATACAAGATGTATAAAATCTCTGCTGTCTCAAAAAGTTTAAAATTTATAAAGTTTTAAAGTTTAGTAAAGGTAAGCAAGAAGAAAGGACTAACCATTAATTGTAAGAAAGCAGAATGCATGGTTGCCGGAAAGAGAAACAGCCCAAGATACAAGCTATGAATTGGAGATCAAGCAAATAAAAAAATTTGTATATCTGGGAAGTGTTTTAAAAGATGACAAAAATGTGATACAGAAATTCAAAGGTACATTGAAATAATGAAAAATATCTTCCAAACATTAAACAAAGGAAAATCTTGTTTGAAACAAAAAAAAAGAAAAAAAAAAGAATGTATATATAAAATGGTACATCATAAGCCCCACCTTGAACCATTTAGGATCATCGGGGTACTAAAGCAGTAGCAGTGTGTCTAGAGCAAGATAAACTAATGGCGCCTATCCATCTTCAGAATGGTTTTGAATTCAGGTTTTTCTTTCTCTTTGAATGGTTGCCACCTCAAGGCAAGATACCTCAGTCAACCCTATTATATAACCTATAGCTGAGGGAAGAAAAAAATGAGATTCTTATCTTCCCCAGAGTATTTGTGTAAAAGTGAATATAACAAACTCAGCAAGAATTTGAACTCAGCTTGTTAATTTATATTTCCAAGTCACTAACCATTATACTACCTACATATACGTTCATACATAAGTGAACACTTAAGTCAATACCCAGCAGTGACAGTCTGTTTCATACTTATATGTAATCATCGAGCCTGATGATTGCATATATGCATAAAACAGACTGTCGCTGATGGGTGTTGACTTCAATGTCCACTTTTATATAGATATATGTACATAGGCTCTATCCCTGATATTAAGCACTTTAACCCATAAATATAGCATACCTTAAAACTATATAACATATCTGATGACATTACTAATGACACCACTACCATTTGCATTTAATATTAATTAAATTTTCGGATTGTGGAACTCTCTTCCAGCTTCCAGTCAACTTTGATCTTCAAAAGTTTAAATGCAAGTCAATCATTATTTTCAGTCTTCCTGTTCTTTTTAATAGTTTTCTTTTTCTCATTTTCTCTCACATTCAGTAAACCCCTTGTGTCTTAGCAGCTTTATTGCCTTGCTTTGGGTGAAATGATTAGAAAAAAAAAAAATTATTTAATATATACTTATAGCCATATAACATTGAAAAACTGTTTCTTCTCTGATCACCAAAATTGAGCAACACTGAGCCTGGTCAGTATTCTGATGAATAACTGCTGGAGAATACCAGGTACTGTAAGCTATGTGACAGACCTAGCAAGCTGGCGCTGGATACAATCTTGCTACTTATACTAACGGAAGACCTCAATATGTATGCCGCTTCTGGAATGACAGGTCACAAGACCTACCTGGAAATGGGTGAGTGAATGGTGAGGATTATAGTGCTAGCCTACAGGTACAATTAATGGTAATTATGGTGACTGAGTAGACATTAGTCTATTCAATATCTCAATTTCCCATAAAAGATCCAGGATATATTTTTGAGACTTTTTCAAAAACTAGTGGTTTTACATACCATCAAGTTTTGTCAGATAGACAAACTATATCAATGCATGTGTAAAATTTTAGATATAACTAAATTATATCTGTAAAAGGAAAGTCCATCAAAGGACAAAACATTTCAGTTAAAATAAATTTTCCTTTTGATATGTGCATGTGCACATACACATTTTGTTTATAACATCTAAAATATTTATTTTTAATGCAATGTTTCTTCAGGGTGTAGGCAATCATAGTTCTCCACAGCTTCCTTTTCATTTTAATATCTGTAAATTGCCACACATTCTTGGATAAATTTAGTGGAGTGGTTTCCTGATGTTTTGTCCATGGTCTAATTCAAAGTAGTCATTCCCCTAATCTGGCTGAAAACCTAGTTTACTTTGTTATTTAATTCATAGCTGGGATTAAAAGGGATGTATCTGTGTGAAAGTGAGCACAACAGACTAACCTGGAATTTGAACATGGATAAATGATTCCACTTGTGTTCATAACTGCCATGTTACCCTCATGTACTTACCTAAAAATTTAGGGTAGGGGGAAATTTTCAAAATGTTTCCAGAAATTAATGTTATATTTCAAAAACTGTTAACTTAATCCCAAACAAAATATTTTCTCTGGGGCCTTATTCTAGTATCTCTTCCATTTTTCAAAATGGTTTATAATCACTGCCAATTTGGAGGAATACAAGCCATGTAGTGGAAAGGCACTTAATACTAGCCATTCTTTGTTTAACCCAAACCTATTTTATTAATGATTAAATTTAAGAAAATCCTTGGATGGAAAGAAAAACAGTTTTAAAATCACTGCAACATGACCAATACAAAAACTTGTAATATGATATTGATCTATTAATCAATTTTGTTTAGTTTGTTCACATTAATCTTTGTCTTTTAGATATCTTACTTAGTATATTAATATCTACATATATACAGACATACATACGTCTTCATGCCAACACAGATACGCATGTTCATATATATATATATATATATATATATATATATATATATATATATATATATATATCTATCAGACATGTATATTTATATTGCGCATATTATGTACTGCATGACCACCTCTCAAGATGAGTCATTCCTTTGTTTTTTTAATAAAAACATATTTGTTGTTTACTCATTACTCAGGCTACCATTAAAGCAAAAAGAAATTTAAAAAAAATAGACAAGACACTTTTTAGTTTGATTTGAATTAATTACAATGGCGCAGCATGACCAATGTAAAAATTCATTGATGTCATTGTGTTGCTTAATTTTTTTGGCAATTATGTTGAACTCAAAGACCTCACCAACATCTGAGGCAATGTTCTAACTATTGAGCTATTTGCACTGACAAAGAATGCTAAATGTTTTTGTGAATTTTCATATGCTAAAATATGAACTCCTTTGTTCATGAGTAAATATTATTGAGTCAATAATAAATATTATTGAGTCAATTTTTAATAAGTCAATAAATCTCAAATCTGTTGACATTTTTCTTTTATTTCACTGTCCAGGTTAATTATGAAAGATTCTGCAGAGAATTTGTTTAAATTGATGCAATCTGTGGCCATATGTCCAGGATCGAAATTTCAAACAATCTCTTTCTTCCCCCCCCCCTACAGACACACAGATGTGCATGTTCTCCCAAAATACATATTCTTTTCCAAGAGATATTTGAACAACTGATCTAATCCTTTTGATTTCTTTTTAATACAATTCCTCAGGTGTCATCTTCTTTATGTGTTTTGTCTCTTCAGGATATAAACGATCATGGCTCTACACAACTTCCTGTCCTTTGTAGCTCTTAGCAAACTTTGTATTTCTGTTATTTCTCCTAAGCCCTGTCCTGCCATCCATTTACTCAAACTCACTAATTATGTTATGCATTGTTTTCTTCAGTCTCTCTTGCCCAGGCCCATGAGTATCAGATTTTCCAAGCCCTCCTTCCTCATTATATGCCCCAAACACCTCAACCGTCTTTTCCTGATGTTAAGTATTTCCTTTTTATTTCCATTTTCTCCAAAACTTTGTTGTTACTCACATTTTCAGTCCACAATATCCTCAGCATCCTTCTGTAGAACCACATTTTTTTTGTTTTACTTCAAGTTTCCTCTATACAGCCCGATATAAAAATAGACAATTTCTTTTCTCATGAAACAGAATAAAAATACTGACACATATGATACCTGGAACTGTTAGGTCTACTTCTAGGAATAGTATAATGTGCCAGACAATTTTTCTTATCAGAATCCATCTTGCGCATTTATAAATCTACCATTGGTCCATGCATTGAACACTGCTGCCATATCTGGTCTGGTGCTCCTGCTATATATTTTGAGATTCTCAACAAAATCCAAAGAAGAATCTGTGATGTTATTGATCCTGACCTGGCATCTTGACTTCAGTTACTTTCAATGATATGGCTTCCCTCTGTCTTTTCTATAAATATTTTCATGGCAATTGTTCTGATGAGCTTTTCTTCTTGGTGACTTAAGTTCTATTCCAATAGTTTCTTTTCTGACACTTCTTTATGATTTCTTACAATTTAAAAAAAATTAAATACAATGTCAATCGCCATCTTCTGTCTTCCTGAAACCTCTTTGTTCTTTCTCCTCACTAAAGTCTTCTCAACCACTCCCAGCAATCACTCGTGTTCTGGTGCCCTTATTGCCTTCTTCAGGATGAAGTGGGGGAAAAAAAATTAGGAGCTTACTGAAGGCAATGATCTCTTGATCACATTCAAAGTACTTCCTCTTGCCATCTCGCCCACATACTCCAGGGTGTCTCTCTTACTCTTAAATAGTTTATAGCTTCTTTTTTTCTTTGAGATCACTTTGTTGTATTCTCCTTAATCTCCCTTTCATCAGCAATAGGCAGAAGTTACTGTGAGCCAAATCTGAATTGTGGAAACTTATGAAACTTGGTTGATGAAATGTTATGACAGCAGGAGACATGAAGACTGGATAGAATTGGTCATTATGAATATAACACTTAGAAAGCACACAAGCTCATTCAGCTATATCACACTGCCAACTGACTAACCTCATCAGTCGGTCAGTCTGTTCATGCATGTGCCGTGAGGTCCTCTCGGGCTGGTTGCCAAGAAACATCAAAGCTATATTACTGGGTCTAAAGAAACTCAAAACTGGCTGTGACTCTCCAGCTAGTCATTGTATGCTAAACTTTACAATATGGCATGTGACACAAGTGATCTCTGAATTTTTTTTCATAGTTAAAAAATAAATAATAAAATTGAATAATTAATATATCTAAGTGATTCACTTTCAGTAAAATTGAGCTCAGTAGACCATTACAATTATAATGATTTTGATTCTCACTGGGTTCCCCATTTATAGAGTTTTCTTTCAGTGTGTGTGTGTGTGTGTGTGTGTGTGTGTGATAGCTTTGCTTTAAGAGTGAAAAATTGGGTGGGCTTACCAAGTCTGATATTGGAATGTGGGACAGGCCTCAGATCTGAGCTAGTGGAGTTTGTTTATATATATATATATATATATATATATAGTAATTATACAATATGATAATCCATATGGAATTTCCAGGGGGATATAGATCCAGGGAGAGCTCTATGTCAAAAGAGAGAGCAAAATTATTATTAATTAAAGAATATCAAACACTTAAAATCCCATTACATTTCTCTCATGAAATAAAAATTAATACCTATAGGATTTTAAGTGTTTGATATTCTTTAATTAATAATAATTATTATATATATATATATATATATATATATATATATATATATATATATATATATATATATATGACAAATTTGTATTACTGAAACAGTAATTTTAGTGGATACTTGTATTTGACATTCTAATGGATCTCTGTGGTGATTAATAGAGAGCAGTTTTGTTTTTGAGGCATTAAAGTTGACCAGC
Source organism: Acanthosepion lycidas (assembly GCA_963932145.1). Lineage (NCBI taxonomy): Eukaryota > Metazoa > Mollusca > Cephalopoda > Sepiida > Sepiidae > Acanthosepion > Acanthosepion lycidas. The sequence continues at coordinate 60,703,611 of OZ010580.1, forward strand.
CAATTCCTGCCCTAGTTCACAAATTATAAATACTATAAGTTTATAAATATGATATACTAAAGAAGGTAGCAGAGAACTGTAGTAAAAATGAAAAACTGACTAAAGTTATATTTAATTATTTAGTATCAAGAAGCAATTTTTTTCAGATGTTCTTTTGGACAGTGTAGTGAGAAAACAAATGCAGGAGTAACCTAACTAAAGTTTTATTCAACTTAGAATAAAGTGTGTCCTATTGGACTTACTTAAATACAAAATAAATGTAAAGGGAGATAATCCATACCACAGACAGCAAAACTTTTACTAGTTTGAAGGTTTTGAAAAGTAAATAACAAAAGACATTCAAGAATATTTAGCTTTGTTGTGTATTCTGTACAGCAACATTATTCCTGCATACAAAAAAATAGTTCCATCAAAGAAAGATAATGACACATCAAATCATCATCAAATTTAGCTCAAAGATTTGTCACAATTCACCTTCTTTAATAGAAAATGCTTTGGTTGTTGAAATACACACTAAGCAAGTGGTCTTTATCAGTTTTAAGCACATCTTTTTATACAAGAGTGATATTGTAGCTAGAGTTTTATTGGGAGCAACAAACTTGTTTGAAAAATCAATCAACTATAAAAAAGATTTAACAGATGTGCATGTGGTATGACAATTATTGTTACAGAGAGTGGAATCAAAAAATTGAGTTCATATTTGGGTCTAGTCTGTTGCATTCAATTTTGCATAAATGAAGAAATTAAAATATATCTCTTCTCTCTCCAGCTATGGGTTAAATAGCAGGATAGATTGGGCTCTTTTGCTTTGGCTGAAAACCAGTCTAAGAGAAGGAAAATTCTGAATTCCAAACTGTAGAGAAGGCAGAGGAAACCTGGTTCCAATATCTTTCCTAATGGTAATTCACAGATAATAAAGAAATGGAACCTGTGGGGAGCCATAATGGTCTGCAACCTCAAAAGACATGGTGCCTTAAAAAAGAATTACCAAATTTGATAGCAGATTCCTCAAAAACTTTCTCCTGGGTTTTTTTTATATAGAGCTGAGGTTGTTTTGAGACTAATAATTACCCAGATACTGTAGACAACCAGTATATGAATATCTAGGCTAAGACCAAATTAAATGCCAATTGTGAAGGTCTTATATGTCATGAAATATGGTAGGTTAATCCGAGTACTGAACCATTTCAGCTATAAGCTTCCTGAGTTGATTCAATAAAAATATATTAATTTTTTTATAACTCCAGTCAAAAATAATTGTTAAATAAGACTTTACGAAAAAGAGCTAAATTTAAGGTTACCATGTAGATCTTCATTTCTATAGCTTATCAACTCTTTGCAGGTCATTTAATACAGGAAAATATTTTTAGATTGTAAGGATTTTTTCCGGGATAATAATTATTTTAGTAATACAAGTCTTACTAATTAACCCATAGCTGGAGGGAAGGAGAAAAAGATTCATACCTTTCCCAAGGACAATTGCTCATAAGTGAATAACGAACCCAACCAGGATTCGAACTTAGTTCTCTGACTGACAATTCCAAACCCTTATCTATTACAACATCTGTACACCCAAGGTTAGAGCACTTGGTATTCCCAAGCAGTCACCCATCTAGGTACTTGATGTTGCTTAACGTCAGTGTGTCAACGTGATGTAGCCGTACACCTATGTAGAACTGGCTTAGCGACTATGTGGGTTGATTAAAAGGTGTTTGCAGTTATCTGGTGGTCATAAACTCAATATTTGGATCAGGTAGTAAAAATCCATAGACTCCATTAAGTAAGAGGTGGATTCATACCTTTTTCAAGGGATATTGGTACAAAACGAATATAAACTACTTAACCTTGAATTTGAACCCAGTTCATCAGTTTCATTTTCTGTATTGTTAACGATTAAGCCAGCTCCACACCTACACAGCTACTATCTTCTTGAAAACTGTAGACTCCCCATAGAGCATAGGATTCCTATAACACCACACATGGTAAGGTAGGAACAAGAAGGTTTGAATTCAAAGTTATTCTCCCAGACTTGTTACCACCTAAGGCTAGAATACCCAGTGTACTCTGCTTTTTTTTTCTTTTTTTTTTTCTTCATAGCTGGGGGAAGAAAAGCTGGAGCCATGCCTTTCTCAAGAGCATTAATACAAGTTGAATACAAATGGCCTCACTTGGAAATTGAACTTGGTTCACTAATTCCATTTTCTGCACTGTTAACTTTTAGGCCACCCACACATTCACATGCTATTTGGGGGTAAAATAACAATTGCACATTTCTCAAATTTTCTAAAACTGCACTGAGTGTAACATTAAACTATTAGACAATTTGACTCAGTATAGCTTGAAAAGTATTTTGCGATATTTAATAACACATGCATTTTATTAAATAATTTCTTCATTTTGTTCTAGCACGATGCAGTTAGAAAACTTGCTTCCACAAATCTGACTTGTTATATGCTATATCTCTTCAAGTCAGGAGCGATCATGGTTCTCCACAGCCTCTTGTCTTTTGTTGATACTTTACCCATGTCCATTTGCTCAAAACTGTCAAGCAGGTTAGTTTCCTCTTGTCTTTGACATGTCCTGTGTGTGTTCAATTTGCCAAGCCTTTATTCCTTGTTTTGTATCCCAAACATTCTAGCTGTCTCTTTCTAGTTCATATTTTCTTTAAAATATATCCATTTCCTGTACAGTTCTTTGTATCTTTAACATTAGTCAATAGAACCACATCTTCATTGCTTTGTATCTTTTTTCATTTGTAACAAAATTGTTCAACTTTCACTGCTATTTAGAAGAGTAGACATCATATATGAATTCCATCACTCTTTTCTGGATTAGATTCCTAGTTCATGGGCTGATTCTAACCACAGGATTGGAGGCTGGGTTGAATAGAGTTCCAAATATATGGAACAGCCTCCTCTTTGATTTTATCTGGAAGATCTTGTGATGCCAAACAATTCAGCCAACAGTTCCTGTTCTCATTCTCCAAGAGATGAGGGTAATTTTTATGAAACCTTTTATATATATATATATATATATATATATATATATATATATATAAAATAAATAAATAACCAGAAAAATGTTTCACAGACTAATCTATTCAATTTGTGATTATTTTTTTTTTTTTTACATAAATCAAGTCATTTAAAATTATTCAGTTTTTGCAGAATTCTTAAATGTTTTGATTTTTTTTAAATCACAAAGTTACCTGATAAGTCTAATGATGAAGATAGCAGAATCGTTTCATTTATCTGTGTAATTCTGGGATGGTCTTATGCTGAAAATGGATGCCATGATGAAGAAGTCACTCTTCTCACATTTTGACTAATAAAATAGCTATGCCAAGGAAAGAACTAAATTCTGTTGGCAATGATCATAAAAACTGTATAATTAAGAGTTGAGCACACCTCTACACATGAATAGTAGACACACCTTAAGATACATGTAACAAATCGAATGAAAAATAACCCACTCGGAGAGAAGCAATAAACAGGTATATTCTAACTAAGAATAAAACATGATAAGTATTCATGGTTGTGAGTATGGCAATACAAGATGGAAGCAGGATTTTAGTAAACAAAAGTTTGGTGCTATTATCAAAAAAACTTACCACCCGACAGAAGAAAGAAATGCATGCTCACAAAAAAAAAAAAAAAAAAAAAAAAAAAAATTTTCTACTTAACTGTTGTATTTGTTAATAAACATATACTTGCACTTGAAGCAATAAAAAAGAGATAGAAGAGGAGTTGACAGATTGAAAGAACTCTTCTGTTTTTAGAGAGAAGGTTTGGTAGGTTAAAGACACAATAGCCAGCAGTCAAATATGCTTTGTAGTTAATCTTTATCTGATACAGATGAATGCTGAAACGGCGGCTAAGTGGGTGGCCAGCAAGCTACCTCATTTTGACAGTCTATTAAATATGTCCAACATATTGCTTACATTGGATGGATGGATGAGTTTGCTAACGTTTTTAGGGAGTCTGACAAACTGTTCTGGTGGTATCCTTTAGTTACATTTAGTATTTAGGTAAAATGAGTCAGAAAAATAGTTCCCAGCATGCAATTTGCTAAAAGCATAATTAAAATAAGGTTTTCATCACACACAAGCACACATGCATATATCATTCAGCATGCTTTTTCTTTTTAGTATGGCTGCTTACATAGATTTTGCAGTTTCTAAACAATACTGTCCTTTAGAAAATGTTATTCAAGAATTAAGTTCCCTAATATTTATAGGTTTAGCTTAGTATAGCACAAGCCCAAAGAGTAGGAAATACAGAGAGGGTAAAACGGTGTTGCACCAATCTTCCAAGTGGGAAAGACCTGCCTGCCAGGACTGAACACCAACATCAAACACTAGTGGGTAATATTTTAACAATGTCAATCCTAAAGTAAATCCCAATTAAGCAGAAAATCATTTCTTTTAAAAAAATGTAACAGACAAATTGTATTTTAATGAGAAAAAATTTGAAATTTATTGTGATATACAAAACTATAAAAACATTGGTAATTAGTAAATATTAATTTATAAAACAATGCAGTAAAAATTTAAAAAGGAAAAAAAAAACAAAAAACAACATTTATTGACTAATGTGAGCCAAGTTATGTTGCAGAAGATTTGGTTAAAATAAAAAAAATCATTGTTTCATCAGCAAAACATTAAAATAAGACTTCCCCAAATTGTCTTGTATATTTTCCATTCTGTTGGATTCTCATCCCAATTTGAATCATTATATTATATTATATATATATATATATATATATATGGCTGTGCAGTTAGAATGTTCACTTTCTGACCATGAGACCCGGGTTCAAATGTTACCATGGTCGATTTGTCAAGAAGGCGACTTCCTGATGTTATCGAACTGGATTGAGTTCAATCCCAGCGTGCAGCACCTTTAGAAAATGCCTGAATACCATGGGCTGACCCAAGCCTTGTGATGGAATACTTGTAGGCCATCGATAGCTGTGCTAGCACAAAGCCATGAGTCATTTTGGCCGAGGGCTTGAGCGTGCTGTCCTTGTTCAAATTGTTGATCACACTAGACAACATGCTCTCTCCCAGTAACTGTAACTAAGATTGCAGTATAAACCACAGGTAGGCTCTCTGGGTGTTGAGCAAACACAAATGTGCCTGAGCAAGCATCTGCAATAGGGATTGGCTAGCAGTCCTAGTAGACAGGTATCCTCGAATATAAGTGGCCTGCTATGTATATATATGTATATATATATATATATATATATATATATATATATATATTTGAGATAATTTTACTTCAAGGAATCTAAAAAGATTATATGAACACGCAGCTAAAA
>OZ010580.1:60715913-60750913 GCA_963932145.1 Acanthosepion lycidas
ACTGTTTATTATATGTGAAAATGCACACACATGATGTCTTCTCCACATGTTATTCTACTGCACCAGCAGTATATATATATATATATATATATATATATATATATATATATATATATATATATATATGTGTGTGTGTGTTTCATTAAAGACAACAGATAAGGTATTGCGATTAAGCTTTCTATTTAATTTTTGTGTTCAAGCAGAGTGTGTAGAAATTGTCCAAATGAAAATTGCCATTTTCTCTTGTCCTTCACACCAAAAAGCTTGTCTGTGAATATGAAAGATCCAATTGAAAATAAGTAGACAAAACTTGTCTAAATTATTCAATGAAACATACATATACAAATATATATTTCAAATGTTTTTTTTATGGTTGAGAAAGCTCTGCCAGAATTTGAACTGTTCACTGTGATTCCATTTCCCCAGCTGATAACAATTAGGCCACCTTTTATGTCTAACATATGATAACTAAATTTTGACAAGATAGAGGAACAGATTTATACAACTACACAATGTCCAGGTAAGGTATTCATGAAAAAGTGTCTAATGCATCACATATACTTCTTTGTCAAGTATTGTGACATGGAAGTGACAGGACCTAATGCTAAAATACCTTGATAGGAAAACATGGTGGGAGAAGTGAGTTCAAGCCTTTCCCAAGGGCAAAGCAAGCACAAATGACATCCTCTATTTTACAATTTCTCTTTTGTTGTGTTGATAATCATTTCACTATTGTGAGTATCTCTCAGGCCTTGTGCCTCACTAAGCTAAGTCAATGGAAATCAATAAAAAGATACACATGTATTTTTAATATGAAAGACAACTCATAATTTCAAATACTGTATATTTTTTTACTTTTGAATTGCATTAGGGGGAGGAGTCAAAAGCTGTTTGCTAATTGAAGAGAAATTCTGTAAATAAAAACTTCCGTTTCCATCATTTGCAGGAGTTCTTGGTACCGTTTCCAAGTCAGGTGAATTCTTGGAGATTTTTTTAAGGAAAAAAACAGAAATGAATTCAAGTGGTTTTAAGCTTATTTACAGTTGAAAGGATACACACTAGTTTTATACACATATTTCCTTGCTCTAAAAATCATCTCAGATATCATTTTATGGCTACTGGGAAGGTTGGTGGATTGATACTGTACAAATAAAGTATCTCATACCTATCTTTTCTCTTTCTCTTATATATATATATATATATATATGTGTGTGTGTGTGTGTGTGTGTGTGTGTGTGTGTGTACACATGTAAAATATATGTAGATATAAAAGTACTGAAAAACATATCTACACACACATTTACATATATATTCTCTCTCTAGTCATCCAGAGAGACATGCACACACATTACACAAGTGACAGATATTAACCAAAGTCATGTGACTGGATTAGTCTAGACTCACACACTCTCTCTCTCTCTCTCAAGAGTATAAGTGTATCTGTTGACATATTAGACTAATATGATTTTAAATGCTCCTTGAAGCATGACTGGGTTTAGTTTGTGAATTGAGTGAGAATTGAACCTTTAATTATTTTGAACCAACTAAACAGACCCTCGTATGAAAGAAGAAAAAGGTGAAAAAGCAGTCCAAATTGAAATCCACAATCTTCAAAAGCCACAGGGGAGAAGTGCAGATTCATAATATAAATTGGTAGATGACAGTTTCATTTCCTTCTTTAATTATGGGTTGACTAGAAATCATTAACATTTACCAAACAACTGCAAATTTATGCAACACACACACACACAGATATTTGTATAGCAATCTTTTATTAAGGTCAATTTGATTAACATCAACAGGCAAGGAATTTTTGTTTTATAGAACTTTTCTCCTTTACGCAAAAGGGAATGTGTGTATTTGATATCAAATGTATAAATATTATCCAAATCTTTGTGATCCAGCACTTTCAATCAGACTTCTGTTCATTATCAAGATCAAGAAAATTTGTTAATTTCATGTTTTTAAATATTTCTCTAAACTTGTTTGTTTTGTGATTGTAATAATTTTTTTTTTTAAGCATTTCACCCCAAGAAAGGCAGGAGTGTCAATAGCACACAAGGGGTTACAGAAAGGGAGAGCAAAAGTAAAGAGGGGTGTTTGAGGAAAGGATATAGAGAAGGATAGGGATTACATTTGAATATTGGAAGATGATAGCTATCATGAAGTAAGTAGGAGGAAGGGATTTCCCATCTATGTCCCATAATGATTGTTCCATTTACATACACATTTCATAGACTAACTGGAACAATCATTATGGGACAGAGGTAGAATAATATAGAAGAATGGCTACTCTAATAATCAGATTAAATTGAAAGAGGAGAGGAAACTTTTTTTTAAGTATTTGACCCCAAACAAGGCAGGAGTACCACTAGCACGCAAGGAGTTCCAGAGAGTGAGAACAAGAGTAAAGAGAGGTGTTTGAGGAAAGGATAGAGAGAAGGATGGGAAGGCATCAGAAGATGTCAATTGACATTACATTTGAATATTTGTAGATTATAGCTATCAGGGAAGCAAATAAGAAGGGAGTTCCACAGATGGGAAGTGCAAGATAAGAAGCTGTTGGAGTAGAAGAGATGGCTACACTTAATCATCGAAAGATGCCAACCTAATATCACGCTTAAATTCTTGCAGTTTGGGAACCAGCAAAAGTATCTCGTCAGAGCAGTTGCCGTGAAAATACTTGTAGAAAAGACAGAGGGAAGCAATGGCACAACTGTGATAGTGACTGTAGATAAGATGCCAGATCAGGACCCATCACATTGCATATCTGTCTCTGAAATTTGGGGAGTTGCAGAAATTTCAGATAAGAGTTTAAGTAAAAATACTGTTAAACAGATTATTTTTCTTCTAGTATGAAAACAGAATAATGTGCCCCAAAATTAGATAAGAAAAGTTTACTTACCAGCAAAAGCTTGGAAGAGGATAGCCAACAATTTCAAAGATCGAATTATACAAGTATTCTTCTTTGATTTACCCAAATACCAAAGCCAGATGACAATGGTAAACATAGAAGCACCCCCAAGACAGGCACCAAGAATCTCTAAAGTATAAGCATATGGAATCCAATCAACAGGATAATCTGAAAGATACAAGAAAAGAAAAATATTTAAATTCTTTTAGGATGATATAAACTGCTGAAAATAAAGTTAATTTGACATATATTCCCCCCCCCCAACATTCCGAGGTATTCTATCGGATAGGCAAACTACTGATCATTTCGACAGGCTAATAATAATCAAGAATTTACCTCCCAGACTCATTGACTATGGTGTGATTTGAACTTTAGTCTCATGACCAGAAATTAATCTAACTAATCACTGTATATATTAAGCTGTTGAATAAAAAAAAAAAAAAATCAGAAATGTGTTTAAAGTCAAATAACAAAAACTGATGAAGTCTTTCTTTCTTGTAGCAGTTGGTCAGTTTCATAGCGACATCTTTCAATGATTGGCTACTGTATTTTTCTATTGATATAAGAAGAACTATTCTTTTACCCCAAATTTAATGTAAAAATCTGCTTGCATCCTATACACTAATGACAGGAAAAAGCTAAAAGCACAAATTACTGAGATACCTAGCAGTTTAACAAGTCAACTGAAAACTCTTCATGATTCTATTATCAATCCTGCTATGTCTTTAATGAAGAAGAAATGCAGCAACTGGGTACAGCAGGAAGGTTTTGCCATGACCATTAAAAGCACAAAGGGAAAGACTGATAGCTGCACCGGTGTGCATGTGGGTGTAGAATTTTTTGGAAAAAAATAAGAAGTGATTGAGTGATTTAGTCATTTAAAAAAATGTGGTATCAGGAAGATATTTTCTTTGATCATAATATTGGATCCAATGATGACATACCTTACTTCTTTCAAAGTGATAGCAATGAGAATTGTTGCTTTGAATCAAACTAAATAACAATAAACCCTTTTCTATTTATTTACAATATTTTCTTATTGCAATGTTTTGAGATCATTTCTGTTTAGAATAATATAGATTATTTTTTTTAAAGTATCAGATTGAATTTTTGTTCAGTAGAAATCTTTCAAATATTATTGTAGCTTTTTTTTTTATTTTTCTAAAAGAAGAGTGTGTCTTATAATCTGAAAGATACTTTTAATTTAACAGTAATGATTGAGTGATTAAACAGTAATACTACTTCAGAGTTGTAAAATAGGATGAACCCAGAGGCGAGAAACTGGATAGATAAAGAATGGTGACATGTCTCAGCTAAAAGTCACTGATTACCAAAACTAATCAAGCAAAGTACATTGTACATGTTTCCAGTTACCTGTGGCTATTTTCATTAATAAAAAGTTTTACAATTTGAGGTTTAGTGAGAAAGTTAGCCAATAGTACATTTTATTTTCCTTTTAAATTGACCAAATTCTAAATGCTGAAAAATAACTCCATTACAAGTCCTATTCAGAAATACATTCTTGAATAGTAAAAGGTATTGGATTAACAACCAAATTTCAGATAAAAAACAGTGTTTTCCAATCATTTCAAAGAATCCTGTTATTCACTGTAGAAGACACAATTTAGAAATGCACATAGGTCATGGAGGAAATAGCAAAATAGCAGCACAGCTAAATAGCAAAGATTTGTCTATTAAAACAAGACATAAATAGCAACTAGTTTAAATTTCAATTCAACCTTCTTTTTTTTTTTCTTTTTTTTTTTTTTTTTACTAAAATAAAGAAAGATTCAATCTCTTTCAAAACTTTAGGAGAGCCTTTGGTGTGTGGGGAACTTACTTGTTCAGATTTAAATTACATCCTAATACCCTAACATGCATTTTTTCCTCTAAAAGCTTGTTAAATACCTAATTTAACACGTTGCAAAACAGATTCCAAGCAAAAATTGCTCTTCTCTTAAAAAAATAAATAAATAAATAAATAAAAAGTCAGTTTGTGTATGCTTTAATAAGATTGGAAAAAAAAAATTACAGATCACAATTGCTTGTATCATTTTAATTCTTTATATAATTATATATATATATATATATATATATATATATATATAGTTTATGAAAAACTAGGTAAGGATAAAATCCAGAGAGCTCAATGTAAATCCAGAGCAAATAATTTAAATAAAAACAGACCACTTTAAGGTTCCATGTAATAAATTATTTCACCACAGCCCTTTTAAAAGGACTGTGGATCATCAGACTTTACTTCCAAACAAAAAATGAAAAGAAAATTTACACATTTTTGACGGGCCGTATTAAACATATGTAAATTAACGAAGTGAGGAATTGAGGGGAGATAGAGAAGACATGAGTGAGTTAGCAGATATTGACACATTTAAACGGTTAACTTAACGGAAGTTATATATTGATATCGAAGGGGTAGAGAAGAAAAAAACCATAGAGAGAAAAAAAGAGAGAAGGAAGTTAAGAGAAAAGAGGAGAGAAGATGTCACTAATTTTCTTTGTAAAAAAAGCTAGAAACAGACGCTGTTATTTTGGGGGTTCATAAAGATTATAATTTGGTGAAATAATTTATTACATGGAAACTTAAAGTGGTCTGTTTTTATTTAAATTATATATATATATATATATATATATATATATATATATATATAGGGAAATGGATTAATTCAGACATATTTCTAATTTATTTGTTTAAACATTATTTTGAGTAGATGCCCTGTTTTTTGTCAAGTTTTTTGAATTCTAATATACTTGTATTTTGATTGGTCATTGCAGCTTATGTAACAGCGTTTCCCCTATCAAGGGGTGTTTGGTCAATTTGAACCTTTCAAAACTTTATTCTACATTCAACACCATTTGATAAGACACCAGAAGTGTTGAAACAAAATGGCTATTTTTGTAGTGATTTTATAACATATTTGTGTTATAATTTATATTTATATATATATATATATATATATATATATATATATATATATATATATATGAGATTTAAGGAATCTGCTTTGCACACTTTGGAACTAAATGTAATGCACACTTTAGATCATCCCTATTGCAGACACCTGCTCAGGCAAATTTGTGTTTAACACCTCCAGAGTTGAACTGTGGTTTATACTACTACTATGCTGAGCATACCTTAGTCACAGTTTCTGGTAAAAACTGTATAATCCAGTATGGTGAACAGTTTGAACAATTCCAGTACATTCAAACACTCAATGATAATGACCTGTAACTTTCTGCTAACACAACAACTGACTGCTTTTGAATAGTTCTGTCAACCCAATTTCAGTCACAAAGCTTGAGGACAACCCATGATATAGTTTTCAAGGACTTCTCAAATGGTGTTGCATGCTGAGATAATATCAGCCTCGAAAGACTATCAAGAAGTCATTCCCTTGACAAAATGGAGAAGGTTGAGATTTGAATCTGGATTTCATGATCAGAATTCTGACTCATGACTATAAATGATTGTTATGACTATAAACAACCAATAATAATAGTAAGCAACCAATGATGTTATGACTATAAGCAACAAATAATAATAGTCATAATAAAATAAACCACCAATCATCATGCTATGGCTAAAAGAAATAATAGTAATAACAATCATGTTATGACTATAAAATAACCAATTGTAATTAACAACCAATCATAAAAAAAATCAAAGTATAATAATGACATTTTCTCAATGGATAAAATTCAAACAGAAAATAGTCTATTAATATGAAACTAGACATTTAATTAAATCAGTGTTTCTCTATTTTACAGCACATTTGTCAGGAATTTTAATTTTAGCTTTTCCTTCCTTAACAAACAAATGAATAAAAAAGAAATAGCAAATTGTTTTATAATTCAAATGAGAAATTCCTTTGTTCACAATATGAACCGTGGGAAGTGGATAAAATAAAAATATGTCTCAACAACGCAGAAAGTATTGGATTTTATCACGTTTCTGGTTTCAGGTGTGAATAAGAATTAAATGTTACGGGTGTTGGTTTTGGCAATTTTATCCTTGCAGAGGAAAATGAGCACATCAGATTTTTTTTTTTTTTTTTTTTAATTAGTAAAATATATGGTGTTACTTCTATAAACTTTTTTTTTTCTGGCAACAACCTCTTGTTTACAAGATTTTTGTTTTGTGTTGTATTAAAATATGATGAAATTTAGCCACTGATAACAATATACTGTCAAAATGCATTCCAGATGAATGAAATTATTCGTCATGTTAACTTGCTATTAGGTTGGTGCAAAAATAATGACGTAACAATGTCGTTTTTTGACGTATTTTTTAATGTCAAAAAACGACATTATTACGTCATTATTTTTGCACCAACCTAATATCTCTCAAGTGAAAGTTACTTGCCTGGACCCAGCTGCACCTCCCCTACTGAACTTAAAAAGGAAGACTGTAATATCTGCAACTGATAGCAAAATGCCAGACATTTTTAAGATGTGCATAACAAAAAAGTCTAGTATCAAATTTCTTGTGTAAAAATACCTGCAATTTATTCTTAAAAAAAAAAAAAAAAAGAAACAAAAAAAAAAAAAGATACACAGAATTCTCCCTTTGCATATACAACAAGTTAATTCCCAACATACTGTTTTCTTTTTTAATCTAATCCCTTAATCAATTATTCCAGGTACTTAACCAGTTAATGGATAATCCTGAATATTATTTTAATGCTATGTTTCTTCAAGATGTAGCAATCATAACACTCCACAGATTCCTTTTCTTTATAATTTGAAAATTGCCATACATTCTTGGAAAAGATAGTGAATAGGCTTGTCATTGACTTCCCAACAGGGTGGAATTCAGAGTTTTCATGGTCTTAAATCATTTATCACCTAAAACTAAGTTACTTAACCTACAGGTGGAGAGAGATGGATTCATGCCTTTCCCAATAACATTTGTGTCAAAATGACTGCACAGATTTCCTTTAGAAATAGAAATTTGTTATATTTTATTCTGTTCTGGACATCAAATGGTTAACTGGATTCAGGTTTGCTTGTAGACTGAACCAAAAATATAAAAGGAGTCAAAAACATTTTTTTATTTTTTTATTTTAGAAATGTGAAAACTCAAAAAAGAAAACCCAAAAATAGTTTCTTTTCAATTGTGAAAATTACCATGAAAAACACTCCATTTTTTTTTTTTTTTTTTTTTTTTTTAACTCACTTATCACATTTATTTTGGTCACTTTTTGGTTTATATCCTGTGTCATATGGCTGGGGTGGTTTGACATTTTTAAACCAAAAATATTAAATAAAAGAACAAAAAACATTTCCTGGATTCCTAGATTATATATTTTAGAAAACAAAAACTAACATTCAAAATGAAATGTTGGGTAAAAGAAAAAAGATCTGGTAACAGAAAATTTAATTAATATTCCATGCTCATTAAGGTAATGTTTAATATAAAAATTATATCATCTAAGAGTTTATCATTTAATTTGTTTAATTCTTTTTTCTGATGAAATTAGGAAATGGTTTAGCTTCTCATTACTGCCTGCTGCTTTTTTGGCATCGGTAATATTTTCATATATAAAATTAACATTTTGAATAATAATATAAAAATAGTAATCATAAATATTTGTTTTTTAACAAATATTAAATTTTCAATGACTGTCATTGGACCTGTATATATTCCCTGGTACATATTTGCGATTTGGGAAAAATATCATTTTTTTTAATATTGAGAAAGAAAAATAACACTTATTTTTGTAAATTAATCACTTATTTTTCATTATTCTTGGTTTTCAACAAATGCTTTGTAGAAAAAGTAATTTAATTAAAACATGTCTTATTGTAAGCCAGAAAAGAAGTTGCCTAGTAATTTTTTTTATCACATATTTAAATAAATAAAAAGTTTGTGTAAAAAAAAAAAAAAAGAAGTAATTTGCTTAAGTTTTCACCTCATAAGAGGTGCAAACACTGTTTGAAGGGAAACAGATATGTTTGCTTTCATTCAAAATGACAACCGAAAATAGAGTCAAAGGAAAATAATAGAAGAAAACTCAGAGAGAAAATTAGAAATATTTAAATTTATTTGACAAAATAAAAATTGTATTTAAAGTAAATAAATTATTAAAATTTGAAAACAATCACTTGTTTAATTACAATAAGTGAAATTAAACAGTGCTTTTAATTTATTAAAACATTTAAATTAAGAATTTTATCAACAACATTATTTCATTATTATAAATTATATAAGAACTTTATTTTATTAAGATATATTAAATAATTTATAACATTATTTTGATTTGTGTTCCTATTTACCCATTTTATTATATTTTTATTTTCTATAATCATTAAAAAGTGTGACTAATTGGTAGAGTTAAAATATATATATATATATATACACACACACATTTCACAAACTCTTACCACAATATATCACTTTTTTAGAATTTTAAGCCTCCAAATAAATTTAGCATTAATTCCATTAATAAGTTTTGTCAATGCTGAACCTAATAATGGCATCATTGTCTTGTTAGATATTGAAAGTCTTTCCCAATGTTTTTGTCATAGAAATTATAGCCATATCTATATCTATAAAACAGAAGATGTGTGTGTGTGTGTGTGTGCGCTATTTAAGCATGTCCACATTTTTCATCTGATTTTGATGAAATTGTACACATGTTGCAAATTTACCAAGATTGGTCAAAACCAACTTTTTAATCTCCAGGCCCCCCAGGTCTTGGCAGAAAAACTGATAAAACTGATAGTGTGTACAACGACTTTTTGCAAAAACCAAGGCAAAGTTACACGAATAAAATTTTTACTGGATGAGCTGATGTTCTTAGCACTTAATGCAAAACATCAGCTCATGTTATGAGGTTTATGTAGAGTGCTTGATATTAAGTTGGTGCAAAAATAATGACATAATAATGTCGTTTTTTGACGTATTTTTTAATGTAAAAAAACAACATTATTACGTCATTATTTTTGCACCAACCTAATAATTTTCCTGCAAAACCTGAAAAATTTGAATTTTTTGTACTACTTAAAATAAAAACTTCCTCATTTTTTATCTGATTTTTTTCAAACATGTCACAAAAATTTGCCATCATACAAGATATTGTGGTAAAACAAAACAAATCCATAAGCTAACGTTTATGTTTATTCAATTATCAAAGTCAATGTTCTCAAATATAAAACAGCTTTTATTAAAAAAAAAAAAAAAAAAAAAAAAAAAAATCCTTCTTATTTCTTTGTTATCAATTTCTTTTTCACTCACATTATTTTATAAAGAAATGAACAATAAACACTTAACAATAATTTCTCAAATTATATTTCCAAGATGAACAAATAAAATTAGTTTTGAAGGGTTTTAAAAAATAACAAAAGCAATAACACAAACAGGAATCCTGATGCAAACAAAAAGATTGATTAATGATGCACCCAAACTATAAACAAGAAAGTCATTAAAAATATAATTTTTCAGCATTTCATATCACTTAATGATTCTAATTAATGCCAAAGATCTTCACTTATTACAAAAGTGCAAAACATTTAACTTAATTCTGTACATATTAACATTTTTGAAAATGACTAGAGATTATCAAAAAAAAAAGACTCAAACAAAAACATTAAAAATGTTGGACAACTTCTCTCTCTTATTTCTATCCAGATGTGCAACAATTTATATGTAATTGCAAACCAAAAAAAAATCCAATGAAAAAATTAAACAAACATTAGTGGTTGATTTTAGTAAAACTTTTTTAGAACATACATACATATTTATATAAAAATTGCAAGATTGAATTTTTCAGGTATAAACTTGATTTACTTTTAACTGTTGGTTTACAATGCATCTTCAGACTGGTTTATATATACCAAACGTGGGAAATAAATTGATTTAAAAAAGACAGACAAGAAGGAAAGAAAAGAAAATTTTGTGGTAGCTGAGGGGCGGGGTGCAATAAATGACAGAAACAGGTACAAATGAAGGCAGAAGCGGGAGGAAGATATCTTGTTGGATGAAGGTGTGTGGGGCAAGTTTTTTTTTAATGAAAATATATATATATATATATATATATATATATATATATATATATATATATATATACATACACACACACAGTGTAACCCGGATATAAGAGAGTTGTCGGGACCAGATAAGAAGTCTCTTATATCTGGATTTGGTCTAATTTATATACATTAACACAGGCTCTAATTTGGGACCAGAGAAAATCTCTCTTATATCCGGGTTACACTATATATATATATATATAGCATAATGAGAAGCCACGTATACTTTCTTAATATGTATATATAGAAAAAATCAACTAAAAATTTGCAAATTAAAAAAATAATGTTTTTTTTAATTTGCAACTTTTTAGTTGTTTTTTTTTATGAAAGTATTTATTCATATCAAATATAAATAAATACTTTCATAAAAACATTTTCTTAATTTGCAACTTTTTAGTTGTGTTTTATATATATATATATATATATATATATATATATATATTGATAAATAAACAAAAGTTTCAACAACTTGTAGGCAAAGCTTATTTATCAACTTTCTCTGTGACGTTAACAAAGAAAAGAGTTTTTTGTTTTTTTTTACAACTAAGAGGCAGAATCAAACTAGAGTGCTTTGTAGAGGTCAGAAAAATAATTTCAGACAGCATTAATCCAGTGAATTTGATCCTCAGTGAGTGCTCTACATTCACAGCCTTTTACCAGATTGAGTTTTATATCCATTCAATGAAATGAAATCAACAGTATTGACACTAAAATTTGTGGCATCTTTCTTTTTCACACAGAAAATTTCAGGAAATTTTTTTGGTCTGATGGTGAAATGTAATCTTCATAAAAGTCATGTGTAGTATAAAAGTATTTTCAAATGATGCACAAATACTACATTCTGAACTTAATGTTTGTTGTCACAATTATACAGAAAATATTCCTCTCATTTTTGATTGGTATTATGCTAGTTGTGTATATAAAATAAATAAAAACTATTTATTACAAACCCCCCACAAAAAAACCTGACTTTGAAGGGATATCTCTGGTTTATATTGGGTGTCATTCATGAAACATGATAGCAGTCATTGAATTCAAAGTTAAACATGAGAGAAGGAGGTGGGCAAGATTTAGTTTTTCCTGATATAATTGAATACAGGATAAGACAAAAAAGAAATGACCATTATTATCATTTTATATTTCCTTTTCATTATTACCACTAAACTCAGTCAAGTCCTGATTTTAAGGTAAAAAGGAAGGAAGTCAAAAGGAGTTAATGTGCACAACTGACACACACACACACACACACACACACACTTTTCTTTGTCATTTCTACAAAATTAACTTTTCTCTCTTTACCTATTTTGTCTGAATATACTTTTCTTTCTTTCCTGGCAGCTATTTCAGTCATAAAATTGGAAAAGAAAAAAAATTGAATGTTTTTCTCCACCCACCATATAAAATGTTTTTCTCCTTTCTTTTGATTGGGTGATAAAGATTGGATATACAGATCTCTTTTTTTCTGCAAGCAATACATTTTCAAATATAGTTGGTTTTGTTCTTCATGAAAATCTCTCTTTTTGAAACAAGTTTATTTTTAAGAAAATGAAAGTTTAAAAATGAAAATTAGTGTAGTGGTTTTAAAATGGGGGTGCGATTTACAATGTATGTATAAATGCCAGACTGGACCATGACTTTGAGAATTAAGACAGTGAATGTCCAAAGAAAAAAAAAAAAAAGAGAGCTGTAATGAGAGTAATCATTTTGTAAGAACATTAGTATTAACAGTTTGTTGAAGAGGGAAATTTTATGTTGGAAGATATTTATATAGTGAGTTTTTGTGGATAAATTGTTCTGGTTGCATGTATATGATGTGACGTGGTTCACCTGGGACTAAGAAGTCCTTACTCCATGGAGTGGAAACAAGACACATCCTGCAGTTGAAGAGTGAAAAGAAGAGTGAAAGGGTTTGTGCCCTTTCCTTTTATACTGCTTTGTACTGTAGAAATTCCTATATTCTGTTTGGACAGAAGCATATATGTTAAAACCCTCTTAGTAGCAGCTACAGTTTTCAGCTTTTTGGGCACATGTAAAAAAACAGAGATTGGGGAGTGCAAATTTTAAGAGACTTGCCTTCTTTCATGCAGTGCCAAAACACACATATGGCTTAGAGATGTCACCCATTTACTCGACAATGAACTTCAACCAATCAATTTCTTCCTTTTTACAGAGACTGTCATAAGAACATTCCTTTAATTTACACTTTCTTTCAGGAACTATCATTGAACATCCCTTTAAATTATACTTTCTTTTGGGTACTATATTTGAGCATTCTCTAGACTAAAGGCTCACTAAAGATTAAAATTTCTAACTTATTTTGATCATTCTTTCATTTGTCTTTTTCTATCACCCAATTCAACACATTTAATTTTTTTTTTTTTTTTTGGACAACTTTTCAACCTCAAAGGTGACTCTGAAAACAATCACCTAGCAGGTCCCTGGTAGGCAAAGTGAAGTAATGATATAATTAAACTGAACCCCAACTTTGCATCTGCTTGGAATCTATTGACATAAAATGTTATGTTTTAAATTAAATGTTTAATTTACCAGGATCAGATACAAATCTAACAGTTCATCTTATAAATAAATAAATTGCAAATTCTGTTCATATGACTGTACGTCTGAAACTCGTCTAACTCTGGCCACACTTACTCTACATACACATATACCTTTTTGGAATCAGGCTGATCCCAGGACTGAAAATCTTGAAAATTGTAATTTGTGTCTGGATGAGGAGGGAACAGTTAAAAACTCAAATTTTAAAATAACTGAAAAAAATTAGTGATTTTAAAAGTTTTAATTTATATTAAAAAAATTTGTTTTAAATTCAGTTTAAAATATCTCCAGAACTTTGTGAATTGAGGAAATCAATTTTATTTCTTCAAAATGCCAAGAAATCAGAGTTGTAGTGCAAATTTTGGCAGTTCCATAAAGTTTGTAATTTGAAGAACTTTTTGGTCTGAATTGGAATTTTGGCCCAAATTGGTCTTTTGCCCAGAATTGAACTCTTAGCCTGAATCAGAATTAAAGTGAGGCATTCAAAGTTATTTCTTCAAAATTATCATTGCTATTTTCTAAACTGGAACAGAGATCCCTTTAGTTTTGAGCCAGAGGAGCTAGCTTAAAGCTTTGCATGGAGTGTGGTTTTTAAGCTAGTGTAAAATAAGTTGAATAAAAGCAAGAAGCATTTTGATGAAAACATGTAAAATGTAATTGAACTGATTTGAATCACTTAAGATGTGACGACAAGCAAAGTTGAGTAAAATATTTACATAAATACAACAGGTAATATTTTTTTTTCTAATGTGAAGAGTTTGCTAAATATCCTTCCATGCTTATTGGCATAGAATGGAGAGTGTCATGGAATGAGATTTTTAGTGAAATATTAAAAATCCAGTTACATTTTTTTTTAATAAATATCATATAATACAAGGCTTATGAGCTACTCAAGGTAGAGGGATACAGTTGAAATGGTAATGATGAGTGAGGTATGTGAAATTTGTGGAAGAAAAGGTGGTAGGAAGTTTGGGTGTTTATAAGGAGGACAGATAACAATTGATGCTTGTCTTGAAGAGATTAATATTATAGTGTTCATGAAAGCACTCACATGGGAATCTGTTCCAGAAAATGACCATTCTTGAGAAAAAACTGCCAGAATGGAACTTGCTTCTTGCATTTGGAATATAGAGGGAATGTGAGTGATTCAACTCTGTGGAAGTAGCTTGGTGAGTACTAGTAGTAAAGGTCTGAACTGGTGGAACTAATAAATGGAGTTCATCTGAACATTTGCCATGGAAATAGCAATAGAGTAATGACAGGCTTGCAACATTGCATCTGTGGGAATCATCCTCAACAACTTCATAACCAATTTCAAATACTGTCAAAGCTGGAACAACTGAGCAGCTCTCATCCAAATATGGCTGCAATACATCATTTTTTTTTTTTTAACAAGTCTGACTCTAAAGAGAAAGAATTGCAGAATGAGTGAGGTACTTCTTGAAGCAATAGAATGAGCGACCATATTTCCAGTATCTTTTGCAATGGATTGTTCTACTTGAGGCCTGAGATCCAATAGATGTTCAAAACAATTGCATTTAGTCTGAGAAATTTGTGTGAATACCATCAAGCTTTACAATGAATTTAACAAATCTTTGCTGCTACTACAAGAACAGATGGTGAGTCAAGTACAGGGAGACATAGATTCTAAAAGTAACAGTTCTTGGGAAAAAAGAATTTTCCCCTTACAGCTGGAATACAGGGGAAATGAAGGTGATTCAACTCTGTGGAAGTGGCATGGCATGTAAAAGTTTGAACTGGTAAAAGTAAAGAATGGAACACATTTGAACATTTACCATGAAAAAATAGGGAACGGCTTGCAACATTGTGTCTGTGGGAAGGGGTTTGTGAGGTTGAAAATAATCTGTCACCCAGAAAGCCACATAAATGCTTTTGAACTTTGTCAAGACTGGAAAATGAAGATTTGAGCAACTCTAGCCTAAATATGGCAGCAAAAAACAATTTTTTTATCTAGTCTGATTCTTGTCAAGATATAGAATTCCAGGTACATCTCGAAGAAATAGAATGAGCTGAACATTTTTCCAGCATCTTTTGCAAACCTTTGCTGATGCTACCAGAACAGGGAAGGTTATAACAGAATGAACAGGTGGTGAAACAGGGTACATGGAGACATAGATTCATGCCTTTCATAAAGGCAAATCTTGTATGACAGGAAAAGTCAGGTACTTTCAGGAATGGTACAAGAAAATGGCTATTTTTGTACTCTTTTAAAGATAACTGCAAACAAATTTGTAAAGAAAAACAAATGTTTAAACTTGTAGTGAAACTTTATCCAATGCAATTTGACTACTACCCATAAATGAGATGTGACTATTTCTTTTATAGTGGAGTGGTTTGAAAGGGAGACAACTATGTTTGGCTTCCACTGCAATGCCTACAACTGGAAATAAATGTAGACATTTATATTTCATGCACACATATAAAGGCAAAGCTTTCCTCTCTTGTAGACAAGTGGTGCTGAAAAGTTACCAATCTAACCAAGAAGAGATTTACTACCTACTTGTCTCTGCACACACACACACACACACACGTGTATGTAAAAAAAAGTGAGTATAAATACTTATATTGTTAGCATTTATGCCTAAAGCTCACCACCTAAGATGTGATTTTATTTTCACAAAAACTACAACAGGGAGCACAATAACACTGTGGGTAGAGAAAATTTTCAGCTACAAAACGTGTCATTTTGTGGGTTGGAAGCTGTGCTGAGCTACCCAGAACATGGCTTGTTAGGAGCATCACTGTTGACACTACTGAAGCATTACCCAGTGCCTAACTATGCTCACATACACTATTTGTAAATATTCAGCAAGTGTTAATGCATGTCATCAGGGCAATTTTAATCATGTGAAAGAATTCAATGATCCTACTCTGCTTTATACACATTTTTGTCATCATTGTGCCAAAAGGCTATATGTAACAAGATTTTAAAAAAAAAAAACAAAAAAAAAAAAAAAAAAAAACATTATGGGTTATTGGTGGGAAGGTCCAACCTCTACTGCTATACAATCTACATCTGCCTCTGACATTATGAACCAATATAATAAAAAAAGAGGCATTACTTACAGATTAACCCATGTATATTTTCATTTATAGAATTGCCCAATCTTGAACATTATTCATAAAAATGCTGCCAATTGATGATTTGATCTCAAAAATTTGTTTATTGGTATCTTGTTTTTAAGGGAAAAAAACATAGTGGCAAAAGTCTTAAAAGTGTCAAAAAGAAAAACAAAAAACAACTTAATTTAAAAAAAATATATTTGTAATGAGTATTTGAAACTCAACCTGTAAAAGTTACTTTAAGAATTTAGAAAATTTTTCCATCCCAAAAATCAAGAATCCATTCACATTGTAAATTACACTAGATATTTCATTTTGTATAATATAATTAAGTTAAGGAGAATTTAAGTGATATTTTAGTTGGAAGAAACTGACTTCAGGCAGAGTTTTAAGCAGATTATGATTTGAAATCAAGAAGGTATATATGTGTAATACCATTCCTTGAAGTGGGAGGAGGAGGAGGAGAAGCTGAAGGAAGAAATGATTGTTATTATTATTATAAAACTTTGTTGAAATAAATCTAAATTATAAGAAAATCTTGAAATACACAGTAAACAGAAAAAACAAACTTTGAAAAGTAATAACAAATTTACAGCATTTTTCATATTTTTCAAAATTTAGTATTTTTATTTACTTTGTATTTTTAGATAATATTTTAATCATTTCACCCCCAAGCAAAGCGATAATGCCACTAAGATGTAAGGGGTTACTGAGAGTGAAAGAGAATGAGAAGCCTTTAGTGAGAAAGAAAGAACAATAAAAGAACAGGGTTTAGAAAGACAGAAAATGGCTATAATGCCACTAATATACAAGGGGTTAGTGGGAGCGAAAGAGAATGAGAAGACTTTAGTGAGGAGAAACAATAAAAGAACAGGAAGACACAGCATGGCAATTGACATTGCATTTATATTTTTCAAGAGTGTAGGCAGCATTTTCTCAATTTACTTCTACAAGATCTTAAATGTTCATGTATGTCTGTTGTAAATATTTATCAAAAAATACAAAACTAAAAAAAGTAAACAGAAATAAAAAATTTAAAAATAAGATATGAAATTGAATACAATAAAATGTAAAAATCAGAAACAAAAAAAATAAAGGAAATGGAACAGTGAAATTAATAAAAAAAAAACACCCGAAATGAAATTAAAAAACATAAAAAAGACACAAAAATAAAAAAAGGCAATGAAAACTGATAAAAAGATGAAAAAGATAATAAAAAGTTCTGAGTTATGATGATGATGATGATGCAGATGAGTAGTTCTCAAATAGATGCAATGAAAATTAAGACGAAGATATGAAAAGACAAATTCAAAAAGCCTTGTTAATGTAATAGAATGACTAGAGATATGCATTATGGGATTGAAGAAAAGATTCAATACAAAATAAAATTAAAAAGGGGAAAAAAAAAAAAAAAAAAAAAACTAAAAGAAATATTAATTCCTCAGAGATGACATTTTTGGTAAATGAAGAGTTAACAATGGAAAAAAAGAAATTGAAGTGGAGAATACACCAACAAAAAGCAGAATAATCCACAATTTTGCGGACATGCTTCAAAAATCATTGGTGGAATGGAAAAGGAAAAATGTTTCTGCAGAGAAAAGCAAACATTAAAAATTATAATGAAAACAATTTGCTTTACAATATTAATAAATTTGTTTTCAGAAACATCTTGGCAAGATATTGGTTTAGTAAAAATTGTTATCTTCAAATGTGAATATTTAAATTATTTGTTTTTTTTTTTCCCTTTATTTCAGTGTAGATTCCTTTCCTCTTTCAATTGTTTATCCCTTTCTCAAAGCCATTAGAATTTTGCTAAAATGATAAACAATGTAGATACAGAGGCAAATATTTGCACAAATCTGTGTGGATCTCAGTAGATTTGCACACAGGAAAAAAGGGAAGGACTTAAAAGTCAAAAAGATCATGACAGTATGTGGCCATACAAATCTGGGTGCAAATAAAGAAATTTATTTTATAATTTGGTTAACTTTTCTCTAGTTTTATGCAGCAGCCAATCTGTGAAAATATCTACTCTGAGTTATAAACTGTAGAGAAGAACAGAGGAAACCACTCCTTTCCAAGAAGTCATAGAAATTTGCAAATAATGAAAATGAAAATTGTGGAGAGCCATGTTTGTCTACATCCTGAAGGGATATTTAAAAAAAAAAAAAAAAAAAAAAAAAAAAGTATGTGTGTGTGTTACTAAGTAAACAGGGAAAAAATGAAGTTCTTAACTCTATACGAGAAAAATAAATATATGAAATACCAAAATGTAACTAAATACCTATGTGAAGTTTCTATAAGCAACAAAGAAAAATGGGCATATTCACTAATATTTACTACTTAGCATAGTCTGGCACAAGGCCAAGGGGAGGCAAAAAATTGCAGAGTTCCAATCCTCAAAGAAAATAAAAGAAAATATGAGCAAATTTTGAAAATCTCTATTCAAGTTAAGAATATTTAATAATAAGACCTAATAATCATTGTTATTAAAATAAATTAATCATTTTTCATAAGCAGTTATTTTAATTTTGTTTTGTCAGGCAATTAAAACTTATGCAAGATTTTTTTTCAGTTATAACCAATATGAGATTAAGCAAAAAAAAAAAAAAAAAAAAATGTTAAACACAAAATGGGGTGCTGAAAAGTTCCTGATCCAACCCATTTCCCAAGATCTGACCAAATATTTATTTTAATTAGAATGAGGACTTTTCAGCATGCCCCCTCATATCAGATTTAGAGTATTAAAAAATATAAGTCACCAAGGTGAAGGCAATATTTAGTAAAGGTATGATAGGCTAGATATAAATGCTTTTTTTAATATACCCGGCTGAATGAAACGAGGGGGTGGGGGTTGCATTACCCCTTCATCAGCCATCAAATGTATTTTTTATGCTCCCCTACAGAAATCCAAACTCCTTTCCCTTTTAACTTTTGAGAGCAACATTTCATTGTCCTAACCCCATTGGAGGCAGGCAACCATTTCTTTCAGTTGGGGGGAGGAAGGGTTCTTGGGTGAATGTAGGTAAAGGGAAAAGATGTAAATATAAGAATTGGATCACATAAATAATCCTTGGAATAAAATCTGCATAACTCACTGACAGTTGTGTGCAGGATTTTCAATCTTCACACATTACCAATAAAGTAAATAGTTCTATAAAGGGTGGAGAGAAATAGATTGAGAGGAAAAGCACACACCCTACTGTGTAATTTCAGGTCCATCAACAAGAAATACCAACAACAAAGACAACAATTTTAAAAATAGACAGAGATCCTAGCCATAGTTTTCTTGATTAATCTAGCAAGAATACTTGACATTTTCTGAGATAACAATGGTTTTTAAAGAGAATTTTCAGGTTTGTGTTTGATGTCTGAGTAATATACTGACAGGGGGCGTACTGAGCTAAAGTGCCACCTGGTGACCATATTCAAAATGGTGCCCTCTTCTTTTGGAGGAAAAATATCAATGAAATATCCTTAATGGCATTGATTAGTACTTGAAAAACAACAAATTCAAAAATTAACTGAACAAACGCTATCATATTTTGAGCTTTTGCAGAAGCAAAGTTACTAATAACTTGGTCAAAGTTTATCTTCTCCACAGTTTCATGTTCAAATGAAATGAGGGACAAATTGGATAAGTGATCTTGCAACATATTCGATCTCAAGTGACTTTTAATGAGCTTCAGTTTTGAGATGCTTCTCTCTGCAATACAACAGAAACTGTGAGCATCACAAACAGCCGTAGAGCAATCGCAATATTTGGCACTGTTTCTTGAACTTGCCATCAATAAATCCATCTCAGCCATTTTGATTGCCAATGATTTGGTCATCATGGTCATGTCACGTTCCACTTTGGAAGCTGCTGCTAAAAACATCCTGAAGTCAGAGAACTTCCAACGGCTGAAAGTGGGGTTGTAAAAAAAGGTTGATATATTTTTTTTTAACTATCCCAAACTTAGCTAGACACATTTGTGATCAATTCGCATCTTATAATGGCATAGGGAAGTGTTGCTTATAAATGGAAGTAATTAATTACAGGTGTTTATCCTTTACATCCAATGATTGCTTAAATCTTTTCTTAAATTCAATTTTTAAAATTTACTATCCTTTCTTAAACATTTTTCTTATCACTTTTTATTTCATTCTTATATTCAATATAATAATTTGAAATTTAATATTAGGTTGGTGCAAAAATAATATTGTTTTCTCACATTAACATATGTGAGAAACCGACATTATTTTTGCACCAACCTAATACATAGTAATGATCCTAATAAAAATAACTGAACATTGAACATTTGTATTAAAAATTTTATAAAAAAATGTTCATCTCTGCTGATACTTGCATTAAACATTAACTAATTCTCCAGAGAACTGACAATTTTTTAGGCAAATTAACTATCCCCTCATTATTTTGCTGGTGTATGGTGGTGAGGGGGGTGTATTCTACAGTTGATCCTAAATGAATATGTAAAAATATTTTAAAAATCGTTCTGGTAGACTTTAAAGTATAATATTTAAAAATTTTACATCTAAATAATCTTAACTTACCTTTTTATATTACAAACTTAAGATTCTTAGTTTGTAATACTAATATAAAAAGTTAATCTTGTAATATGCACTAGATTTGATTTTTTTCTGAAAATGTTTAGTTTAAAAATCTCTACAATTTTAAAATTTAATGTAGAATGGGGTGGGGTGCAGCAAATATATATATATATATATATTGGTTGTACAAAATATACAATATAGTTGGTGTGTCTCTTGGAATGTCCTTGTGTGGGTTTTGTAGTCTCAGCAAAAGGTCACTCACAGCAGGGCCAGATCAAAGTACTGTAGTTTTGATATTTCTGTCTACTTCTATTCTTCGTTTGTATACCATATCCTTTCAAGACATCACCAATCATAGCTCTCCACAACTTCCAGTCATTTGTTTTTGCTCTAAGTAACTCTTCAACCATCTTTGTTTTTGTGACCCTTGTTCTACCATCTGATTCATTAAGCAGTTTACTGCTTACCTGATTTTCTTGCCTTCAATATGTCCTGTGAGTGCTAAACTCTCCAATCCTTCTTTTTCAGTTATCTCTTTTTCATTACTAGTGTAACAAGGTGACAATGTTTGAAGTTCTATCAGTGCATAAATATTGCATAGGTCTGACATTGAAAGACTAACAGATTAAGATAAATGCTAATTAAGATAGGAATCAATAGAAGGTTAAAATAAAGTAAAAGCAGTTTGAAAATATTAATTAAAACCATAAAATAAAGATTAGAAAGAGCATCTGAATAGTTTGAAACCAAAACTGTCAGTTTATATTGCTAAAAGTGTACTTTTAGCTTAACACCAAGGGTCAAACATTTATCAGAACAGAATGTGTCAGCCCAATTGTTGTTCCTACTACTGTCAGAAGATTTTAAGAGATATTGCTTTTGTAATTAGGTAAAAGCTCTTTGTGATTCCGTAGTGCCAGTCTATAAGGTCTTCTGATGAACAGTCATCTTTAAGACCTAGTGGATTCCTTCACTTGAAGCCATTTTTAATCATCGATATGAGAAAATGTTTATATACAGATGACAGTTTAAACATTTGGAAAGAGATGGATACAATGCCTGATATTCATAAGAGATTCTTGACCTGACAAGGTTATTTAAGAAAATTCTTAAAGTTTTCAGATTATTTTTGAGGTTGTTTTTGGTGGATCATATTCTATGTTCAATTTATTTACTGTACTAAATTTATTCTAATTGATCCAAAAACCATTAGTAACAGGTTTTTTTCCTCATCTTCCTTGCCAAGTGGATAAAGATGTTGGTTAGATCCAGTGACTAAACCCAAAGAGTTGTGAGTTCAGTACCAGGCCACAGCAGTGGTGAACCAAAACTTGGAGAGTTGAGTTAAAAAGGAAACAAACAAGACATCTGGAAGAGGCATGGCATATGGAACTAGAACAATCTATCGCAGTGAACGAAATAAAGGTTTCGGTTTGAAATTCCAATCACCTGAAGTAGGTCGGAGCATACATTGTGAATATGGCAATTAAGATGAGGATAACAGTCCAAATAAGGTAAATAATGCAAGTAAAAAGTTTTTAAGTGCAAAATTCAGTTGTGGCTCAAATTGACAGTAAACTGTAGTTATCAGAGTTTCAAATAAAGCTGTCAATACATTAATTATCAGTTTCTTTCAAAGATATGAAATAATATACCTTAATTGAAAAAAAAAAAAAAATAACGGTACAGATGAAGTTAAAATTCAAAATGGTCACAATTAATCATGAAACAATGCATATTAGAAACTAGTATAGACTATTTAAGAAATACTGAGAGAAAGCAGATTAAATGACATTTTTTTATAGGAAAGTGATTAGTACAAGCAATGGTTGCTGCAAAACACTATTGTTCCAACTCAAAGATGCTAAACAACATTGGCAGTCAGTTTATATGAAAAACTCATGCCATTAGAATGTGATGTTAAGTAGAAAAAAGTTGGACAATTTACAAAGTATTTACTGCTACTTAATTAAGGCCACAAGCACCAGTCCACCACTTAACGTATTTCACTTAGTGTACTAAGAGAGAAAAAGATGGTCTCAGTCTTATATACCGGGTGACTGAAAAGGTAACTCCCTATTTTATGCATGATGGACTCTCCCATCTTGTAAAACATAGTTAGACAGGAGAATCCATCATGCATAGTTACTTTTTAATCACCATGTATAACTAAATTTGACTATGACAGTAGTTAAAAAGTTAGTGTACAAGACTGTTTCTAGCATGGAAAAATTGATCTTCACTTAATACTTCTCAATGGAAGTTTGCCTATACCGGGGTTTAATGGACATGAGGCTGAGTGGTTTGAAGGTTTGCTTTCTGACCATTAGACCCAGGTTCAAATCTCACAAGAGGTTAACTTCTTGGAAGTAGTCCAAGCATGCAGCAGCTTTGGAAAGCACCCGGAATCCATACATGAGTTAATCCAAGCTTTGTGAATGAAACTGGATAGACAAAAACCTTTTGGAAGCCATTGATGATTGTGCTAGCATGAAGAGTATCCTGATCAAGGGTTTAAGCATGCTGGCCTTGTTAAAGAAAAAAGAAAAAAAAAAAAAATGATCATTCCAGGTCACAAGTACCTCTGTGTTCCAGAATCTGTAAGTAAGGTCTGCTCACCATAGTTGCAGTATAAAACATGGGTGGACTGTGGGTTGAGCAGGTGTCTGTAATAGGGATTTGCTAGCAACACTGGAAGTTGGGTGTGCTCAGATATGAGTAGTAGCTAGCCATTATTATACTGAGGTTTATAAATACCTACATATTTACACATGCACAATATGTCCATCTACTACTTGTTTCTGACCATGATCATAACACTTCTATCTCTATCGATGGTAAACCTGTCTGTAACCTTCATTTCACAGACGATACTGACCTTATGGTAGATAGTAACAGTAAGCTGCAAGACTTGACCAAAAAACTCATTTAAAGAACTGTCATATATGGAATGAAACTCAACAGAGAGAAATCCAAATTGATAGTGAATAGCACAAGCAACACCAATGCCAGCATCACCATTTATGACAAACCACTGGAGGAAGCATCCAGCTTCAAATACTTGAGAGCACCTGTGTCCAAAGACGGTACTTGTAACAGAGAAATCTGCACATAGATCACCACAGCAGCAATGGAGAGACTGGAAAGGATACAGAAGAGCAACATCAGCTTTCATACCAAGTTCGAGCTAGTCATATCTATCCTCTAGGGGTGTGAGACTTCTAGTCAAGACAGGAAAAAAGATCTAGACATTCAAGAACAAATGCTTGAGAAAGATCCTCTGCATCTTCTAGTGGAAGCACAAAACCAAAGACTATGTACGGAGCAAGGTCAAAAATCTTGTGGGCAAATAGGAATCTTTTGTCATCACTATTAAGCATTGGAAGATGACATGATTTGAACACATCACATGGCATAACGGCCTCTGCAGAACTATCATGCAAAGCACTGTTGCAGACAGGCACAAGTGGGGATGACAAAACAAAAGCTGGCCAGACAACATCAAAGAGTGGATGGACATGACAATGTCAGAACTCCTGAGAGACACAGCCAACAGATCAGCTTGGGGAAGTTATCCGTTTCTTCCGCCCTTAGGCCTCGATCCAAATTGAAGCAGCCAAGGGACTGATGATGATGCTGATGATGCTGATATACACAAATGGAAAAGAAGGCATTCCATTAATAAGCATAGACTTTATTATGTGCTAAATTTCCAAACCTCTTGATTTTGAAAACTTAAGATTTGGTTTGACTTATTTTGTTTTACAGCTTATCAACTTCAATGGGTTATTTAATGCTGAAAAGATTTTTTAGAATAGGTTCACAAGAATAGAATAAATATTCTTTATAAGAAATCAGTTTATAGATCAGGTTTCATTTTTGCAAAGAGGGTGTTTGTCAAGAGTTAAATGTATTGCTGGTAAATTTTTTTTTTTTTAATGTTCTGTTGGTATTTTTACTATAAAAATCTCTTTTTATACTTTCTTAGTGCTTTGACCCCAGTTTACTAATTAACTATTTTCCCATAGCTGGGGTCCTAAGAGGTGCTACCACCCCAGGTCAGGATGGACATGGAAACAACAATTAAGAAGTGGTTCCATGCTCCTCAAAACTTCGGATCAGAGGCCTTACTTCTTGATGTAGTTATCATCAAACCTAGGATGAGAAATTCTAAGATGGAATACACAGCTGAAACCAGTTTATTAAAAACAAAAATCCTGGCAACTTTTACACACAACTTGTATAGTTTAAAAAAAAAAAAAAAATATCAACAACTGTATTTTTGGAGGATAACACTTTTAATGCAAAATACATTTGTAAGTGTCCAATATCAAAAAAGTGAGTATTAATAATAGCAAATAAAATTAAATGTTCAATAAAAGACATTTAATATTATTTATCACTCTATAAGTGTGTAAGATGTGCTGAAAAATTCTTGGCTTTACCGAATTCATACAAAACTGACTAAATATGAAATTTTTGAGGGAAAATGCCTTCTTGATTGGACTGAGAACTTTTCAGTACTTGTTTGTGTGTGTTCCCCTGCAGTACTAGTGAGCAGTTTTTTAGTTTTTTTTTTTTGTTTTTTTTTTTATGTATTCCTATTTCCCTTCTTTGTGTAAAAGAATTCTTGCAATGGTAACAAAAATTATGAACTCCAAAAATGGCAACCCAAAAGCAAAAACTCAAAGCGAAAAAGCATTTTTTTCTTTCAACTATTTTCAGATTCCTATTTCAGAATTGCAGAAAAAAAAAAAAAAAAAAAGAAGAGAGAGAAAAGAAAATCAACATCAAATTATGATGCTGTATGCCAATATATCACAACAAAAGCAAAAGATTCACCCACCACAGGTATATTTGGACATGATCTCAAGAACAGTCTGATGCATAATAATCATCATTGTGATCATCATCATCCCCTTGACATTTGTAATCATAGGTGGAGGGATCCAAATACAAAAGCCACACTAAATCTCCTTCACAACAGTCTATCAACGGCAGCAATTCTGGTATAGTCATATCTGACCATTGTTTGACATTGAACAACTAGTTTTTACATTGGCAGCCTCTCCTATATCCACCTTCAATGATGCCTTGCACAGGCTATCATCATTCCTTGTGACGTATCCAAACCATGCCATTTAACCCTGTTTGACAGTGGCAAGAAGAGATTCCTGGCGGTCCACAAAACTTTCAGCCCTTTTCTAATAAAAATTGGTAAAGCATTCATAATCTGTTACTAACAAACTTACTATATATAAAAGTTCAGTAACTCATTAGGGTAACTGAGACAACACATATACTGCAGCTATAGCAATAATGGCGTGTCTAGGACATGATAGCCTGACAGAACCTCTCTAAGCCGATTCTGAGTTTTCCTTCTAGACTGGTTGCTACTTCAGAACAAGAAAATTCAGACTGTCCTACTATTTAACCTATATCTAGGGGAGATCAGAAGAGATAGAGAGGGTATTTATGTGAAAGTAAAAGTGACAAACTTGGCTAGAATCTGAACTCTGTGCACAAATTGCTTTTTCTAAGTTATTAACCATTACACTACCTGCATATTCATTTACTATAAAAACCTATTCTTTTTATATATTGCACTGACGATTTATTTATATGTTTAAAGACTCATGTGGAAATCTAAGAATAGTAAAGACTTAAAAAAGTATGCCTTCATTTTTAACAGATTGGTTAAAACATGAAGATTCATAAAGAAAATATTCTAAAAATTTACATTTTCATATTTAAAACTTTTTTTTATTAATTATTGAACTAAGAGTTTATTGATCTACTGGGCACAAAATTAAATGCTGAATGACATGTATTAACATTATTGTGTACAAGAAAATTATGTGAAGTCTTTTATTCATCTCCAAAAACATTTTAAGAGCAAATTTCTTTCTTTGTGTAAATCTATCATCTTTTGAGTTTCTCAAAATATTTCAGCAGACAAAAAGTTTGGAGGTAAATAAAAGATTAGAGTTTGAAATTTTTCAGAAATTAAAAATAAAGTTTATAAATTCATTTGAAAATAATCCCAAATTAACAAAAAAATGCAGATTACAAAATGGTATGTTAAGTGGTTATCTCCCTTTTTTTTTCAATAAATGTTTCACCCCTTTCCCACTGAGAATACATTCAACTCCATTTTGTTACCAAATAATTCATCAAGAAATAACTAGTGAAAAAAGGAATACAAGTTCTGTTTCTTGTTAACCAATTCCTCTCTTTCTGAAGAATAAAAAAAAAAGAAAAGATAGCACAGAAATAATTACAATCACTTAAACTGACTCCTTTTTTTTTTTTATTTCAGTAACAAGTTTAAACCAAGACATTACTCATATTTGTTAGAATGAAATGATTAAAAGAGAACACCACATGATTCAGATGGATTGATTTAATTTTTTTTTTTTTTTTTTTTTTATGGCTTATCAACCATTTGGAGGTTATTTAAATCCAGAAAGTAATTTTAAACTGTAAAAATATTTTGGAGATAATAATGATTTACTGATACAATTCATATAAATTAACCCCTAGCTGGTGGGGAAGAGGTGGATTCATATCTTACCCAAAGGTATTTGTGAATAAGTGAATATTATATTCAATGACTTTCACTTATTTTTTTTTTTTTTTATAACACAAATCCCAATATTCACCAAGAATGGACTATAACAAGTGATTTTTTGAAATAAGAGAAAAATGAGGCAAAAAAAAAAAAAAAAAAAAAAAAAAAAAACCCTTTCTACCCCGCAAAATAATAAAAAAAAAACAAACTTTTATCCACTCCTGAAGTGAATATAAGTTTTAATATATTTATTTAACAATCCTACCTTTGATATTATAGATTTACATAAGGAACTGTTAGGTGAAGACATAAATAATTATTTTTTATCAACTTTATTTTTGTTACTATAACATTTCTGCTTTTGTATTCTCTGCCTTTCTTCAGGTGTCTGTTGATCTGGATAACTTTCAGTAAATTTCAAACAGAACCCTTTATTTAATCTGTGGAGGTAAATTACATAAAAGGTTCTGTTCACAATTCCCTTAAGGTTACCTGGATTAACAGGCACCTGGTGGAGGCTCAAAAGGACAATGGTCAAAATGTTTTGATGATAACAACAAAGATAAGGGATATATTATTATTAATTATTATTATTATTAATAATGATAATAATAATAATAATAATAATAATAATATAGTGGAGTCATCAATAGTCTTTAGATATGAACATGAAATAAGCTTTAGAGTAAAGGTCTTTAAAAGAAAAATGTTTTCATATAGTCTAATAAATCAGATGTTAAAAGTAAAATAAAGATGGAACTTAGTATTTGAATTTCTTAGATTAGGATTATCAATTATAATCAATTTTTACTTATTATTTCTTTCATTTTCTTTATTTTGTCCCACCACTAAGGAACACAGTTAAATTCAGATAGCTGTTGTTTGTTGGTATTTTAAATTTAATCTATAAGAAAACTACCAGGGAAAGGCAAGATCCCAAGGATAAGTGATGTGAGTTCAAGTTTCACTGGAAGCTTTATTCTTTATTTCAATCCACATGACTGAGGTTGTAGAATGAGTTGCAATATAAAGTAATAGAAATTAAAATGAAAGAAATACAAGTCAAAAATGAATAAAAAGAAAAGGTTATTTCTGCTGAGCTTTTCTCTTCTTTAAAGTGTCTAATTCTCTGAGATGGCATTGGGCTCCCATCTTGAACATCTGTCATCCCTTAAGAGCAGTCAAAGATTACCGAGACTGTAATGCCAATATTTGACTTGACATTTAACAAGGTGAGGAAAGAATGTAGCAAGGAATAAGTCAACGTCCATGATGCAGGCATTAGTCATACAGCAAAGTGTGAATTACATACAAATTAAAACATTTTCAAGGTAATGTGATAGCTGGGTAAGAACATTCCAGCAGTTACCAAAAATCTAAGAAACTTCCAGGTTTTAACATTTGTTTTATTTCATTGGGGAGGCTCCATTTTACCCAGGAGTAAACTTTAAATTATGATACCAAAGATTATACTTCACATCATGATTGAAATTAACGTGTGATTTCTCACTGGTGCCAGAGGTCAGAGTTCAAAACCAGCTAAAAGACAAAATTTTGAAGATTAATTCTGGTAAACTCCCTCCATTGGAATGATTGGAACAAGAAAAATTACTTACTCTAATGTTTTATGCCACATTCCCTCTTTAACTCTCTCTCTCTCTCACTATATATATATATATATATATATATATATATATATATATATATATATATATTTTTCAATTTATTTATTTTATTTTATTTATAATATTAGGTTGGTGCAAAAATGTCGTTTTCTCACATAGCAACATATGAGAAAATGACATTATTTTTGCACCAACCTTATATATATCAAAATAAATTCAAACATTGAGGGATTAAACAGAGATTTGGGTTTACTCAATAGGGAGACCTCTAACCAACAACTTTCCTTGAAAGAGTAAGTCCTACTTCTTTGTTTATTCCTCATACCATTGAAAAAGAACACAGGCATGTTGGAAAATTCCAACATTAAAATAAAGATTACCTAGCATTCCAGAATTCTTTTCTTTATTTCTAAAGGTATTCTTCAATCTCTTAATACTTTGCTGATGATCTTCAGCAAACAACAAAGATTGAAAGAAAAGAAGTGGGTCCCTAAACTTTTTAGACAATCAGCTCCTTCATGGGAGCTCTTGAAACACCACCCCCTCAAAAAAAAACAAACAAACAATGGAAATTTTCTTTTTCATTATTTAAGGGTAGACATTTCTTTGTTGTTTTCTTTTATTATTGTTTCTAGATAAGATTCAATTTAGTTTTACGTTTTGTTATCCCTTTTCAATTTCTCTTCCTATATTGTCTGTTCAAATAATAATAATAATAAAGATGGAAAAACTTCACAATGTAGGTAATAATAAACACATTAAAAATGAATTAAGATTTCTTTTCATTGAAACATTTTGCATCATTTATGGGAAGGATGTGAAGTAACCATGTTTTTCCAGGTTCGGTCCGTTTCATTGCTTAATTAGAATTGTGTTTCCATGGCTAAAACTAACTTCAGCCAGGTACGAATTTGGGAATACTAGTTAAAATAGCTCAACTGCTGTACTAAGCTTGGCATAATAATAGTATTTGTATTACTACAACAGTCATTGAAGCTTTTACTTTTGAGCAATGATGTATTTATGATCCCCCTTTTGGTCACCTCTGATTCATCAATTTTATAATCAAATTTCCTGACAAATCCTAATCTCCATCAAATTCAGTTTATATATATATATATATATATATATATATATATATATATATATATATATATATATATATATATATATATATAAAATTAGTGATGGGATCTTTAATTGGAATCAGAAATATTGGAACTTTTTGGGGTTTAGAAAATGGCATTGGAATCAGAGAATTTTTAACCTTATTTCCAATTCCCAAAAATATTCTTTTGATTTTTTTTTTTTTTTGTTTAAAACTTAATTTTCCTTTCTTGGTACTAATGATAAAAAGATATAAATATTTATTGATTTTAAACTATAGGTAAAACTAAAATCTAAAGATCATAATAACACCTAAGTATGATGTAAACTTATTTTACTAGTTTAAAAAAAAAAAAAAAAAAAAATTAAATATGCAAGTTTCTACTCAGTTCTCAATCTTTCAGCATAGTTCACTAGTTTTAAAGTCTGTTTCCGTTGAAACTAAAATTTTAATTTTTAATTTCTTTTTAAATATTGTTAATTCACCCATTTAATATTATAAATTATTACTTTAATAATTATAATCAAAATTATGTAATATAAATGTAATTTAAACACAAAATGAATTCATGTTGTTCTTCTGCCAGACTCTCTTTTAAGAGAATTTTTTATTATATTTTTTTAATTTATGAAAAAAAAAAAAAAATGTCTGCATTTAGAAACATAGAAAAAATTTAGAATCTTGTTATATAAAACTATTTTAAATTTCAAATTTTCAATTATAGTAGAAATTAAAAATAAAATTTCATATAAGGAGTCTTGATCAGCTCTTAATTCAAAGGATCATATAAGGGTGGTGGTAGGTGTTTACATTTACTTTGGTGGGAATTACATAAAATAGGGAGTTACTTTTCAATCACCTTGTATATTGCATTAACAAATATAAAAAGTGATGATAATGGCTTTTAGTGGTGGAATTCAAATAAAAATGAATTTCCCACCATGATGCTTTTAGCCAGGAAATATCTATCAGAACCTGTGTGGAAAGTAAATGGTTATTTAGTATTGGAGGTAACAATTCCTAAAAAGAAATTGACTGAAAGGTGAAACAGGAGAGATGATAATGTTCTTACATTACAATTTTAGGATTTAAATATGAGTAGCTGGGTAGATTTACTTAAAGAAATTGTTCCCTTTATTGTTTAAACTCTTACCCAATTTAAATAAAAAGGATATCTAACTTTATTTCATAAGCTTTTGTATTCATTTCTCTACTAAATGTTTAATTAATAAATGTACTTTGTTCATTAAGTTTCCCAAGCCAACAGTAGTGCCTGAAAATAATGAATTTTAATCATTGTAGATATCAGAATCAAAATCAGGAATCGTATCAGAAAATTTAGAACGGTATTGGGAATTGTATTACAATTGGTAAAAATATTGGTATCATGCCATCACTAATAATAATTGAAGATGAAAAAAAAAATAGTATTCAATAATTAATAATGGTTGACTATGCTTTGCTTAATAAAAATGAAATAAATTTTATGATTTATTTTAACTTGTTCAGAAAGTAGTATCACATTTTTGGAAAAGGGAATAAAAACTGGTTCAAATATGAAATTTATTTGTAAAGAAAAGAATCATGATTATTGGCAATGACAAAAATCCATTATGAAATAAATTCTTTTATTCATTGTTGAAAGAATCTTGGATTCTGTCTAGAAAAGAATTTTGGTCATATTCAAGTTAATTTTAAAGGCTTTACCACCAAAAATTCCAGTGAAAAGGAATGCAGACTTGGATGTTATCAGCATAACACCATGATTTGAAGTTTATTTTCCTTTGTATCTATGAATCAAGATTGTCATTGTGAAGGATGAATTCCTTTTTGTTGACAAAAAGTCAAGATATTTCTGAAATATATTTTCATTTATCATTCATTTTTGACAAAAAAAAGATTTAATGAGTTTTGTCTTGATTATTCTAACAGTTTATAATGATTAAGTAGCAAGGTAGACCGAGAGCTATCTCCTTGACAGAGTTACCATTCCAACAGGAGCAATGAATTCAAACAGTTGAGAAGGTAGCAGAAAAAAATTCCACTATCTTTACCTTGATAGTACTGGAGCCCCTATGATAAAACTAACGAGGATAACTCTTCAAAGACTACACAGTCACCAGCCAGAGTTAGCTTAAGTCATTATTGATGGCTCCAGAGGCAATACCAGAAAATTTTATATTTGTTTGTTAATATAACTGGAACAGACTCTCATACACAAAGAAAAGATCCAACATAACCAAGAAACCCTTCATAATAAAATCAAATGTTCAGTCAAATTTTGAGGGGGTTGGTCAAATAGAAAACTAACGAATTCTGCTACTTTTGCTTCAACCTTTCAGTATCTTAAGGCAATTTCAGTCAATTGATTTCCTAACACTTTATTTTTTTAAAAAATAAAAAATTTATGAATGCTATATTTTTTTTTTTAAAATAAATGGATAAGTGCTCGATGTGAGGTGTGGTAGAAGGTGAAGAAAAGAAAGAGAGGAAATCAAGTGTATTGGAAATTTATCTGAGAGATTAAATTAAATATACATATGGTTCTTTGAACCCAAAAAGAACTTTTTAGTATCAATACAATTTCTGATCTCTGGTTTAAAAGGGTTTTTTTTTTTTTTTTTTGCTATAATATATTCAGATCCCCCCCAAAAAAAAAAAACTTAAAATCAGAGATCAGAAATTACAATCTGTTGCATTCATACTAAAAAATTCCTTTTGAGTTCATTTGAAGTGGGATAAAAAGAATGTATGTATATTTCATTTAATTCCCCACCAATACATTCCCAATATACTTGATTTCCTCCTTCCCCACCCACTTCTACCACACCTGACGTTATGTGCTTATTAATTTTTTTTTTTTTTTTTTTTTTTTTAATATTGCATTCATAAATTTTTATTTTTAAAAAATAAAGTGTCAGGAAGTCAACTGACCAAAATCACCTGAAGATACCAAAAGGTTGAAACCAAGGTAGTGGAATTGGCTGATCTAATTTTCTATACTTAAAAGCTCTACATGTTAAATTTTTATCTTTTTATATGTGTACTGAGCACTTTTTTTAATACTACTGTTTCTTGGTCTAATTCAACTCCGACCATTAACTTCTTTCTATATATATATATATATATATATATATATATATATATATACACACACACACACACACACACAAAATAAGTGAAAATTTGATTTCAATTATATATCTAAACTGAATCTCCTGACTGATTCCACAGAATCACCAGATTTGATGATAAAATTGAAATATTTTAAATATTTCAAATTCAATTTCACAATTAAATGAAAGTAGATATAATCTCAGCAAAACTCTGGCAGAGACAATGATAAATGAATAATTACTTTTATTTATTATTTATTGTTTTAGGGTATTATAATTACAAAGTCTGCTTGAAATAAAAATTGATTCACGGAATTTTTGAAAAATGTCCGAGAGGGTGTGGGAGCATGTGAAAGCAATGTCCTTATTGCAAACAATATTGTTCTTTTGTTACCCATTACAAAACCAGTTAATAAAAAGTAAGCTGGTATTGTCATCCCTTGAGATGAAAAATGTTTGTGTTAAAAGTAATAAAATGACACCTGAAAAGAAGTTGGGAAAAGTTCTTCTCTGTGTCTCTCCAAATGCAATTCTTGTTCATAATAAAGGACGGCACAAGGACAAGAAAAATGAGGTGAATCATTTTCCACTAGAATTAACCCTCTTTAATTGGAAACGAGCATTTTCGTGACAAATTGAAGAATTCTGACAGGCAAGTAACAAGAGAGTAATCGGCCAAGGCATCATGTTTGTGCAGATGTTAACTTTGATTGAAACTTGTTAGCTGAGAAGTCTTGAAAAACTTTGGTGACAACAGAACTTGGCATTTCTTTCATCTTATTTTCATTATTTTTTTTTTTTTTTTTTTTTTTTTAACCACAGCACTCAAGATATCTTACATTCTATGACAGTTAAGCAGAATGGAATGAAACTAAAAAGGTACTAACTGATAAGTTTGGAACTAACATCTCATATCCTTGAGAGTTTGCCGGACATGAACAATACTTGACTGATCTTTAGTCAAATTTTAAGAAAAGTGTTTGGTTTAAAAGACTGTAGCACTTCTTTGTATAATCTTGATAGCACAGGTAGGAATTAGAAAATAAATACATCAAGAACTTTTGTTTGTGTTAATGATTGCATATATACAATGACAAAGCTATATATACTAAAGATATATAGGAAGTTATCTAAAATTACAATGTGCATGAACAGGGATTACAAATAATTATAATTTAAAAAAATTTCTTCATTTAAAATATTTCATTATTTCTACAAGAAAATTTATACAAAATATTAACTTCAGAGGCATGCCTATAAGGTAGAAATGCTGGCCTCACAGAAGAATTTGTAATAACCCACAATGAATGTTGATTTTAGTACAATTTAGTGAATTATAACTGAATAGAAAAAATTAAAATCAATGACAAGAATAAAATTTTCAAATGTGGTATTTGTTTATTAATCCTTCAGCATTCAACAC
>OZ010580.1:60755913-60863413 GCA_963932145.1 Acanthosepion lycidas
TTTGTGCCTTCTTTGGAACTGAAACAGTATTATGAAGGATTCTTCTATGTGATATGTCTCTTCAGGACATTGGAGATCATGACTCTTCAATTTCCTGTCTTTTGTAGCTCTTAATAAATTTTGTTATCTCTCCTAAACCTTGTTCTGCCATCCATTTATTCAAGCTTGTTATGTAGGTCATGCAGTGTTTTCCTCTGTCCCTTTTACCTTCAATCTGTCCTGTGAGTATCAAATTTTCCAAGTCTTCTTTCTTCATTATGTGGCTTTGAAATGTCAACTCTTCTTGATGTTAAGTTTCCTTTTTGTTTCCATCGGCCCTAAGACTTTGTTGTTGCTCATATGTTTGGTTCATGATATTCTCAGCGTCCTTCTGTACAACCACATTTCTGTTGCTTCAAATCTGTTCTTAACCTGTGAGTAGATTGTACAGCATTCACTGCCATATCAGGGAACTGATATTACATAATAAGTTCAGTATTCTTTTGTTTCTAATGAAATTTTAATATGCAAAAAAGATAAAGGAAATTATTAGTCCTTGGTTATCATGATACAATACTTTCTTCCTAGATATGTTTTTTTTTTTTATCTCAAACAGAGTATGAATCGCAAATTTAAACATTTTCTGTCAAAATCATTTAAGATAACCCTTATAAAATATATTTTAAACCCATACACTTTGAATGAAAAATCATTTACAAATTACAATATTATTGAGTGATTCTTATTTTTTGATTCTATAGCCAGTCAACCGATGGTGCATAAACCAAACGTGATGCTTTCTATCCCAGTGATTTTTTGCTAATCCGTTTACTGTTAATAATAAAACATTATGGAGTTGTGCTTTATTCATTATGTGCAAAGATTTGCAGTTTTGTACTTTTTTGAATAATTTGTCTTTTCTTTCTTTTTTAAATTTCAGTTTCCCTTCACAATAGAAAGAGAAGAGAAGAAAGAGAAGAAAGAGAAGAGAAGAAAGAGAAGAAAGAGAAGAGAAGAAAGAGAAGAAAGAGAAGAGAAGAAAGAGAAGAAAGAGAAGAGAAGAAAGAGAAGAAAGAGAAGAGAAGAAAGAGAAGAAAGAGAAGAGAAGAAAGAGAAAGAGAGAAGAGAAGAAAGAGAAAGAGAGAAGAGAAGAAAGAGAAAGAGAGAAGAGAAGAAAGAGAAAGAGAGAAGAGAAGAAAGAAAAAAAAGAGAAGAAAGAAAAAAAAGAGAAGAAAGAAAAAAAAGAGAAGAAAGAAAAAAAAGAGAAGAAAGAAAAAAAGAGAAGAAAGAAAAAAAGAGAAGAAAGAAAAAAAGAAAAAGAAAGAAAAAAAGAAAAAGAAAGAAAAAAAGAAAAAGAAAGAAAAAAAAGAAAAAGAAAGAAAAAAAGAAAAAGAAAGAAAAAAAAGAAAAAGAGAAGAAAAAAAAGAAAAAGAGAAGAAAGAGAAAAAAGAAAAAGAGAAGAAAGAGAAAAAAGAAAAAGAGAAGAAAGAGAAAAAAGAAAAAGAGAAGAAAGAGAAAAAAGAAAAAGAGAAGAAAGAGAAAAAAGAAAAAGAGAAGAAAGAGAAAAAAGAAAAAGAGAAGAAAGAGAAAAAAGAAAAAGAGAAGAAAGAGAAAAAAGAAAAAGAGAAGAAAGAGAAAAAAGAAAAAGAGAAGAAAGAGAAAAAAGAAAAAGAGAAGAAAGAGAAAAAAGAAAAAGAGAAGAAAGAGAAAAAAGAAAAAGAGAAGAAAGAGAAAAAAGAAAAAGAGAAGAAAGAGAAAAAGAAAAAGAGAAGAAAGAGAAAAAGAAAAAAGAAGAAAGAGAAAAAGAAAAAAGAAGAAAGAGAAAAAGAAAAAAAGAAAGAGAAAAAAGAAAAAGAGAAGAAAGAGAAAAAAAGAGAAGAAAGAGAAAAAAAAGAGAAGAAAGAGAAAAAGAGAAGAAAGAGAAAAAGAGAAGAAAGAGAAAAAGAGAAGAAAGAGAAAAAGAGAAGAAAGAGAAAAAGAGAAGAAAGAGAAAAAAAAGAGAAGAAAGAGAAAAAAAAGAGAAGAAAAAGAAAAAAGAAAAAAAGAGAAGAAAAAGAAAAAAGAAAAAAAGAGAAAAAGAAAATGATAATAAATATAAATTTAATGAACAGAAAAATTATTTCTTATTTACAGTAAATCTTTCAGATCAATGATCATTTAAAAGTTTGACAAAATGAAAACAGACTCAAAAATCTCATTAAATGAAGTAAATTTAAGCAAAGCACTGGACTGGCAAAGAGGTTTCAACAATTCATGGTTGAATTGGCTAGATATAAGTTTCTATGTTAAGTCTCTTTTCTCATACTTCTCACTTGCAGAACTCTCTTCCGGCTTCTTGTATTCCAGCCAACTTTGATCTTCAAAAATTTAAATGTAATGTCAACCATTACTGTATTTTCCAGCTTACAAGATGCACTACTTTTCCTAAAAAAAAATATGCATGTGTCTTCCAAGTTGAATGTAGAGCAATGTCCAGGCTCAAACTTATACAGTCACCTAACTGCTTGACTGATGGGAATATGGATTTGTATGTTGAGTCATTACATTATAATGTTAGCTATTTATCTAATTCATCCTTTTATATGATGTAACCTCAGTACTTATCTGTTACAAGCATTTCCAAGACTATAAACCTTCTTGGAGCCAAGCCACAAACTTAAACATGCCCTGTTTACTAGCAGTGGCAAGAGCCTTTCTGCTCTAGTATGTCTTTGCCATACAAACAAAATCATACGAGTGATTAATGTAAACAATAAGTGCTGTCAGTATTCAAGGGACGCATGCGAAGGACTTTTTTTCTTAAAAATTTCTTACCAATATTAGGGTGTGTCTTCCAAACCGCAGCATCTTGTAAGCCAGAAACTATGGTATCTCCCTTTTTCTTGATTACTCTTCTATTGTTCTCACTCCTTAATAATGTCTCTTTTTTTTCCTTATTCTTTTACACTCAGTAACAGCTTGTGCATTAGTGGCTTTACTGTCTTGCATGGGGTGATATGATAAAAAAAAATTACGCACATTGTTTTTATATTATCCAATAAGTTATATAAAAATATTAAATATATTTCGATAAATATTTGGGAGTACAAAATTTATATGGTATATCTCATCCTGTGTATAGAAAAACTGATACAGAAAATATGAAGAATTATTTATCTGACTGCAAATGATCACATATGCATATTTTATTTCTTAAGTTAATTGTTACTTTGATAATTAACACAATAACCAAAAAATCATTGTAACCAGTTGTCTTACGTTCATTCAAGAATCCTTAAAAGTTTTGTTAAAAGAAAATTTAAGTCACAAGTAGATTTTATAAGGTGATATTGCTTGCTCCATATAAGTCTTAATCCAAAATTATATCTCCTAGACTGGCTGGCAACCAAACCTAGAGTCCAGTCTACTATTTTACCTATAACTGGGAGTAGAAGTTGATTCATGCCTAGCTGAAGGGTATGAGTATCAAGAATTGTCCTAGCCAGAAATTGAACTTGGTTCACAATTTTCATTATTTATCTTGTTAACCATTAAGACACTTCTTCCAAAGAGTAATAGTAAGCTAGTATATAAGATCATTGTATGTTCATTCCTTACCAAGAGATCCACTTTTGTGGCCTTGTGCTATACTAACCCAACATTAGTAAATACCTTAATTACTACATCATAGAGCAACTACCCTGGTTGCTCTACATTTGTAGCCTTGTGTCAGACTAAGCTAACTTATCCTCATTGATTGCTTCCCACCTGTGGCCTTTCTATTTTATTAAGTTAATTTAAGCCAATATCAACAGAATATAATTTACATCCAAAATATTTTGTTTACATAAAAGGAAGCGAGCCACCAATACAGAATCCTGTTGGGGGTCTGTGGGAGGGGGATATTTCTATTCATAGTTGACACAAGGGGGTGTTGGATGAGGCAAGGTTTAAGAACTGTGTTGTGGTGACACAAAAACTTGTTGCAGAGGGTGTAATGTGGCCATTAGGCTTGAAACTTGCCACTTAAGTGTAATTTTCTGTCATGTTTTTTTTTCTATTGTGAAATGAAACCACTTTGTTAACATAAAATGTCACCAGTCATGACTTGGCCAAGTGGTAGGCAAAGTTCAAGGCTAAGCCAATACTAAAGGCCTGAGTTTACTGACTAATTCACAATAACATCAACACATTAGCAAACTAACAAAACCAGCTGTCAAATTTAATAGATAAAACATTTTTACAATTACAACCTAAATTAAAACATCTGAAACTATATTCCCATCTGATTTTCTGGGATGAGGAATTATTATATGAATTATTTACATACAAACTATTGTCCTAATATTATCGGCTGGTATGCTCTCCATCCTTTGTCAGGTGCATGTTGATCTGGGTAATCTTCAAGGAATTTCGAACTGAATCCTTTATTTAATCTACAGGGAGTATATAGTTCTCATTCCATTGCCCATGTCTAGGGATGCATCTACATCTTATTTTAGCATTGCATAGCACCTTCATACTGGGGTTGGTCTCGGGACAACGGTCTTGATTTACTTATAACATTGCCTTCTTTCTCGGCCACTAATTGCCAGTTGTTTTGCTTGAAGAGGA
Organism: Acanthosepion lycidas; assembly: GCA_963932145.1. Taxonomy (NCBI): domain Eukaryota; kingdom Metazoa; phylum Mollusca; class Cephalopoda; order Sepiida; family Sepiidae; genus Acanthosepion; species Acanthosepion lycidas. Next base: position 60,760,486 of record OZ010580.1, read on the forward strand.
ATCAACCAAAGGGAATTTTAAATCTTAACTATTTTATTCAACACATCAACATGTACATTTTTAACTAGATAGTGTGGTTGCTATCTCATCAGTTTTAGCCAATCAAAAACGACTTCCTTTGTTTTCCTGTATCTGGCCTCAAAGGTCAAAATGAGAAAGTCAAAGGAGAAATACATTTCTCTAAAAAATAATAGTCTGCTAGACTATGAGTTATGAGTACAGTTCATTTATTACTTGCCTTGTTTTCAAAGAGTTCTAGTACACACTGCCTGGGTCAGGAATTGAACTCACAAGCACCTGATGAAAGCTAGAAGGCACAATTGCTAAAACATTGTGATAATAACAACAAAGATGAGAACAATGGTCTGCATATAAATAATGTAAATAATAAAATAGTACTGCTGTCTCTGAAATGTCATACTTAGTATTTATCATAATGTCTTTCAAAACATTCAAACAATAAATATAAATGGATATGTTAAGCAGTTTGAAACAGTGTTTCCCAAATTCAAGTTAGCAGTTTTGCAAATAGAAAGCATTTGTCATATGATAAGAAGAATTTGGTAAAAGTAGAGCCTTCATTACAATCAACTTTGGTTTACCCTTTTCATCCTTTAAGATAAAGACATTTCTGATTAGAATCAATTTATTGGTTCTTTGAATGAAGAAGTCTTCAGGAAGAAAGTTGGCAAGGAGAATTTTCACACAAATGCCAAGGAAGAATATTTTCATTGAATAAATTTTGTTTAAAAGAAACTGTTCAATTTATTTTGTTTGAAATAAATCAATAATTTCATGCTGAAAAACTTGGAAATGAAATGTTCTGAACTGTTTTATTTTTTTTTAAATTACAGGTAAAATTACAATTTTCAGATATCTGTTCTTCCAAAGTTTTGCCAGGAGTCGTCAAAGTCATGTAAAATCAGATTTTCAATAATTTATTTCTGTTCAACCAGTCTATCTTTACTCAAATATTCTTGGCATTTTTAGCATTTTTGTAGGCTTTTTCTTGAAATTTCTGTTTGTACAGAATTCCAATATTTTATTCCTATGGGTTCTTTTTTTTATCATTAACCAATTCTAAATTGTCCCAACTTATGCAATCCAGCATTTTTTTGGTAATGCAACCTCCTTTTGGATTTAAATTGTTATTTACACTTAGGCATTTTATTTAGAAGCTAATTCTAAGGTTTAATGGAAGCAAAATAAACTAATAGTGTAAAAAATCAATCACAATTTCAAGAACAATCATAGAACTCCTACTTACCAAAATAGTGTTGCTTTAAATCTGGAGATTTGTCTCTAATTCAAAATAGTTGATGCAATGTGGATAGAGTATGTTCTTAGGATGTATTCTTTACAGAAACTTAAGTTGTCTATGTTTGAAATTAGTGATCCAAAATATATATTTTAATTATACTCATTGCTGTTGAGTAGCTGTTTAAAAAGATGAAAATTGCAAGCCATTTAAAAAAAAAAAAATAGCTTTAATAGAAACATCTACTTACTAAATATGGTTATTGTCTGTAACATCTCATTTACCAAATTTAGTTTTACTAGTTTCATCTTGACTCTTTACTCCCTTACCATGGCCCTGTGCCAGACAAAACTAAGTAACATTTTTGATATTGTATTTTTAAAAAAATCAGTTGAATATTGTCAAATTCAGAAGAAAAGTTAAAAATCTGAGAATCAATAGCAGCAACCCATTTTTTTTTTTTTTTTAAATAAAGACATTATAACAACTTCACACACACACACACACACACACGGACAGGCAGACACATACAAACTACTTAAGTGGAATTTTTCTTTCCAGATACTTAAGAATCACCAAATAATCTCTCAGCACCAAAATATTCCATCTGGAATTTCACGAAAACAACAGAAAAATTCCTCAAATTTTTAGAAGTTTTCAAAGGACACTATTTTTGTTTTTTCTCTCTAAGACCTTTCACCTGCCCCACTCAACCTCAATGTTTTATATTTCAAACAAAACTTTTCTTTTATTTTAGACAAAGAGTTGCAGGTTTTAAGAAAAAGTAACAAACAACCTCTAACTCATTATACGAGCAATTAACATATATGAACAAAAACTCTCCTACAAATAGACAGTTTCTATTATTTAGGCAGAGAGAAGACTGAACAATCAAGGTTTACCATTTTTAAAATTTGGGAGGTGAAAGGGCATTTCATGTTCAGACCCAGACATCAGAATATGTGTGCTTGTGTGTGTGCGTTGGGGGGGGCATACATCAAGTAAATTCTATTAAAGATTAATGTAGATTTTTTGTTTGTTTTTGGTTTCCTCTTCTACACAAGTTAATGAAGTTAAAAACATAGGTAGTAATTTAAATTATATAATAAATATGTAAAAATGAGTATTTGTTAAATTTGATGACATTTAGATGCACACAGTTAAATTGTTGCCATCAAAGTTAAAATACTATTGTTATTAATGGACAGATATTTTACATATGCAAGCCCTCTTAATGTGTGTGTGTGTATATATATATATATATATATATATATATATATATATATATATAAGGGAGAGGTTATAGTTGTTCCAAATAGGGGAAAGTGTATATTTTAAAGAGTAGCGAGAAGCTGCCAACGTATTTGATTGTAATGTGGATTTTTTTAAATATATATTATACTTTATTTTTTTCATATCTTTACTACATGTCTTGTGACCTTCATCAGTCGAAGAGTGGTTGTTTCCACATTATTTAATGGGATTAATTTTTCCTTATGTTTCCTGATGGCTAACCATTGTTTTTGTGCGTAGTAGTAATCCAAATTATAAAGAATTAAGTTTATTTGTAATTCATCATTATTTCTTAATAATTTAAGTGTTAGCACACCAGACAAGATGGTGGTTTCACCTACAAAGGGTGACACAGATTTGAACACTAGCAGAGGGCACATTGTCTCTATTTAAGACTCTCAAATGTACAGGTCGGTAGATATAATTCACATGATTTTAAACAGAGTGTCTACTCAAACACATGTCACCACTTAAAAAAAAAAAAAAAAAAAAAAAAAATTAGATAATTAAATTGATCATTAAAAATGAAGCCATAGTGAACAAGCAGATTTAATGAAAAAGCAAATTTAAAAGGCCTACTTTCATTCAATAAATAAAACCAAACCATTTGAGGATTACTCCATAGTGTAAAACAAAGTTATGGTGGTATTTTGTGTACCTTAACTGAATTATATATATATATATATATATATATATATATATATATATATATATATATATATATATATATATATATATGAAATTCTATTTTCATAGTGATGTTAAAAACATGCATGTTATAATTTTGAATATGTACATATAAAAACAATAAAAATTATTAAAATTTTCAGACAAACAAGGTTATATATTAATATTTTTTGTTTTATTATTTCATTTAGATTCCAGGAGTAGTTTCAACCAGCATGGCCATAATCAGGAGAAGAAAATCCCTGCTTGTTAGTAGCAATGAACTACAGAAGTGAATGACTGTCTCTGAAGAAAGTGAGCTTTATCTGTAGTTTTCATTTGTTTTTTTATTTTTTATTAATTTTGATCAGTCCTTGTATTGGTTAAACAGCCTCTTTCAAGTTGTTCTTAATATATATATATATATATATATATATATATATATATAAATAAATAAATAAATAAAAGAGAGAAGGCTAAAGAGTGAGTGCAACATGGGAAAAAAAAAGCAAAATGGACAAATGATCATGACACCCTACATGTATGCACGCACAAAAAATACAAAAAACTTACACCAATGTTAAATATATATATATATATATATATATATATATAAAGAGAAAAATCAAAAAATATAAGCAGTAATTTGCTGATACCCCTTGAAGAGTGGATAGGCAGGTGTGCCTATGAAACTCTGGAGTTGGAATGCTGAAAGTAACATCAATCAGCTTAGTGACAAATTTTTAATCACACACACACACACACACACATTATTGATGAATTTCAATGGTTGCAACTATTTCTACATAGTGGAATTCTTTACTTTGCATGAACTTTTATGTCAGATGCCATTTTACCAGACATCTATTTGCTACAAGACAAAATAAATTACGGGTTATTGTCAGGAAGGGTTAACTTTTAATGCCATACTACCACCACTGATGTGGGTCAGTATAACAAAATAGGAAGTATTACGTTCAGAGTAGCTCATGTGTGTCTGTTGCAAAGAAAAGATTTTTCTTACAAGACAAAAACATAATTAACAGGAATCTTCATCTAACCAATCATGCTGATTTCTAAAAAAAATATCTGCAATACAATTAGAATGAAACTTTAAAAATTGTACTGAAATTATTTGTCCATATTCAGAGAGATGTCAAAATATCAAATTCTACCTGAATTTCTGAAATGAGGAGTTATTTATCTACATTATTTACATGCAGAGTGCAATCAAGAATGACAAGCAGCAGTAGCAGGCAGGTTAGGTCTAAGGCTCCAAGTTCTTCACAGAGAATTGTCCTACCGGATAATAGCCTAGTGGACTAAAGCATTGGTTTATAATATAGTAATTGTCAGTTCAATCAATAGGATGAACAGTGTGTACTTAGACTCGGTGGAAACAGGGTGAGCAATAACTTAACAGTACTAAAAGTAAGAACTAGATGAGATATCCCTTGATATGGGCAGTGGAATGAGAACAGTCTACCCACTGTAGGTAAAACAAAGAGTTCAGTTCAGAATACCCTGTAGATTACCCAGATTGGCATACAAGACCAAAACACTGTTATAATAACAACAAAGATGAGTATAATAGTCCATGTGTAAATAGTGTCAATATGATGAAAGTTGGAAGAAATTAAAAATCCCTGGCACGAGGCCCATAATAAAAGAAATTCCATCAGATTGCAGGAGACAGTAAAAACCAATCAAAATGGCTGCCTCCTTTGAATGGTAATAATAACAAATGGAAATCAGATGCTGATAAGAAATAACACAAACCGAGAGTGTTGGTATGAACTGTAAGAAGTTAAAGGAAATGGTTATAGCTTTATGCAAAGGTAAATCTTTACTTGGTATAGAATGGTCTGATAATGAAAACTTATGTAGGCACAATTGCCAAAGAATTATGGAAAGAGACTGAACAACTGTTGACATTGGGAAACATGGGTAAAATGATTAATATGTTAGAATTGCTCGGGGGTGACTCTCTTTGCAGAGAAGAGAAGAGTTATTATCCTTTTAATCAAAATATATGATGATGGTTACATGGTTTGGTTTGGTAGTTAATGGTGATAAACATGGATAAAATAATTCAATGTTCTTGAACAAAAAGTGATGAAGAGAAAAGAATGTTATGCGGGTGTTTATTTTACAAGTGATTGAGAAGGAAAACTGACAGAGGCAATGAAAGTGAGAGAAATGCAAATAGTGGAGGAAGAGGTGGGGAAGAAAGAAGGTTGGAGAAAGTGTAAGAGTAAAAGGAAATACATGGAAATTTTTACACTGAATGAAAGTAACATACAGAAAAAAGTGAAACATCAGTAAAAGAAATTAAAAACACAGAGATAGGAACAGACATAGAAATAGCAAAGAAAGAAAGAATTTCATTGTAATATTGAAAATATCTATCATGATAATGATTTACTGCAAAAGAAGATTACATTGAAGAATTTGAAGTGGAAAAAATCAAAAAGGATAAAAGAGAAAAGCGAAGACGTTTATATGCAAACTTGATCTCAAACCTACAAATACACAGGGTGCGATGGATAAATTGTCATCTAAATTACACAAAAATGAATAAAAAATAACACCGACATCTCATTTTAATCAAAGTTACACAAAAATATCTTGAAATACTAAAGAGTAAATTTATTCAATAAAATTGCCATTGGCTTTAACCACGGCCTCTTTGGAATCTCCTGGAACTCTTCTGGATGGACTCCTTGTTTAAGTTGGTGAATGCTCCCATAATATTCAGTACATCTTTGGTGTTACAAGGAATTTTGTTGGTCTCTCTCTAAACTGTGCCCCATACATAATAATCAAGGGGGTTCCAGTATAGGGAGTTTGGTGGTCAGATGTAAGGGGTGATGTGGTCGCAGAAATTATCTGACAGCCATGACTGGGTTCTCCTGCTTGTATTGCATGGTGCAGAATCCTGTTGCCAGAGATAGGGTCTTCCTGCAGTCACCCTCTTGACTCAGGGCAAACATACCTCCTCAAGGCACACCCTATAGGCCTCTGTGTTGAGTTTGAGGCCCTCATCAGCAAATTTAGAAGTTCTTTTCTTATTAGAACAATCAGAGTAAGTTTTCCGAGCTGCCATACCTTCATAATCGCCATTAGACTCATTAAACTCTTTCTGAATCCTCTGTACTGTCCTCAGATTGACACCCAAACAATCTGAAATGTTTGTATTGGAGAGTTTCTGGTGCAATTGCCGTTTCTAAGTTTCTGGCGGAGTGAATTGCATTATAGTGCTCTTTTTCTCACAGATGATACCCAACTGACCCTACTATAGTGTGCAGTCAACAAAATCAAAAACAATGTGCATGCGTGAAATTAAAAATATAAAATGGCAGCATTTTACTCATCGCACTCTGTAGAGTGAACAAGACATCAATTTAGGGCATGGGCGATCATGGCTTTCTACCCTTTTTGCTGTCAGTACAAGGTTATTTGCTACAGTCTTCTGCTTCTCTTGCTTTCAGTATGTCATGTAAGTGTTAATTTCTCCAAGCCTTCTTTTCTCATTATGCATCACAAATACTGAAACTGTCTTTCCACTTGTTACCAACACGTTCCTTTTAGTACTTATTCTTTAAAGTATTTCTTCATTTGTGACATAACGGCAAGAAAAACCAATTTATAACTGACATGTACTTTAAATAAGAGAAAATTATTATACATGATTAAAAAAAGTGAGACATTTTTTATTAAAAATTTTATTATGAAAAAAAGAAAAAAAAAGCATTTTAAGATTAAATTTGGCTCCTGTCAAAATATTCTCCTTTAGCCTTGATTACTGCAGCACAAAATCTTTGGCATTTGTTGCAAATGTTTCTCAAAGTATAAGTTTGATTCCATAATTTTTTCAATGACTAAGAGATCTTTTTCATTTTTTTTTTTTTTTCCCATTCTTCTATCAAGTTTATCCCATGCTAATTCTGGAGGTGTCTTCAAACTTTTAAACTGTAGTGTGTGTGTATATATATATATAAAATTTGCTGACAGCAGATAATATAAGTTTTTGTAAAGACATAAGTAGGTGTCAATTTTAATAGTAGTAGATAGGTTCACTTATTATATGGTTCACACTCCTCCTTGGTCTTGTGGACAAGAGTAGAGGGTTTATCCCTTGTTTCCTGTTTAGGACTAGGTTTCCAATTCCTTCTAAAGTATACTTCAGCTCTATACTCCTATACTAATATAACTCCATACAGTAACCCTCTACCTTGAGTAGTTCTTTGGTCCTTTTATTGAGTGAAAAAAAAAGTTAAACAATTTTAAATTTGATTTTTTATGTTCAGTCATAATATTTACTAAAATTATCATATTTCCATAAACAGCTCTTGAAGTGTACAAATGCATAGTAAGAACTGAGTAAATGTATGTGATGCTTTTAAGATTTCCCTAACATTATGCATTGTGTAATTTTACATCAAGCTTTATACATGACACTTAGTTTCAGAAATTTGAATAAAAGGAAAACTGGAATTCACAGCAATTGAAATGTTATGACAAGATGTTGAGGAAACGGCATTGTAGATACTTTATCTCAAATAGCCCTCATGTAATGAGGAGCATTATCTACTGATTTTATTTAAGCTGAATTATTCATACCTACCTGCATTCTAAAAGCTTACTTCAGGATAGGTAGAACAACAAACAGATTAAATGTGTAAGATGACAAGAGTACAATTAGTGAAAATCTAATTACAGTTTTATCCTCCTTTGGTAAGCGGCATTTCTATACCCAAGATAACGAAATGGGAATGAACAGAAGTTTAAAGCAAAGTGAAGTAAGATATGACTGAAAGGGATAAGCCAGAGAGATTATTGAACAGGAACAATAATTGGTTGATCTTGATAGAAAATAAGCAACCATTGATTGTCCCTTTCTTTTCGCGTGTGCAGATATCAAACGTTAGCCGATAATCAAGACATACCGTTCACATCACCACACATTGCAATGTTGGCAAAGCCTTTAATGCTTCAGTTAAATTAGATGGTGCAATGGTGATAATGTCAGGGCTTGTGGCTAATTATAGATAAATACAGGATTTGATTTATAGTCAAGTAAATCAGTAACAAAGTCAAAAAGGCATGAACTCCCAAATTTTCATCTCTATGGAAGAAATAGATCAAGCCTGCAGAAATGCTTTTGTTTAAATCTAAGAAAAAAAAAAAAATTAAAAAAAGAAAATAGATATTAAAATTGCGTCTGAAAGCATGTAAACCACACCTATTTAGCTTTACTATTACAGTTTTATAGAATTAAATTTCTATAATTCTATAATATAGAATTAAATACACATGCTGGTGGTCTGCAGTTTCTGGGTAAATATCAGCCTACAAAATACTTCAATTTTGCATATAAAACCCTGCAGATATTTTTTGTGGCATTTTTTGGAAAAAGTAGTTTTGGCTTTATGCTATAAATGTGTGTGTGTGTGTGAATAAAAACAAAGGGAAAAATTCAATTGAGCTAACATGTTTCGTCATCTGACGGACTTTATCAGGGAAAGTGTAAGGATTTTATTTTGCAACAATATGAAGCAAGAAATGAACAGGTTAAACATTAATATTTTAGGTGAATGTGAAATAAGGTGGGAAAACAACAAAGATTTCTTCAGTGACAAACGCAGGATCATATATAGAGATGGAGAGAAAAATGAAAGAAGTAGAATTGTAATAGAGATGCTGGCAGCCTAAGATGATTTCAGAAGTGACAAGATTATAGACATAATAAATGAAATATACAGCAGTGGTGATATACTGGAAGACCTTAAGTAGCACTCTAAGAAGCCAGGTGAAAACAAATGTCAACTCCAGACAATCAGCTTAATGAGACATCTAACAAAAACTTACCCAAATTCTGATGAATAGTGTGTGCAGCAGAATTAGACTAGAAATAAAAACAGTGACAGTTCATTAAAGACACTGGAACAAAGAATGCAATATTTATGCTCAAAATGATATCAAAAAGAGCAATACAAATTCAGAAGCATGTGTACCTGTGTTTTAAAGATTAAGGAAAAGTGTTTGACAAAGTAAATCACAAAGAAATGTTGAAATTGCTATTAGGTTGGTGCAAAAATAATGATGTAATAATGTCGTTTTTTGACGTGTTTTTAACGTCAAAAAACGACATTATTATGTCATTATTTTTGCAACAACCTAATACTTAACTATCGTATATTTGAGAAGGGTATTAGAATAACCCAGAACCTATACTGGCAGCAAACCACCTGGATATGAATAGAAAATGAATTCAGTAAATATACAAAAATAGAAAGAGGTTTAAAACAAGGATGTGTCTTCTCAGCAGACTTATACAACTTATAGAGTGAAGCGATTCTGAAAGAATTAGAAGTCCTACAAGGATTCATTATTGGCGGCCACAATCTTAACATAAAATATACAAATGAAAGTGTTGATAGTAGATATAGAAAGGAAACTACAATAACTCCTAGAGAAGGTAGTGAAAGAAAGGATGAAAGACTAAACATCAATTTCAAGATAGAATGGATGGTTGTTAGCAAAAGGGGACAAGAATTACAAATTGGAGATACCAAAATCAAACAAATACTGGGAAGTGTTTTAACATAGGATAAAAAATGTGACCCTGAAATCTGAAGGTGCATTGGGATTGCAGAAGCTGCCTTTCAAAAGCTAAGGAAAGTATTAAGAAATAGGAAAATTTAATTGGAAACAAAGAAAAGAGTACTGTACTGTTATGTAATATCAGTCCTCTCATATGGCAGTAAATGCTGGACAATTTTCCTCAAAGATAAGCAACAGAAATATGGTTCTACAGAAGGATGCTGAGAATACCATGGACCGAAGATGTGAGCAATGACAAAATTTTAGAGAAAATTGAAACAAAAAGGATATTTATACTAAGTATAAATATCCTTTTTGTTTCAATTTTCCAGAAGGAGTTGAAATTTATAGGCCACATAATGAGGAAAGAGGGCTTGGGATATTTGATACTCAAAGAACAGATAGAAGGCAAGAGAGACAGAGGAAAAAAGAACCTTCCTAGCAAGCTTAAGAAAACAGATGGTGGAGTAAGGTTTAAAGAAAGATGACAAAATTTATTAAGACCTACAAAGGACAGGAAATTGTGAAGAGACCACCTTCATCCTGAAGGTTCAAGGCACATAGAAGATTTAGATACAGAAGTAAAAATGTCATGCTATGAAAATTTTTAAATTTAAGAACACTGATAGTTATGTTTCAGGCTGTGAAAGTCAAGATAAACTATAGAGGATGCTAAGTAATGTAATTTAATGCCTAATAAACGAAAGTGTGCAAATGCTTATATAAAATACTAAGAAAAGTAATTTTTGTTTTTACTCTTATTGTCTTTTTGCTGATATATTTTTAGTATTATCTGAAATTTTTTTTTTTTTACAGATTTATATATAAGTGAACACTGAGGTCAACATCAAATGGCGACATCGTTTCATATTTGAATGCAATCTTCAGGCGATCTGAAAATTGTTGTCAAGCATGAAACATACTGTTGCCACTTAATGTTGACCTCAGTGTCCAATTTTATATTTACATATGCTCAATTCCTGATATTGAGCACTTTTGCCCATAAATATAGCATACTTTAAAACTATTCTTATCATATATAAACAGTATTTTTTAAAAGTTTTAGCACAGATGAAATCTCTGAAAAAGAAATTCTGTTCTATTTAATAGAATATGTTTATAACTTCTATAATTGGGAGAGCTAGTGCTTTCAGCTAATCTTCTAGTTATGGTAGGTAGGCTGTGTGGATAGTGTAATGTATATTGGTGCAGAAAGGAGACTCTGAGAGTGAGGTTCAAATTTTAGGCTAGTCTGTTGTTCATTTTTGCACAAAGTACACTTGGGAAAGTCACAAATTCATTTCTTCTCCTCCCCACCCACAGCCATGGGTTAAATAGCAGGATAAACTGGGCTCTCTTAGACTTGGGTGCTAACCAGTCAAAGAGAAGGGAAACGCTAAATTCCAAACCATTAAGAAGGCAGTGGTAAACAACTCTTATCTTTCCCAAGAATATATGGCACTTCACAAATAATAATGAAAAATAATCTGTGGAGAGCCATGATTCCCTATATCCTGAAGGGACACACTGTTGGAAAAAAAAAACAAAAAAAAAACGAAGGAAGCTGTGGAGAGCCATGATTCCCCATATCCTGAAGGGACACAGCGTTGAAAAAAAGAAGGAAGCTGTGGAGATCCATGATCGAATGCGCCCTGAAGGGACACAGCGTTGAAAAAAAACGAAGAAAGCTGTGGAGATCCATGATTGAATGCGCCCTGAAGGAACACAGCGTTGAAAAAACGAAGGAAGCTGTGGAGATCCATGATCGAATGCGCCCTGAAGGGATATAGCATAAAAAATGGTGAACTGGAGCTCTTCTTACATAGACGACGCCTTAACCGATATGGAATGTGTGTTCAAATCTTTCTACTTTCAGGTCAGGGAACATTCAATCTAGAAGGTTGTAATAAAAAGCAATCAGAGGATGAAGAAATAATAGGGTTTTTAGTTTATTTATGTACTTCTGAAGCGTCAGTTTTCAACAATTTTACCAAAAGGTGAATTCGATCCCATTAATGCTTTTTTATGTTGTGTTCATAAAGTAAAGTTCTCACACGTGGAAAACTAAAAAGACAATATCAAGAGGTCACAACAAGACTATCGTCTTTATTTTTGCTTATTTAAATATTCCCAGATCTCCTAGAGAATTCTACAGCTGCCCCTATCCACGGGATTTATGATTCTAGCCAAACGTTGACAGAACGGAACCTGGAAAACGGTTTTGACATTTCGAGCTGTTTCAAGGTTTGAAGGAGTGTCGGAGGTGAAAAGACATCTCACTACGGAAAAGAATCCAAAATATTTCATGCTCATGAAACTTGAGTGCTTCTCACCAAGAAAAGAACTTTTGTGGACGAGAATAGTGGAGAAGTAACATTGCGTCAACCCCACGGGTTTCTTGCTTCCTCTCTCAAGGTGTTGAGAAATAACCTTGCTCAAGGCAGAGTAGGCGTCGGGCAAACAGCAGAAATGCCTGGAGCCGAGCAATAATTATTTCATCTTTAAGTGACCCGTAGTAATACAAGGGGGTGCTAAAAAGCTCTTGACCCACTTCCCAAAAATCGTTATTCTGAATTCGGATTCTAGGTCCTTGAAATACCGTAATAATAAACTCATGTAAGACAACTTTAGGAATATAGTGTGACCCCAGAAAGTTTTTGCGTGAATTTTAAGTTAACCACCCCAGAAAAAATACCAGTGTATAACCGATCATCGAAAATGCATGATTTTTTACCTCTTGAATTACCTGTGTATATAGAGCAACTCCCTATTTTTTGTGTAAAAAACTGATGATAAAATCTCGTACTACGGTAATGATTTTAAAAAAGTGGGATCGAGTCGAGAACTTTTCAGCAGCCGCTTGTACTACTTAAAAGCTGTTCATTGTAACTTATTTTTCATGATCTTGGTTGGAACCCCCCCCCCAACACATGCACACAATCTTTCGTTCTTTGACTTTCAAGGTGTCTGCATCCACAAACTATTTCCATCACTGTTGATGATGACGATGATATCTTTTTTGCTTATCTTGCACAAATTGTATAAAAATACTTAAGTTTCTGTTTAGAGTTGCATTTTTAGAGGACAACTATTCTTTGTTAGATTAACAAAATAAGTACACTACAGTATATTTCAACAAAAGGAAAATCAAATAAACTGTAAAGATGACAAAATTTCAGTGGTAAAAATTCTGACGGTCTTAAACTCTTAAAATTAAAAACAAGCGTAACTAAAATCAATACGAATTACGTTTCTTTTTTCGAATTTAAATTCTTTCTTCTATTTACTTACTTACACCGACATTTTATTGTTCAACATTTTCTCATAAGAATCGATATGTATAATTTTTTTTTTTTTTACAAAAACAAAATGTCAATTTAAAAAAACCCCACAAAAACGAATTACTAAAAACAAGTTAAAAAAAAAAAAAAAAAAATTAAAATTATTTTTAATAAGTTCATTTCAGTTAAAACTGAAAAAAGAATATTAAATATTGACATTAAAACAAAAAATTGCCATTTTACAAGCAAATAATAGATGTCCAGATATCTCCCTCACGTTTTACTGGAAATTGAAACCTAACTTTGCCTTCTTGCAACTATGACGATGATATTGATCTCTGGGCTGTATCATTTGGCTTAAAATCACTACAGGTCTCATTTCCAGAAACTAAGTCCAAACAAACAGAAAAAAGTTTAAAATCAAAACAAACAAAAAAAAGTTTAAAATCAAAACAAACAAAAAAAAGTTTAAAATCAAAACAAACAAAAAAAAAAAAAAAATATAGAAAAAATGATCTTTCCAGTAGCAGAATAGATCTAAAAATATTCATTTTTGAAAAGCATCAGATGAAAAAAAAATATAGAATCGGGAATCTTTAAGCCTTGACAATTATTTTTAATAATATCTGATTTAGCACCCCACCCCGGTCTTTTATTCGGTGTCGCCTTATCAGTAATGGAACTAAAATGGTAACTAAAAAACTTGAATACCAACCACCACATCAAGAAAACACAAGGAACAGTAAATTAACGACATGCTTATTATAAAAATAAAATGAAAGAAACAAAAGTTGTTTTTCTAAAAGACCAGATTAATTAATTCTGCTTGATTAAAAAAAATATCGAACCAGTCGACATTGGCATCGCTTTTAAAGTTGGAGTGAAATAATGAGTGATATTGTCTAAAAGATTTTACTTCAAAAAAAAAAAAAAAAAAAAAAAAAAAAAAAAAAAAAAAAGACAACTCCCTATTACAGTGGTAGATGATGTCACAAGAAAAAAAGAGTCATTGTCGCATATTGACAAAGAGGTTGAGGTTTGGCTCATGTTAGTTTATTTTACTAATTTTGACAGTTAAAATTTGCTGATTGGATATTTTAAACAGAGGAAGGAAGTCAAGCCAATACATACAATTATTGATAATTCTGGATCTGGACACCAGAAATTCCTGAAGTCAATGGGGAACTTTTTTTAAGAGTCTTTCTCTTTACGGATAATCTGGGACCTGTTACGAAGCCTTAAAGACTATATACAGGTCCCAGATTATGCATAAATGATTATAGGAAATAAACCCTATTTCCAACACAAATTACATAGCCAAATATTAAAAACACGCCCAAACTTTATTTTCTAGCCACTAACAGACAATATTACAAACATACCGAAGTGATTACACAATACAGCACGCACCATTTAAATCAAAGTGTCTACTGGTTAGAAAATGCAAATTAACATGTGCAATATTATTGAAAACATGAAAGCTTTTGTGTAGCGATTTCAACATGTTTTTATTATAATCTCTTATAATAATAATAATAATATATTGCTCTACTTAGTATAGGTACCTCCACTTTTGACATAAATTTTCGATACCTAAGTTTAAAAATTCTTACAAAAATCAAATAATTGTCGGATTTTAATGAAACTTTCAGGACTTATTCACAAATGAATGAAATTATTTTTGAAATTTTTTTTTTAGAAAATCTTGTTAAAAAGAGATTATTTTTTTTTTAACATGTTTCCACCCACTTACATATTTTCATGAAATTTCGAGAAATTAAATCTTCAAGCGCGGGATTTGTTTTATTAAACAGGACTCTTTGTATTGAGCACTTATTTAAAAGTAAATACTGCGAATGGTGGATTTTTACTCCATCTGTTCTTTCTCTCATTTGGACAAATATATTGTGAATCTCGTATTTGGAGAAGAGAAACAGTGACGTTATATATATATATATATATATATATATATATATATATATATATATATATAACGTCACCGTTTCTCTTCTCCAAATACGAGATTCACAATTCTATGAGGTGATAAAGTTGCAATGGGTGTGAGAAAACCTAGAACAGCGTGAAAAGGTGGAATGAATTGACACTTGCATGCTCTCTTACGATGACAGGCGTAGCCACATGAATAATTCAAAGACTTCTTCACTCGACTCCGTTTACATCATTTCAAAACAATGGCTGTTATTTACAAAGTACACTCAAGTCAATAGATGATAGATTGATCCAATACCTTGGATTACAATAGAGGAACACCAATAACCTATAATGCTAAGAAAAAAAGTAATCGTTATAGATGTGAAAAGAGAAAACTTTATTTTTTTTTATCATTTCTCAAATATCAACTTATTTACATGTATTAGTGGATTCTTTAGTTCATTGCGTCAATGAAATATCAATAAATCTCTTATCGCTCTATATGATATTTACAGCAAAACAACCCTATCAATTGTTATGATAAGAATACGGCACTGATAAGAGTTTACGGTTTACAGATAACCAAAGTGACGTCTTATCAAAAGTACCAGGTTTGGTCAAGAGAAACAAAGTAGAATGTGTTTGGCAGAATTTTCAATCTATCTATAAAAAAAAATAAAAAGCCTCTAAGGATGATTTTGCAAATTAGACGCCGTTAAATATAGATTGAAATACTTTGAGTACACAATTTGAATACAAAAAAAGCCACTGTACCTAACAGATCACGTAGTTTAAAATGGCTTACATCATTTCAACTGCCTATCAAAGATAATCATTCAAGTGAGTTTAAAGGGAAATGATTTGAACTGAAGTATTTCTCGTAAAATTAAAGATGTAGATTATCATCATTATTAAATTTCAAACTAGTTTTTTTTTTTTCATTTCGGTCTAAGATGTGTTAATTAGATACGACTACTGATTCGCTATATAATCCAAATGGATCCTGGTAATATAAAATATTAACTGATCCACAAAAAGAGCTCCATATAATTTATTTATTTATACAGCGCAATAATTAACAAATAATAAAATTCAAAATTACCTCATATGGGGAATAGCCGATTTCGGCAGACAAAGATATCTTATAGGTTACTTCCATATATGAGGTAATTTTGGATTTGTGTGTGTGTAGAGGTACCTAGTATTAATCAGTGCAACAATAACTATTACATTATATAATTACGCATATAAATCGCAGTGAGTATAGAGAACGCTGGAAAATTCTCGACACGACCAAGAAGAATGAAATGCACTATGACACAGTTCAATGCACTTGACACATTGTTTCCAGTTTTTTTTTTTTAACGTTTTCAAAAAAAAAAAAAAAAAAAAAAAAAAAGATTCAAATGTTCCGTCATTGAAATACTGATATGATGGTGTAAAAGATAGCTGCTCAGAAGTTGGAGAGCAGAGTACGAATTCCAGTAGGGTTAGTTAGCTACATTCACTTATGCAGAAATACCCTTGGTAAAAAGCATGAATCCATCTCGCCCACTAGCTGGGTTAAATAGTAGAAGTTGTATCTGGAAATATCACTGTTATTCACAAAAAGTGTTAGTTAATGCATTCGCTTCGTGTGTATAACACTTCGACGTCACCACAAGTATCCAAGACATAGAAATGAGTGAATTCTAGACATTAATGCTTTGTTTTCTGTCAATTTCTGAAATGACGTATTTTTATTATGCAACGATTCTTTTAAACGAGCACTCGCATCTTTATTTTCATCACGTTTCAGCCATTCTACTCTGTGGCCTCCCTTGCGTGTCTTTGCAATTTGATAACGTGTGGGGAATATGGGGAAAACCTGTATTTCATCCAGAACACCTTCTTTATGTGCCGTGTCCCCTAAGGACGTAGGCAATCATGGCTTTCCATTGTTTCCTGTCCTTTCTGCATCTTAATAGTCTTTTTGCTATTTTTTTAAAACCCTGTTCCGCTAACCATGTTATGCATCGTTTTCCTGCCTCTCTTGCCTTCAGTCTATACTGTGAGTATTAAATTTTCGAAGCCCTCTTTTCTCATTATGACACTAGCAATTTCAACTGCCTCTTCTTAATGTAAAGTAGGAGTGTACATTTTGTTTCCATTTTCTCTCAAACTTCGCCGTTGCTCACATATTCGGTCCATGGTATCCTCAGCATCCTTTTGTAGAGCCACATTTCTGTTGCTAAAAGTCTCTTCATCACTGCCATATGGGAGGACAGTTATCACATAACAGTTCAGTACTCTTTTCTTTGTTTTTAAGAAAATTTTCCTGTTTCTTAACACTCTTAGCTTTTGAAAGACATATTTCGCTATCACATTGCATTCCCCACTCAGTCCTCTGTCAATAAAAATTCCCAGATATTTAAATTTTGGTACTTGCTTAATGTTCTTATTCTTCATTTTCCGTTATGTCTAGTGCCCCTTCTAGGGAGCTTTCTGAACTTATAATGAAGTCCATGCCTTATGAAACTGACTGCTTCTCTACTAAATCAAGGTATTTCTGAACTGCCTTATCCAGTAATTGAACTTGTTGCGGAACGTGTGATGTGTGTTGGAGAGGAATAGAAGGTTTGAATTATCAGAAGGCTTAAATAATCTTCCATCCACAACAATTAATACAAGACAGAATAATTATTCAAAAACATAACAATTGAATTTATTAGTGTTTGGTGTACAAGTATAAGAGCTGAAGGTGTGATAGAGTTATGTCTCTTAGATTTGGAAATATTTGTATTTGAGCTCATAAAGTGAAAGTAATTATGTATTGTACAAGTTGGTAAAAGTTCAGAAAAGATTTCAGAGTTCGTACTTGCGTAAATGTTGGTAATGGTCTTTAACGTCTGACTGCATTAGCTAAGACGAGAGTTCTTGAAGATTACATCTTGAGAGAGAGTTTTGTTTTTATAATTTTGTACCACGTGGGAGGCTCCGAACGAAAACGCGGGAAAACAGATTTGTCGCATGCAGGCGGTTTGATTGCGGGTGATTAACCAAAGAAAGCTTGTTATATATTCACTTACAGGGAATAGTTTATTTACCCACGCAGGGGTGATTGGCTGACGTGGAAGATTCCACAAACTCATTTTATTCCCGATCCCATCTTTTTCATGTTGTAACTCCATAAATTGCAGATAAAATGTTTAATAAATCAGTTACAATATGAAGTATAGTAAGAATGTTTTAGTCAGTCAATTCTAATCTTTTTTTTAATGTTTTCTTTCATTTAAAAAAAAATATTTATTTTAGTATTCTCAACCTCTTGATTCAGCACAAGTCATTTTGTAGATAAAATGGGATGTTGCAATTTAATCAAATCTTTTGGATAGGTAGCTCCAAATATTCGCTAAAAAGAGAGTACATGATGAAAAAATGGTCACAACAGAAACAAAATTTTACCGTCAAAACCTTTGTATTATTGTTAAGAGGAAATATATATATAATCCATTATAATCCTGTAAATTCTAGTTAAAAATCTTGTTTTTCTGACGTCAACGCGGAACCTGACATTTTTAAAGCCTTTTTTTTTAGACATTATTTTTCTTGTCGGTGTAACTGTAAATGAATCTTTTAGGACTTACAGTGTAACCCGGATATAAGAGAAGCCCGGATATAAAAGAGATTTTCTCTGGTCCCAAATTAGAGCCTGTGTTAATGTAAACAAAATAGACTAAACCTTGATATAAGAGAAACCCGGATATAAGATACTTCTCCGGTCCCGACAACTCTCTTATATCCGGGTTACACTGTATTTACAAATGAATGAAATTATTTATGAAACGTTGCTTTTTTTTTTTTTTTTTACATCTCACTCATATTTTTTTACTAACAAATGGAAAAAAATTCCTATCAATTTAAATTTTAAATTTGTTAGTAAAAAATTAAAGTTCGTCCATATTGACAGAACTTTCAACATAAAAATAATTATCTTTTTTTTTAAAAAGAATTTCTCAAACGCTATTTGAGGAAAATTAGACGATAAAGTTTATCTAAATTGAAACAAATATTTACTTTCAGTTTATCAATAAATTTTGAATTTATTATTTATTAACTCTCTTATTTTCTGATAATCTCGTGGAGAGACGTTCGTATTTACAAAAATCGACACTAAAATTCTTGTATATAAAATCGACACTAAAATTCTTGTATATTAAAAACTGAATTTAAATTTTAAATTCAGTTTTTATACAAGAATTTTTTTTGTTTTGTTTTTGGAATTAACCCTAAAATTAAAGTTTCAAGAAAGATTTTCATTTTTTTTAATGCATTTTTTTTAAACAGGTATCGGTTTTTTGAAGAAACCTAAATTATATTAAAAAATTCAACAGCGTAGAGCAAAGTCTCCATTTTTAAAATCAAGTGTGAGTTTTTTGTACTTGTCAGCAATTTTACC
Source organism: Acanthosepion lycidas (assembly GCA_963932145.1). Lineage (NCBI taxonomy): Eukaryota > Metazoa > Mollusca > Cephalopoda > Sepiida > Sepiidae > Acanthosepion > Acanthosepion lycidas. Next base: position 60,779,960 of record OZ010580.1, read on the forward strand.
AGGTTCATAACCAATTTACATCTTTAAAAGAATGCTCTCCAAGAAAAATTAGATTAAAATAGATAACCTATCCTAAATGGGAAGAACCTACTAAAATAATTACATCGAATTTCACTTTTTTTTTTTTTTTTCTTTTTCATATTTAGGTTGAAGAATGCTTGAACTTATACCTAACAGTTTTTTTTTACCTTTGATCTTTATAATAATGTAAAGAATTTTGTACATTTGCCAACTCTTCATCACAAGGTTTTTGAGTAAGAAAATAAAGTGATTCGTTATGTAGCAAATTTATGTAACTGAATATTTAAAAAAACCAAAATCGGAAGGTGGGAGGAGGTATGCAACTGGAAATGCGAGATCCAACAATTTATTTGCGTGAGAAGTCAAGTGTACTGAGAATGGCGTATTTAATTAATACAAGTTAATATGTAAATAAAAAAATATTTTTTAAACACTACTTAAAATACCATACAATTTTCTGCCGGAAAAAAAATCGCTTCTCATAACTTAAGTAACAGGATTTTTTTTCTTTTTTCTTTAAAAATTTAAACGAATTAAAGAGAAGTTTAAAAAAAAAACTCTCGAAGTAAACTAAAATACAGTTTATTTACAATATTAACATTCGGAGAATTGTCTTCATCTTTGTTGCTCTTGTGAGAACGTTTCGACCGTTGTACGCTCCGTCCGCAGGTGTCTCTCGATCTGGTTAATCTTCCATGAATTTCAAATTTGATCTATAATGAGGATAAATTGTTCTCGTCCTGCTACATTCGTATTCAGCAGTATCTCATGTTGTTCTTTTGTTGTAACAAATGAGTCTCTAAATGTAAATAATTTATTGCAATTATATTGATTGAACAACTAATTCTTGATTAATTTACTTCACAAATAAATATAAAGAACAAGTGTTTTCTCTTAACTACCAAATACCGTGTGAGTGTGTGTATACACTACGATTCCAAACGTTATTTGTGGATATACCAATGTTCGAGTAAAACGTCATTTTTTTATGTCTTTTTAAAAAAAACAAAAGTGTGAATTTCGCCTACCGGCCTGTTCAAAGAGAATGCGCTCTCCGACAGGATTCGAAGCTACCATATGATCACAATAATTGGCTGTGAGGTCTAAATACGCCGGATCAGATCATAAGTGGTTTCCCCTACAAAGGGGGAAACACATTTTATTTATTAAGTCTCTCGAATACACAGGCCGATAAACGTAATTCAGTTACATACACACACACACGACATTTACTCTAACAAGTATATCCACAAAATAACGTTTGTAATAATAGCAAATAATGTCGAATAAAAATACATTGATTTCATAAATCACACATACACAACTGATGAAAAAACACTTCAAGGAAAGCGGGTTTTATTGTATAAAAAAAGCAAGCAAATAAAAAAGAAGCGACTTTGATGCTTTGTCAGGGGATGGAAGGTGGAAATGAATGTGTGGTCCGAGGATGTTCTTTTTGTCGGTCATTTAGTCCTTGCCTAAGTAATCCACAAAACAGGAAATCAATGTAGATTTACTGACCCTGACCCCGACTCGACATGGTTTCCTCTCCCACTCAAGATTACTAAAGTTAGATCTACAACGATGTGAACCGCACGACACATCAGCCACCAACACGAACAATGGGCGCGTGTGTAGACATACATATACACAAACATACATACATACAAGGGGGTGCAGAAAAACGTTCAGTCACACCAAAAAAAGATTAAGAAATATATATTTGGTCAATTTCGGAAAGCGAATCAGCCGAGAACGTTTCAACTCCCCCCCCCTTTATGCATGCATGTATGTATGTATGTATGTATGTATGTATGTATAAACACTGGCACAAAGAAGAAACACACTTGCTTAGCTTAGGTACATTCAGTCAGTTATGTACCATGCGTGATACACGTTGAGGCGATCATGTATTTTTCGATACATGACTGACGAGGCAGATTTTTCCCGCGATAGGTTGTCATTTCTTTCTGCAGTAGATCAGTTGCTATCTAAGGTTTGTCCTGCTATTTACCCATAGCTAAGGGGAGAAGAGGATTCATACCTCCCCTAAGGGTATTAGCACGTAAGTGAATGTAATAGATTTGACTGGAATTCGAACTCGGCTCTCCGATTCCTCAATCCGAGCCGCTATCCATCATGCCTCAGGTACATTACACAGTATTTAAAAAAAGAGAGCGAGAGAGAGAAGTAGATAAAGGAAAGTAGAAAAATTATGCCATACCAAACTTCGAAATGGGGAAAGCCGGTTTGTCTATAAAATCAGCATTTGAACAGTTCAAACAACGACTTGAGCCGTGTTGGGACATACGCAACTAGACAAACCAAATTGATTATTTGGATTTAGCACTAAGTTTTATTCTTCACCAGTTGCTCATCATGTCGTTTCTTAGGTTACCAAATTGACCACCGTGTCTTTCAGTTTGTGAAGAGAAATACTGAAAACATCACTTTTTAGGATTTTGAATGTCATAAGATTTAGAATTTTGAGATTGTCTAGAGGAGAAAGGAAAACAAAGAAAAGCATGGATCAGTAATTCTGCTATGACAGTTATGTATAATATCCTTTGAAGTAATACAACGCAAGGAATTTCTCCTGGGGGTGACAAAGTTGAAAAAAAAAAAAAAAATCAGGTGTAGCTAAAGAGCGTCAGGAATTGACTGAAAAGCAATGAAAGGTGAGACAAGAAACTTCAAACAAATAACAAAAAATAAACAAAAAAAACAAACAAAAAAAACAACTTCCAATGAGACTTGAGCTCCGGGGAACAGGACTTACATGGACAATGCCTAATTCAGCAACAGAAACCTAGTAGTTGGGTTTCCAAATGTTTATACTAGAAGTATTTAGGAAATTATGTCTTTTTTTTTTTTTTAATTTTAATTTTTGGATTAATCATACTCCTACTCCTTAAATCAATGACTCAACAAACTCGTTACGAATTTAAAAACTATAAAATACCAGTGGAAAATTTTCTATTCCCTCATCAAACATTTGAGCTTAACAGCTTTTAAAAAAATTTCAATAACAATTATAAATCTAAACACAGGTCATTATTTTAAAAAGTACGAGTGTAAAAATGAAAAGATTTAAAAAATTGACAAGGTTTTCCATTTCACTGACGCAGAACATTGTCTCTGATATGCCTTTTTCTTCCATTTTTCAAAATGAAATGGTTCATTATTTATCTAAAGTAATGGCAGGGTGTAACGCCTGGAAAATACCTTTTTTTTTTTTTTTTTTTTTTTTGAGGTCTCATTTTATTAAAGTTAATAAACCTTCCACGTAATTTGCTTACATATTGCGAGAGATGAAGCTGTCTCTAAAAAAAAAAAAAAAAAAAAAAAAAAAATAATAATAAACTGGGCAAAGTAGAAACATATTTCGCATCAAGGACGCATCCTCAATACAGATTTACAAAATTTTAACAAGCCCAAATAAAATTTTAAAAAATAATTAAGAAATAAAAATAAAATTAAGTAAAATAGAAAAAAAAAATCTTTGGCCTGTAGGACAAAGAGTACATTTTCGGAACTTAGGACACATGAGGAAAGGAGACTTGGAGAATTTGACACTCATAATAAAGGCGTGAAGGACAGAGGGAAACAGCTAGCAATCCACCTGATAAGATTGTGTATATGGAGTGCAGAACAGTGACTGGGGGAATTTAATAAAAAAGATTGATTCGTTTTCTACGGTTTATTAACCAGTCCCAGGTTATTTAAAGTCATTTTTTTTAAGATTAAATTTTTTTTTTTTTTAGATAATAGTGATTTAGTGATACAAGTCTAACTAATTAACCCACAGCTGGGAGAGAAGAGATGGATTCTTACCTTCCCCAATGGTATTTGCACGTAAGTGAATATAACGAAACCAACTGAAATTGGAACATGGATCTCCGATTAACAATTTCGAGCTAGTATCCGTTACACCACCCGCACACCCAAGCTTACAGCACCTGGTATAGCAAAAGGATCAATGAAAGAAACCACGGTAACGCTAAGAGCGAGACAGAGCTCGGTAATGCTAAGAGCGAGACAGAGCTCGGTAATGCTAAGAGCGAGACAGAGCTCGGTAACGCTAAGAGCGAGACAGACCACTGAGAGAGATGATTGAAAAAAAAGTGAGAGGGGGAGACGAGAGAGATCATTGAAACAGATAGTGGGAGTGCGTGTGAGAGAGAGGGGGGGTGAATCCCTGAAATAGAGACAAGAGAGATGAGAGAAACTTAGAAAGCAAAGAAGAGATAGAAAGAAATAAAAATGGATGTAGGAGTGAAAAGAAAAAAAGGACAATGAAGTATGATATTAAGCAAGGACCAGGATATTAATAAGAAAGAGAGAAAGAGAAAAACTATGGTAGTGATAAGCAGAGAGAGAGAGAGAGAGGAGAGAGAAGTTTGGCAGTGTAAAGACAGGAACACGCTTGACAGAGCAAAAGAGAGAGAATGTAACGAACATATTATGGAATGTTATAAAGGAGAGAGAGAGAGAGTAGAAATTTGTAATGTGAAACAGAGAGCTAAATTTCTGTCATACCACTTACATAATTATGTTTCTAAGGTTAATGCAGAGGTTCATATCCTAAGCCAACTAAGTCAGTGGTAATCGTTGCATAAGAACATTTCCTTGGCTTTCATTGCAGCTGCTGCTGTAGATCAGTCATTGTTTGCAGCTTCAGAAGCGGGAAAAAAGCGGGAGGTAATCAAAGATGTCGGGAGAAAATATTCTAAGAGAAAATAACGTCTAAAGAAATTGACATCATTTACCAGTTTACCTGAACCATAATATAAAAAGAGAAGCAATATTTAATTTGACAATTGAATTGGTTATCTTTTTCAGCATGAGTAATCTAGGGCTTTTCTCGATACAATTAACTCCATTGACACAAAAAAGAAAGAACTGTTTTTTATCAATAAAAGTAGAATTATCCAGAGAAAATATTACACAAAATAAATAAAGTTGTACATTAGTAACCTGATCTACCCTGGATACTGATCAGGAAATCATATTAGGTGGGTGCAAAAACAATGACGTAATAATGTCGTTTTTCGACGTTAAAAATACGTCAAAAAACGACATTATTACGTCATTATTTTTTAACCAACCTAATAGTTAAATTCGAATGTTTTTTTTAAAAAAGTGAACATTTCGCAATTAGTGGACTTGGCGAACAGAGTTCAAGCTCCACCCTCATCCGCTAAGCTTACTTCCACTAATAATCTTTTCATTACTATCCACAGCTATGGGTTAAATAGCAGAGTAGACTAGGTGAGCTGAAGGTAAAAAAAAAAAAAAAAATTTTTTTTTAAATCACAACAATCAACAAAAAAATTATACAGAAAAAAAAACTTGGTACGGATTTAATCTGTCCACTATTAATGCACCAAAAATTTGTGGACAGGGGACAGGTAGGCTATTATAGGGCGTAACGCACGTGTACAAATTCACAAGCAGAATTATATGATGCTTTTCAATGGTTTATCCGAGAGTAATTTATAAAACTACTAGGTTGGTGCAAAAAATAATGACGTAATAATGTCGTTTTTTGACGTATTTTTAACGTGAAAAAACGACATTATTACGTCATTATTTTTGCACCCACCTAATAGAACCTTTTTGCAACACGCTGATTCATGAAGAAAAATGATTCAGTATTTAGTATTGTTGAAGTTATCGCTAACATTTTTTGTCGAGATTTACAAACTCTACGTTTCGTTCAATTTCGCAAGCCAATCGATGAAATTTGAAAAAGTTGATTTGTTTGGAAAAATACTTTAAACCCTACTACGCGGTTCTTACGCCTCCCAACTAAAATCAACTGTACTTTGTACCTCCTCACACCAAAATTTACTTTCTACCGGTCAATGTATTGCTATTTTAAAGGGCGTGAAGAGAGAGACTTTCAAACTACTTACTAAAGAAAACTCATTTGATCTGACCAGATAATTCATTTTCTTTTTTTTAAAAGAACAATGAAGGCCAACCTTGTCAAATCAAATATTCATAAAACAATTAAACCATTATTTATTGAGATTAGATTAACTGGCTAGTGTCAGTGTCGGTCCTAATTCTATAAGAACCAACCAAACTCATGCCAGTGTTAAAAACGAGCAGATTAACCATTTTATCAGAGCAGAGAACTTTTCACTAAAGTAAACTATATCTTGGCTGAAAATATCTAAAATGATCTCCCAAGAGAAACACAAAGCGTCGTTGGCGTGTTCGGGTATATGTGACTTTTTCTTTTTAAGTCTTTTGAAACCAAATACATTTTATCAGAAAGAGTGCATTTAAAGCTCTTTTTACGGGGTCACCATTTTATAGCGACAATGGCAAATAGTTATAGCCACAATATAGTAAATAAAGTTCAAATAATGGTGGTAACATTTAAAACTGCATTTACATTTTTTACAGCAAATTTTGGTATGTAAAATTTTATAAAAAAATATGTTCTATGGATATATCTTTTCACTGCAGGTTAAGCAGTTTTATTTAAAATATTTAATAGGAAAAAGTTATTACATAGTAAAAAAAAAATATCATACAGTTCATACATTTAATAAATTACGCTCAACTTACAGGAGAAAAGCAGTACAAATGTATAAACTTTAGAGAAACCAGTTGCAATGGTCGAAGAGTATTTTTTTTATTTTTTTTATCACTAGTCGTTTCCTTTACCTTTACAATTTTCAATGTAAGAGATCGCTTGGCGTAGATTTGTATAATCGATCAGGCATTTATTTAGTTAAGAGCTCACAACCTGTTAAAAAAATCTAGTACTTATTTGTTTTCACAGGTGACAAATTCGAAGGAATTTTAATTTACTTGGTGACTGGTTAAAAATCTTTTTATATCACGTGATTTGTTTTCATCTACGTGGTAAAAAGACTTTATTTTTGACAGCTGAAGCCTGCCATTTTGAATATATATTATAAAAAAAGATAGTTTTAAAAGGTATGGCATAAATATGTGGGTTAAAGAAAGTGCTCAATAGGGATAGAGCGTATGTAAAAAATATAAAAATGGACATTTAAAGTCAACACTCAGCGACAACAGTTTGTTTTATGATTAAACGTAATCGTCAGGCAATCGACATTTGCGTTTAAACAGACTGTCGCCACTGGGTGTTGACCTCAACGCCTAATTATATAGATAGGTAGGTAACTCCACTAAAAACGCGATACCTAAAATGAAAAATCTTTCTTGAAGCTTTTACTCGAGTTTGACTTTCCAAGCTGATAGATTAAATTTAATATTTCCAATAAATTATTTAAATTCTCCAAGTAGTTCTGCGTATAAACATTAAATTAAATGAATTTCACAAAATTTCATAAAGTTAAGTTTGTATGAGTGTGGGTAACAGATGTAAAGAAAAAAAGAAAAAGTATTTTTACCAAGATTTTTAAAAAAAGAAATATTTCTAAAATAATTTCATTCATTGGTGAATAAGTCCTGAAAGTTTAATTAAGAATAAGATCCAACAGTTATTTGATTTTTGAAAGAATTTTGAAATCAATGCGATTTTCACCGCAAAAAAATACGTTGGTACTCCCGATGATATAAAAAAAAGATTTTTAATCAAAATTTCGAACTTTTTTATTTTTTTTATTACTCAAAGAATCCACTGTCTTTTTTTTTTCTCTCTTAGGTTGGTGCAAAAATAATGTCGGTTTTTGACGTTAAAAAACGACATTATTTTTGCACCAACCTAACAACAAAGATTTTGACGCTAAAACTTTGTTTTTACTAAGTTCGGTTTGGTGCATTTTTTTTTTTTTTTTCATCATGGTGTGAGTGAATGAGAGAATCCCACATTATTTTTATTATTATATTTATTTTTAGAGTGGATTCACGTGATGTCAATTCTTATTTTCTTAAACAGCGAAATTAATATCAACCGGCAAAATTTCGGGAAAAATTCGCTAAATAAAAATGTCTCCCGTTTAATGTGTGAGCGTGGTTGTCTTTTTGTGTGGCTTTTTGAAATACCTCTCTATCTTTACATATATTAGAAGACACAGACAAGAGAATAGAGTCGCTACCTAGTTCCGAGGACTTGATAGAGTGGTTGGTCGTAGCACATTTCAAAAAGAAGTTGACTAGCAATAGTTTTAGTAGAGACAAGTAGTTCCACTCTTTGATCTCTGTCTTGTAAGAGAAGCAATTGCTTTAAAACTAAAGAATGGGTTAAAATGACTGAGGTACTTGGGAAGGGTAGGCAAAAGAAACTTCTTAGCTAACCAAAATTTGGTGGTGGGAAGAATAGCTGTTGGAAGACCTCAAGATCATAAATCTTAAGTTCAGCTTGAAGAGAACTCTTTGATGTCGGAGATTTTATTGCTATCTCCTGCAGAGAAGACCAGACTTCAGCTCGGCAGACATTTGGAATTCCTGCTATGAAAAAACTGTGAATGAATGGACCATTGACACTTTTTCATTAACTCTTTCTGTTTTTTGGGTTTTTTTTTTAAACTAGAGGCAAATCAGAGTCAATAAGTTTTTTTTTTTGGGGGGGGGGGGTTCCTCTTAAATAATAACAAGAAACAAATAAAAACTCGTTTGGAAAATCGAAATAAGCTAGAGAAAATTTTACAATAACAGTTGAATATTGATGAAAAAACAAATGCTACAGTGTAACCCGGATATAAGAGAGTTGCCGGGACCGGAGAAGAAGTCTCTTATATCCGGGTTTGGTCTATTTTGTTTAGGTAAGTATGGCTCTAATTTGGGAACAGCGAAAGTTTCTCTTATATCCGGGTTACACTAATTGCATAAGTCAATCGTGGGGCATTATCAAAACATGATTGATAAAATGGAAACTTTTAAAAGATGCCTTCACGCTATACGATAAAGAACTAGCATACATTCTATAAGAGATGGCATCAGTTTCTCTTTTGGATAGAGTATTTTTAAAATGGCATGCTTTACAAGAGGAAGATAATTCTCATTTTCCAGTCTTGGTAGAGTTCGAAAGCGCCTACACGGCCTTGTGGGTAATTAATTATTTTCCACCTTACAGCCAGTTTGCCCACAGATGAAACACCACAAACCTAAAACTACTGTAATTTCTATGGCAAATGTTCTGACAAGTTAGATTAATAAGTAACATCAGTTCAGACCTTCACAGCTAAGGCCCGTCGTTACACATACACCCAGATGAATCATCGCCATTCCTTTCATATTCCATTAGTAAGAAGGAAGTTCCAGTTAGACAGCTTCTTTGTGAAACTCCCGAGAGAATGCTTTTCCTAACGCTACAATCTCGGCCTCTTCGAGTATAGCAACCTCATTCAGTAACGCTCTACCTAGACTAGCTCACGAGTGTTGTATTGGGTGAGCAATTACTAATATTAATACTAATATGTTCCTGTTTGAATTTCTGGGATGAGGAATTATTATTTACACTATTTACATTCGGGCTATTGCCCTTATCACAACGTTTCAGCCGTTGTGACCTCCGGCCTGCAGATCGATATATACGTGATGAAGGCCGGAGAGTACAACGATCGAAACGTGATAAGAACAAAGATGAGGACAATACTTCGAATGTAAATAACAACTTTTAAAGCATTTAATATAAATTCATATTTGCGCTTTAAAAAAAATATTTCACATGAATTACAGCAAAAACTTTAGTCTGGTACAAGTATGGAGAATCCATTTAGGATCAAACTCACCACTCACTAGTAATGGTCTTCAAGTCTGAATTGCTAAAAACTTTTTGAATGTGGCATCGTAAATATTTACTCAGCTTAACACAAGGTCACAAGTACAGAGTACCCAACGAAAACCAAATTAATTAAACCAGATAATGTTCTATTGTTAGCCATTTTCTAAAGTTGGCACCTTGTATTTATCGACAAAGCCGGATCAGATAAAATCAGCCATTGACGATTTGATTCGATCATATTGGTAACAAACGCCACAAAGCGCCCTTAGCTGATGCAAATGAGGAACGTGTCTCTTGGAAATGGTGGTAAGATGTTCATGTCATTAGGTAAGTGTCTGAAAATGAGTTAATCCAAACCTTGTGAGTGAAACTAGGCAGAGGAAACTGTTGATACAAGTACAATGTCACAGTAACTGAGGGTATAAGCGTAATGATCTTGTTCACCTATTGGTCACATCAGTGTCTCCAGGAAACAATAATGTGCTCAACATTATAAATCATTAGGTGGCTATGTGGGTGTTGAACAAACACAAATGTGTCTGAGCAGGCATTTGCAACAGGGATTAGCTTAGCTACCTAATAAACTCCCAAGACTGACAAAAGCCTACTTATACTAATCAATACAAAATGATTCGTGAAACCAAAGGGCTAATATTTTGACGTTTATTCAGCCTGCCCTGAGAATGAATCTCATTACATTTTTAGAGATAAACATTCGTTTGTCTGTTTCTGTTTTTTCTTTTTCTGAAGTTTCTTTGGGGTACCAACACAAAATGTGCAGGTACAGTAGAATATAATACATACACGCACACATGCACCAACCTAATATTTCCAATATGCAAAATACTTGGCTGTATTTCATTAAGCCGTTGTCGTTTATAGCATAGGGAAAAAATTCCAACTCACCCGTTTATTAAGCGCTGCACATTTTATTAGGCACACAAAAAGTCGAGACATTAGTACACTCGGTAGCTTTGCGTAACCCCCAAACACACATTGGAAAAAAAGTTCTCACCGTTTCTAAATAAATTTGATTTATTAGAAACCGTGAGAACCTTCCTTCCGACCAGATAGAAATGGGCTTGTTTAGATCACACGTGTCCGACATACTTGCATTATTTACATTATTCGAACTATTATCCTCATCTTCATTGTCATATTCACAACGTTTCGGTCGTTGTACGCTCCGGCCTTCTTTAGGTGATTGGAATTTCGATCGAACCCTTTATTTCGTTCACCGGGGTAGATTGTTCTAGTTCCACGTGTTATGCCTCTTCCAGATATCTCAGTTATTTCCCTTTAACTCAACTTTCCAAGCTTTAGTTCACCACTGCTGTGGCCTGGGACTGATCTCACAAATCTTTGGGTCTAGTCACTACATCTAACCAACGTCTTTATCAACTGGGTCATGTAAATAATGCAAATAATCATAATACCTCATCTTAGAGATATAGACATGTGTTTGAAATAATAGATAAATGTGGTGCGAGTACAGGACTGTTGAAAGTGTGGTGAACAATTACGTAGAATTATGCGAATCCTAGTGGCTTACATCTGGTGCAAAAGAAAAGTTCCTTACCTCAATACACGACACGTAGCAATGGCATTTTGTCCCTTTGAAAATGGCATGACTCTCCTCACTACCCTTTAGATTATTCCGGAATATTTATTGTACAAATGTAGTATATGGCCTAAAATGTGGAGGGCTGGTTTTCATTTGTCTTAAAATTAAACTTAGCTAGCCAGAATCACTGACATTGTTCCATACCATTCTTACTGCATCCACCATTATACCACACTGACTCTATGAGGTCCTAACTAGACCCCTATGCATAATTTGTCTGGTCTGGGGTAGGGGTAGAATAAAAACTTTAAAAAATTTAACCCCAATGGATATTTAGATTATTCTAGAATTGTACGTTTCTGTAGCGTTGGCTTTTATACAGCTTAGCATGGTTCGGTCAATAGCAATCCGCGAACTGGAGGATGACATTTGACTATATGACTGAAAACGAGGCGAAGAACCCTAATTGGTCAGTCGGTCGTGGTTTTGCGATTTTTACGTTGGTGACGTGTGCGGGAATTCGAGAACGGCATATTGAGAAGAAGCATTCGGTGCTGTACGAACAGCGTCGGAGGAATAGAACCTCATTTAACTACATAACGATATCGACCCAACGAAGGGGAACGTTGCAGCATATTACATCCCAATTCGATGTTGATGCCGCTCAACGCGTAAGTCAACACACTGCATGGTTTCTTATTGGTCAGCGATTAACAAGTACAGTTATTGACACCACGTCATAGGCTATTGCCCCTGGCCTGAGAATATCACAATTGGACCGTGGAAAACTGGCGTTGGGTCACCTCACGAGAAAAGTCATATTATAGCTCTTTTGAATAGACAGTCGAGTTAATGTGCAGATGAGGTAGGTTACTGTGCAAGCTGGTGAGGACTGATACTGTGGGGGTGATCAGTCTGTATTCGCAGGGCCTACTTAGAAAATTGGAGTCTTTCTTGATAGTTCTTTTTGTACACCATTCTAAACAATTTAAACTCGCCAGGTTTCACAGTCATGGTGAAAATGTTCCTGAAAAATGACACTTTCCATTGTGTGCAGGTGACATGAAACCGCCCCCCAAAATACTCAGATGAGTCATCACTTACCAAATCACTCCCACCGCGCTTTAAGCAAGTATGGGCCATGTTGCAGACATCACTAGATTTCCTGTAGCCAGCCATATCCAAGAAAAACACAATTCAGTTATAGACAACACTTGAATGTACACGAATAGATCTACCCACGCAACGACTTCAGCATTCGTCGACTAGATGCCAGGTCGCGCAGCTGCTGTTATTCGGTCATCGTCTCTAAGTTTTTGACAGCTTGAATAAAAATGGAATGAAGTGAAGTAATTTAAAAATAAAATCATCTAACAGATAAGTTTAATTTTAAGACAAATGCATAAACATGCAATGGATTGTCAGTGTCGACTTACTAATACTTTTTTTTATTTTTATTTTTTTTATTGTGGCGTTGATTTTTTCCACTGTATACCAAATATGACCCTGTGCCAGACGAAGTTTGACATCATGAATTTAGGAACGGAGAATGATGGGTATCAAGGTAATCTTTATACTGCCACTGTTTAAAATAACGAGTCTATTTATCAAAGAGAGCAAAATTTAGAGCATTCCCCCAGATTTAACTTTGTAAATTTCTTTGGAACAATTTAGTAACTAAGAAATTTGGTATCTGTCTATATTTTTGAGATGAGGTATTGTAATTATTTACAGTGTTCGAACCGTTGAACTCATCTTTGTTGCTATATTCACGACATTTCGGTCGTTGCATACCCCGGCCTTCTTCAGGTGATTGGAATTTCGAATCGAACCCTTTATTTCGTCCACCGGGATAGATTGTTCTAGTTCCACGCGCCATGCCTCTACCGGATATCTCTGTTTCAGTTATTTCCCTTTAGTAACTCAAATCTCCAAGTTTTTGTTCACCTTTGCTGTGGTCTGGTATTGAACTCTCAACTCTTTGGGTCAAGTCATTGGATTACTTCAACCAACTCTTTTATCCACTGGGCTCAGTATAAATAGTTTGGTATTTTCCACTCTGTTAACTTTTTATACTAAAGTTCACCCAATAAAGGCACGAGAGCCACTCAAAGTGGAGGCTTTCTGTTAAAATGGTTATGAAGAATTGGGTATTTGATATTAGGAGATGGTAGGAAATGAAGATTAAGAGGATATATAGCGATTGACCCTAGTCCCTTGAAGAGGTTAAGATTGTAGTGTTCAGGGAAGCATCCACCCGGGAGTCTGTTATACAAATGAGCATTTTTTTTTGGCGGGGGGGCAGCTGTCTGATTAAAACTTCCTCTTTATTTTTGGAATACAGAGGAAATGAAAGTGATTCGACTCCGTTGAGGGTTAGTATTTTTATCCAAATATTCTGAATGCTGATTTTCAAGGTAAATCAATGGTCACTACTTCAAAATCTGATGCAACACAATCTTCGTTTCCCTATTTCTGACAAGACGGCGTCTTTTTTACATATTGATTTTAAAAACCAATTCAAGTTTCCTGTTTTACAGAATGAAGAATTCGGGTACACATTATGTACCTGATTGACCTCACTCAGAGTTTCGCGTTTCTAGCAACTTCTGTCTATATGGAGATGAGACGTACATAACAAAACAAATGGATAACAAAACGAAAAGTAAATGTCATTAAAAAAAAAGGAAAAAAAAAAAAGGAAAAAAAAAAAAAAAAGAGAGATTATAATGCCTTGACTTTCAAAATATATTTACTTATGTGTGTATGTTTGTGTGTGTATATAAATTTTCTATATTAAAACGTCTGGTAAAGCGTCACCTCTATCAACATCTTCAGGTCTCACCCGCTTCCCTGCCTCAGCCAAGCCAGACTGAATCCGACCCAGAAAGAAAATAGTTTATCTTTTGAGAGCGCGTACACACACCGTTTTCCTAAATTAACAATTTGTGCTTTGGTTAAAAAATTCATTCATAAGGCTAATTCATTCGGTGTTTAGACATATTTACTCGTTTTTGGAATTTTTCGTTCCTCTCTTACTTTGATCTTCTCCTCCTTTCACCTTACAGTCTTCCTGCCTCCCATTTTTTTCTCTCCTCCTTTACACGATGTTTTCTCTCACACTTTTCTTTCCGCCCCCCGACTCCACTACTACTTCTATCACGTTTTCGTTAACTCTCACTTCTCTCTCTTTCCTTCCACCTTTCTCTCTTCTCTTTAATGTCTCCCACCCAATCTCTCTCTTTATCCACACCTTTTCCTTTTCTCTCTTTCAACCTCCTCCCTACATTTTTCGTCATGTATTCATATTTTCTTTATCTCCCTCCTCCTCTCTCTTTTTTTACCTTCTAATTCTCATATCACGTTCTCTTTTCATAATCTTCTCGCTTTTATTTATAAGCAAGTAAACAGAAATACCAATTGGGAATTTGTATTTTATTTTTCTTTCAATGCCAATTACGAAGCATTACTTTGCAGATTTAGATTCGCGTCAGAGAAATACACACACATACACACAGTCAATAATTGAATGTAAGTATTGGCCTTGAGGGTAAAAGGGGGACCAAGCTCTGAAAACTAGGGAGTGTAAAAAAGAAAAAAAAAAAAGTATTTCATATTTAAAAGAAAAAAAATGACTCATCTTGTTGACAAATCTTTCTTTAAAAACAAATCCGCAGAGATATTCACTCGCCAGCGAAAATTTAGTTGCCAATAAAAATAACTTAAATGTTTTTCCTGGAAGAGTTGAAGATTTGAAGAGAAGTGTATAATAACACTAAGATTTCTACGTATTTATTTTTTTAAATTACTCACGAAAATTCTAAAAATTCTGTCACAAAAAATAACCTGGGATTTTGTCATTTTTTAAATACACACACACACAATAATAATTGTTTATTTAGGACAGTAAATCCCTTTTTTAAACACGTTTTTGAAGGTGACAAGTTTTTTTATTATGTATTTTTTTTTTTTTTTTTCATGCATGCGTCCAAGAGATTTCTTTTTGGGAGCTCAGTCAGTTATGTGCCATGCGTGATACACGCTGATACGAGGCAGATTTTTTTTCCTGCAGTAGGTTGCCATTTCTCTTTCTGCAGTAGACCAGTTGCTATCCAAGGCTATAGGACACAGTCTGTCCTGCTATATTTACCCATAACGGGGTGGGGGCAGAAGAAAAGGATTCATACCTTTCCCAAGGGCATTAGTTAGAGCACGTAAGTGAATGTAATGAATTTGACTGGAATTCAAACTTGGCTCTCTGATTCCTCAATCCAAGCCGCTTATCATTACCCCACCGTGCCCCCTCCCTTTTGGACATAGGGTGTAAGAAAAGACCAAATGATCTTTGAGTCATTAAGGATGTTTTTGTTTGTAGTCTCATTTTAATAGAAAGGTTTTAATTCCCAAACACAGTCCCGCACACTATGGTCCTGTTAAGGGATATTTGAGGCCCTAATTCAAGTTACGAAATTGAAATTTTAATTTTACATCCCATTAAGTTTTTCGCCTGGGTGTTCAAATGTCAAAAAAGGTGGAAATTACCATAATTCTCCATGTATAATACACCTTTATCCATAAATACACACACCTAAAATTGTGCTGAAAGTGTGGGAAAATGCTTCTACTCATGCATAATACGCACCCCATTTTTGGTAATCAGATCCTTAATTGTACCTCTCTCTCTACTTTTTTGTTTCTTTCGACATTATCATTAATGTTATTATTAAGATATTTTTTCTTTTCAATCAAATGACAACATGATTCAAATAAACAAAGATGAAACTTTCTTGTGTGTAATGTTGGATAATTGATAACTGGCTCGGTATGTGAAATTGGAGAGCCAAGTTCAAATTCCACTCTGGTTCGTTACACCTAATTGCGTGCAAATACCCTTAGGAAAGGATGAATCCATCTTTTTCCTGCCTCCCAGCTATAGGTTGAATAGGACAGTCAGTCCTATAGCCTTGGTTGGCTACCAGTCTACTGCAGAAAGAAACGGCAGTCTACTGTGGAAAAAATCTTCTGCCAAGTCAGTCATGAATTGAAAGAGACCTGATCGTCCAAGCATGTATCATGTGTGGCACTTAACTGACTGCGGTTCGACAGTATCAGTAAATGAGAGGTTTATTCATGTAGGGGGAGTAAAATATTCTATTTATAAAAAGAGGTTTATAAATTAAATCCCTACCCCAATACAATGCCCAAAATTAGGCAATCATCAAAAATTGATTAATTTCATTTACAAATTATTAAATAGAAAAGGAAGAAAAAAATAGAAAAGATGTAAAAAAATAAAATAAAAAAAATAAAAAGTTCAAGCCCTGGAAAAAGGTAGGATTTAAGGTGCTGATTTTTCAGGTAAAGCAGAAAGGGTCTTTTTCCACTTGGTTGATTCTCTTATACTCTGTAGAACTTACAAACTATTAAATACATTTTAAAACAGGTGAAAGATTAAAGACTAAAAATCTATGTTTCTTATTAAATCTCAAAGTTTGTACAGTTTTTCGATGAATGACCGAGTTGATACATATTTTGGAAGAGCCTGTAGCGGACCGTGGCTGTGATGTTGTTGAGTAGACGTAGAAGAACACATGTGGGTTCAGATTTTTCCTGCTAGCCGGTCCAACTACATGAGAAAGTTGGACTTTAATTAAGTCCAAAGAAGAAGGCAAAGAAAAACAAACACAAGACCGATAAACAGATGTATACAAATATATATTAATAACAAGTTACATGGAAACAGTTACAAAGGACAAAGTGTGTGTGTGTGTGTTTGTGAATATTATATGTACAATGTAACCCGGATATAAGAGACCCGAATATAAGAGAGATGTTATCTGGTCCCAAATTAGAGCCTGTGTTAATATATATAAATTAGACCAAACCCTGATATAAGAGAAACCCGGATATAAGAGAATCATTCTCCGGTCCCTACAACTCTTTTATATCCGGGTTACACTGTATGCGTGTGTGTGTGTGTGTGTGTGTGTGTATTGTGCTTAGCGTGTTCCCAGCATTTGTGAAACGCTATCCCTGTGAGCGCTTACATTTTCAAGGTTTTAAGGCTGAAGGCCTGAGGAAAAAGAGAGATTTACCTCCAGGTGTCGGCCCAAAGGCCTGAGGGAAAAAGAGCTAGAGGCGAAGGGTCAGCGACTATTTATAACCAGGGAAGAGCAACCCCTGGTGAAAGGGTTAACCAACTAAAGGAGGAGTTAACACCGAATAGGTAGGTATGGTATGGTATGGTATGGTATGGAAGCAGTAATTAAGGATTAACAATATTGACAACAGACATCTACGCAACAATGATTTCATAGAGCCAGAAATTATAAGATAAAATTGTTGTTAATATTTAGGCTTGTTTGTACTCTTGCTTCTCGAACAAAAATCAGAATGAGGGAACCAAATAAAAAGGGAGGGGAGGAATCTTTCTATTTCAAAATATTTCAATTAAATAATTTAATAAACGAGCAAGTACAAATAAAAGTGGGTACTTCTTTATTTTATAGCTAGCCACTAAGAAAGAGTAATTAAAATAAGTAAATAAAGTCATAAACGGGAGGTGTTATGATTTTTAAGGTAGAAAATACGACTAACGTAGATAGCTCCACTAATTCACAAAACCTAAGGTTTAACTTTAAATGAATTTTAATTTTTTATAAATGGAAATGCTTTCTTGAAACTTTCATCCTTAGGATCTAAGACAATAATGTACTTAATATATATTTTTTAAAAGCAATTAAAAACTTAAATAATGTCATAGTTTTATTGCATTTTTATTTTACTATTCAGAGCATATTTTTGGTAAATGTGTAATTGTTTCAAAAAAAAAAAAAAAAAAAAAAAAAAAAAAATATGGATGATTTACAAATATAATACAATCTCCAACAAGTCCTGCTTTAACTAGCAAAAAAAAATTTGCAATCAAAATTGAATTTCTCAAAATTTCATGAAATTAAATGTTGAGGTGGGGAGGTATGGTAACAGATGTCAAAAAAAAAAAAAAAAAACCCCAAAAAACAAACGCAATCAAGATCAATAAACGTTCATTTTTCACAATATACATTATTTGTCATTATGGCGTTTTAATAAATATTGGGTAGTGGGTCTCTTAATTTTTAAACGTACCCCTTCCCATTTATTGGGGGAATGAAAATAGTTGCTTATACTTAAATTTCAAAGTAGACGTAGTAATACACCTGATATCTGAATAAAAAATGCAACAAATGTTAAAAGTGTAACAACAAAGTGGAAAGATGTACATATTTTAAACGTTGATAAGCTCTTAAAAAAGAAACTAAAACATGTCCGGCAGGATTGCGAACACTGTCAAACTAATAAAAGATATTAAAAAAAAAAATTAAATGTAGTAATTTTTTTCATTTAATTTCTGTAAACAATTTAATTGAAACTGACATTGTTTTACCTTAAATTCCACAAAGGACAAGAATAGATAGAATTATATAAAAAATTGTTCTTTCCAATAAAAGATGGCTGACACCCCCACCCCCAATGGTCGATTGGTTGTGTATGGTATGAAGAGATTAATATCAGAATGGGAGATCAAAAGAAAATCCTGTAAATTGGCAGGATTTCATCTGATTGGTCAAAAACGTTTAATTAACATTTAATTTGTGAAGAATTACCTTGTCCGTCAGGAGGCCACTAGATGGCACTGTTTCAGGACTATTAAAGGAAACACACAAACAATTCTCTTTTTTTTTTTTGTTCCATGATGTAGCGAGAACATTCTGTCTCCTACCACAGAGATTGCTTCACCCCCCACCCCCAACCAAGTAAACCAACAAGTTAATTTCAAACAAAGAATAAAATCCAGAGATGGATATGCAATGTAATTGACCCTGATCTAGCATCTCGTCTGTAGTCGCTCTCTCACAGATGTACCGTCGCCTCCCTCTGTCTTTTTTACAAATACTTTCACGGTAACTGCTCTGATGAGCTGCTTTTGCTGGTTCTCAGACTTCATGAATTTAAGCGTTCAACTAGGCTGGCATCTCGCTCTCATCCTTTCACTGTCAAAACTTAAATGTAGCCATTTCTTTTACTCCAATAGCTTCATGTCTCGCCTGTGAAAGTCCCTCTCATTTTCCTGTTTCCCTGATAGCTATAATCTCCAACTATTCAAATGTAATGTCAATCAACATCTCTAGATACCTTGATCTATCCCCTATCCTTCTCTTCATCCTTTCCTCTATTACTCCTCTTTGCTCTCACTCCATCTCCCTGTAACCCCTTGCATGATAGTGGCTTCCCGCCTTGCTTGGAGTGAAATGCTTAAAAAATAAAAAAATATCCATTTTTTTTCCTTTTTTGAGTGATCTTTAAATATAATTTTGTGAATTCATTCACTTCAAAAGTTTTCCGCCTCAGACTTAACAAGTAATAACTCCTTTGGATTTAAATTGGTGACCAACAGCAAACTAGTCCAGTTTCAATCCTGTAACATCTATTTGCTACAAATTCAAGATAAAATTCCCCCAAAACAAGCCAGATAACTAGTCACTACAAAGATGTGTGTAAAGGTGAAAGAGACAAAAAAAAACAAAAAAAACTGGAGCTTAAGTTTTATAAATGGCGGTTGGCATCATAAGAACTTAGGCTAACAATCTATCCCAGTAGCAACACTGGATAATTTTGCTGTATTTTATGGGGTTTTTTTAAAACAAGGTTGAGAAATAATATTTTACTTGCTACAATGTATAGTTAACCAATGTTCTATTGCTTTTGCATAATCTGGATATTGGAAAATTTCATAGCTAAAGTTTTATTTATTTACTTTGGTCTGACAGTGGACTGCAATAATAGGGCAATCAGCAAGAATTGAACTCACTACACTAGTCAGAAGCTATCTGAGTAATTGCCTTCCTGTAAATGGCACCCAAACCTAAGAAATAAATAGTTGAATTAAAAAGTCCCTCTTTTGATCAATAAATTTAAGCAGAGTTAAGCCTGGTTAATATTTGAATGAGTGACAACATAGGAATACCAAGTATAGTAAACAGTCTGCAGTCTTAGTTGAGACTAAAGATAGATTAATATAAATCTGTATTCCCATGATGGAGAAATTTGACGCAAAGACTTCTTTTAATGTGGGGATCTGTACATATGCTTATAAAGGGTGTGTCCAAAAATTGTGCTATTTTACCTGCTTTGGGGGCATGTTCCTGATCCTACTTCTTTTTAATTAAAATGGGGAAATGTTACCAGGGAAATGGAAACCAGGTTTTTATACTTATTTTATAAGTTTCCAGCTACAAATGGCCAGAAATTCCCCTGGTAATTCTAAATAAATAAAGAAACGTAACATTAGAAGATTTGAAAATTAATAATGGTACATACAGACTAAGATAGATAGGAACGGATCGAGAAATGGATAGGAAGAGACCGAGAGGACAGAAATAGAGAGCTCTTAAGTAGAAACCTATAATTATACCAAACTGTATTTTTTGAAGTCTGAGTAAAAGTTTTGAGATTTTTTTTGTTAGTGGAATATTCAGTAAAGAGCATTTTATCATTTGTAAGCATCAATATCCACATGATGAAAAAAATATTGAAAATACTTTAAACTCCACTAGCATCGTAATTATTTCATACATAATACGAAGAAGAAAACTTAAAAAATCCACAGAAGCAAAAATGAAAATATCTTTGAGAAAACTAGGTACGTAATATGTGGTATCAATATATCAATATCCTATCAATAACATAATAACTATAGATGGGTGCTTTGACGTGGTGTAATAGTTAACAAGCTTGTCTTGCTAGATCAATTATGACTGAATAGCGAGTTCCGTCCTCACTGGGCGCCCCATGCGTTCGGCCTTGTGCCACATCTAAGCTACACTTAGAAAAATCACGATTCCGACTATACTTGAAAAGAATTTATGTAATCTATATAAAAAGTCAATCACAGGTAATTCAAAAACAATATCAACACAAATCAATACAAGATTAAACCTGAAGTAGAAATATCAGTCAGTTATGTGCCATACGTGATACATGTATAGACGATCATGTATCTTTTGATACATGACTGATGAGACAGACTTTTTCCCCACAGTAGGTTGTCATTTCTTTCTGAAGTAGACCAGTTGCCATCCCAGGCTATAGAACCTGGTCTGCCCTGCTATTTACCCATAGCTGGGAGGGGGGAGAAAAAGAGGCTTCATACCTTTCCCAAGGGTATTATATACAAAATAGATAAAAATATCCCAATAAATACATTGGGGAGACGGCTAGGAATTAAAAATAAAAAGATTATATCAAAATAAAAGGAGTGATCTTTTACAAAACAATATATTAGTCGTTCATTGTAATAAGTCATTTTAATCATTTCAAATTAAAGAATATGGGTGTGTTATCTTTTGGTCTCAAGAAACCTTCGATCTGCTCTCAAAGAGTTATGTCACAACTGCTGATGGTGGTGCAGCATCTGTTATGGCTGCACAAGCCCACACAAGGGTGACAGTTTTGATTACAATGAATGCATATGAAGATGCTTTCCCCTAATGTCACCTTCCTGTTTTCTTTCCATCGAGCCCAGCTCTACCCGGTGGCATACCTTCGTTTTTCCTCTCCTTGATCCAGCCATCAGTGTAAATCACGTCTCCAGAATGTAGTTTTAATTAAAAGAGAAAGTAATTTATTCAGGTGAAAGCATACTGAAAGTGCACTAATTTGGGTATTTTCTACTATAACATTTACATCCAAGATCATGCAATATATTCATTATAAAATCACTATTAATTAATACAATGCGGGTTAGTTAAAGTAAAAAAAAAAAAAATACTAATGTAAGTAATAAAAGTATTAACAAAACTTAGGTAAATCAAACATCAAAATTTAAGTTTAAATGTTGAGAATTTCTGTAAACTTGTTTTTTTTTTTGTTTTTTTTTTTTAGGTAAACTGTAGACTGTGTTTATTGGATTGATTTCATTAACTTACTGACTCATCTATAATCTATGAATTGTCTGGGATCATACCTTTCGGGGGAATTGTCTGGGATCATACCTTTCGGGGGAATTGTCCGGGATCATACCTTTCGGGGGAATTGTCCGGGATCATACCTTTCGGGGGAATTGTCCGGGATCATACCTTTCGGGGGAATTGTCCGGGATCATACCTTTCGGGGGAATTGTCCGGGATCATACCTTTCTTTCTCAATTTGTATATCCATTTATCTTCATCCTGTATATACTCATCTATTTATCATGAACTAACTTTCCTAATCTATCTTTGTCGATCTGTCATTATCTGAAGTGTCATGGGTGATACACAACCATAGGCAAATGGTCCGAAATCAGAGAGGTGCTGTGCTGTGTGTCCCAGGGTTGTTTAAGTTTCAGGGAGAAGGGCAAAGAGGGTCCACCAGCTTCCTCTAGCTTTTGAAGTACAGAAACACTCCTTGACAAAGACCTCCAAGTTCTTGTTTTCAAATTATGTGGCCAAAGAGTTTTTTTTTTTTTTCTGTCGGCACTCACTGGTTTGGAGTAGAATGCATTCTTGTTGAACTCACTGAAGAACTGCATCATTCATTTTGTGCAAAATCTAAGGAACTTTTAACATTCCCTAGTAGAGCCATATTTCTTTTTCTTGGAGTGTTCATTTGATTTTGATGTTTGGATCCCTGCCTGAGAACCATAGTGTGAAATTAACAACACATATGTTTTTAAGAGGAGATGTTTTTAGATTTCTACTCTATACCTATGTCTATTTGATTTTCATTTGTACTTACCTAGATAGGTAATGACAGACCAAGGTAAATAGGTAGAAGACCAACCACTATTAAAAATTGAATATTTTTTCCTTATTATTAAAATGCACAAAATGTTCTTTTCTATTATGAGAGAGATAGGCTTTGGTATTACCACGGGTTACACAAGCCAACCTTATTTTAACAAAATAAATAGAAATACATGGAAGAGGAGGAGGAAAAAAGAAGCAGAATTATTATTTATTTATTCATTCATTTCCATAGGTTTTAATATCTGCTAGCAAGTCATTTTCCTTGTGCCAGTGTTTAAAATTACTCTCTTTGTCATAAGGTGATATAATGATTTTTTTTTGTTTGCTTATTTATTCGGGCATTTATATATCTTTTCGGTAGAATGACTTCTTTGTCAGGTAAATGAAAAGAAAAATCAAATTTCACCACTATGAAGATATTACAAATTATATTAGGTTGGTGCAAAAATAATGACGTCATAATGTCGTTTTTTGACGTATTTTTTAACGTCAAAAAAACGACATTATTACATCGTTATTTTTGCACCAACCTAATAGAAAAGATCCAATAAACTATGAATTAAAATGAATAAAATATGGTCAATGGTTATCCTGCATAGTAAGAAACAAAACAATTGTTAACCTATTGTTCAATAAATACTCTTCTTTTTTAATGGAGAAATGATTGTAACAACAACAGGTTGCCGAGTTAGTGGCTACTCTTTGTTTATTATTATTATTATTTTCAATATATTTATTTTGTTAAAATAATGTTGGCTCATATAACCAATGGAAATTAAAAGATCTATCTCTAACATAAGAAAAAAATAAAAAAAAATATGTACATTTTACTAATGAGGAAGTTTTTAATGGAAGCTTGTTTTCTAGCTATCTCTTATCTTATATGGCAATAAAGACGTATGCACAGAGTAAGGACAGGAGTGTGGGCAAAGCGATATGGACAAGAACACGGATGAGAGCGAGTATGCGCAGAGCCAGGTGAGGGAGAACACTAGTATGCGCAGAGCCAGGTGAGGGAGAACACGAGTATGCGCAGAGCCAGGTGAGGGAGAACACGAGTATGCGCAGAGCCAGGTGAGGGAGAACACGAGTATGCGCAGAGCCAGGTGAGGGAGAACACGAGTATGCGCAGAGCCAGGTGAGTGAGAACACCAGTATGCGCAGAGCCAGGTGAGGGAGAACACGAGTATGCGCAGAGCCAGGTGAGGGAGAACACGAGTATGCGCAGAGCCAGGTGAGGGAGAACACCAGTATGCGCAGAGCCAGGTGAGGGAGAACACGAGTATGTCTACTAATCATCTCCAAGTACCACCTGTCTAGCTAAATCCTTTTCTAAATGCCTACTCAATTCACAAATCACACTTGTGGTTTATACTGTAACTATGCTAAGTGGACCTTAGTTACAGTTTCTGGGAGACTGCACATAATCTGACATGATCAGCAACTTGGACAGTGCCAGAACCCTCAAACCCTCAGTCACGATGACTTGTGACTTCATATCTAGCACAACCATTGATAGCTTCTTTACTGTTTCCTCTATCCAATTTTCACTCACAAAGCTTGTTTTCCACACACTAGGATACCCTCTCTAGGTCAATAATATCAAGAGCAAATCAACCATAGTGAGATTCAATAAGATCATGGTGATATTCTTATATATTCATGGTCACAAAACGATGTGTCCATCTGGCTAAATGTTTTGTTGGATAGATGAAGGAAATATTTATAAAAATTCTATTAAAAGAAAACTTATTAAAGATAATAAAATATGGTCATCCAATATAATCAACCCATCCCTCTGCAATAAGCACAATATTTAGCTGTTAACACACTGCTGCCATCAAAAGTTAATTTTGAAACAACAGACAAGTGAAATGAAAGATCCTGTTTGTATCACGAGAAATCCATTGGCTTTTTTGGATGTGGTAAGAGACCTTTTTTTGTTTTTATCTGACTGTAACAAGTATCCGGTGGCAGGAAATCAAATTTCAAAGAGAAAATTATCAAAAATTCCCATCAATGAGAGTCACACATAAGGTGAATGATATCAACAGACCATACCATAACAAATGGTATCAGGGTGAATGAAATAAAACCCTACCTGGTTCAAGGTTCTCTTTCGTTGTTTAAGAATATTTTACACCATTTTTAAAATGAAACAAAAAAAAAAAAAAAACCCTTCAAAAAGGAATTTACACCTTTGTGCTAATTAATTATTAATTTGAACGCTTTCTTGTAGTAACATCCATCACAGACAATGGCTGTACGATAACTAATCAACAGTCAAGACAATAGTGTCTGGGCATGATGAAAATCTGATGCAATCACGGATGACACAATATTTTTCAAGGCCAAACTAATTTCATCAGACACCCTGAAAATAGATTCATATTACTGCACATCACTGAAAATAACCTAATCTGAAGAAAAAATAGAAATCGATTACACCCTGTCACTCCAGTGGGTTTAAAACTGACTGTATGGTGATGGAAAGAAACTAGTGGTTGTTTCGATTAATTTGCACAAGGGTGTATGTACACCTTTTAGTGACTGTAGTTCCACTAGTGGAACATATTTTAATACCAGACAAGCATTAATTTTGATTATTTTATTTAAAAGTTGAAACTACACATTGTTTCACTTGCAAGTTTCTGATGAAGCTCAATAGTGAAGTATTGGATTCATAAAGATTTTTCAACTCATTCCTTAACACCACACACACACACACATATATATGTATGTATGTATGTATGTGTGTGTGTATGTATGTATGTATGTATATACAAGAGAACAGATCAAATCTGAAGATCGCATTGAAACATAAAACTGACAGTTATCATGCAATGTTGATTCCTATGTCCACACTATAAATGCTCTATCTCTAACATCAAGCACTCTTTCACTATAAATATATATGCAAAGATGACCCAAAAAATTGTGGAGTACTGTCAACTTTCCCCACATCAAATATTTTCTAATGTCAATGAACAAAGAATCCATGCAAGCCCAAAGTCAAAGTCTAGTGACTTTATATGACATAAAATTGGACACAATATCAGTGTTCTCTTTAATATTATATGTACATTGTCAAATATTGTCAATCAAATCCCTGCTTTAGAGTTACCTTGCTTGCTTGACCTTGAATTTTCCCCAAAACGAACAAATTTTCCTTAAGAAATAAAGATTTCATTTTCATAAAGAGCAGAAAAAAATTTACATGGGAAAAATACATTTTTGTAGAAATTATGTTTATTTTTACATTACTGATGCTCCCCCTTTTATCCAACTGCATTTTGGCTGTGTACACATGAGCCTTCACTGATTAGAACAATTTGTCTGACAAAGTAACAAGAACTGACTTAATACAGTTCCAGTGCCAAGCTAGATTAATAATTTGGCTGGATGTCATAAGTCTGAGAGGTATCTATAGGGTTTTGATGAATATTGACCTTTTCCTGTCAAGGTTGACAATGGGTGTATTAGTTATGAGAAAGTAGTTTTGGCCAAACTCTTAACAACTTTTTCTCATCATGGCATGTAAATGGCAAAACATTTTTTCAAATTATCTGGTGATGGAACAGATTCCAAGAAGAAGTGGATTCATGCCTTTTACCAATGACAATGAGGAGGTACGGTGGAGTAATGTATAGCAGCTTGGATTGAGGAATCAGAGAGCCAAGTTCAAATTCCAGTTGAATCCATTACATTCACTTACGTGCTAATACCCTTGGAAAAGGGTATGAATCCTCCTCTTCCTCCCCCAGCTATGGGTAAATAGCAGGACAAACTGGTCTACCACAGAAAGAAATGGCAACCTACTGCAGGAAAAAATCTGCTACATCAGTCATGTATTCAATGATACATAACTGCCTAAGCGTGTATCACGTATGGCAAATAAAAAATTGACCAATGACAAAAGTGAACAGAAGCAGACCCTGTCAAAATTTGAATTCATTTTACCAATTTCCTTTTGTCTGCTTGATAACCATTGAGATATCTCACAACATTAAATAACAGACCTGATCCTCACCTGGTGCTCTAATGGTGTAGCCTTTTGCCAGACTAAACTAACTTAATGCCATGGATCGGAGTGGTAACTATACATATACATATATATATTATAAAAGATTATAATAAAGACATGTTGAAATTGATACACAAAAGCTTTCATGTTTCAATATTATGATTGTACTTCTTCAGGCGATAAGTAACTGGTGATTAAATGATTTACTAAGGAAAATTAAAAACAAATTGATACCTCTTTTCAGAAAGATAAAGGAGGGGGAACATGATGTCAGAATTAAAATTAAGACTTGTGGATATGTCTTGATTAACCAATTAAATATCAGATCTATGCTATATAGAAAAGTAAGCTTAGAGTGTGTAGGTGGGTGAGTTATTCTTCATGTCATATATATATATATATATATATATATATATATGTATGTATATATGTATGTATTTATTTTCAGTTATATATATATATATATATATATTATAATAATATTTTTTGTTTAAAAATATGATTCCTTCGCTACATAAGAGTTCTCATGTTTCAAAAACGTGAGCCGAAATCATCCAAATAATTAATAAAATTAAGTTGGATTGAGGTGTTTAGTCACGTTTCATCTTCAAGCGAATCCAACTTAATTTTATTAATTATTTGGATGATTTCGGCTCACGTTTTTGAAACATGAGAACTCTTATGTAGCGAAGGAATCATATTTTTAAACAAAAAATATTATTATAATATAAGCTCTACTTCTGTATGGAGCACTGTTTTTTAAAAATAAAAACGAAAATACTAAGGAACCCCGGATTATGCACCCAACGTGTTCTTTTCTATTTTCTGCATACCTGCACAAAGATACATATATATATATATATATATATATATATATATATATGTATTTATTTTCAGTTTATATATATATATATATATATATATAGATGTGTGTGTGTGTGTGTGTGTGTGTATTTATTTTCATATATATATATATATATATATATGTGTGTATTTATTTTCAACTATATATATATATATATATATATATATATGTATTTATTTTCATATATATATATATATATATATATATATGTATTTATTTTCATATATATATATTTTCAGTTATATATATATATATATATATATATATATTAAATTTCAGTTATATATATATATATATATTTTCAGTTATATATATATATACATATATATATATATTTATTTTCAGTTATTTATATATATATATATATATATATATATATATATATATATATACATACATACATAAATATATTAATCTTTAACATGCTGCATTATTCACTACTTTCCATTGCATTGTTTTTCAAGGCTCTTCTACTGTACTATTTAATTTCAGTCATATTCATTTTCTTTTGCCATAGTTGGAGATGACAACACAACTGCAAAATTCAAATTTGTTACCATTCATTCACTTAAGGCACTTGCAGAGGCAGGATAAAATTTTTGCTTTGCAAACAAAATCACCTCCAGACTGTTAAAGAAAGCAAAAATTTGTAAATTCCTCTTTCAGAATAATTAATTGATAATTCCTGGCATTCTTCAAAAGAAATAAGAAAAGAAAATTAAAAACTTAAAACTGCTTTGCAATTATTTATATTGATTGGACTTTCATGTCTGCTGTTTTGAAAATGAGAAATTACATTTGACATGCCTGATTGACCCAAATTATTTTGTTTTCCTCATTCTGACAAAAAATAGATGACAAGTTCAAAGTGCACATTTATTTATCTAATATATAAATATTGGCTCAATTTCATCTTCATGAAATAGATGATTTTAGTTTATGAAATACTATTTGAAGATAAGTAAATATTGTTCTGTGTGTAACATATGAGGTTCCAGGCAGGCATATTCTTGTAAGAAGAACTACTACTTATATATGAAAGACAGGGAGGGGATATATTTTAAGAAATGAATGGATTTTTTTAATACCACAATACTTCTTATTGCTATAATGTTATATTTAGTGAGTACATGTGTTTGTGTAAACATCCATGTTATTTTAAAAGCTAGTCAATTTTAATTTTATTGTTTAGAAAGACAGGGTTGTCTACTCAAACACATATGAAACATTTATAATATAGATGTATGGGGAGGGAATGAAGACTGCCTGTCTCTTTGTGAGTAAGAGAGTTGAATATTTTCCAACAGCACTGTGGTTTAAACTGGTAATTTTGGATTCTGATTTACAAGGTTACAAGGGCTTCTGCACATCAAAGATTAATGTAACACAATCTTTTTGCACCCATTTCAGACCATATGGCATACTAAGTTAAACTTAGCAAATGCTGTATATATATATATATATATATATGTATGTATGTATATGATAAAATATAGTTTTCAGGTATGTTATATTTATGGGTTAAAATGCTCATTATCAGGGATAGAGTGTATGTAAATATGAAACCATGAACACACACAAACACCAGTAAAAGTAATAATACCAACCAACAAAAGTCAAAAGCTAACAAAAAACACTATGAATAGTCAAAAAACTGCATCTAGACCCACAATTATTCCAACTGAAGAGCCCCTAGAATAATTTGAAACATAACCATTACTGGCCACTAAAATAGCCATTAGTATAATACAAGAGACTACCCACAATACATTACTGATATAAATAGTCAAACAAAAACAATACATATGGCCTAATGATTGCATTTAGCATGAAACAGACTGTTGCCTCTGGGTATTGACCACACACACACACATACAAACATACATACATATATATATATATATATAAAATGGGTTGTGTGTTTTCCCTTTTGGTGGTAACTTTTGCAAATACCTAATCATATATATATATAAGGTCATGAAAAATTAAAACAGTGAAAGAATGAATGAATGAATTAATGAATTCTAAGTTCTCATTGGCTTTCAACAGAGAGAATTTATGGAGGACAGTGGGGAGAACTGAAATGGTTCAGGTATGATGACAAGAAGGTTAGATTAGAGAGAATGAATATGAGAATGAGTGAGAAGGAAAGAAATAAAAAGGATAAAGGGGAGGAAAGGTGAATGAAGAGAGGAGAGGAAAATTGAAAGAAGATGAGAGGAAAGATGAAAGAAGAGAGCAGAAGAGAGGAAAAGAAAGAAAATAAGAAAAAGAAACCTGAAAGTAAAAAAAAAAAAAAGTAAAGAATAAATAAAAAAAAAAAGGAGGGAGGTAAAAATAGAAAGCCCAAATCGTGAAAACTGCTAACAAATAACAAAGCAATTAAAACAATCAAGCAAGAATGAGTTTAAGCCGAAAATTTTGGAGAAAATAAGGAGACAAAAACTTGAAAGTAAAAGATCAAGTGGAAAGGAGTATTTGTTTGTGTCTGTGAGACAAACCACCCCCATCATTGTGTTAGCAAGCGACAAAGAATGGTTTCACAACAAAAGACACACATGCAGACAAAGAGCCTTTGTTTATTTTTTTTCCTCAGAAGAGAAGCATTCTTATTGCAAACAATAGGTGCTGGGGTGAAAACTTGGTGTTAATTTGAAAGACAAGGGTGACAGGTGGGATGATTGGACCTGCAACTTAGCCTGATGATATAAAACGGCATACCCCTATGTTTTGGGGGATATCATTGTTAAGATTGCTGGTTTGCCAGGGTCTCCGAAATAGATTTTGTCAGTCTCTATTTGTATAGCATCTTCTTCTTAGGAGATGAAAATTAGCCTTAGAAACAGGTAAACAGAGATCAACACAGGAATAATGGAAATCATATGCAAAGTGCGTAGAATGAAATATATTTCATAAATTACATCCGAGTGTTAAATCATGTTAATTGGAAATAATGAGGAGATGGGTTTTAAAGCTTAACAAGAGCAATTGTCTATTTTCATTTGGGATATCAGCATAAAAAAACAGGTCACTGGAAAGTTAGAGAAAATCTGGTTTCAGTCTGGTATAAACGTTTTGGGCAGAGAGCATATCAAATAGTGAAATCAAAAGCTTCATTTCACACATCAACACACGCATAGAGATATATGGCCAATTAGTAACATGATATCTCTCTTTGGACGTGTGTGTGTGTGTGTATATATATATATATATATATATATATATATATATAACCAGACATCAGATGTTTTTGCGGTGAAGTAGACACAATTTTGGCAAGTTCTTTTAAAAGTTTCTACCCAACAACAAAAAAGCCATATTAATAAAACTCACCAAAAGGCTCAACTGATATTCTCCACTTGTTCTATTTATATTCAATAGAACATGTTTATACAAGATATTGCTGCTTTTATATATATATATATATATATATATATATATATATATATATATATATATATACACACACACACATACATACCAGGTGTAACAGTGTAATTGTCCATCCCACAAAATGTTTAATATCTAAAAACCACTAAACTAACTGAGTTTCTTTTTGCCATGTTTTCAGATAAGACATTTAGGCTTTTTGACACCATTTGTCTTCAGAATCACTGAAAAAAAAAAAAAAAAAAAAAAAAAAAAAACCTTCGAGCTATTCAGCTAGAAAGAGAACAGGTTAAAAGTGTCTTGTGTCAAACCCACTATGTCTTCCCAACTGAGCAATGGTGAGAAGAAAAAAAGATCATTTATGCCTTCAGTAATGGTACCAAAATTCTGGCTTCCATCTTCAAAGTCCATTCAAGAACCATCAAGAGAACAGTGAATGTTAGAAAAAGAGGGAGCAGTAGAGAGGAAAGCTGGATCAGGTCACAAAAGCAAGAAGGACATCATTTCAACTTAAAGCTAAATACATTCTTATTGTTCAAAGTAGAGTGCAGTAATGTTATAAAAACATTGAGGAATTCCAGTAAGATATCTTTAATCATTTCTAAGATAAAAGAAATTTTAAGAACACTGGAAAAATTAAACCAAAAACTTACAAAATATTCCTGGTGCATCTTATTTAACAAAAATCCATATATATATATATATATATATATATATATATATATATATATATATATATATGTGTGTGTGTGTGTGTGTGTGTGTGTGTGTGTGCGCACACAAGGTGGCCATCTGTCAGTCTTGGTAGATGATGGAATCTATTTGGGCATCTAGCTAATCCCTGTTTCTAACACTTGTTCAGGCCTATTTCAACACCCTCCAGAGTCAATTTGTGATTTATACTGCAACTATGTTGAGTGGACTTTAGTTTCAGTGCCTGGGAGTGACCAGTAGTTGAACAAGATCAGTATGCACAAACCATTGGTCACTACAACTGTTTTCCCTTTTGGTGGTAACTTTTGCAAATACCTAATCATATATATATATATATATATATATATATATATATATATATATATATTCTTACAATAATAAATACTAACTTGTAAAAAAAGTTTGTCTTCTTTATACTTAAAAGTCATATTGTCTCTTTAAAATTCTGAATATATCTCAAGTGAATGTCAGTTTTTTTTCAAAAGGGATATCTTAAGAGGATCAATTTTTATTTACACACACAATCCTCTCTCTTCAGTTGTAAAAGTGTTTTTTAAATAAAGATAAGATCAAGTTTAGAGGAGATTTATTTTTAATATTATTGCTATAAAGATAGTCATTACCATGATAGGCTTAAACAATGATAATGGAGGACTGGCAAATATTCTCATTACTATTGTTACTATCATTGTTATCATCATCATGATGGTCTTAGCCAATGACAATTGAGGAAATAGAAATAAAAAAGAACCATATTATAAGAAGAATTCAGAAAAATAAAAACAGAATGAAAAAAAAAAAAAAAAGCTGAATTTTTCCATTTATTAAAATCTAAAGAACATTAAAGGAACATTAAAAGAAAATGAGAGAGAAAGAAAGAAACGTCATTGTGGACTGAATTCCACAAGGATAAAATTAAAAATAAAGACAGGAAATAATTTCAGTGGCAGCAGTATGAAGAAGAGCCATTGTTTGATTTTGGGGAAAATTGATAACTTCTAAGGGGTGGAGGATTAAAAAAGGAAGGGTTGAATGGAATTGTTCTTCTGTCTTTTCATTGCCTATCCAGACTTTCTCCTGCCATTCAGTTCTCTTTGGCTGTACCAGAGTTAACATTGCTGAAGAAACAGATGTTTCAAGTTTTCCCAACTTAAAAAAATTAAATAAATAAATAAAAAGTTTGAATGGGCAAGGTGGAGGGTACAAAAAAAAAAATTTTGAATCTGAAGATCCAGAATTAATTCAGAGTATTCCTTAACAACCAAATGGAATGGTAGGGAAGGGTGGATTGAGATGATGATTATTGTGGTATAGGAGGAGAAAATTTAACAAATATGAAACGATGATTGCTAAATGTAAACAGTTTTTTTCAGGAGCAATAATGTTTAAAAAAAAAAAAAAAAAAAAAAAAAAAGCATGGTGAATTGCACATCTCTATATAATGGACTTTACTGATAACAAAATTTTATTTTGAACTTAACAAATAAACTGTCACTATTTCTGAGATGAGGTTGTTCAGATCATTGTCCTCATCTTTGTTGCCATGTTCACAATGTTTTGGTTGTTGTACGCTCTGGCCTTCTTCAGGTGATTGGAATTTTGAAGTGAAACCTTTATTTTGTCCAACAGGGTAGATTGTTCTAGTTCCACATACCATGCTTCTTCCAGATATATCAGTATCAGTTATCTCCCTTTTAACTCAACTCTAATTTTTTTTTTTTTTTTTTTCACCTCTGCTATAGCCAGGTATTGAACTCACAATTCTTTGGGTCAAGTCACAGGATTCAACCAACACTTATCCGCTGGGCTATGTGTCCTAGAGTTCAGTACCTGGCAATGGCAGTGGTGAAAACTGGGGCTTTGTGCCACATCTGAGTTATGCTTAGAAAAATCACCATATTGAGATCAATCTGCCATAGAGCTGAGGTAGTTAGTTTTACATACCAGTGATCAAGCCTAGATAAAAACAAGAATTTTAAAAGCTGATTTTCAGGGCAAAGAGATCATCACCATTCATAACATCTCACCTTATCTCACTTGTGCCAGATTAAGTTTAATATGTCCTACCTTAACATTTTTCTAATTTCTCCTTGAATGTGGCTTTCTTCTATTCCTCAAATTGGACTTCCAGGGGACAGCTAGTTTCTGCTTTATATTCATTTTGATAGAATGTTGTATATGCAATCTTTCCTCAACTAGTTCTTTCTTGAGGAACTAACTCTAATAAGGAGGTTGTAAAGAATGGTTGTTCTACTGAAAAATCACCCTAATTATTTTCATTCAACCATCCTTCTTACATAAGTTGTATCTCTAGATTTCACTATCCAAGAAGCAACAACAAAAGCAATAATTATTCTTTGGTTGAAAATAACTTCATTAAATATCAAAGATATGCTGTCTTCAGGGTCCTTTCTGATTTTCATAGGATAAATAAAAATGGACAAAACAAACAAAAGGTTTTATTCTGAAAAATACATTGAAAAGGCCAATATTAAAAAATGAATTTCTATGTTTCAAAAATTCAAATATGCAAAAATAAGGACACATGGCACAGTGGATAAAGGCGTTAGTTAGATCCAGTGACAGGACCCAAAGAGTTATGAGTTCAATACCTGGTTAAGGCAATGGAGAACTTGGAGAGGTGAATTAACAGGAGATAACTGATAACTGACATCCATTAGACATGGCCCATGGAACTAGAACAGTCTACCCCAGTGAGCAAAATAAAGGGTTCAGTTTGACATTCCAACTACTTGAAGAAGGCCGGAGCATACAATAGGCAAAACGTTGTGATAAATATGGCAACAAAGATGAGGACAATAGTCTGAATAATGTAAATAGTGTACATAATACCTCATCTCAGAAATATAGACAGATACCAAAATAAGTTATTTTATTTTCATTTGAATCTTTTAAAACAATTTATGCTAAATTTGACTCTTCTTGAACTGTTTTTTTCACATTCCAAACAATTAGCAAGAAGGTTACTGTGATCTTTGCATACATTTCTATCACAATTATTAATATTTACACTCTTGTACTTCACCCAAATATGATTAAAATGACTAAAACCAGAAACTCCTTTTAGTTAACTTGAAAGAGCTATTCAGAAAGCTACTTGACTAATCATGAAAATTTGGCTTGCCACTTTTTGAACATCTCACAAAATGTTTAATATTATAATGCAGAGATATTTTGGGAAGTGTTGATAACACCCTGCCATACTAAATACTTTATTTAAATTATAAGTAAACAAAAACACAGACGAACTCAAAGGTAGAATTGGTACGGAGAAAGTCAAATTCTTTGCAACAATATAAGCATAATGAATAAAAAAGAAACTGATGAGATTGTTGTTAATAATGATATAAAACAGAGAATGATTTATAATAACAAGAAGAACAAAGGTAATTGGGATCAAGGGCAACATTCATTAAGGACGTCATCATTATCACAAATTATTGAATGTTGGAAGGGGAATATTTACTTGAAAAGGAATGTAATATTTGTGCAGAATAAAGAGATTGTAAGTGAAATGCATTATGCCATATTATTTTAAATTTCTTTGTCAGTTTGGGGAATTATTCTTTTTAAGGACAAAGAGTTTTTGGTTGTCATTAAAAGGGAATGCTGTGGTGACTCAACATACAAGCAGAAAAGACAGTCAATATAAAAGACTGCCTCTTGGGAGTAAAGAAAAGCTGGTATCCCCTCAGAGAAATCAAGGAGGGAGAGAAGGGGAAATGGCACTAGCATACATTCCACAACCTGAAACAGATCTTTTTCATATTAAGTATTTCTAAGGGCAGTTCAGTGATGTGCATATTGTCTATGTAATCCTTATATAATAGAGCCAGTGTTTCAAAAACAAGTGAAAGAAAATATAGTCATATATTATATGCAGACATTATTAGACAAGGAATGGTTATATACATACATATGATTTTCTAAAGAAGTGATGGATTTTTAATAATCCAATAGGTTTTATTACTCAAACATTAATTTTGATGGATACCCATATTTGAGCAGGTGCTCCATTTATTTATTAAATAATATATTTATTTTTGTCTACTTATCTGAATATTTAAAAACCTTTCTCAGACTCTCAAAGCATTCATATCTGCTCAGTTTCATATTGTAACATAAACAAAGTCTGGGAAAGGTTTGTGCTTATAAGGCACTATTCAACTTTGCTTAATCATCAATGTATGTTGTGGCCAGGATGGTCTAAAACACATTGGATGTAATGATGGTTTCTATTACCAAGGGGGGACGCAGGTTCAAATTCGGCTGGAGAGCACATATTTTTCTTTAATAAGATTTCTTGGTATATGGAAATAAATAAATATACTGCTTAATAAATAAACAAAGCATGTACTCAAATATGGGTATCCACTAAAAATAATGTTTAAGTAATACTATGATGTATATTTAGGGAGCATATTTTCATTCAAACAGATTTGGTTAAATAATTTAGATATATCGTGTCAATTAGTTTTTGTTGTGATCCTTTCAAGTTCATGGATTCATTTTTTGGTAGATTTAGAAAATTGAGTAAGAAAAATACCAAAATTTTCTTTTGAATAGTTTTTATTTTCCCCAGGTACTTTCAATCTCATCTGAGACCATCTTCAGGGGATTTCACAACAAAAACTAATCAACACAGTATGACTAAATTATTTAATGAAATCTCTTTGAAGTAATATATATATATATATATTTATTACTCCCCACAACCTCCAACGTGATCTTGTAGGGTACAATTTGTATATGTTTGTCATTTTTCTATACTAGAGTTATTTACCAACGCAGTGTCTTTGTTATGACCATGGTGAACTGTTTGAACCTGTTTTTTGAAGCTGGAGGGTAGTGAAAAGTCTGATTCCATGAAAGAGTAGGGTAAAACAATACTCAGAAAAAAAAAAAAATGTATTTTAAGACTGACACATAAAAGCCTAATAATAGTCAAGGCTTAATAATATATCAATTTCATAGATGTTGTCATTTTAATGGTAAGGATAAACAAGTTATACATATTATAATTATTATTATAGTTTATTCTTATTACAATAAAAAGCAGTTAAAATATTAAGATGAAAATAAATACTAGTGAAAACTTAGAAAAAGAGTTGATGCAACTTCAACTAATAAAAAATGAAATACGCCTTAGAAGATAAATATTAAAAAACTATAAAAATGAATACCTTGAAAATGGCTAATGAATTGGCCGAAAGTGCTTGGAACAATAGTCATTAGGGACAGTTTCTGCACTAACTTAGTCCTTTCAAAAAGAAAATTGTAGCAACATTAGAAAAACTTTATAAAAACACTTGTCTGTCATATTCAGTGAAACATGTATAAAAGAATAGTTGCTGCCAAACAACTTACTGTCCTATATAAGGTCTGTATCTTTTCACTTATTTTAAAAGATCAAAGGGAATAAAGGAGTAATAAAACACATGCAGCACTTTTGGAAAGTGCCTGAAAACGACACCACAGATTGACTCAAGCCTTATGAGTGAAATTGGGTAGATAAAGCAATTTGGGAGTTGTCAATGGCTTTGCTAGCATAAAGTCACAAATCAGATCGAGGGTTTGAGTGTGTTGGCCTTGTTCAGACTGTTGATCACACCAGATAATACACTCTCTCCCAGAGACTGTAACTAAGGTCCACTCAGCATATTTGCAGTATAAACCACAGGTGGGCTCTGTGGGTGTTGAACAAACACAAATGTGCCTGAGCAGGCATTTGTGACAGAGATTGAATAGCCACCCTAGTAGACAGGCATACTTAGATACAAGCAGCCAGCCATTACTTACATACGTACACACACACACACAAAAGGAGATTGAGATATGTATGAGTATGGATATGGAGATAGATATACTTATCACACATCTGCATATCACATGTGTTTTAATGGTTGTTTCTATGTTGATGCACATACACCAACATTGTATTTGAAGTTGTCTGTACACGTTTCGAAGTTTATTTGCTATTAAGTTTATCCTAAACCAGGTCTGTTGTATGTAAACAGATGTTAGGCACAACAAGTTGCTTGCTTGTTATCAAGAGTCGGCATATGAATTGATAAAATACAGGGTTGGGTGTGTTCACATTGTACAAAAGAAAACCACAAGGAATGATTAATTGGAAAAAAAAAAGAAATGTGTTTACATTCTCCATGACAGATCAAGAACAACTTCCTTCCAGATTAACACAATCATTCATACTTACCTACCACATAGTTAATATTCTACCCACAACTGTCCAAAACAAAGACTACCACAAGTTACCTTAATACCCACAGATCTATCAATAAATGCATAATTTCTTGGTATTTCTTGAACAGGACTTTTTCTATAGAAAACTTAAAATTTTCCAAAGCACATTGACTTTACAACTTACCTAACTAATCATGGATCTATAAATCAAACTGTTGACATAAAAAATTCATGTCATTGGATGATGCTGAGACCCACTATTCAAATTTATGAGACATGAAGAATATAAGAGCTATAAACTGTATTTATTTTTGGAGAAGGCTTTGGAAAATGATAGACAGATAATAACAAGATGTAGTTATTAGATTTTTTGTATTTTTTCTAACAAAACATTATCATCTGTCTCTATTTCTGAGATGAGGTATTGTAACTATTTACATTATTCAAACTGTTGTCCTCATCTTTGTTGTCATATTCACAATGTTTTGGCTGTTGTAAACACATGGCCCAGCAGATAAAAGCATTGGTTGAAGTAATCCAGTGACTTGACCCAAAGAATTGAGAGTTCAAAACCTGGTCACAACAGAAGTTAACATAAAACTTGTAGAGTTGAGCTACTGAAACTGAGATATGTAAAAAAAAAAAAAAAAAAAAAAAATGCATGGGACATTGGGACATAGAAGTAGAACAGTTTATGGCCGTGGACTAAATAAAGTGTTCGTTTTGAAATTCCAACATATATCACCTGAAGAAGGCCAGAATAAAGTGAGCAAAGGAGATACAATTTGACCAAAATTATTTACAGCAATTCTTAGAAATATTTTCTGAAAAACTGAACTGGAAAGAGAATAAGCATAAACAGAGAATATTTAAATCATTTCAGATTTGCTGACTACGTTGGCCTAATATCTGAATTGTAGATTGCGTTACAAGAAATGACCCAAAGAAAAGAGTCTCAAAATAGTTCTAAAAATGAACAGAAATAAAACAAATTTAATATTTAACTGCAATGTTCTGAGAAAACTAAAAAGACAAAGAACTGAAGAAATCCAAAAATATATTCACTTTTCAAAGATGATAGCATTACGGTGAGATGAGAGAAATAAAATAAAACAATAGGGCGGATTGATTTCTTTTTTTTTTTTCGTAGGTTATTTAAAGCCAGAAAATATTTTTGGATTGTAAGATGTTTTTTAAGATAATGATTTACTGGTGCAGGTCCTACTATTTAACCCATAGCTGGGTGGAAAAGCGGTGTATTCATACCTTTCCCAATGGTATTTGTGTGTAAGTGAATATAACAATCCTGACTGGAATTGGAACTCCAATCTATTATCCATTACATCACCCACACCTCCAAGCTTACAACACTTAACATTCCCAAGTAGTCTCAGTACTGACCAGGCTTGACGTTGCTTAACTTTGACAATTGGACAAGAACTGTAGTTTCAATGTAATATGGTCATAAGCAACAACAGGATGTAAAGAATTTAAGAAAAACAGAGATATATTGAAAAGCATGTTGCCAGCTATGATGTACATGAAAAAGGAACAATATCAGTTTTAAAAAAATAGACAAACAATGGTTGATTATATAGAAGTTATTATTAGTCATTTACTTAATCCACTGTTGGATTCAGATATGGAACCATCCTGGGTAAGACATTAAACTACATCAGCGTCCTGAGTAAGACGTTAAACTACATCCGTGTCCTGGGTAAGATGTTAAACTACGTCCAGCAGCAAGGCCTCTGATCAGGAGGTTTTGAGGAGCGTGGAACCACCTCTTAATTGCTGGGTTCCCAGGTCCACCCTGACCCATAGGAAAAACCTGGATCTCTTCCATGACTGACTTGCATAATCAAAATATTTATTATTTTCCAGTGGAGACCTCCACAAATTTGCGATATCCACATTTTAAAAATGAATTTTTATAAATGAAAGTTTTCATTTTAGCTTTAATTGAAAGCTAGATTGTTAATTTTATTTCCTGTAAGCAAAATCCTCTGGTTGGAATTGAATTTTTTAAAATTGTTTTCTAAAATCGCTGATTAACGGCCTTTTTTTAATCATCTTTCATCGCAATGTCATTCTCTTTATTAAAAAAAATTTTTCAAAAAATATATTTTTCTGAAAGTAAGAAATTAGCTGACTTTATTTGCAGCATTTTCGTAAAATAACACTTGACATCTTGACATTCTTTCTTTTTAAGTATTTTTAATATTTTTGTTTGCTGATTGTACTTTAAATGTGTAGACATTGTTTACCTACTGCAGGAAAAAAGTCTATCTCGTCAGTCATGTATTGAAAGATACATGATCGCCTACACGTGTATCATGCATGGCACACAACTGAGATATTGTTTCATTTTCTCCACCAAATTTTTCCTCATTAACGTATTTTCTTAAAATGTCTTAAATTATAGGTACCTCCACTTAAAAAAAAAAAAAAAAAAAAAAAAAAACGCCCTAAAAATTGAATTTCTCAAACAAAACTTCATGAAAAATAAATGGGTGGTAAAAAAAATTTTTTTACCATGATTTACTAAAAAATAAAAATTCAAAAATAATTTAATAATTCATTTCTGAATTGAATATGTCCTGAAAATTTCATTAAAATCAGACAATTATTTGATTTATGCAAGAATTTCCAAGTCATTTTGTTTTTCACCAGAAAAAGTGCAAAAAAAAAAATAAAAATAATTGATACCATTTACGTTGGCCGCTGACATAAACAAAACAAGATTTTTAACTAAAATTTCGAACACGCTACGAAGGATTATGATTAAAATTTCAAAAATTTCAAAAAAAAAAAAAAAAAAAAAATACTTTGTTCTTTCCTCTAGTCTTAATAATAACAAACATTTTAATGACAAAACTTTGTTTTTATTGAATTTTGGGGCCTTTTTAAGCAAAAATCATTTTTTAAAAATTGAATACTAGTACAAAAAGACATTCCCCTAAGTGTAGAATTGATTGAGGTTTCTTGCTTATTAATGATGGGGTGAAGAAGTGATACTTAAACTAGTAAAAACAATGACAATATAGTAGTTCTATGCTTTTTCTTTCAGAAATAATGCTGTATTTCTGAAACGAAAAGACTTTGAGTGAATCAATTCAAATGCGCAGCTAAATAAATCGTTAAACAGAAAAGTGCCAACTGCCCTAAAAATAAAATAAGAAGACAAAAAAGAAAGCGGAATTTCTCGGGTGGGTTCCTCTCTCGACTGACTGACTGCCTTCCTTAAATCGACGAAGAAGAAAGAGAACAAAAGGGAAACCCCTCGATCTGCCGTTCTAATTAGAACGCGTTTTTTTTTTGTTTTTTTTCTTAATACACAACCCGACCTATATATCCTGCTTTCTTGCAAACATTACCATAATTCCATAACCACCTTTTCAAGAAAATGGGGAGCCGCGTTGTAAGTTTTAAAAAATAAATTAATTAGAAAAAAATAAATAAAAAAGTTGATCGCAGGTGGTGGACACATGACTAGGGAGAAATCGTTTTAAAGCAAAGAACGGAGAGAGAGCAAAATAGATAAAAATAAATAAATAAATGAATTAAAAAATAAATAAACAAACAAGTGTGTGAATTACGGTAAAACAGGAAAGATAACGAGACCAAGAAGAAGACATAAAAAACATTGCTTTATGAAGAAGTGTACACGTAAATAATACCAACCTAGATCACACACCCTTATATTTTTTCCCCTTTTAATGCGAGTTACAGGAATTTTATATTTGTTCATTGGATAAATAAATTATAATGCATAGGAGAATTTTAAGAGGTGCTTCTTTAGTTAAGCCTCCAGCTTGAGAACTGAACAGATAAGTGAATAATCGGTGTATTACCACCCACGGCCCCCAACCACCAAAATACGAGAGATGCCAAAGGGAAAAATAAGAGAGAACGACAAAGATTTGCACCCCCAAATCTAAACCAGACTTCGATGTTGTTATTGGAAAATTCAGCAAAAACAGTTTGTTGTTAGTGTTAAATAATTTTATTAATTCTTGACTGGTGAAATAAAGATCGATGTGAAGTCCTTAATTCATCAGAAAACCTCTTGGGATTATTTATCAAAAATAAGATTTGTAAACACTGGTTTACTAAAAGAGATGACAGTTTCTGCAAAGACATTGGAATATAAATTTGAAATGTAAAAAAATATGCAATGTTGGTGATGCACAAAGGGAAAACAGGAAGTCAAAAAAAAAAATGGAAACCAATTTTTCTAGAC
This sequence comes from Acanthosepion lycidas, assembly GCA_963932145.1. NCBI lineage: Eukaryota > Metazoa > Mollusca > Cephalopoda > Sepiida > Sepiidae > Acanthosepion > Acanthosepion lycidas. Next base: position 60,822,447 of record OZ010580.1, read on the forward strand.
TTGTCTACAATGAAAGAATTCAGGACATTGAACGGAAAAGAACACTACAAATATCTTGTAATTATTAACTGAAGTAGCTGTCCACATCAGGTCAAGACTTAGATCGCAACCAGTTCTTATAACAATAGAATAATTTCTTAGTAATGGCAGGATAATATGTTTCTGTCATAGTCAAGTTAGGTGAAACTATATATATATATATATATATATATATATATATATATATATATATATATAGAGAGAGAGAGAGAGAGAGAGTAAAAAATGTAATAAATCCATTGGTATATAAATCCAAGTGATAAAATATTAAAACTGATCCACAAAAAGAGCTCAACGTATTTATTACAGTGTAACCCGGATATAAGAGAGTTGTTGGGACCAGAGAAGAAGTCTCTTATATCGGGGTTTCTCTTATATCCGGATTTGGTCTAACACAGGCTCTAATTTGGGACCAGAGAAAATCTCATATCCGGGTTTCTTTTATATCCGGGTTACACTGTATTACAGAGCAAATAATTAATAAATAAAATCCAAAATCACCTCATATGTGGAATAAGCTTATTTCAACTGACAAAAAAAATAAATAATTTTTTTTTTTTGTAGCTGTCACAGTTAAATTTCTAATTCAGAAGTTCAGGCACAAATTTGACAAATTCTGCAATTTTTAACATATCTAAATCTTCCAAGATCAAAGGTTAGATGTTTACATTTTTTTCTTCAAAGATCTTCATGACGACACAGCCCTTTAAAAGAGACCAAAAAAAAAGTAATAAAAAAGGGGGGGGGGTAAAGAAAGAAAAAAAAAAAACAGAGAAGAAAAAAAGTCTCCATAAACCTGGCTCTAGAATATGACAGAAAAGCGTTACATACTTGTGTCTATTTATAAAATATTTTAATTTATAATGTGAATTTTGATCAAATTTTTCTGCTTTATATAATCCTATGAAAGAAAATCTTTCATATGATTATAAAAAAAAAATTAAAAAAATCTTTACTTGGAGAGGGACAGAATCCGTCAGGTCTACATTGCCTAAGAAATGTTATGCATGAAGCAGCAACACTAAAACCACACCCAGTCATGAGACCGATGATAAGGAAAAAAAAACAAAAAAAAACTGACACAATCTTTTTCTGCGTTAATTTTTTTTTATCTATATGTGATAAAATTGAAGTAACTTTGACTGCCTCCCCATGCGTGTAATTTATATATATATATATATATATATATATATATATATATATATATATATATATATATATATAAAATCATGTGTATGTATACATGTCATTGCAATGAAAAGCAATGTCATCTTTGGTTGACATGGAAGAACTATACAGAAAACATAAACCCAAGAATGTTTGACATCTATGAGATACATGTTGACCCTGGAGACGTCTGGCAGACTGTGTGAAAAAGGCAGGGGGGCTACTAGCTTAAACATCCCAGAATTCCCTACCTACTTAACATCAACAAAAGATGCTTGCAACTTCACATCCTAAACACCCGACTAGCATTTTATAGGTCCAGCTAGACAAGAAACATGATATTTATGGTAGTTTATTGTGTATTTGGGAGCAGAAATGAAGACAGCCAATGAAAATAGTTTTAAAGGTGCTCAACAAATTCTTGTATACCATATTTATGAAGAAACCAGTAATGGCAGAAATTTGATAGCAAGATGAGCCCAAAATGCCATGTTTTTATGTTATTGTTTCTTAATAAAAACAGATGGCATCAGGACAGATCTACAGATTAGAAATAATCTTTCAGATTAAGACATTCTTGAGGCATCTTTGAAATTGAAAATTCACAATTTTAATCATTGTCCTATTGAAAACTGCATAGAAAGAAATTCGACATTTCAGTGTAAAACAAATGTTAAATATTTCCAGCAATAAAACCATCTAAAATGTAAAAAGTGTCTTCACTGTATTAAAATTTTAATAAAGCCATATGGCAAAAAAAGCCATTTTTCTTTGACAAGTTATTATCTTCCAGAAGGACTTGTAATATTTTATTAAACAGGAATACATTAGGTGTAAGGATCCAATTTTCCCTACACACAAGCCACCAATATGCCACGGGTAGCATGCCACTAGTGTTTACCGCTGGTGGCCCACTTTTTGATTGCTGGCGTGCCCCTTGTAGCAATGTTACCACTGGCAGACCACTAGAGGCCTACCGGTGGCTGCTACCAGAGGACCACTGGTGTAGCCATCAGCGGCCCACCAGTGGGCCACTAGCAGCTTGTGTGTAGAGTCTAGCTTCATGGGACAAATTCCTAGAGGATTAACATATTACAACAATAAATTTGATGACATAGTAATTGTGCTATGTCTAGACATGCGCATTTTCTTATAATATTTTATATAATATATTGAAGAAAGCCTTTGTTACATGGGATTAAGCCAAAACATATTAATCTGGTGATGGAATCTTTATCATTTATAAACTTGATTTGGTCAAGTTTATATCTAGTTACATGCAAATCAGATCCAGGATCAGAAACGATGACAACATGATGATAATTAAATATTCTTTTTTTCTATTTTTTAATCCAAACAAACAAATACTGAATAATTATAAAAACAGGTAGTAAATAAACAAAGGATTAAGTTCGAAATTCTAATGTATTATCCCATGATAAGCTCAGAGCATACAATGAGCGAAACATTATGAATATGGCAATAAAGATGATGACAACAGTCTGAATGATGTAAATAGTTACAATGTCTCATCTCAGAAATATAGACAGATAATGATTAGGTTTTATTAAAGACATCTCCTGATGTCTGCAGCTGTCACTACTAAGCTACCAATTATTCACCATTTTGAGTATGCCTGACAAAAATATTAATAGGTAGAAATCTTAAATAATGTTTAAAAATATTGGCAATTTAAGAATAGATCTTCAAGCAATCCATATACTTTAATAATATACAAAAAGTTATAATTTAATTTTCAATTATGACTAATCTTTTAGTATTTTTACTATTTTTGATAAATGAAGAAATATTACAATTTTATAACTTCGTTAAAGACAACTTTCTTTTCTTCTTTTTGGCTTTGCCAATTTTCTTTACTGACAGTAGAAAATGTAAGATAAATTTACTAGTGGCTTAATACTGGCTGCAGAAGACATATCCAGATTTATTAAAAGTTTAGTTTTTTTTTATATTATCTTCATTGTCTCATATAGACAGAGTTTGCAATAATACAAATAATCTTTACTTGATTATTTGTGGCCTACAAAGTCAATTATATATGGTGTTAAGGGTAAAAATACTGAACGCAGGGGGGTACATGCACACATATATTAACACATTTAAAAAAACAAAACAAAAAAACCTTATAAATTCTATGTTTTTCCATACTATAGAAAAAAAAAAATGAAAGTTTGGATCTTATTGGTTACAACTGAATAGAAGGAGTTTTCTTTTGTCTACATAATTAGTAACAGATCCTTGGGTAGCAAGGCAATATGTCACAAAATGTTAATATTTTGAAGTGTAATAAAAACAATCTGCATTCATTTTTATGTTCTGAAGAATTTTTTCCTGTAGAAATATTATGAAATATTAGGCATACTTTAGATATGTACACATCAGAATGATTAATGGTTCCATGGGTAGTAAGGTAATTAGTGATAATAGAGTAGTAAGTGTATGTTGTAAGAATGAAGCAAGCATTAGCATGGGTAAGAACTAGTGGATGGATCTAACACTAATAAAGAAAAAAAACCCCAAAAAAAACAAACTGATAAAGAAGCATATATTTGCTGTTATTTCAACATCCCTAGTGAGAAATTTAGTTGGAAAAAATCTATAACTAATCAACTAAAAGCATCAAAGTCATTTGTGAGAATTATTCCCTTCTTTGATGTTTTCATAACATACTATAAGAATATGACACTTTTCTGTCATTAATGAAAATGTGCTCCCTCTATGGGCTTCATTCAGTAGGGTACCCAATTATCATGGTTCATAGCAAGATTAATGTCTATTTCAATAAATACAATACAGTGAAACTTACTATGCCTCAATGGTGTTTTTTTTACTTTTTGTATTTAAGCTCATGGCTGACTTATATCAAACTGGAATTTTCTTTAACTTTTATTGTCAAAAGTTCTCAGACAGGAATTTTCCTTATTCTGTATATTTCTCAAACCAGTTTTCATCTTTGGTGCCATATTTCAGCTAATGTATTCTTCAGTAATGGATGAAGTTCTCAAATGAATAATTTTCATGGTTCCATATAATTTTCAGATTCTTAATTTTGTTTTTGCCGTCAAACACGTTTCAGCCAATTCAGACTATTGTCCTAAAAGCCTGAAACTAAATACACATGAGGGAGGCCAAAGAATATATCAGCCAAGACATTGTGCTAAAAATAACTAATTGAAAATATATGCAAAATAATCTTGGAGTTTCAGACAATACAAGGCAGTTGAATAATACATAAGGGTTGCTTTGAAAGTATCTCCTATTTTATTATGTGGTGGATATTAGTGGTATGGCAGTAGAGGTTGAACCTACCAGCCAATAACCCATTTTTTGTGGGGGAGGTGGGGTTATGTATAGTAGCTAAGTATCAGTCTAGCAAAATGTCATCAGCCATCAAAGTGTGCATGAAGTGGAGTTGTGTCATTGAATTAATCAACATGGAAAAGATTGCCCCGACTGATATTTATCAACATTTGCTGTATATTTATGGAGATGAAACAGCAGATGTGATCACAGTATAGGCAGTGGGTAATGTGTTTCAGTAGAGAAAAAAGCAATGTGCCACAAAGTACAGGCTCTTGGTTATCAATGATAAAAAAAAAAAAAAAAAAAAAAAAAAAAAAAAAATGCACAGCCAAAGATGGTGACCTTGTGGAAAAGCTGAAAACTTGCTACTGGTTTCCTTGTATCTATTGCCATTTCCATTACAGAAAATGTGAAGCAGAAATCCAAAAGCACATTGAAGTAGCAAAAGATATCTTCCAGAGGCTAAGCAAAGTATTAAGAAATAAGAAAAATTTACTACAAAAGAAAAAAAAAAGTTCCAAACTACTGTCCCTCTTCTCCTCTTTATCAGTTGTTTTGTTAGAGCAACATCCACATCAGTGGGTCCCCTTCCAAGTAACTGGCTAGCTGCACACATGGCAGTTTTCACTACAAATCTCCAAATGCATGTCATGAGGGTTGACTTCAGAGAGGTTCCGTTCTCTGTCAGTTCCTTTGATGACATCTTGGGCCTCCCAGGAACTCATTTTCCTTTAACCTGGAAAGGCACACTTGGTATCACCGCTGGAATGTTCCACATATCCATACCAGCAAAGCCAACACTTTCTTTCTCACAGAATGTGGGCGAGATCCTTAAGACCAACCCACACCAACAACTTACTTTCGCCTATAATGACCACATCCTCTGGCTTGATGTTATTGTGAAATATCTATTCTCCTATAACAGTCTATGCTGAACAATTTCTTCACAGATGTAGATGAGATTTGAGGCAACAGAGATGTGATTCCAGAGAAGAATGTTGAGAATACCATAGACTGAACATGTGAGTAATGAGGAAGTTTGAGAAGAACTAAAGGAGACTTAAAATCTGAAAGAGATGGTTGAAATTTCTGAAATGCCTAACAAGGAAAGAGGACTTGAAGAATTTGACACTTACAAGACATATTTATTAGAAGTAAATTACTAAAACATGGAACATAATGGAAAATTAAATTATAATTTTTTTCTATATTTTTAAAATATGTGGATTGCTTGAAGATCCATTTAATTACAAATATTTTTACCCACTATTTGTACCTGTTTATTAAACTTTTTGTCAGGCATAAGGACACACTCAAAATGGTGAATAATTGGTGGTTCAGTACTGACAGCTGCAGGCATCGGGAAATGTCTTGAACAAATCCTAATCATGATAAAATTATTCTTGTTTTGTCTAATTGTAGTGTGATGATTTTACTGATTACCTGGATGGAGAACCTTTACAATTTAGTCAATATTTGTTTGTTTGGATTAAAGAATAGAAAAAAAGAATATTTGTCATGGTGATGCCATTATTTGAAAGTGTAGCAGTGACTTACCTTGGCAACCCAAAAGAGCTAGAGTCATGTTATGTTTTGCAAGGGAGTGTGGAGACAGCAAATTAGTGAGTTTTGGATGGATGATGAATCGGGTAGCACTTCATGCTGATGGAAGTGCTGGTGTCACTTGTGGCCATTTTTATTGGCTGGTTTTGAGCACTCATTGCTTGAGCGATGGCTGGGTCAGATGCATAAAAGCATTGTACACTCATTCAAGAGCAGTTTTGTTTTTGCTTCTGATGGAGAGTGGTGTATTGGAGATTCAGATGCAGAGAGAAGTTTGGATTTGTTTTGCCCAGTGGTCCTATTTTTTTCCCTTTCTTTTCCTGTGTGTGCATCCAACCAATTTTTACACAGAAGGCAAGAGGGACAGAGAGAAATAGCAAATAATCTACATAACGAGTTTATGTAAATGGTTGGTAGAGCATGGATACAGAAAAGATAAGAAGCTGTGGGGAGCTATGATCGACTACATCCTAGAAGGGACATGATACATAAACCAAGGAACATGACAATCATTAATAAGATCTTCAATGTTTTCTTCATATATCTAAAATTCTTAAGAAATATAATCATCTTGGATGCCAAAGTGTTGAAATATCTCAGAATAACAAGAAAATGCAAAGTTTCCATCAGAAAATATTAATGTGGGTTTCACCCCACTGCATTTACAATCAGTCTTGAAACCTGTACTATTCAAACAGTAGAACACTTCTTTCCAATATACAGTCTTCAAAGTTTATAATTTCTACAAATGACTTATTTGGACTACTTATCAAATGGTAGCCACTTGATAAATCCTCTCAAGACAGCTTAAATGGCCAAGGTGTGGTCAGTTGAACTGTCTTTGAGGTTTATACTGAGAATAGGTATGTCATCTTGAAAGACATCAAAGTCTAATGTTTTATCTCTTGTAAGTCCAGTGATTAGTCACCAATCAAGAATAACAGATAATGACAGCACCACATTGAAATCTCTTTATGTCCGCATTCTAAAGAGAGAAAGAAACCCAATTTTAGTTCCATCATAATCTGAACAATTGTGCACTCACAAGTGTGGGGTTTGAGAAAGATGTGTGGATATCTGCTTAACTTATTGTCTATTCAGAATGTAAGCAAAGTGCTTTTATTTCTCATGAGGTCAGTTCAGAAAGTATGCAATCATTTAGTAGCTATGAAAACAGTAGCCTACCTAGGGTAATTGTGCCTTAATCTCCTTCAAAGTACTCTCTACTTGGGATGGGGATTTTAAACATTTATCCTAGCATCTCTCACTATTCAACATTTCAGTTTACAAAGTCCTCTTTCACAATTGCAATTTTATTGCTTTTTTTTCAAGAATGGCATTTCAAAGATAATTTTCATTTGGGATATCAAAAGATGTTGGGAGCCAATTTTGGACTGTAGGAGGCCAACAGAATTGGTTGACATGATGCTTGATCAAGAAAACCTAATGAGATATGAAAAATCAGCTTTTTTGTTCATTGCATATGAACTGATTGCACAGTACACAAACTCATTCAATGGTAAATGACTTCTGAGTAACTCCATTGGAGAGTTCCTGTTCACGCATGTTCAGTAAGATCCTCACTGACTGGTTGCCAAGTTAGATCAAGGCTGCACAACTGCTTCTCAAAATAATTTGATACTTTCCAAAGTCAAAAGTAGTATTTACCAAATTTATCTCAGTTATTTACTAAACACAGTTCAGCTCTCATAGGGAAGCTGGGAAAATCAATCAGTTGTCTGATTTGTTTTTTATGGATTATCAACCTTTTGTTGCTTATTTCAATCCAGAAAATATTTTTAGGTTGCAAGAATTTGGGGCAGATAATGATTTACTGATATTAGGTTGGTGCAAAAATAATGACGTAATAATGTAGTTTTTTGACGTATTTTTAACGTCAAAAAACGACATTATTACGTCATTATTTTTGCACCAACCTAATACAAGTCCTACTAATTCACCCACAGCTGGAGGGAGAAGAGATGGATTCATACCATACCAAGGATATTTGTGTGTAAGGAAATGTAACAAACCTGACTGGAAATGTAACTCTGATCTTCATTTTTCCAATTCCAAGCCATTATCTGTTACACCACCTGCACATCCAAGATTACAGCACCTGATAATTTCAAGTGGTCATCGATCTAGGTATTGACCAGGTTTGATACTGTTTAACACATAGGAGAACCAGTATTTCAATAGGGAAGAACAAAATCACTTCTAATAATACTTCATAGACACACACACACTCATTCTCTCTCTCGTTATATATAACAGATGAAATAAAACATTTAAAATTTATCTTTGTGGAGATTTAATCAGCACAAGTAGTTTAGATAAATCAATTGAAATTATTAATAGATATATCTTCCTTAAAAAACATTAGAAAAGAAAACGTTAATTTTTGATGTCAAATGATTCAACTTGTTCTTTCTTAAAGGATATTATTGTGTGACAGTTTCTAATGCAAAAATTGTTCAATTATGTGGATTAGATCAGCTTACTATTATGAACAGGGAATGTCTCTAAAGGAAAAATCTTCAATAAATATACCTAATAAATCCATTTGCTTATAGTTTATTGAATAGTAAGCATTTATATAACCATAATATTTAAAAATAGAGTTTATATTATTGGGTAAACATAATTTATATACATATTTATTTTAAGACATTTTTATGCTTATACATTCTTTTTATAGATACAAATATTTAAGTAAATGCTCTGTTTTATAATAAACAGTATTAAACAACATTTACTGGCCTGAATGTGCGAGAAATTTTCATAGAAAATATTCATCCTCCGACAGGAATCAAACCTGTATCCTATATGGAACCGTCATAGAGCCTGACGTGCCCTAACCGTTTCAGCCACAGAGGAGCTGTTGGCTCTCACACTGGCCAATAGAATCTTCCTGACTATTCGTGGCAGCCCGCTATAGGCTCTCACTCTGGCCAGTAGAAAATGGCCACAAACTACATGAAAACTGTTGTAGAAGCATGAAAAAATTGATTATTTCCACTATCGATGGGAGTTGGGAAATGCATTACACACACACACACATCCTGACTTATATATATATATATATATATATATATATATATATATATGTGTGCCAAGCCAATTGTGTTCTCTAAGTGACTGGTGTGTTTATGAGAAATAAATATGCAAAAATTTGCCTCTCTGCCAGGCACTGATGGCCGAAGGGCTAGAATCTCCAACTGATACCAAATCAGCTGAGTTTCAGTCCCGGCTTGAAGTGATCAGACATCTAGCCATAATGATGAGCTGTGATAAAGTGAAACTGTCTGTGGATGTGTAAAGATAAAGCCATAAATAAATATCTGTAAAAAGACAGTATGAATAAAAGACATAAGAAAAACTTATTTACCAATGTGTTTCATCCCCTAAGAGGCTTTAACAAGGTAAAGCACCTCAGGGGCTGAAATAAGTTTTCCTTTTGTCTTATATATAATATATATATATATATATATAAATATATATATATATATATATATATATATATATATATATATATATATATATTAAAGACATTTTCATGTTTAACGTTCTTTTTATAAAGATACAAGTATTTAAGTAAATGCCCTGTTTATAATAAACAGTATTAAATAACATTTACCGGCCTGAATGTTCGAGAAATTTTCATAGAAAATATTCGCCCTTTGACAGGATTCGAACCTGCATCCTATACGGAACCGTCATTTAGCCTGACGTGCCTAACCGCTCGGCCGCAAAGGATCGTTCGATTGGCAAGGTCGAATTTACTGCTTATAAACTTCAATATTCCATGAATCTCGTACATTCATAACTGCTCATGGCACGAATATTTTCTATGAAAATTTCTGACATTCAGGCCGGTAAATGTTATTTAATACTGTTTATTATAAACAGAGCATTTAATTAAATACTTGTATCTATAAAAAGAACGTTAAACATAAAAATGTCTTTAATAAATAAATTGTCGGACTTTGTCCATTTCTTAATATATATATATATATATATATATATATATATATGATATATATATATATATAATATATATATATATATATAATATATAATATATATATAATATATAATATATATATAATATATAATATAATATATAATATATATATATATATATATATATTACATATAATATATATATAATATATATAATATATATTATATATAATAGATTGTATTTCATCTGTTTTTTTTTGTTTTTTTTTTTTTATTTCACCTCAGAAGGTGATAAAGCCACTGAGATGCTAGAGTTAACTGGGAATGAAAAAAAAAAAAAAGAAAATGTTAGTGAGTAGAGAAAAACAAAAGGATTCAAAAAGATGACAATTGACATTAATGCTTTGTAAGTAAAGTGCCCAATATTAAAAATATATTTGTGCAAGATTCAATGTAAAGATAAAATGTTTTTCCAAGTTTTATATCTTAGACTGTTCCTACAAATATTTGCCTTGGCAATATTTCTCTGCTGGATTGATAACTGTTGATAAAACAGAATTACTAATATCGCCATCATTATCTTCAGCAGTTGCTTTTCTTAAAAAGAAAGATGAGAACAATGTTTAAGAGAAGAAAAAAATTCCAACAGAGAGGAAGATAAAGATCTTGCATGAGAAAAAAAAGAAAATCTGTGAGAGAAAAAAAAAGAAAATCAACAAAGAACACCATTTTTTTTTTTTGTATGTGTCAAATGAATAACTGTAAGGGTTTACAGGGGAGAAGTGGTAGGAGCCTAGAAGTGATACATGCCGAGATATGATGCAGAAACAGGCCACCTTCTGACATCAAAGAATGCTCTAGTTAGGCAGAAAGTTCCCTTGCTTTATGCCCACCCCAAGCTGAATATGATTTAAAGAGTTCCACAAAGATTCTTTAAGGGCTTAAAAAGAAAAAAAAAAGAAAAAAAAAAAAAATTTTTATAGGTTACCTCTTCATTTTGAACATTTTTTTTTTTCAGTTTTTTTTCTCCCTTCTGAAAAACTGAATTGTTTTTTTATTTCTTAAACATTGTTTCCTTACCTTTTTTTTTTCTCTTTTCATTCTCTATTTATTTGCCCATCTCTACTTTTTCATCTTCTCTTTCCATTCTGCATTTCTTGCTATTTCTATTCTCATTCTATACTTCTTTTTCTGCCTTCTTAACTTACCCTCCTTCCCTCCCTTTGCAAGTTTTTCATGCCCTTTTCTTTTATAACATTATTCATCATCAACTGTTTTGCCTATTTTTTCCTAAAACCTCAATATAACCCTGATCCTCATCCCCCCCAAAAAAAACAAAAACAAACAAACAAACATTAAATAATATACAAAAAAAATCTCTTGGTAATGAATCCAGTTTGTTAGCTTATATAGTAAAACATATGTTTTTGTTAATTTCTAAGTCAAGTTCCTTTCCTTTCAGGCCATAATTTGTTAAATTGTTGATAAAGGACAGCAGTTTTTCTACCTTTCTGTAAAATACATCCAGAACTCAATGTATACTTTATTTTTCAGGACTATAAATGTATGGAAAATCTACATGAGGTCATATGGCCTTGAAATGAAACCAGAGAAAAATAACCTTCCTCAATACGATAATACAGTAAAAAACAATGCTGAACTCAAAAATAATATGTAACAACAATCGATTTCTTCTTCTTTACATTTTCTGTATTGTTGTCAACAAACTTTTTATAATGAAAAAAAGGACACAGAAAATCTGTTTTATAAAATACTTTGTTTCACAGTTATCTAAAATGGTATATTTTCATTATTTCGATGATTTCTTTAAATGATGAGTTAAATAACATTGTTTATTCTTAAGTAATGTCTTCGTTTGTTTGTTATCAGCCCCTATTTATCTACTCGACTATAGAATATTGTTTAGCATGAAATCTACCACATGAAATTTCACAAACCCTTTGACAGGTTTGATTAGTTGCAATACGTTCTCCATAAACTGAATAAATCCCTTTTTACGTTTGAATTGCATATTTACCTTCTTCTAAAAATAAAATAAAGACTTTTCCATCTTATGTGTTAGGATCAATAAACAAAAATATACTTAATACCGTTTTGTTTAACAAACCTGTTGACACTCAGATGACTGAAGAACGTTTTGACATAAAATCTGTTTTAAAAAAATCTGTGAAAATAACAAATTTTTAATTGTTATAAATGAAAATACAAACAAATTTTTCATTTCTGATATTAACTTTTTGAACAATATATCATTTTATTCCACCATTTTCTGCAATCTGCTAAACAAATTCATAATTTCCTACTTAACTTTATTTCTTCAACAAGCTCTTTGTTCTATGTGCCTTTTATAGTCATCCAAGGAATTAAAATTCTTTCATTGAGAAAATTCTGCAAAGACAAAAATAAATGATGGAATATTATGTTTTCTCTTGATTAATTGTGGATGCTCAGTCAATGCCTTCAAATAGTCTGATAAGGAGCAGATGGATTGTCTCTTTCTCTATTTCCTCAACAAGTTCTTTGTTCAAGGTGCCTTTTACAGTCTTCCAAGGAACTGAAATGCTTTAAGAAAACTTTGCAGAAACCAAAATAAATGATGGACTATTATGTGCTTTCTCTTGACTAATTCTGCTTTTCATCAACTAATGTTGGTAATTGGTCTAATAAGGAACAGTACTTGTTTAAAAAGATGTGCAAGAATCTAGATAGTTACTGACATGGAAAATAAGATCAACAGAGTTCAAATTCCTACCTGGTCTGTTGCATTTGATAATTTTTTTTAAAGCAGACTGATATGACAATGAAAACTGCTCTCGTTATATGAAGTTAGAAAAACACTTTGAATGTAAAAAAAATGGAGAACAAATTTTTGTCTAACCCAGCATTGGCTGAAGCATTGTCATAAAGACAACAGAGTTTGAATAACAAGAAAAAAGAAAGAAAATACAGGTCCCCAGAAAACAATAAAAAATGCTCTAAACATTATTTGAGACTGAATTTAATTAAACATTATGCAATAATAAAAAACTTTTTATTAAGTTCCTTCATTTTTTTTTTTTTTTTTGTTAAAGAACAGAAAAATACAGATAGAGCCCAAAATAGTTTCCTCATTCTTCCAAAGATGTTGGGGTAAACAAAAAAAGAAAAAGCCTGAATTATCTCTCCAGTTTAATTTGCTTCTCAAGATGTTAGCTTTGTTCTTATATCCAGTGGTGTACGTAAATGAAGAGGTTAATTTTAAAAGAACTTCCCACAAATTCCCTCTTCAAAAGTATGGATTTCTTACAAACCAAACAGTCCAACTTTTACTAAAAATCAAATAATTTCCATTCCCCCACCTACACATTTCTACTTTATTCATTCAAATAAAACAAGAAAAAAAATGAATGAATCTTTCTTCTTGGCTTCACACTTTCACAAAATATCAGAATCCAGTCGTCTGGTGAGGTAATTGGTTGGTGAACATGGTGTATAGTGCTACTCAAGTGGAAATCCAAGTATCTGGCCAAGTGCCAAAATGGTAAAGACAAAATTATTGGAAACTTACAATACCCAAAAGCAACAAGCTACAATCAGATATTGGTAAATATTTTTACTTTTTCAATGTAAAATAATCTCATAACCATACAGAATGCATTCAATCGATCAACAACTTTTCTAGTCTAAATAAAAACTTGATCAATTTCCTTTCTGAAGGATATTACCCCACTACACCCAGTAATTAGCTCTAAATTTAAAACTGGTTGTTTTTGCAAACATTTAAATTTTAAATGAAGAGTTTTTAGTAAAATGTTACATTATATACAGAGAAATGCTGCTGACCTTCATTACATATACATATTGAGTAATGTGAAATAATCTTATAAAGAATATAATCCTTGAACATTAACTATACAGACTCTCTTTGTTAGAATCTACGCAAATTATGACAAACCCACAATTAAAACCCTCGGAAGATGACTAAAGTCAGGGTTTCAGACTAACCTATTTTCACTACTGTTGCAGAATTGTCAAAAAAACTTTAATAATCTTCCAAAAGAAAATTTTAAACTGTTCTTTGTTATTTATAGTTGTTAGTAGCATAATAAAAGCATTAAGATGTTTAGGAAATAAATTTTTAAAAATCTGATGCTACTGTTTGCCTGCATTGCATTCATCAAAGCTTCTCTTTTTTTTTTTTTTTTTTACAACTGCTATTAAAGCTTTGCTGTCATGACTATATCTATTATCAGCTCCCATATTGTATTTATTTTTATGCTAGGACTACTAAGGAGGTCTTCATAGCTTAGCATGATTTACATCCAACTCTCCAGTGTTCTTGCTGTCTAGTATTTTTATTTAATTCTACAGGAGATTGGTGACTACACTCTTCTCTCTATACATGATCAGCCATGCCTGATTTCATTGACTTGCTCCTAATTATTGATGTTCCTCCAGCCTTTATGAGCAACTGGTTTCACCTTTGTTTTTCTTTCCTAATAATGTAGTTGCTTGGATATTTTTATAGATGTACATATGTATGGATGGATAGTATATGTTGAGTTTTGGAGAAAGTGAAGTTATAAATGGACCATTGGTTATCATTATGAAAAATGGAATTAGTAAGCAGGGTTCAAATTCCAACTGAGACAGTTTGTGTTCACTTTGCATTAATGCTCTTGGGAAAGGCATGAATTCATCTGTTCTTCCTGTCCTCCAATATGGGTTAAACAGCAAGATGCTGGGTCCTCTAGCCTTGATTACAACCAGTCTAGGAAAAGAATAGCTGCAAATTCAAAAATCTTATTCAAGAACAAATGGCAATACAGTTTACAGATTTTGAAGAAAAAGGAATCTATGAAGAGCCATTATTGTCTATGCTCTAAAACGACATTGCATCTAAACAAGGTTTGTTATTGCTAAAACACTAAGTGGATCCAGTTAATGCTTGCTAAAAAGAAACAGAAAAGTGTGCTAAACAGCTACATCATATCCTTCTGTATAGCAATGATTGCTGAACATTCTCTTTACAGATAAAGAAGAGACTCTAAGCAATAGACATGTGGTTCCACAGATGAAGACTTAGAATATCATGGAGAAAACATCCGAGTAAAAAAGAAATTTCAAGGAAAATGGGAACGAGAAAGATACTGATATTGAAAATCAGAAAAAGGGAGTTTAAATTTTTTGGACACATGAAATACTCACAAGATGCATTGGAAAAAGGAGGAGTAAAGGGAAACAGTAAGCACCTTATCTAATGAATGCATGTGAGCAGAGACAAGGAGGGATGGTAAAGAGTCAAACATTGCTTTGAAATTGTCGTAGGACACGACACATAAATTGTGATGAAAGAAAGAAGAGCACATTATCAAATAAAGCATTTGTTCACTGAATCTTTCAAATAACTCTTACTGTAAAATAAATCGTCAACCTAAGATTATCTATAAATGAATAAGAATATTGTATATTTGGGTAACAAGTCTTCTTTTAAACATGCTTTTTTTGAATGGTACAAACAAGGAAAATACCGACAGATTTTTATTCACTGTCCTTAGAACTTTTCTTTTAGGGAGACTGATGTAATGTAGTAACTGTTCATAGTGGTTATTGTCTCAAGCTCTCTCAGGTAATGCCTTAAATCGCTAAAGAATTAGCTGAAAAGACGGAAGAAAACTGAATAACAGAAAAAACAAAATTCTGGGTTACCCCACGTTACTTTGCCTAAAGCGCCTATTAAGGAGGTGCCCTTTAAGTGTATAAAAAGACATACATATTCCCTCTTTTTTTACTCTTTTCCAGATGTAGTTTCATGTAGGAAGGTGTCACCTGCTGGGGCACATTCATTTTCATAGCCCTCTGTTAACTGAACTATCACAGTTGCATCAATTGCGCTATATATATATATATATATATATACACAATTATTTTTTAAAAAAAATATGATTCCATCGTGACACAGAAATTACTATGTTTCAAAACTGGTCAGCAATATTTAAGTTTAATTTCAATATTAAACCTTAACCACTGGGTATCACTGTTTTTATCAAGCACTGTTTTTTTTAAAAATAAAAACAAAAAATACTAAAGAACTTCAGATCATCAATCTAACAGTTCTTTGCTATTATATCAATATATACACACACACACACACACACACACACACACACACACACACACACAACAAGCACATTCTTATAACTAATTTCAGTGTCTTTTCCTTTCATTTCAATTGCGTACACATGCAATTACATTTAATACATGATTATAATTGCTCTATGTTTGTATTTTTTTATTTTTACCCAGACTCACATGTGTCCTCCAATATTGTTTGTGAGACAAATATTTCAGGAGCCTATAAATATTTACTACAAAATGTCCACACACTCAATAATAGTGTTGAACCTCCCTGCTATAGCAAACGTCAAACAAACACTTTGCTTTTTAATGCCATGATCCCCTACCATTTTTCTTTATTATCTGAATTCCTCTGCATACTTGAGAAAGTGGAGTGTTTTCTCGTTGCTTTCTCCATGTTTTTTTTTTCATTCTCTTAGATTGGTTGTAATTAATTCAAGGCTAGAGAGCCCAATCTAAACTGCTATTTAAGCTGGGGAGAGAAGAGACGAATCCGTGTGTTTCCCCCAAGAACATTTGTGCGAAAGTAAATGCAACCGATTAGCCCAGAATTTGAACTCGGCTCACCGAGTCCACTCTCCAAAGTAACATCCATTTTTACACCACCTGCACGCCAGTGATACACATACCTTGGTAAAAAGAATCAGGTACAACAAGAGACAGAAGGTTCAAGGAAAAACAAACAGTAGGTGGAAGCAGCCGTTAGAATATGCCAAATCACCCGACTAGCTTGTTAATGATACTCCTGAGAATAAATGTGATCGGTTGTTTGTTAAAAGGTATCCAGGACATTGCTTGATAAGGCTGATATGCAAAAATGATTCATCAACATAGAAAATGGACTCAAAGAGTAGAGGTTAAGTTTTTCTTCCCTTTGTTAAAGTTCAGAAAGTAAAACTTGAACCCTAAAAGATGCGATAAGTAAGCAATAGAAACAAATAGTTGGATTGATAATTTTTAAATCTTTGTTGACAGTTGACACTAATAAAGAACAGCATGTAAAAAATGTAATGAGAGACATCAGAATGATGAAGAGAGGAAAGAGGGAATGACACAAAAAAAAAAAGAAAAAAAAAAGAACAGGGAACATGAAAAAATGAAAGCAGAAGAAAAATGTGAAGAGATCTTAAAATAAGTTTATTCATCAGAACAAGGAAGAAAGTGAAATGAGAAAGAGAAGGAAAAAAAAGAAAAATTTGTAAAAAGAAAATGAAAAGGAGAAAAGAAAAAGAAAAAATCGACTTAATTTGTTTGTTAAATCAGATTTTTTTTTTCAGCGCATCTCTTCTTGGCTTCAGTTTTAAATTTTAAAGTACTAACATCTTTTTCACACACAAATTTTACAAATAGTAATTTTGTAATAGTGTAAATAATGATAACTCCTCATCCCAGAAATTCAGTCTGAAAATTTAATGTTGGAAAATATCCAAATTTTCATCTGAAACCAAGAAAATGCAAACTTTAAACTAAACAAAATAGTCACAGTATTTGAAACGGAAACATGTAAGAGTCAGTTTAGAAATTGGCGTCAGGAGGATATATATATTTTTTCTTTTTAAAATCTCAATTTGTTGCTTGATGTTTAAAGAAGGAATATTAAAAATGCATTCTCATTCAAATATCTATTATTTCTAATAACCGACTTAATAAAAATAAATTTTACTAATATAATATTTTCCTTGTAAAATCTTTTAATTATTTTAAGTGTCAAATGTGCTTCTTAACCATTTTCAAGTTCTTCAGCAGATTTTGCATTCAGGATTGGTTTTACTTTGTGAATTAGAAATTTTAATGGTTGTCTCAGTGTTGATCAGTTATTTATCACTGATACTGCCATTGAAAATGATTCAAACTGACCAGTTTTTCACTTCCGGTTAACTTTATTGCTAAAATATACACTTAAGTAAGTATAAACAAAGCAAAAACTTTAAATTAATGGAAATAAAATGTTTTAACTTTTATCAGATTTATTAATTTCAAATTTTAATATAGATTTTTAAAACTGGCCAGATTTTTGCCTAATGCAGATTTGTGTGGGCTATTTTATTTCTAGGGGAATCAGCCAGCTCTAGTCAAAAATTGGTAATTTGACCAATCCTAGGTTGTCTAAAAGTTTTAGACAACCTTGAGTTGATAAAACAAAACTTTTCAATTGGGCACATCATACAACATTAACAACATTTTGTAGTGTGGTTCCCCATCCTGTTTGTTAGTGGTTTTTCACATAAAACTCCAAATACGAAATTGATGACAGTTTGTTTGTTTCATAATACAAAAAGGGGAAATCAAGACTATACTTTTTAAATTTTAACTCTTTTCAATTCATGTACATATGTTTGCTAAAAATACAAATGATTTATTTTTAACAGGCATAACTATATATTTATCTATTTTTGTTTATTATTGTATGGAATTTTAAAAACCTCCACTAGTGCTAAGTGTTCGATTCTAAGATTATTTTCTCTATTTTATAAAATTTGATGTCCTTTTTCTACTCATTGGAAATAACCAGTTTAAGTGCTAATAAATAATAGAGAATTCACATTATGATAATTATTTCCACAATTATCAATAATTTGTATTTTAATCAACGTGTTGAAAACCTTTGATTAAAACTTGAAGCTGTTTTATCACCGAATAGGCGTTTTCTTTAAATTTCCATAAGGCTTCGGTGCCCATTGACAGGTGTTTTCCATGTATTATTATTTTCTGCTGAATCATTCGAAATCGTGCCACAGATTTGATTATTTCCCTTTAAGAACAGAAGTTTTTAATTCATATCACAAATATTTGATTGGATTTAGGTCAGGTGATTGAGAATGCTATTATATTCAGGATTTTATTCTTCCCAAACAATCCTGAGGTGATTTTTTTTCAAAGTATATTTCAGGTTGTCATATTGTCAGAATTTATTTCCATGTCTTAACTGGATATCAAAGGGCAAGAAGAGATATTTCGAAAGAATAAACTGATATTTTAATGGATCCATTCACCCCCCACCACCACCACCAATTTATAACAGTGGATACTGACCGCTGCACTAAATCAACCCCAATAAACGGCCAACTATCAACATGTTTCATTACTTATTTTTTTTTTTTTTTTTTTAACAATGTGCTCTGTTCTTTTTCCTCTTCAAACCTGCAGGTTAACCCATTAAAAGCTTCATTTCATCTGAACAAATATCAATATTCCAGTAGGCATATTTACTGAACCAAAAACATTTCAGTAAATAAATATTAAATGAGTCCTTTTACTTTTTACATTTTCTTCAGCCATGGCATTTTTCAAACAACATATCCATAAAATCTTCAATGTTCTATAAATTGTTGAGATGTTTACATCTGCTCTAGAATTCTTCAGATCTCTCTGGAGATTCTTTAGACATGATTTCAGGTTGAATGGAAGGTCTTTTGTAATTTTGTATTGAAATCTTCCCCGGACGACCCGATCTTGCAAGCACTGATATGGTACCAACAAAAGACGAATGACAGATTAGACAATGGAACGGAAGATTTCAAACCGATTGAAAAATTTCCTTAAAAAGCCTATTCTAGTGATAAGCCTTAAATCAATTTATTTGCTTTTTCAGGCCCTTTTAGTGCAGTTTGGTTTTCAACATGATTTACAAAAAATAAATGTTTATTTCATTGCAAAATAAATTTAAGCCTCCTAAAGTGACATTGAATATTACAACAGCATGAACTGGGGTATAAAGACTGGCTCACTTTTAGTTGTTGGCAGGAACAGGCCCGTCCCCAGTAGGAAGGGGACTAGTCAACCAAGAAAATAATTTCCCTCCTACTGAGAAAATGAGGTGAATTAATTTTAGTTTTCAAACTCTTACTAAAGACCCCTGATTTAAAGAGTACCCCGCCCTGAACTCAAAACACACTGTCAATAGGCCTGATTGCTGCCAAATTTATTTTTTCATGAAAGGGGGTGGTATCAAAGGCTTATGTAAAATTTATTATTGTATCTAATTGTTAAAATAAAATCAATATTAATTCTCTCTTATCAATTAAGCTGTGTTCCTAACACTGACTAAATAAATGTCATTAAATGCAGAATGGTTTGGATTATTTTGCTTTAGAGCATATTAACATCAATGGGTTATTTAATGACAACAAAATTTTTAGGATAGGTTCATATGAATAGAATATTAATATTTTTTTCTTTTTTTCAAAAAATATATTGCTGGTAATATTTTTTAACCAAAAATGTTGGTATTTTTACTATAAATATCTTTTTTATACTTTCATAGTGTTTTGACCCCAGTTTGGGAGTTAACTATTTGCCCATAGTTGAGACCCTAACAGGTGCTACCACCCCTAAATTCAGAATGATCTGTTGAAAAAATAAGATAAATAATGTATAAGTGCCAGAGAAAGGCAATAATAACAATAAAAATTGCAACATCCAGAAGAAGTATGGCAAGTGGAACTAGAACAATCTTCCCTGGTGGATGAAATAAAGGGATCAGTTCAAAATTTCAATCACCTGAAGAAAGCCAGAGTGTCATGAATATGGCAATAAAGATGAGGACAATAGTCCAAACAATGTAAATAATGTAGGAGTCGAATACTTTTGCAGACAATAAGATATTTTTTTTCTATAATAAAATTCATCCGATACTAAGCTCAAGGTAGAGAATTACTGTCAACATGGTAATGATGTGTGTATGATATGAATGAAAAAGGAAATTGTATGAAGTGAAGATTATTTGGATGGGAAACACTTGAACCTTGACCCTTGAAAAGGTCAAGATTGTATTATTCAAGGAAGCATCCATGTGGGAATTTGTACCACAAAGGTAGCACAGTTCTTGGAGAGAATACTGTCAGTGGAAATTTCTGCTTATAGAGAATAAAGAGGAAAAAAAGGTGATTTCCTCTGTGGACATAGCAAGACAGGTCCTAGCTGTATAAACAACTGAAGTATGTGGAACTAAAGAATGAATCTCATCTGAACAGTTGCCATGGAAATAGCAGTAGAATAGTGACAGGCTTGCAATGTTGTCTCTGCTGGGTAAGAGGCTGAAGAGGGGAAAGTATATCACCCACTAAAGGGCCATGTAAACAATTTTGAAATCTATCAATAACTCCCAGACATGGCAGCAATACTGCAGTTTTGGTTTAACTCCTGCAAAGATAAAGCATTGTAAGAGTCAGGTACTGTAGCATTTGAATGAGATTACAGTTTTTCCAACATCTTTAGCAATGGAATGTATATATAAGTTCTACTTGAGGTCTGATGTGAGCGTGAGAATTAATAGGTGGCAAAAACATGGAGCACAGAAAGAGAGAACAAAAGAGATTGATAGCCAATAATTAATGAATATATGAATTAAAATGAACCATTAATGCTGTTCATAAATTAGACTAACACTTATTAGGAGCAGTAATTATTTCCTGATTTCAAGACAGGAGAGTTCCATTGCAATAGAAAGAGACCTGAATAGAAATGGCAGAATAAAACTGACCAGCAGAAACTGATTAATCAAATGCAAGAAGAGAAAGATGATATTCATTAAGATGCACTTAAATACGTGTTATACTGACCATTAGGAATGCCATTTTGATTAAATCAACACATTGGCTTCATGTAACAGTCAAGAATGTAATTAGGAATGGATGATGATTGAAGTGGACAGGGTTCCATTTCCATTGGCTGTGGGTAGAAAAACCATGCAGTCAGCTCTTGCATTGAGTCTTCGAGTTATGTAGAATTAAAGAATTTAAAATTCCCATGAAGAAGAAAAAAATTTTAAAAATTGATAAAGAGTACATAGCTAATTTTTCAGTTCTTGCAGTTTCAAAACCTTGCCATATTAATTATTAATGATTTTGCTTAGCTAATCAAGCTCAGTGATAAGTCAATATGATATCTCTGACCACCATTCCATTATCATTAAAACATGACCATAATATTTCTCACACCCAATCTCTTCAGGGACTGATATAAGCTGGTGTTTATGTGAAAAGATTAAATAACAAGGAAAATAACCTAAATATTTAACAAAATTAAGTGAAAGATAAGTTTCAGTTTTTAAATTCTGCTTGTAAAAATTATGGGATTCAATCCATATTTTCAACTCACATATTTTATACACACACACACACACAGCATAGTGGTTATCAGCACAGACAGTGTGATCAGTATTCAGAATTCAAATTCAGAATTAAGTCATTGTGCTCATTTTCCCACTGAAACTTGAGAAAGTATTGATTTCTCCCCCAGTTATGGGTTAAACAGTAGGACAGACTGGACACTCTAGCCTTGGTTGCCAACAAGTCTAGAATAACTAAATTCAAAACCAGTTGAGTTGAGTGTAGGTCTGGTAACTCCACCCTGTAAAACCCATTTGCTATACTTTACGTGAAAAAAATTAGATGTCCTCTCTCTCATCTGTATGCATGCATGTATATTGTACATACATATATACATACGTACACTAGCATAATACTCAGAAAAATGTCAGGAAGATCTCCTCCCAAGGATCAGTGTAGCATCTGAGCACTCTGAAGATCAATGAGCTCTGCCTAATTTAGATTATGAAGTTCATTTTTTAGCATTACGTTCAAGGAGCAGGATGCTAGTGTTGAGGAAAGATTCCTTGGGTCACTGTTTGAATAAAAACTGAGTGAAAGGATTGTTGTGGGTTCAAATAAAATGATATTTATTTATATATAGGATACACAAATTTTAACTGCAATTACATATGATGAAAAAAAAAAAAAAAAGTTAGAAAGTTCTTCTCTTTGTTTGACTGTAAGGAAAATGAACATGAATAGTCTTTCAATGAGGAAGAGAGAAAGTGGAGTTAGGAGACAAGATCAAAGGGAGTCCACTGTTGCTTTGACAAGAATGACAAGTCACAGAGGTTGGCTTGTGTCTCTTTACTGCAGTCAGTCCTTCTGCAGTGTTGAATGAATGTTTGGGTTTTATGGTCTTCTATAAGCTCCAGAGGACTGTGTTTATTTACTTGTGGGAGCTGATTTTATTGGCTATTTATTTTTATTAAATTGAAAATTTGAAGTATGCTTGACAGCATGTTTATTTCCGCGTACTCTACACTAGAGTATAATGAATATTGTTAGATGTTGAATCAGGACAGGATTATTCACTTGTTTATTTTACATATTGATTTGCTTTTTAGCATGATAGAAATTAATGGAGAGACAAATAAAGAAACGTACAGAAAAAGTTATTGTTCATTTCATCTACTGAAAAATTGCATAGTGACTATAAAAACAAACCGTATGCGTTTAACAAGAACAGGCCAAAGTCTTGATAGAATTTGGTTACTTTCCTTTTGGTCACTGCGGCAAATGTTGCCAGCTATAATCAATAACAGTACAGAGTTACTAGTTCTACACCTACTTGCGGAAAATTTTTACTTGGAAGCAACGTCATGAACTGTTTGTAGCCAATCAATGCAACCATTCTCAGTACTACAGTTAGAACCATAAACATGTGAGAATTTTTTTTTTTTTTTTTTTGAAATGATGTCAAAATTTCAAAGTAAGCATTTATCAAATAAGAATATAATCCAAGCAACATATAGCTCAAGTTTAGTAAATATTTTGTTACTTTTTTGGAGCTGGTGTTTGATGCGTAAGTGTTATTTTTCAATAAATCTTAAAAATGTAATACTTTCTCAAAACACTTTGGAATATTTGTAGAAGAATTTGTTCTGCTGATATAAAGGCACTTAAAGTTGGTTCTTACATATACAAGTTCTCACGTAACCTTTTATATATCAAGATACGCCAAATTCCGGTGGGAGGGAGAGAACTAAACAATCACAACTGAATATAGCATTGACTATATATATATATATATATATATAAACTATTACTTTTTTGGAACATGCAAATTACCACGACAAAAATGCATGCATGTTTCAATGTCTAATTTAGACATTTCATCAGGTGGTTAAATATTCATGTTAATGATTTTATGTAAAAATATAGCCAATGAAACAACTTTTTACATTTTTGAAAATTTTCCATAGAAGGCAATGAAACAAATGTAAAAAAATATTTTAGTATTCAAAAGGTTATTAATGAATACAAATATTATTCATAGAAATGGACTATGCGTAAATGTGTTGCTAATGTTATTTTTACCCTAGAATAAGTTGCTAACGACATTTACTCCAAAAATGCACTTAACATCAAGAAGAAAGTGTAATAATATAAGCATTACTGATAGAATAAAAGTTATTTATATAGACATAATATAACTGATTAATATACAGTGGAACCTGAACTTATGAACACCTCCACTTACAAGAAACTAGCTATACAAACAAAAATTTGTCAGAAAATTCGTTTCCACCTACGAATTTCGGCTTAAATTAAGAATGGGCTTCCTACCACTGCCTTTCAAACTAGATATTCGATATAAATGTATTGTAAATACTTTTTAATCTTATCTAAATATGCTGTATTTTATATTTTTATATAACTGTAATATACAGTATTACAATGTTTTTTTTTTACTGTATTTTTATACTGTACTCTACTTAATATTTGCTGATATATTTAATACAGTATTTTTTTTATTCTTATATTTTTGTTTTATATACAGTGTACATTATTATAATACATTTTATATACAATACCGTATTATATTATTATAGATTACATATTTCTATACAGTTCCATCATACTAGAGATGTAGTGTAATGCAACGAGTATTACTCCATCCTGCTCAATCCTCTTTGTTACTTTGTAGAATAAACATTTGTAGTGTATGCATATTTGTGATTATATTAGTGTAAGTGTATAAAAAAAAAAAAAATAATAATGTGCAAAAATTTATGTACAGTAATGAATACAGTACATGTAGATTATTGTACAGTACAGTAACATGTAAATTTTATTAAAATTTATCAAATTAAAAATAGGTAAAATGTGGCAATGCTAAGTTCATTTTGTTTAATCTCTATATAATGTAAAGTGTGTTTTAGTCTAATATACAGTGTATAATCATTGAATTTTAAATTGATATCAATACAGTACAGTAGAAAAAATTGTAAAGTTTAGAGTAAAATAAAATGTATAAAATGCAGGTACAGTAAATAAACTACGCATCTAATTCAAGTACATTTCATCACTGCAATTTTTGTTCCTTCACATTTTTCAATACAGTTACTGTACAGTTGAATGTGACTGTACATTTACAATAAATTTTAAATTTTAGTGGGTAATTTTTTGATAATTTATGTTACCCATGATGTCACCGAAGAAGCTGGTTGCTACTAAGAAGAGGGAAAAATATTTGTGTAACTGAAGAAGGGGATCATTCAGAAACACAAAAAAGGTACCCATTTTTCTGACCTTCTCTCATTCCGATTCTAAGAACATGTCTTTTTGTTTCCATTTTCTTTCTTCATTGCTTACATGTTCCTTCCATGGTATTCACATCATCCTTCTGTAGAACCATATCTGTTGCTTCAAGTCTCTTCTTCATCTGTGAGAAAATTGTTCAGCATTCACTGCCATATAGGAGGACCGAGTTCAGAGCTCTTTTCTTTGTTTCTAATAAAATTTTCCTGTTAACACTTTGTTTAGCAAAAAAAAAAAAAATTCTTTGAAGTAATTGTTTTGATCATAAAAATGTTGTTAGTTTTTAATCCAAGTAATGCTGATTAAACTTTTTTGTACACATTGGTTTGTGTCTGGGTGGAGTAAATGTCCCCAAATGCTTAGTTCAGAGATCAAGGTGGTGCCATTCAGAGCATATATGCAAATTACTGTAACAGACCTTCTTCTAAAGAAACCCAGTGTAAGTGAGATTTAGTTACATGCCAATAACCTATTAAGAAAGAATGAAAACAAAAGAAGTGCCGCTTAATGACACCACCATGAATTCTACTCTTTGGTGTCAAGTCTTTTCAGGCTCAATCAAAATAAATGGTGTGTACGAAGACATCATCAAGTCGTCTTTAGAATTGCAACCCCCCCCACACACACACACACTATTTTAAAGAACATTATATTGTTTTGTTTTTCCAGAAATAAAACATATTTTTTTTTATATTTTTATGGCAATCACTATTTTATTAATACTTTTTGTTGAGTTTAGTTTGGCACAAGATCCACAATCTAGAGCACTCAGAATCAAACTGGCTACAGTTATAATGCTCCGAAAACTAAGTCAGACTGTTGTGTGCATTAGCCCCCTTGATCTTTCTGTGCACTTACAAGTCTTGGGAACTAACAGCAAAATTACAATGAAAAACCCAAACATTAAAAATGAAATGCCACAGAATCATCGGAGGCGTCTCTTATGTAGGCCACATCACAAATTGCATAGCACAAGACACCAACAAAAAAACAGGCTCTTTGGAAGACCTCATAGCCATTATCAAGAGGAGAAAGTTGAAATGCTATGGAGATGTCAATGAAGCTAATAATCTTTCAACTACCATCAAACAACCTACCATTTTAGGCAATAAGCAACAAGCTGACAAAACACCACTGACTGAACTGGAAGATCATTTACTGAAACTCAGATATAAGCATGCAACCGAGACATATGGTGAGAGCTGGTCAGGCACTGAATTGTGCAGCAATCCTACAACCACACCCGGTCATGAGAATGATGATGAATTATGGCAATTATTACCAGTGATTGAAAAGTTTAGTTGAAAAATTTATAGACAGACAGAAGAGTAACAGAAACAGTGACAGTTGTTGCAAAATTAATCTGAATATATATTTAATTTTATATCCCAAAAGGAGAAAAGTCATCAAATAATTAGAATCACTATAAAGACTTATCCTTGAATAAGATTTTGAAGATTTATTCCTTTTAAGATATTACAGACTGCATGCAAATAAATTCCAACAGATGGATCTATTACAAGATAAAGCATTCAATAGAATGATAATGTCAGAGACTGTCTTCTCTTTATGATCCAAGTTGGAGGTCAAAATATGAGTGATCAATGGGAGTCTTAATTAAGTTTGACAGAACAAAGAAGAAGGAACACTTTATTTGGATAAATCAATCCAAAAATAAGGAGAAACGACAGAGCTCTATCCACCCAGGTCTAAGCTTACTGTTCGCTCCTAATTGTTTTAAAAATACTGTTTCTCACTCGTTAAACAAAGAATGAATCCGAATCTCCCCACCACTACAATATGTCTTGTTTGCTTTACTGATCCAACAAAGTTTAAAACGGACAGTTACATCTACAATATCATATAAAGGTATATTTTCTTAGATGGATCTTTTTCTCAGCTGTAGTGGTACTCTTAGGAACACTTGATATACCAATGAAAGAACAACAATACACTGGGTTTTTTTCTGGCTAAATCCCAAACGAGGTAACAAATCTGTTAAAAAGAAATCCGTAAATAATAATAATGGCCTAGACAGAAAAATGTGTAAAGATTCTAACTATTTTCTACATTGCTTTTTAGAGTGAGAATTGACTTATAAGATAAGCTCTAAAAGGGAAAGAAAAAATTGCCACAGAATTTGAGATAACTTAGTTGCCCCGTAATATTCTGTTGGTGGTGTTGTGTGCCGATGGGGAGTGAAACAGAATGCAACTTCATTTAAGAAGATGCTCAGAGTAAAGAATGATAGTAGCTTTAAGCAATGAAGAAGAAGAGTAGACATGTGACTAAATAAATTTTAAGGAAGTAGTTACAGATTAATAAATATCAACATTGACAAGTATTTGGCATTCTGACAGTTTACTTACTCTCTAAAATATACAGATATACTCCACTATAATATAATGGTGTGATGATGCTTAAAGGAAAGCATAATACAGCAATCACAACTGCAGTGATGATTTCAATGTCCATACTGTTTATATCTCCAAACAAATATCTTATCCCTTGAGTTAATATAGCAAATTTTAAACAAAACCTATAAAGTAACTTCTACAGAATTGCTTTTTTTTATTACAAATTTAGAATTTTGAACAGTACTCAGCATGCTTGATTTTTGCACAGGAATTCATATTTAAGTGGTTTCATTTTTTATGCTTAAACAGAAAAAGACATTTCAATGTAATTGAAGTCAAAGAATTGGTACTTGGTAGAATTCTTGAATACAGTAAGGTATTTTATGACTGTTTAATTACTTATATTTTATGTTTTTCTAGTTTTGTTTTTATTTGCTTAAACCACACTGGCATCAGATATGATGACCAACAAGAAACAGTTTTAGTGTCCACTTTCAAAATAAAACCTTTTTTACTGTTATTTATGATAAAACAAAACAAAAACAAAAAAAAAAAAACAGAATACCCAAACATAACAAGAAAAATTTTGCACAAGAATTAGTATTCAAGTTGTTTTGAAAAGGGCTCCTTCATTTTTTATGCTTTGGGTTGAATAAATATAAAAGAAAGACATTTCATTTCAATGTAACTAAATTAGTAGAATTCTTGAATATGTTGTTTAGTAATTCTTCTTGCTTAATTTTGTCATGTTTTAGTTAGAATTGATTGCTTAAGAAGCCAGACTGACTCAAATAGTGAAGCTGCTTAAGATTTAGTCAAATTTGAGTACAATTGCTAATAAACGCATTACTTATTAAAAATTTTTTAAAATCGTGTATTACATTATCTGCAGAATCACCAACCACAGTTTCACTTATCTGTGGTCAGCCAAATTGGTAAAATTTTCCTGCTAAAACTACTTTGCAAAATGCATTTCGAAGGGTTAAAAATATATATATATATATATATATATATATATACACACACACAGATATATGTCTTTAATAATAATATTCTGAAAATATAAAATAAAAAAATCAATTCATTTAAATGTCTTCAGACTTCAGAGTTATCAAAGTCTAAGTCATCAGATCCTGAGGGGAGAAAAGTTCAAATTAATAAAAGTTTCTTTCATTGATAACTGCAATGTTTTTGTCTAAAATTTATTTCATTTTGACAGTTACTTTGTCACTCAACTTGGATCTCTTTCTTTCTGCCTGATCGAATTACACTACTTTTGTCATGAAATGGTTTTTTTTTGTTTTTTTTTTTTATCTGCTTACAAAAGAATATTTCAACGGAGAGAACATAATGAGAAGTGAAAATTGGCATCTGAGAAAGCAAAGAAATGTTTTTGGAGTTTATTTTTTTAAGTTATACATGAAAATATCTGAAAAAAAAAAAAAAAAAAAAAAAAAAAAAAAAAAAAATTAAAGATAAAAGCTTCACAAAATAAATATTTAAAATTTTTAAATCTTTTACTTCTGATAGAAAATTTAAGATAATTCCTCAAAATTAGAAATACGTATAATTTATTTCTTCCTCAGTTTCAATGTAATAACCCTATTCTATCAATAATGCTTGCATTATTTCTGACCACTGACAATGCTTTTTTGATTTACAGTGCATTTCCATCATAAAATCATTGTATTTACATTATACATATAATAAAGACTTTATCGTCAGTAATGCTTTATTAATTACTGACCACTGACAATATCTTTCTTCTTGATTTACAATGTACAACTCAAATCAAAAATCAATTTTCAATCAACAGGTTTTTCCCTAGCACCAAAAATATTCAATTTCATACTGAAGACAATGAAAATAGTGGAGTATCGGCGAAGTCAGTGAGCAGTCAAATTTCTTGGTTATATGTATTGAACTCAAATGCAGTTGACACTAAAATTCAACCATAATTTGCATTTCATGTTTTCTCAACTGCCAGAATTTACTGGGTTGCTATATATATATATATATATATATATATATATATATATATATATATATTTTAACAAATATAGTTTTAGGTATGTTATATTTATGGAATAAAGTGGTCAATATCATAGATAGAGCATATGTAAATATAAAAGTGAACATTGAAGTCAGCACTCAGAGGCAATAGACTGTTTCATGCTAAATGCAATCATCAGGTCTGATGATTGCATTTAGCATGAAACAGTCTGTCGCCTCTGAGTGTTGACTTCAATGTTTACTTATATTTATATAAACCAACTGAAAGGTAAGGAGAAAACACAAAAAAAAAAACTACCTTTATAAAGCCAGTAAAAATGAAACAGAAGCTTACCTTAACAAAATAAAAACAATGCTCAATGTCTATAGTATAAAGAAGCCCGAAATGGGGAACAAAATCAAGACAGATCAATAATAATAATAACTAGGAATACATTGAGTAACACTGACCTCTAACCATTACTTTGAGCTGCACGGCAAAAATAGCAATCATCTGATGATTATGATATTATATATAAATAAGTAAATAAAAAGGTAGATAAATACATTGTAAACATAAGAATCAACACTGAATAATGACTGTCAGTTTCACACCACAATGTGATCTTCAAATCAAGACATGAACTTAAGTCATCATGCAGTGTTGATTCTTATGTCCACACTCTATACATCTATAAACACTCCATCTGACACTGAGCACTCTACCCCTTTTTAAATATATGCATATAATCATGATATTAAATGAAGGTCTTGATGTATTTTCAATAAATCCTACCCATGATATTATGGTTATATAAAAGCAGCAATAAAGGATGAGCATAAAAAGAATGCTCTATGGCTAAATTATGCACTTTCTCAAGTATTCAAAATCTCTGACTATATTTATTTTAAAGCTAAGTTGTGTAAGTTTTTGTTTTTTCAATCATATTTCTGGTTTGATTTTCTTTACTTTTTGACAAAAAAAAAAAAAAAAAAAAAAAATGAAAAAAATAACACATTCATACAAGGTCTTGACCGACACATTGTAGGGTAAATGGAATTTTAAATCAACAATAAAAAAAAAGTGGGGTTATTTTTAAGGCCGATCTTGCAACTAATATTTTGGTATAATGAAGCATGAAAATTATTGTAGTAGAAGAATTCTGACTGGGAGCAGTTCAGAAGAAAGTGATGGGTTGAGCTGGAAAGAAAGACAGGCAAAATGCAGAGAATTGAAAAACGTGGCAATTCAAGGAGAAATAATCTACGCATATGACCAGAAGAGAATATCCTAAGAGGAAAGAGTCACAGAGGAGGAGGGGGCACTGTTAAAACCCCCATGTTCATGTAAGTTGATATTAATGGACCGATCTGTGCCCCCACTCCTTCAATGCTGATCCACTAAAACCACTCACTTTGCTGATTCTTCTGATAAAACATGAATGATTACACTAGCCAATCGGACAATGGATATTATTTTCCTGAATTTCTTGTGCGATGAGATGCCAGATTGTTCCCCGAGATTCTCACTGAAGACCTTCATGCTTGAGACATTCCAAATAATTTACCCTCATCATTATAGTAATAACAGCAATTCCTGGTGGAGCAACTGCTTACTGCCTTGTTCAGCTAATTATCCGCAAAACAGTTGCAGGGAGGGGAAAAATAATGACAAAAATAATCCACAATTTCCAAAACCAGAAAGCTTCAACAGTCAGGATATTTTTTTTCCATTCATAATTTTTTTTTTTTCTTTGTGTTTTAGGATAAAAGATTTATACAATGAAAAGAACTTTGAGAAAATGGGATAAAAGTTTGCTCAGATAATGGAGACACATTCATAAGAATGGCTGTGCTTTTATAAAATTCAATATTTTAACAATTAAATGTACTGGTTAAAATAACTTATTTTTTTATTTTAAAAGTTAATCAATATTCAATAATTGACATATGTAATACATCTCTCCAGGATAAAGCTAGCCATTTTGAATATCTCTAAAATTGATTGTGTGGCAACTGGATGCATGACGAGACACTCACTGACAGAGTTACTCATTAGCAGCAAGATGCCACTGAGTGAGCTTGTATAATTTGATTGTCAAATCACAAGAGTCAAGTGAATGAATTCTTCATGTCTTATGCAGGGTTTTATGGCAAAGTATCACCTCATCCAGGTCTGTCAACACCTCTCTGCAGTTGCTGTTGAAACATTGTGGATGAAATTAAGGAGAATATAATGAGAGGCAGCTGATGGTGATCCCAAAAGAGGACTTTGTAGACTATTACTCACAGGTTCAGTCTATAGTATTCTCAGTTTAAGGGAGGCTATGTTTTGTTAATATTAAGACTTCATACACTTTATTACTGTGTTTTTACTAAAGGGATAATTCACAGCATTCCTTAAATAAATATATTTTTGTTTTAAAAAAGAACTGACAAGACTGTACCACTTGGTACTTCAAAATGGAATAGATTCTAGAATATGACATCTGAAATAAAAAAAAAAAAAAAAAAAAAAAAGACTAAATAACCAATATCCAAGGAAGGATATTTTGCTGTTAATAGGAAGGTGATGGATCATTTCAAGAAAAATCTAATATATTAGGTTGGTGCAAAAATAATGACGTAATAATGTCGTTTTTTGACGTATTTTTTAACATCAAAAAACGACATTATTATGTCATTATTTTTGCACCAACCTAATAGTTGCTGACCATAAAGCTAAGTTTGGCAATTCCAGTTCTTTTGTGTATTTTTTTTTTAGTATTATGAGTTCTGGAATTCTTTTTTCTTTTAAATTCTGAGATGAAATATTTTTACTATTCCATATTCTATATTTTTCCAGAGTACTGTCAACATTTTAGCAAACACAACTGTGGGAAACCAAAGGATAGATGTATTTGGTCTTTAGATACTGCTTAGTACTTTCTATTTGAAAGAAAATACTAAATTTTAAAGATTGCCAAGAGCAATTAACTACCAAAAGAAAACCAAAAACTGTTCAAAACAACAAAAATGAAGACAATATTCCAAAATTTGTCTCTGCAGTCATCATTTGATTTGTTAGTAATTGGTATCAGGGTAACAGATCCTGAAACCTATATTCATCTATAGTCATGTTTCTTACATAAAATAACATTATTTGTATATAAACAATGTATTAGGTTGGTGCAAAAATAATATCGTTTTCTCACATAGTAACATATGTGAGAAAACGACATTATTTTTGCACCAACCTAATACATCCACTCATATACTTTAAATTTAACAAGATTTCTTGTTAAATACAAATGTAAATGCTGTGTAAATATTTTTTAAATGGTAGATAATTAGCATTAGAAAACATTTGGAAAAAAAAATACATCAATTTTAAAAATATATCAATATTCAACTAATTTTTAGATTTCAGTAAAATCTTCATTACTTATTCAATAAAGAATAAAGCTTTTTTTTTTTTTATTAAGACGTTTGAAATTCTGAATTTCCCAAAAAAATAGAAAAAGATGCACACATCACAAACAGCAAAGAAATGAGGGGTTAAGCAAACAATGTTGAAATAATGAGTGCTCAAGAGTGACATGGTCAGCAAAATGGAGGGAGACTACACTTCATTCCTGTGGATTCAGTCAGCTGTTCAAGCATGTGGCAAATTTAACTTTTGTTTTTCAAGATATTTCAAAAATTTTTCATTTTCAATTATTCTTGATCCAAATTTGATTGAATCTGCAAAACTTACAAATACATATAACCAAACAGATATGATGTACAGGTTAACATTTAATATCTAATACAGAAAAGCAACCTGAAGAAATATTCCAGGATACAAATTTTTAAGGTGATGTTTTTATGACTCAATTCAGGTATACAGGTATCTTGTAGAAGCATGATAAGAATGTATTTGCTTATACTGTATATACTCTGGTATAAGCAAACTTCATGTATAGTCCCTGAAATTTTTGCACTAGGCCTTTTTGGCAACATGCTGACATGTGTTGAAATCCTCACGGTATTTTGTATTGTTGAAAATTATCACTGACATTTTTTGTCCAGGTTTACAAACTCTGTTTCATTCAATTTCATTCAATTTCAAAAACCAATCAATGAAATTTAAATAAGCTGATGTATTTTGAAAAAATTTCCAGTGTATGGTGCAACCTGTCACCAAAAAATATAAGATTTTTAACACCTTCAAAAAAAAAAAAAAAAAAAATTACCCCTTATTTTTTGTATTTTATTTTTTGTATTCATGAATTATGGTTAGATTCTAAGAAGACAGTTAATAAACCATCCTTCTAAATAGTACAAAAGGTAGGCAAGACCAGATTTTATTATATTGTTTAATTTACCATGTTCACACTCTTGGATTCTGACATTATAATCTAGATATAAAAAAAAAATGCTACATTTTATGCATGTTTGTCTGCATTTTTTTTATTTTTTTTAATATTAATTTTAACAGTTCTAAATGGATTCCCAGACCAAACAATTACAAAATTGTTTTTTTAAAGTGATACAAAATACAGTGATACAAAATACAGTCTCTGATCATCAATGACTTTTCTTTTTTTTTTCCTCATGGAATATGCTCCTTTTCAAAGCTGAAACCTACAATTGTTACCTTTTCACGTATGAAAAATAAAATAAGGTAATGGTACAGAAAAGTTCCAGATACAGTCCAGTTTCTAAAATCTGATGAAATGATCAGAATTTTTTTTTTTTTTGGAAGGGATTCTTGTGCTATGAATTCCCAAGTGTGTTGCAAAAAGTTTGAAAAAAAAAAAATATATATATATATATATATATATATATATATATATATATATATATATATAAAAACACTAAAAAAAAAAAATATAAAAAAAACAAAAACACTAAAAATAGCAAAAACACAAAAAATAACAAAAACCCTAAAAAAAATAAAACACTAAAAACCATAAAAACAAGAAGAAAGAATAAGAAAGAAAGAATAAGAAAGAAAGAATAAGAAAGAAAGAATAAGAAAGAAAGAATAAGAAAGAAAGAATAAGAAAGAAAGAATAAGAAAGAAAGAATAAGAAAGAAAGAATAAGAAAGAAAGAATAAGAAAGAAAGAATAAGAAAGAAAGAATAAGAAAGAAAGAATAAGAAAGAAAGAATAAGAAAGAAAGAATAAGAAAGAAAGAATAAGAAAGAAAGAATAAGAAAGAAAGAATAAGAAAGAAAGAATAAGAAAGAAAGAATAAGAAAGAAAGAATAAGAAAGAAAGAATAAGAAAGAAAGAATAAGAAAGAAAGAATAAGAAAGAAAGAATAAGAAAGAAAGAATAAGAAAGAAAGAATAAGAAAGAAAGAATAAGAAAGAAAGAATAAGAAAGAAAGAATAAGAAAGAAAGAATAAGAAAGAAAGAATAAGAAAGAAAGAATAAGAAAGAAAGAATAAGAAAGAAAGAATAAGAAAGAAAGAATAAGAAAGAAAGAATAAGAAAGAAAGAATAAGAAAGAAAGAATAAGAAAGAAAGAATAAGAAAGAAAGAATAAGAAAGAAAGAATAAGAAAGAAAGAATAAGAAAGAAAGAATAAGAAAGAAAGAATAAGAAAGAAAGAATAAGAAAGAAAGAATAAGAAAGAAAGAATAAGAAAGAAAGAATAAGAAAGAAAGAATAAGAAAGAAAGAATAAGAAAGAAAGAATAAGAAAGAAAGAATAAGAAAGAAAGAATAAGAAAGAAAGAATAAGAAAGAAAGAATAAGAAAGAAAGAATAAGAAAGAAAGAATAAGAAAGAAAGAATAAGAAAGAAAGAATAAGAAAGAAAGAATAAGAAAGAAAGAATAAGAAAGAAAGAATAAGAAAGAAAGAATAAGAAAGAAAGAATAAGAAAGAAAGAATAAGAAAGAAAGAATAAGAAAGAAAGAATAAGAAAGAAAGAATAAGAAAGAAAGAATAAGAAAGAAAGAATAAGAAAGAAAGAATAAGAAAGAAAGAATAAGAAAGAAAGAATAAGAAAGAAAGAATAAGAAAGAAAGAATAAGAAAGAAAGAATAAGAAAGAAAGAATAAGAAAGAAAGAATAAGAAAGAAAGAATAAGAAAGAAAGAATAAGAAAGAAAGAATAAGAAAGAAAGAATAAGAAAGAAAGAATAAGAAGAAAGAATAAGAAGAAAGAATAAGAAAGAAAGAATAAGAAAGAAAGAATAAGAAAGAAAGAATAAGAAGAAAGAATAAGAAGAAAGAATAAGAAGAAAGAATAAGAAAAATAAAAAAATAAATAATAAATAAATATTATTATGACTAAAGTGTATTTGGGTATTTCTGATAATGCTAAATTAAAAAAACAAAAAAAAAACATCAAAACAAAATAAAAAGAAAAAATATCAGAAGGATCATATATTTGAAGAAAACTTATTTTTTTAATTCCAATTAAAAAAATTTTTATTCTTACACTTCAGCAAAAAGAAATTGTTACTTTGAAAAGAAAAATTCAAAAATAATTGGAATAAATGAGAAACTTCATATCTTCAAACAATAAACTGTTGGATGACAAAAATAAACAAAAAAAAATCTAACATGGAGGGAGATCCTAAGCTGCCCTTAGGGAGGGTAAAAAAAAAATGTATAGTTTAAAAAAAAAAAAAAAAAAAAAAAAAAAAAGAAAAAGAAAAGAAAAGAAACACTTCCCGTCAGCTCTGTGCATTGACAATTCAGAACAATGCCTCTTTAAGACTGAAAATCTGAAGGAGCCAAAGTGGGTGGAGTAAAGATACCCCCTCCCCCATCCTGTCCCCCCTTCCTTTTCTCTACTTTTAGCAACAAAAGAACGGCAAATATGCCAAATGCTAAAATCTAGCAAGATACCTAATTGTGAAGCAATGGACATGTGCAAAGGGAAACAAAATAAACAGGTCAGGTATACGGTTGCCTCTTTTTCAATAAAGTGGGGAAAAAAAAGTTGGATATTGCAAGCCAGAATGCTTCTAGGCTTGAACCTTGATCTTCTACCTTCCTCTCAGTAATCTTTTCTGCTTCAGTTGCTGAATAATATTTAATTATATTCACTAAAAGACAATGACAGTCAGCTTTCTTTTTTCTTTTTTTTACCCTTCCATTTAGTCATTGTTTTTATGCTTCCAAAATAGATGACTGAATTTAATATAACAAAGAAATAAAATTAAAATTGGCAAATAGAAACATACACACACATGCACACTATCAGTTCAGTTATGTGCCATGTATAACACATGCTTAAGTGATCATGTATCTTTTGATACATGACTGACAAGACAGATTTTTTTCTGCAGTAGGCTGCCATTTCTTTCTGTGGGAGAGCAGTTGCCATCCAAAGCTATAGAACCTGGTCTGTCCTGCTATTTACCCATAGATTCGATTCATACCTTTCCCAAGGGTATTAGCATGTAAATGAACGTAATGGATTCAAATGAAATTCAAACTCAGCTTTCCAATTCCACAATACGTGCTGCTGTCCATTACTCCACTGACACTATATAATATGATAAAAATACACTTTTTAGGTAGGCTATATTAATGGGTAAAAGTGCTCAGTATCAGGGACAGAGCATATGTGTCTGTGTGTGCATATATATATATATATATATATATATATATATATATATATATATATATATATATATATATATATATATAAAAATCAATGCATTTACTAATCTGACATTTTTATTACTAAAAATAATCTTTAAGTAATAAACTTGGACAAATTTTGCTGTGGCACAATTTGGACAATTTTGCTGTTACACCCAATATATATATATATATATATATATATATATATATATATATATATATATACACACACACACAAAAGAAAATAAATTAGGAAAATAAAAATATGATTTCTGAAAATTCGTGACTATTGTTTTTTGCTGAAAATTTACAGAAGGTTCAATCTTGAGCACCAGCTAATGTAATTTTTGTTCCAGACCTCTTGAAAGTATTTCTGGTTCCAGACATCTTTAAAGACTTGGTGATTATTTTGTCTTTAATGTCATCTAACAATGTCTTAACCCAGTGACACACATTCCCAGTAGGTACCTAATGTCCCCACATTAATTCAAGTTATTCGATTGCTATGGTAACATGACACATGATTGCTTCAACTTAAAGTTCAAGTGTATTCAACACTGAAAATTTCAGAATTAATTTTTCTCTGCATGTGTTAACATAAACAGAAATTTCAAAGACAAATAATTCCATTTCTTTATAATAAGAAGAATTTCTATCAAAGATAATACTGAGATTATATATATGCATGTATGTAAACCCTTGGGCAAATTAATTAAAACAAAACGAATAATTCCATTATTATTTATTTTTTCTTATTTTTCCAATGAAACATTCTCCAGTGCACATGTTAGTACTTCGTATGTCCATTCCACAAAGTCGTTCCTTACAGATTGACCACAGATTCTTGATTGGACTTAAATCAGGAGAGTTTCCAGGCTAATCTATCGTACTTTGATTTGCTCACTGGTAAGGCTTACTAGTATGTTCGTGCAGTGTTACAATTTTCATATGCTTCCTTGGAGTAACATCCATTGCAGACAATGGCTGTAGGACAACTAATTGACAGTCAAGATAATAGCGTCTGGGTGTGATGAAAATCTGATACAATCACGGATGATGAAATATTTTTCAAGGCCAAACAAATTTCATCATACACCTCGAAAATAGATTCATATTATTGCACATCACTGTAAATGACCTAATCTGAGGAAAAAATAGAAATCGAT
The DNA here is from genome assembly GCA_963932145.1 of Acanthosepion lycidas. Lineage (NCBI taxonomy): Eukaryota > Metazoa > Mollusca > Cephalopoda > Sepiida > Sepiidae > Acanthosepion > Acanthosepion lycidas. The sequence goes on from OZ010580.1 coordinate 60,861,088, forward strand.
TACACACTGTCACTCGCGTGGGTCTAAAACTGAGTGTATGGTGAAAGGAAAGAAATTAAAGCGGTTGTTTTAATTAATTTGCACAAGGGTGTATGTATGTATGTATGTATGTATGTATGTATACACATGAATTAAGCTTTAGAGAAAATACCTTTGATACACCTTAATATATAATAATAATAAATAAAGATGATGTTGATACAATGGAATTATAAATAATTTTTCAATTTGTAAATGAAAATGTTTTGAAGTAAAGGCCTGTAAAATATAAAAGTATGTTTTATACACCCTAATAAGGATGATGATGAAATAATAAGGATGATGATGATTGCACAGGACCAATGCTTGCTAACTAGAAATTACCAAAGTACACATACTGACAAATTGTGTTGACCTGAAATGCAGATTCTGTGATAAATATCAAGAAACAATTGACCATCTTGTATCAGATTGCATGGTATTGGCACCCAATGAATATAAAACTTGGCATGATAGAGTGGGCCAATATCTGCAGCTTTTATGGAAAGGAAATGGCAAGAAACTGGTATGAACACCACCAGGATCCAGTTACATAGGATCTGTGACAACTTCATAAAACTTTACAATACTAAAAGACAAAACAATCAAAACTAATCACCCAGACATTGTGATCAGAGACCACAACAGAATGTGTCTTATTAACATGGCAGTCCTTGCTGTCTGTAATGTATCTTTGAAGAGCCTCAAAAAACTATCAAAATACAAGGATCTTGAAGTGGAAATCTCAAAAATAAGGATATCAATAATTCCAGTAGTAGTTGGAGCCCTCAGATTGATTGGAAAAGGGTTGGATAGACTCACTGAAGAGATTCCTGATAGCCCAAGCCTTAAAGTACAAAAATTTGTACTCACAAGTACAACTCACACATTACAAAGAGGTTTATCTATGTAAAATGTGTGTGATCTTGGGCTTTTTTGAGAAGGTGTTAAGGAAAATTGGAATGAAAAAGACACTTGTATTTAGTATTAGAAAGAGACAGTTGAAACTTCTAGGACACACAATAAGAAAAGAGGGCTTGGAGAATTTGACACTCACAGGTCATATGGTAGATAAGAGTTGTAACTTCTATAACAAAACTTGTGCAAATGGAGGGCAGAACAGAGAATGGGAAGGATAATAAGACAAACATTGCTATAAGCTACAAAGGAAAAGAAATTATGGAGAGCCATGATCAACCTACCTAACAAGCTAATGGTAGAACAGGGCATGGGGAGATTATATTAAAAATACAAAGATTACCTGGAGCTACAAAAAATAGGAAATTGTGGAGTGCTATGCTTGACCGCATCCTGATGGAACACTGCACATAAAAGAACCAATGTTTTAAGAATGTTCTAAGAATGATGGAACAAAATCATCAAAAAAAATAAAACCAGCCATCATTTCATGATTATTAATCAAATTCTGATTAATTAATGTCTGGAGATTTTAACACTTGCATTTATTTATTTCATTCATATTTTTAAGATTTGATATGATGATGATGCAAACTTATTTTGATTTTCAGTGTTTGCAATATATTTATTACCACATATTAGATTATTTTCTTTTGATAACAAACATTCTGATAATTAACCATCATCAGCCAAAAATAATTACATTAACTCATTTGGAAAATGTAAAACAATTACTAACATTAATTTCATTCAAACTTAAATTTGTCACCAAATAGTAAATAATTTTCATACGAGACATTTCAACATTCACATATAAAAACGTTTGTCCCTTGTTTGATGAGATTACAATATTTGAATATTTGATAAACTGCACTGAAATAAAATCCTTACAATTCTAACTGTCTATTTACAATATATTCCCAAAAGAAACTTGTTACCACAAATTAGTTAACTACACACTGTTCTAAATGGTTTGTTTCTACATACTTACAGATTTAAGAAAAAAAAAACAAAAAAAAAAAAACAATATTTGAATAGAACTTTTTTCCACAGAAAATATTAAAAGCATAATATACAACAGCTAAAAAAGTACAAAAACACTTTAGTAAAATGACTCTTGAAATTAGAAATATGTTTTACATCTTATTTAAAAGTTTTGGCCTTTTATCACTTGAAATTGAATGTCTTAGGCTTGATTTAATACAAGTGTTCAGAAGAGTAAATTCAACTGATAACATTGATTTCAAGAAATATTTTACTAAAATCCAGTATAAATCCACCTGAGGACATCCATTAAAAATTCAATTTCTGTCCTATCATAGGAACATACAAAAATATTCTTTTTTTCCCAGTGGGTGGTGAATGTGTGTCACACTCTTCCTCTTTTGAC
>OZ010580.1:60868413-60873413 GCA_963932145.1 Acanthosepion lycidas
GTTGGTTTCATTACATTCACTTGCGTACTAATACCCTTCAAAAAGGTATGAAACCACTTCTTCACCCATCTATGGGTTAAATAGTAGGACTTTTTAAATAATTTTTATGAAACTTCTGTGTGTCATGTCCCTTTAGGACGTTGACAATCAAGGCTTTCCTCAATTTCCTGTCCTTTGTAGCTCTTAATAAATTTTGTCTTTTTGTTATCACTTCTAAACCTTGTTCTGACATGCATTTATTCAAGTTCGCTAGACAGTCCTTTCCTCTTTCCCTCTTACCTTTAATCTGTCCAGTGTGTATCAATTTTTTTTTTCACACACATACACACACGCAGGTCTGGTACAAAGGTCTTGTGCCCCTACCTTCCAAATCTATGATACAGAACCCCCCCCCACACACACACTCTACTACATCTCAATTTTCAGAAGGATTCATATAAAATACAAATTTTATTGTAACCTAAGTATGTGCAATAATGAATCAGACAATACAGCTGAACAATTCAACCAAAAAATTGAAAATAAGTACAATGTATCTAAATACAGATGAGAGACCTGTCATAATAGATCATTCCATCTTAAATAAATCAATATTTTGCATCAATTTTTAAAATCAACTTGAGATTTTTCTTGTTAAAAAGTTGAAAAATTTTAACACATTCAACATAAAAATAGGGAACTTCATATATCATATATACTCTTGGATAGGTCACCCTACTGGATAGGTCACACCCCTACTTTATGGCTTAATAATTGATGATTTACTGTTGACTCGCAGATAGGTCACACTATAATTTGGGGAGTTACACAGCCCTTTTTAAACCTAAGAATTATCAGATATCTACCTTTATTTGTACCTTTATTTCAAAACTTATTAATTCAATTTATTTAAAAAAAATTATTAATACATTTTTGCAGTTAAAATATATTTTGTCAATTATCATGTAAAGAAAAGGAAGTAACTGTTGTACTGGTATATTTACCACATATTATTTTTATATCGAGTCAACTCGACAAAAAAAAAAAAAAAAGAAGAGAAATAATTACAGAAGAAAATGTTATAGTACATTTAGAAAAATATGTATTTATCTATTTATATATCAAGTTAGTTTTAAAATCCATTCAGAACTGAATCCACAGCTTCAGTGCTTATGGGTATCTTTTCGGATTTCTCAGAAATCATGATGGCAAGATAATGTTGTTTTATATTTATGATGAGTGGATAGAATATTTTGTGAAATTTTTGGTAAAAAAAGTGCATCCTATCCACAAGTATATATGGTAGTTTTATTTTCAAGTCTTCACAGATTGAGACAAAAATAAAAAAAAAGACTCCAGAATGACTTAAAAATCGGCAAAAAATTTTTCATCCTTTAATAGTTGTGGTTAGTTTAATTTGTAATGTATATCAATGTAAGTAGAAAAAAAAAGCAAATGTTGATAAGATAGCGTGGGTCACAAAGCACTGTCTAAGGCTCTCAATCAGGCCTATCACTGACTGGGTGGGATAGTATGCACCAGCCCGGCACACATATCTATCTCTCTATATTATATATATATATATATATATATATATATATATATATTATACATGCCAATTAAGCCAGGTTTCAATCCTAGCTAGAGGCAACCAGACATCTACCCACACTGATGAGCTGTGATACAGTGAAATAGTCCATCTGTGGATGACAATATATATGCTACTGAAAAATTTATTTCAGTTAAGCTCTCCAGGGAGGAAATGCGAGTTTGTAAACAGTGACTATTATGGCTAATAATGCAAGACTCTTTGGTAAAACGAATAGAGTTCTTTCAGTCATTGTTTGTTTATCTAAAAATAAATACACTTAAATTCACCCTCAGCTTAGGGGTAGAATTTCTGACTGATGCCAATTCAGCCGGGTTTCAATCCTAGCTAGAGGCAACCAGGCGTCTAGCCACATTGATGAGCTGTGATATAGTAAAACTGTCTGTAGATGAATGACAGATATACACATATATATATGACAAAATGCATCACAAAATTTTGTTTTGTTATTCATTTAATCTAATGCTATCTATCTTGTGTGCATATATATATATATATATATACACACACACATAGAAAGATAGAGAGGGCAGGGAGAAATCAAAGAATGAGAAAGAAATGCTAGAATATAAATTTTGTGATCTCTAACTCTTGGGATACAAGAATATAAAAGTATATTTCTCTTGAGTTAAATCTGTGAAAGACAGTGAGAAAGTCAGAGATTCCAGAGAGTTCATTAGGTCATAAAACCATGAACTTGTATCCCTGCCAACTGTGTTGGAGCCAGCAGTAGGCAATTGGAAGGCTGCATAAATACTTTTCACCCTCCAGTTCTAGAGAGCTTTCTCCCCTCACCAAAAGTAACCTGCAAAATTAGCTGGAAAATTTATCCAATTAAATGATCTCAGTAACTAACTGAGAGACTTCCGGATACAAGTGGGCAAATCCACCAAGTTATATTATTACGTTTTTACAGAAATCGGATGACAATCTGTAATCTATAAGAAGCTGATAGTCATGGTGATAGAACATTATTAACAATGATAATGATAGAAGTATAATAATTAACATCCTTATTAAATGTTTTTTCTTAATTGTAAAGGGATTTTCTTATAGTAAAAATAAATATCAACAAACAATTCCTTCAGCAGATACACACACAAAAAGGACTCTTAGTGTGAAACTGAAATAAAGCTTATCAAAAATGTCCCTATTGTAGTGAAGAAAATGGTAAATTACCTTGTCAAACCAAGTAACAGTATGTCGCGTGTATTCTACGATGGAAAATGTGGCAAAAAAGAAAGTTACTTACCAAGAAAAAAAAAGGCACATATTACGTATGATATGCTGAAGATGGAATGTCCAAATTAAAAACAAGTCAGTTGTAGGGGTCGGCATAAAAGTTTTTCAGATATGCTAATATTGTGTGTCCTCTCTCAGCTATCAACGAAAAAAAAAAGTGCTCAGTTGATAAAAGCAGTTGCTGTTCTTGAATTGGGGAGAAAAAAAATGGTTTATTTTTCTACCGTGTTCATTGGCGGGAGTGTTATTTTTCTGACTGTTACATGCATTGTGGGATTTGTGACAAAGGACCTGCAAATCGGGATCTCAACATTTTTTTCTGCCCCTGATATTCGAGTTTGGACTTGCAATTTGTTTCCTTCTTTGTGGAAGTAATCTGTAACATCAATTTCTGAATAGGAATTTTAGTTCAAGCACAACAAAACTGACTACAGTTCAGCAATGTCTTCACTCTAGAAAACGGGCAGGCTTTTCTTTATTAGCTTTGAATTGATACAACTTTTTGGAAAAGAGAGTGAAGTGTTTTCCTGTTGCCTTTTTTTTTATAATTATTCTAACATTTACCTTTTTTTTTCTTTATATTAGAACATAATATCTTTTTTATTATTACAATGTTTTGCCTTCTTCAGGTGCTTGTTGATCAAGTTAACCTTCAAGGAATTTCAAACTGAACCTTTATTCAACCTACAGAAATATATTGCTCTTGCTCTACTGAACATGACTAAAGTTATTTTGTCTTGTTCTTTATTAGCATGGCTCAGTTATAGCTCATTTTATTTCCAGCAAGTCTAAGTATGCATTACTTGGCACCGGGGATTGAACTCACAATCACTATGTCACAAAATTCACAAGCCAATGCTATTGTGCGACAATCATGAGTGTAGAACTTAGAGTATTAAACTTAAACTGCCAGCTTCTGACACTGTTGCTGTCATGCTTGACTGCATTCACCACAACTTCTAATTACTTACTGTCCAAATGTTGTAGTAATAACAACAAAGATGAGGACAATAGTCTTTGTAAATAATAACTCCTTATTGAAGAAATTCAAACAGAAATTGGTATTCAGACTGTTTCTTTCTCTTAGACTGGTTGCCACTCATGGCTAGAGAGCTCTGTCTACCCTACTCTTTAATTCATAGCTGGGGGAATAATATAATAATCAAAGATTTGTTAACAGCAAATCTTTAACAAATTCATATGATTCAAAAATGATTTTTCATATGAAAATGGCCAAATGTATCAAAATCAATTATTCCATATTTTTTATGTTCAACTTCTATCATAACACTAACATAAAATTCATTTTTCCTTGGCTTTGGTTAGATGCAGAAAAGCCAGCCAGTGTTCACAATCTAACCTCCAGGCAGCACTCCCTACTGCAGTAAAACAGGTAAAATCAGAGACATGTCCTCCCATCTACAGCAATGAAACAGCAATTTCTGAGGTGAGCCACTATGAAATTTGAACTTGTGGTAGCAGTAAGGGAAAAGTATACAATCTTTCCCCACTTGATAAAAAAAATAAAATATTCTAAGAATATGCAACAATATATCTTTGCTTACAATGATTTGTGGATTCAACTCCCAAGAGGATGCTTCCCCAGTCACTACAATCTTAACCTATTCAAGTCTAGTCTCAACTGTTAACTTCCACATGTATCCTTGTAAACTGCCCCTCTTATTTTGTAAACCTCTACCTTGAGTGGCTCTTGGGCCTTGTACAGAGTAAACATTGTAAAAATATATATATATATATATATATACTCAATATAACCATTTTATGAGAATTGTTGATAATCATTAAATATTTTCAATAAAGGGAAAAAATCATTCCATTACATATTACTGACAACTAAGAATAACTTTTTCAATAATTAATATTCCATTAGAGAAAATTAAGATTATTCTATTAATGAATATTTTAAATCTAACTGAAGATGACTGTTCTTATTTTAAAAAATGCTTTATCAAGTACATAAACTGTCTGTTGCTATCAAATAGAAATTTTCTTAAACCATTTTCCCCCCTTGTATTATCCGGATTTACATATTTAAACTGTACCAAGTTGAAATTAATCTTTCCCTGAAATTAAAAAAATCCCAACTCTTGCAATAATATAGAATGAAATATTGGATTACATATCTGTCTTTATTTCAATATTGTTTACA
>OZ010580.1:60878413-60885913 GCA_963932145.1 Acanthosepion lycidas
AATAGAAAATTGACAAATATAGAGACAAGCTCACCGATTGTGAATGTTTAATGTTTTGGGTCAATGACCTTTTTTGATGGGCTTGCTTTCCAAACTTTGCTAGTACTGCATTAGTAATACAGCTTCAAGACGTATTATTATTTGCCTAGGTCTTCTCTTGGAGATGATAGGCAAAGACTTGTGAAATTTATCAAACTGCCTATTATTGTCCTTGTTCTGGACACAATCAAAAATGGATCTGGACAATGGAAGGTAGAAGGTCAGTTGAATCTGAGAGTAAGGGTTGTCATAGAAAGATATGAAAAGAATCAGCACATACACTTAAATGATCCAATCAGTAGACCAAACAGATATAGACCCAGATAAGATACTTTAATTATGCATTTATAATAAACCTATTCTGTCAGTAAACTCTCTCTCTCTCATATATATATATATATATATATATATATATATATATATATATATTAAGAAATACAGTCTTAAGGTATGCTATATTTATGGGATAAAGTGCTCAATATCAGAGATAGAGCGTGTGTAAATATAAAAGTGAACATAGAAGTCAACACTTAGAGGCAACAGTCTGTTTCATGCTATATGCAATCGTCAGGCCATGACGATTGCATATAGCATGAAACAGACTGTTGCCTCTAAGTGTTGACTTTTATGTATATATATATATATATATATATATATATATATATATATATATATATATACATACACACACATGTGTGTGTTTTGAACAATAAAAAATATTAAAAAATTAAAACTTTCAGACACACTGGCTTGTATATTAATATATTTTTATTATTTCAATTAGGTTCCTCAACTACTTTTGACCAGCATGGGCATCATCGTGAGAAAAAAGTCCCTGCTTGTTAGTAGCAGTGAACTACAGGAGTGAATGACTGCTTCCAAAGAAAGTGAACTTTATCTGTAGTTTTCATTTGTTTTTTATTGTTAATTTTGGTCAAGTTTTCATTTGTTTTTTATTGTTAATTTTGGTCAGTCCTTCAAACAGCCTCTTTCAAGTTGTTTTTAAGATAGAGGATGGGAAATTTCTGGCTATCAGAATACCCTCCTTGGTCATTTTGACAGTTTTAGTGGTTACTGGGAATGGGATGTGTGTGTTAAGTGTTTGTAATCTTTTAGTTCTTTGGGAATGTGTGTGTAAGAATAGAAAAGAAAAAAAAGAAACAATACTCAAATATTACTGCCTTCCTCAAATTTAAAATTTTATGTGGACCCCCAGTTTGTTATACGATCATCTCACAATCATCAGGCATTTCAAGGGACAGGATACTTAATTCTGTATTTTCTAAATATAGAATCGGTTATCTTGTCTCTTGACCTACATGAAGATTGTGGTTCATGGTACAAGATGCAAAGAATTTAGTGCATAGTCAATTATTTGTTTATTAAGCCAACACCATAAATATTTAGTTTCTTAGTATTAAAAATAGCCAAAGTAGAGGAGTAGTGATAATGTCAGTGGGCAAACAAAGTAAAACTGAAACAGACTGTGTACAAAGTTCAAATCATTACAACTGATTTCCAATAAATTCTTTTACCCTATACTCAAAATATTTATAGGCATCAATAAATAATTTATTTGAAAATTATAACAAACATGTTATAAAATCACTACAAAAATTGCCATTTTGTTTCATTTTGTTTCTTGATAAGACACCATAAGTGTTGAAACAAAATGGCTATTTTTGTAGTGATTTTATAACATGTTTATGTCATAATTTTTAAATAAATTATATTTGCTCTTTGTATTGAGCACTCTTAAGAATAATATTTTTGGTAATTGAAATTTATTCTGTATACACCAATCCTATACTTGTGTGTGTGTGTGTATATATATATATATATATATATATATATATATAAAAAATTAGAACAAATAAAAAGTTTGATGCATTCATTTAATAATTTTTCCTTGCGATATCCTAGGTTATATACAGAAGTTAAGAAAGAATAGACATTTGTCTATTTCTTTGGAGTTCATAAGTTCAATATTTGGGCTATATAGTGTAGAAATATAACACAGGAAGAACTGCTATTTCTAAAGTTCCTTAGGAAAGACACAAAACATGTCAGGTTAGAAATGAGACATCATTTTCCCATGAATCAAGTCACAAATTCTATTGCAAATTGCTGCAAGGTAACCAAATGTGACAGGCACCTGAAAAGAGGACAGAGCACAGAAAGGTTTGCAATAAAGACAACAAATCAAAGAAATTGGTCAGAAGTAATTGTCGTATTCGGTGAATGAAATGATTCCATGACCAATTATGGTGACAGATATTTCACATGTTCTTTTATAAAAAGAGATAGCAGCAGAAAGCCTTAAAAATCAATACAAATATTCATGAAAAAAAAAAAACCATCACTCAAAAAATATATGAAAGTTATCATCAGACAATATATATATATATATATATATATATATATATATATACACACACAGGTTGAGTGGGTGGAATGAAACTCCCCATTGAAAATTAAAATTTTTGTTAATATCACACTTGCATTAAACAAAATATATTGTGATCCCTAATTTGGTAGAATTTAATTGGCAATTTCTGTTTTTATTTCAGAGTAACAATTGTAGCCCAGAATGGTACAATACCTGATACTTCATGAATGTGATCAGCTAGCATCCTATCACAAAATGTGACAGTCTATGGTACAAATGCAGAGATGGTGTAACGGCATTCATGAACTTTGTGCTTCAATAGATGCCAAAGTTATCAGAAATAGTCATTCCAAGCTGATGAGTATGAGATCTGTGGTAGGTACCCACAAAAGCAGTTATCCTTCAATATCCAGATTGGATGGAAATGTGAAAAAGATAGAATTTTAACACTGTAATTGGAATAGGCAAGGAGACATTTCAAAAGGTAAGCAGAATACTAAGAAACAGAAAAATTTCACTAGAAACAAGGAAAAGAGTACTAAACTGCTATGTGATACTCCTGTATGGTAGTGAGTGCTGGACAATCTCCTCAAAGTGGAAACTTGAAGCAACAGAAATATGGTTCTACAGAAGGATGCTGAGGATACCATAGACCGAACATGTGAGCAGCAACAAAGTTTTGGAGAAAACGGAAGCACAAAGGAAACTAATACTTAACATCAGGAAGAGACAGTTGAGGTGTCGCAGACATATAATGAGGAAGGAGGGCTTAAAAAATCTGATACTCACAAGGCAGATAGCAGACAAGAGGGACAGAGGAAGACAATGCATAACATACTTAGTGCGCTTGACTAAATGGACAAAACAGGGCTTAAGAGGAATAACAGAAAAACAAAGTTTATAAAGAGCTACAAGGGACAGGAAGTTGTGGAGAGCCAAATCAGTTTGGGTTATCAGCTTGGAACAAGAAATTTGTGAGATGTGTCTGAATTCCAGTCAGGTTTGTTGCATTCACTTTCACACAATTACTTTTGGGAAAGGGATGAATTCTTCTCTTCTCCTACCAGTTATTGGTAAATAGCAGGACAGAATGGGCCCTATAGCCTTGTTTGGTAACCAGTCTATGAGAAGGAAAACACTGAATTCAAATCAGCTTGGAGCAGGTTGGGCTCCATCAGGCTAACTTGCCCAAGACATACTATTGCTGCTACAGCTGCTCCTATATAAGGTACCCTTAAGTAAAAAATACAAGTGTTGATACGATTAAATTACTTTCTTCTTTCTCCTAGCAGAACATGTATTTGGTATGTTACAATTATTTTTTCAAATAACTTTCTCTGCACCATGATTATTTTGTTTCAGTTTATTAAACTTATTTAAAAATACCCAGCAGGATATTTGTTTGAAGTGTTACACATTTTGTATAAGTTGAAAAGTTCCCACTGACATGACTATTCCGGATTGTACTTGCATTTGGTACAAAAGAGTAGATCTAAACATATCTATACATACACATCTTTGGCTAATTGATGAAAAGTTTTATTCCTAACAAGATGAAACACTTTCAAATTTATATTAAAGAATCAGATTTTGGTAGTATGAAATGGCAGTCCTGATTACATAGCATCAGTATCTGTCTATATCTCTGAGAAACAAGTTTTTGAACTTAGCTTAAAAATTGAGATGGAAATGTAATTATTAAATTTGACCTGGCCAAACCAGATAAATATTTAATGTATTAGCTTAACCTGGTGAAACTAGATAAAAATCAAATTTAAAATCAAATTAGCTTAAAAAAAATAATAATATGATTATTTACATTATTCAGACTGTTATCCTCATCTTCAATGCCATATTCACAAGGACACATAGCCCAGTGGATAAAGACATTGGTTAGATCCATTGACTAACTTCTAGTGATATAATAGCTGTCTATATCTCTGAGATGAAGTATAGACTGGGCTCAGTAATTACATACACAGTGCTGTATGAAGTATTATGATAATTTACATTATTATGATTATTTACATTATTCGGACTGTTATCCTCATCTTCATTGTCATATTCACAAGGACACATGGCCCAGTGGATAAAGACGTTGGTTAGATCCAGTGACTAACTTCTAGTGATATAATGGCTGTCTATATCTCTGAGATGAAGTATTATGATTATTTACATTATTTGGACTGTTATTCATTGCCATATTTACGAGTTGGAAGCTCAATACCAGGGTACAGCAGTGGCGAACAAAACTTGGAGAGTTGAGTTAAAGGGAAATAACTGAGACATCCAGAAGAGGCATAGCATGTAGAACTAGAACAATCTACACCAGTGGACAAAATAAAGGGTTCAGTTTGAAATTCCAATCACCTGAAGTAGGCCGGAGCACACAGTGGCCAAAACATTGTGAATATGGAAATGAGAACAACAGTCCGAATAATGTAAATCAGTTGATTTTTTTATATGGAATGTTAAAGACAATGTTAATACCAAGGAACTTGGGACTCTTGTATAATTCTGAACTGCTACATAAGATCACGCCAGGTTTTACTCTTTCAGTGCTTACAGGTACCATGTATCTGCTGTTTGGTCAAAATCATCAGCAACTAAACTGTCTCCCCCACCAGGTTTTTTTTTTCTGGTAAGGAGAGTATCTAGATACTCAGCAGGATTAAAAACAAGGCCTGTCAAACGGTAGATGAATCTTCAACAGCCATCTAGCAGAATTGGATAGACTGGGCTCAGTAATTACATACACAGTGCTGTGATGACATGGCATCACTGGGTGGACGGCTTCGTTGACCGAATTCAATGATAAAGGTAGAGGGGGTGCCCCGCCCCCAATGGAATTCATAGCCACACATCTTTGTGACCTGACAACCTCACCCAATCATCAGTATAATGAGGATATAACAAGAAGGACGTTAACCAATGTTTGCAATGCAAAATCTCTCAATGGAAGCAAAAGCCTTGCTGTGGATGATTTTAAACATTGAAAATGTCAATGCATTTCTTTTAAAGCTTTCTTATGACATTAATTTTATATTAAGAAAAGTTTGAATTCTGAGATTTCCAAATTGGTATGTTGTAATGGTTTAGTATTATTAATTACCTGTTCTTTAATTATTAAACTTTTTCATTACATCATTTCTTTTTATATACAATTTCAATTATAGATTTTGTTTGGATAATAAAACCTGGAGTAATATGTAACATTTTTAAAAAAGCTTGTTCCCAAAAAATGTTTGGAAAACTTTGGTTTGATAACAAAGTATATATAAAGTATATATATATTTGGTAGGGAAGTCATCATCTCTGTGAGTGTATATTCAACTATACATTATTAAGTATAGGCAGGTAATGGTTATCAACACTGAATTTGGAATTAGTGAGTGAAGTTCATATTTCAGACTAATTTGTTGTTTTTACTTTTCACAAAATTATCCTGGTGGGGGAAGGGAGCATGAATCCATCTATTCCCCACCCCCACCATGGATTAGATTTGGCACAATAGCCTAGGGTAACAGCTAGTCTAGTAGAAAAAAATAGCTTTGAATTTAAAACTATGTTGAAGGCACCAGAAAGACACTCCACTATATTTCCAAAAAAGTAATGGCAATTCATATATTACAAAGAATAAGAAGCTGTAAAGAAACATAACCAAATATGTACTGAAGGGATCTGGCATTTAAAAGCATATATATATATATATATATATATATATATATATATATAGACCACAGTATATGCATACATTGTATTATGTATGCACATTTGCATGAATGTGTGAGTATCTGTGTTTAAATGACTAAACAGAATAGAAAAAATAAAATGAATCACTTAAAAGACTAATTTGCATAAAGGAAAAGTAACTTTGATCAAATTAGTTTCAACATTTAAAAGCATAAAATTAAAACATTACAAATTCTGCTCATTTTTTTTCTTCCTATTTTTCGTAAACCATTCCCTTCTCTCGAAAGACTGCTAATGGCATAACCTTTTTGTCTGTGTTCCTTGTTTAATGTTTATAGTCATGGTTTATGAAGGAAAAACTAAGTGTTTAGTCATGGCGCCTGTCATATGTTTGTCTGCAATTCTCTTGGTGGTCTCTAGCTGATATAAAGGACAGCTAAAAAATGACAAGAACGGACAATTTAAAAAAAAAAAAATGAATGAGAAAAAGATTGACTCAGGTTAGCTTGGGAATTTGGTATCAAATTGATCATTTTCAAAATTGTGCCAGTCTGCGACAGACACCCATTTCCCCAAGAGTAGCCGCTGATAGTTTCAAGAGAAAGTAAACTAGTTAACAGACTAAGATTTATGCAAATAAGTAAGCCTTTAGATTTCATTAAAGGCTTGTATTTTAACCAAAACTTAGTTGTCAAATAATCTATTCACTTTATTAATTAAAGATTCAGGTTTTCTTCTACATATATTCAATACATATGAATTTGTAAATTTTGTTTTTGCAAAAATGACTCAACTTGGATTCTAAAAAAAGTCCAAGTCATAATATTTTTGATCTTTCTAAATTGATCTTTACCTAGAGAGAAATCTTGCATAAAATGTACTTAAAAATATAACTACAATAATTCTTATTATTTTGCAGTTAAGAAAAAACAATTATCAACAGATTTGGCAAGCTTCTTTGTGCTTTATAGTGTGTTATCGTTGGGTTAATTCTATGGTAGGCCATTATGGAAAAATCAAAAACCAACACTTGCTTTCTGTTGGTTACAGTTGATAAGACCTCCCGCTATGGTAACTTTATACTAAAAAAATAATTCAACTGTGGTATCTGAACAGCATGGATTAAATTATATAAATCTTTAGCACATGTTTCTGTTTTGATACAGTTCAATGTTAAAGAGCAGAAACAAGCTGCAGTTATCTCCCTTATGTCTCTTTGGGAAATTATTTATATTAGTGATATTCTACGACAGAGAGACAAAGCTAAAACTATACCTCTACTTGAACTGAACATCTACAAACTTCTGGCTGAAGATAAATGTTATCAGAGTAGTAATATATACCCTCAGTTTCAAATATTATATATAGGGTGTACCTGA
>OZ010580.1:60888413-61110913 GCA_963932145.1 Acanthosepion lycidas
AAACAAAACAGTCATCTGTCTAAATTCTACAGAAATTTTCTAAAATATAGCCTACTTAAAATTCATGATAATGCTATGTGCCATGTGAATGAGAGTGAAAATCAATTTTATTTTTCACATCTCCCTATCTTTTACAGAACAAATATAACTTTAGAGAAGTCCTCTTCATGTTTCAAGGTGGCTTTATTCTGTGAGAATCTTGAGCTTTTATTGTTTCTAAAGTCAACATATTATACAATGTCTTATACAAACAAGAAATGCAACCTGTGATAAGTGGGAATTATTGAAGACAGAGATTTCCTCGTCAATGCTTTTCCAACCAATTGACTTCCCATAAAAGAAAGAAAAAAGAAACCTTTTACAATAGCCCTTAACAATACAAATTTATATTGTAAAGTAAGCTGAGAATGATTGGACATTATTGTTCATTGGTTTTGTGAAGTGGTTTATATTGTTTCAATAAACTTTAACCTTTCACTCCTCAAACATTCAGAGAAAAATAAAACTCAGGCCACCATGTAGTGAAATGGTTTGCAAGCTACTGTCACAGACTATTACAACTCTAGTGAGTATGATACTTACTGGTTACTCCACAATCCAAACTAAGTGCTGAACACTCATGGCCTTATACCAGACCCAGCAAAGCATAGTAAAAATTTGAGTTCCTCATCATGCAGCAGTTAACCCAGTAGATTGTTTCTACTACAATGAGTGATCCTTACTGGTTACTTCACAATGGTGGCCTTGCACCAGAGTAGGAAATATTTACTGATAAAACTCAGAAAGGTATATTTTCAAAAGAAATTAAAACAAAGTAAAAATGATAAAAAATACAACTTTAAGTAAAAATAAGATATAAAACAAAAAAAAAAAAAAAAAACTTCAGAGCAACAAAAAAAAAAAGGAAAGATCTGGAGCAACACATTCTTCCAGTTGCCATTAGCTTATTTATTTGGCTTTGTATCATACAAAGATAATCTCAGTAGACATAAATAGATCATATATATATATATATATATATATATATATGGGGAGAATAGGATATAGAAATTATATCTCAGACAAATGGTGAGTAACTGAATGACAAAATAGAAAAAAATTATGTGATGTATTTCATTCTTCAAAAAGACTTCATCGGGTTAACATTTTTATCGATATGTATCTAGATAAAAGACCCGTCCACTCTCATTCAGCTTCCTACCACTTTGTTTTCAATTGCAGTCATTTTTAAATGTCCCACATTGTAATAGCAGCAGTAAATATAACAAAAACAGGCCCATTGGAAGATGACATAACCACCGCCAAGAAGATTAATTTGGAATGGTATGGGAATGTCACAAGAAGCAACAATCTTTCCATCCTACAAGGTACCACCTTAGACAGAAGAAGAGGCAGACAGGAGCTGGGGGGGGGGTAAATATGCTGGCAATATCACAGAGTAGACTGGAAGATTATTCGAAGTGACACGGACATTGGCACGAACCCAAAATATATGGAGGAAGCTGAAGAGGTGCTCAGTTTTGCAATGATTATGACCACACCTGATTAAAAGAAAATTCTGGCACAAGTTAGAAAATTCAAAGTATCGCTTTGCTCATCATCCCCAAAACATCACCCATTTAATCCTCTGTCAGTAACGTCTATTGGAAGCCCCAACAAAATGTTTTTCTTTAATATTTAGCAAGTCAAATTCTTCTGATTAACCAGGTTACTTTCTGAATACCTATCAAGTATCTACAAAGAGTTTCTGGTGTTAGTCTGAATATTTTTATGAATTACATGCAGTTTTATTTGTTTACTCAAAAATAAAATGAAAACTATTTTTTTCAGATTTGAACTTTTGAAACTTACAAAATTAATTTTTTAATATTGGTTTTAATTTTTCAAAACGAGCTTCATTTTTTTTTTTTTTTTTTTAAATTATCCTATAAAAACTAAAAAGAATTCTCAGGGCAATATACAAGAAGAAAACTAAAAACTAAATGATATATCTATAATATATTTTAAATGGGATGTTTAAAAGTTTTTTTCTTAATATTTGGCAAGTGGTAAGTCAAATTTTCATGATTAGTCAAGTCACTTTCTGAATACCTCTGTCAATTACAAAGACTTTCTGGTGTTAGTCTGAATATTTTTGTGAATTACAAGCATTTTTTTAATGAAAATAAAATTTAAAAAAAACTATTTTTGCATATTTAAGCTTTTTAAACTGATTTTTTCATTTGAGTTTTCAAAAAAAAAAAAACAAAAAAAAAACTTTCAGTTCCCACACTTTTTATTAAAAAATCAGTAAGAAGACTCAAGACAATATCTAACAAGAAAATTATATACTAAGTAATATGTCTATATTTGTTTTTAAATGGGGTGTTTGAAAATCCTCACAATACTGTGACAATATTCCACAATACTACTAGAATGCGAAATAATTATACAAACGTTAAAAGTGATATTCAATGTTTTTGATCTCATATGGTTGTCCAATAACACTTTATTCATTATAGTAGTTAAGTACTTCAACATATACAATATCTGCCCAGAAAGTATCCAGCCATTTAATGTTAAAATTAGACTACCTAAGGCAAGAGTGTCTATTACGCACATTGGGATTTTACAAACATATTCTAATGTCTCTTCCACATATTTAGACAATCTGCAACATCCTTTTTCAGGATTGTGATGCATTCACCTTAATTTTGTACATGGTATAAAATTTGTCTTTAAATTTTTGTGAAAAAGGCAGAAATCACAAGGAGTTATATTGGATTACAGAAGTACTGACAGGCTCAGATAATGTGAGGTTTCCCCAAAAAACACTGTACAAGACATTAAGAATTTACTTGCTTAGTCACTGTGAATATGACAATCATACAATCTTACTCAATAGTATTTCACTTTCACCACTGACCAAGTTGAATCCACCTCTTCTCCCCCAACTATAGGTTAATTAGTAGGACTTAGTAAATCAAAAATATCTCCAGATAATTCTTGCAACATAAAAATATTTTCTGGCTTTAAATAACCTGCAAAAGGTTGACAGGCTGTAAAAAATAAATCAATCAATTCACTAATAACCAAATAACCATGGGGTTTTCAGGTATGTGCTGTAAGTTCCCATGATTAATTGTCAAGTTACATATAGGCCATGAAATCAGTTCTCAAGATAATCACAAAATAGCTAGTCGTTACTCACTACTAGAGACTCTTGGATGGCAAGTGAATTCAAACCAGTAGAGTGTGGGGGTTAGAAACTCTACTCCCTAAAATCTTGCCTCTACATTGTGCAATAGGTAAACTGTCATCATTTTATATTTTTAATTTTACATATGCACATTGTTTGTTTTGATTTTGTTGACTGCACAGTAAAGTAGGATCAGTTGGGCACTATCTGTAAGAAAAAGAACACCATGTCACAATTCACTCTGCCAGAAATTTGAAAACGGCATACTGTACTGCTTGGCATTCACACCAGAAGCTCCAATATGAATATTTCAGAGTGTTTGGGTGTCAATCTGAGGAAAGTGCAGAGGATTTGGAAAGAGTTGGACGAGTCTAATTGTGATTACAAAAGGTACAGCAACTTGGAAAAACTCACTCCGATAAGAAAAGAACTAAATTTGTTGGTGATTGCCTCAGACTCAACACAGAGGCCTACATCAAGTGACTTAAGGAAGTAGTGCTGCCATGGGTCAAGGGGGTGGCTCTGGATGACCCTATATCTGGCAACAGGACTCTGCATCATGCTACACAAGCAAGAGAACCTAGTCATGGCTGTCAGACAATTTCTGCAACCATATCACCCCTTACATCTGGCCACCTAACTCCCCAGACTGAAACCCCCCTTGATTATTATGTGTTGGGTGCAGTTGAGCAAGAGACCAGCAAAACTCTTTGTAACATTAAAGATAAACTGAAGGCAAGAATTATGGCAGCATTCACCAACTTAAACAAGGAGACCATCCAGAAGAGTTGCAGGAGATTTTGAAGTTGTCTCGAGACTGTGGTTGAAGCCAATCACAATTTTAATGAATACATGTACTCTTTAGTATTTCAAGACATTTTTGTATAATTCTGGTAAATATATCTGCTAAAATGAGATATCAGTGTTATTTTCATTTTTGCGTAATTTAGATGACAATTTATCCATCAAATACAGTAAATCTGAAGCAGCCTCACTTGACATGGTATTGTGGCTGGCTCCGTGGGGCATCTTCAGACTTCCAGAAGTATAAAAGACGATTAACATCTAAAAACAAGCTATTTCAATATGTGAGAAATGTGGTGAATATCTTTATTTAAAATCATTTATTCATGGATGTGTGGGTAAGATTAACAGTGACTTGGAAAGAAAATTCCGGCAAAGTTCATTCAAATTTTGCTCAAATACCCTTGGGAAATGTATGAATTCATCTCTTCTCCCCCAGCTATGGGTTAAATAGCAGGGGTGACTGGGCTTTTCTTGAGAAGGAAAACTGAATTCAAAACCAGCCTAGAGAGAGATGGGTTTCATCAAGCTTATCTTGCCTTAGACTCATTACTGCTGGCTGGTGACCCTAATTGGTTATAGAATTCATTGGTCAATTATTTGTATATGTGAAATGAACATTAGAAATAACAAAATAAAAAAAAAAAAAAAAAAAAAAAAGAGTCATTGAAGGTCTTGGTGAAGAAGATCATCTAAATCTGTGGTTCTGAAAAGGGTCCATAATTACCCTGGGAGTCCATGTAACATTACTGGGGGGTCCACACATACACACATAAAAAAAAAAATTAGCAAATTAGGGATTATATTTTAGTGGTCTATAGAGCAATTTCACTTTAGAATGGTTGTTACAACAGAATTGAAATTTTCACAGTAATATATGCCATATACTAAAAATGGAAAAACAACTCCAAAACAAGACCAAACAGTTACTCTACTCAATGTTTTCATTTGTAAAAGTTGAATAAAAACTGAGAAGCATATATAAAGCAAAGATTATAATCTTTATATAAATTCTCTTTAAAAGGAAATATATATATATATATATATATATGAAAGATTTTATATAACTTATATAAGGATTATATATAAATCATATAAGGAATATATATAAATTATATAAGGTTTATATATAAAGGGAGATTTAAGCTCTTCAGCAGCAGGGGCAATTTCCAACAAAACCTGAGGGCATATATATATATATATATATATATATATATATATATATATATATATACATAAGTGTACATAAATGTTTCACAGAATTTAGTTGTTGAATACAAGTTTATTTCATTAAATTAGTTTTACTTCAAAATAAAGCATATACATTTACTATTTTTATAATATAATTCCTAAACTTATCTATTAGTAACAAATAAGCTTTTTTTTTTTTTTTTATCAAATTCTTATGGAGGTCCACCAAAATATATTAAGAGTAAAAGTGGTCCATGGGTAAAAAAAAGGTTGAGAACCGCTAATCTAAATCATTGCAGTAGAAAAGTGAAACAAGTCTTGTTAATAAAAAAAGATGTAGATTAACATTTAATTAAACATTGTAATGAAAGCTACAAATATTTACTTTAAAGTCATTTCATTTTTAATTAGGGAAAACAGATGTTTTTCTTAAGTAAATTAACAGAATAATCCAAACAAAATTTGATGAGCATAACATTGAAACACTTTTATGTGGGCAGAGGAGTTAAAATAACTTCAACTTTTGCAATTGAAGATGAAAAGATAGAAAGAAGGAATGAATAAAAAAGCTTCAGATTTAAGAAGGAAATAAATTTCAATTTAGTTGATCTAATCTTCCTCTACCCCCACCAACTGCACCGAGGATGAATTCTTGATAATTAAGCCTAATTAAACATTATAATTTTCCTTATCCTTTAACTTACAGCATTATTCATTAATATTACTTCAATTTCCACTGTATATGGCAGACCCTAGACTACAGTAGCTTACTTTGAGATTTTAGTCATTTTCTTGTTAACATAGCAGGACAAGACAACACAACTGAAATTCAAACACTATCGTTTAGTCAATCATCTGAAGTGGCAGAACAAACTAAAATACCATCTTGGGTAAGACAATAAACCCCATCCAACAGCAAGGGCCTCTGATCAGGAGTTTTTGAGGGTCGTGGAAATAATTACATGAACATGGTAATAAAGATGAGGACAACAGTCTGAACAATGTAAATAATTACAATACTTCATCTCAGGAAGATGACAGATAAAGAATTTCCTTTAAATCTGCCATTTTTTTTCTGCAGTAGAATTTGCTTAGATTGAGATTTTGAAAACTCTTAAATATAGACAAGATTTCCAATATGCATCCTGCCAATAAATCCATTTTTCCTTATTAGTGATTCTCTTGCTCATAAATGACTGAACAGTCGACTGATTGCACAAGCAATAATGAACCAAGTCAACTTCAAAAACACTTCTCAGATTTCTCTAACACTGCAATTTTCTCTGCCATGTTTTTGATCGAGTTTTAATACTTGTAATTCCCCTTAAGCCCCATGACTGTAAATGAGTTAAGGGATATATAAAGACAGGAGGAAAAACTATTCTTAGCCGACCCATTTCGTCCTCTGAGGGACTTTATCAAAGCAAATGCATTTGCCTCTTGTTCCTTTACAGATACACTATCTGAAAACATTATATATATATATATATATATATATATATATATATGATTGTATGAAACTTTCTCTACCTTATTTACATAAAATATTACAGGATTATTGTGGTAGACAAGGTAAAACTACTAATAAACTATGGAATTAATGTACCTGACATACAATATTAATATCTAAAAATTTATAACATAAATTTATTTATTTGAAGCATAAAACTTTCTTTATATGAGTAAATTTATAATTGCCCTTAGACATCAAAAGAACAATTATCTTGAATGATCTGTCCTATAAGAAGGGTCTAAGAAACTCTTCCAAAAATGTGATGTTTGGTCAGATTCTGGGCAGTGATTTGGGTTGAGGACTTTTCAGCATCCCTACATATTGGGATGAAAACTGGATAATGTGTGCTGCTATCAACCCTCTGCAAATGACTATTAGGTGAGGATTAATTGTGAAGATTGTCTTCCTGGTCATTTGCTGCCTATGTGATGTTTTGGTCATCCAAATGGTTGGCCAATAACCATTGCCTGGGTTGTTGGATGCAGAGATGTTCTTTCTTTTTTTATATTCTTCCAGTGAATTTAATCTGAAGATCAAGATGAAACAACTCCACATTGTGTTATAATTTGTTAAAAGATGAAGCCTTTCAGTTCCAATCGATATGTTCTTCATTGTGATTCTGGTTAAGCAATGATCATTTACCAAGAAGTTCTTTGGATTTCTTTCAAATCACAGCAAAACTGTTATATTAAACATTCACTTTCTATATGCAACATCTACCCATGGGATTGTAAGTTCCTTGAAAAAAAATGAATATCTCAGATTTTGAGACAACCAATATTTTAGTAGTCCTATGCCATGTACTTTCATCTTGAAATCTGGGAGGAGGGGAAGGAAGAAAATGGTTCAAATTTTAGGTGTACTTTTTGAAGGGATTTGTGTATGTGTTTTTGTGGTCAAGACTCCTTATAATAAGCAAGCAACTGTTTTCATTCAGAAATTGATCACATGACTATAGTAAGAGGGTGGCAATCTAAACGTCTTTATACAAATTGACCTCAATAAGCACCAACCCAAACTATCATAAATCCACTTGAGTTTTTTCTTTATAGGTATTGCAGAAGGAATAGGACCTACTTAAGTAAACTGGTCCATTTGTAGAAATAGAGAAATCTTTTTTTTTTTTTTTGCTGAGTAATTCTTGTAGATTAATATTCATTCAACTTTCTTCAAGCCACAACATTCATCAGATTAAAAAAAATTATTGATTTAAAAGTGGGAGTCCTGTTCATAATATAAATATAGTGTAAAATCAATCCTTGACTTTTTACAGAGTTATGGATTTTTCAAACACTGTAAGATAGTTATTTATCTTAAATGAATAAATGGATATACTTTTATTTTTTTATGTAAATTCTTGTTCTTTAACAAAAAGGAATGTTTATATAAAATAAATGTAAAAAAAAAATTTTTTACCTGACGAACAATTGCTTCTATTTCTGAGACAAGGTATTGCAACTATTTATATCATTCTTTATTACCATATTCACAACATTTCAGCCATTGTATTCTCCGGCCTTCTTCAGGTGATAAACATTGGAATTTCAAACCAAACCCTTTGTTTAGTCCATGGGGATAGAATGTTCTAATTCCACATGCCATGCCTTTTTTGGATATTTCAATTTCCTTCAGTAACTTAACTCTCCAAGTTTTTGTTTTATTGAACTGACAACTCTCTGGGTCAAGGCACTTTTTGGATTGAACAATGCTTTTGTCCTTGGGAACATCAGTAAGTGAATTTTTGCAACTTATAAACCAGTCTCAGTAACCGTTTGTTACCAGAACTCATGTTACAATTTTTTGTTATTATTGTTTTTCTCTAGCACTCTATATTACTGGTTCCCATATTGTATTCATTTCTATGCTTGGCCAAATTAGGAGATTTTTATGGTCTAGCAGATGCACTGATTCCTTAAGTTTTCATATTTTCCAGTGATGTTCTTTGTCTGTTATTCGCATATAGGACCGTGATCTTCCTTTTCCCTTCATATATGGTTAGGCACACCTGGTTTTTCTATTTCCCCTCGTGTTACGGTTTTATGGAGTTCCTGCAGTCTTATCTTAAGGGAGCGGCTTGTTTCTCCTTCATATTTCTTGCTGCATCTGCATGGGATGGTATACACACAGGCCTTAACCATGTTTTCCTCTATGGGTGGTCTTATTCAGAAAAAATGTCTGCACCGTGTTGAACCACCCCCGAAAGTTGTCTTGATGTTATATGGACCACAAATCTTTTGTATTTTTCTGATAACCCATCACATAGAAAATAGCCTCAATCTGCTTAGCCCAAGTGTTGTTTATCTTGTACTCTTCTATTCTAGTTTGTGGGGGATGCTGTCATATACCCAAGGTAGTTG
This sequence comes from Acanthosepion lycidas, assembly GCA_963932145.1. Classification (NCBI taxonomy): domain Eukaryota; kingdom Metazoa; phylum Mollusca; class Cephalopoda; order Sepiida; family Sepiidae; genus Acanthosepion; species Acanthosepion lycidas. Next base: position 60,897,457 of record OZ010580.1, read on the forward strand.
TTACATTACTTGTTGATATATCCCGGAAAGGGATATATTTGAATGAAGTAGCTAAGAGGTTTTGGCTACTATAACCAAGTAGAATACGGTAGCAGTAATCGACTAGTATGCGTCGTAGTCGCAGGTAAGAAGTGTAGATAGTCCAATGGGCGTCGTTATAGACTTACCTCTCAGACTAAGGCTCTTGACTCTCGTACCTACACGTCCATTGATATTTATGACGGACACCAGACAATCATATTCCAGTGAGGGGGAACACAGGTGTATGCATATTCCATTATATCACTTGTTTAAAATTTTTTTTAAATAAAACACAAAAATGTATGTATCCATTTGTTCCTTATTTAAAAGAAATCTTTTTGTATCTGTCTATATTTCTGAGATGAGGTATTATGTACACTATTTACATTATTCAAACTATTGTCCTCATCTTTGTCGCCATATTTATTACGTTTCCGCTGTTGCACACTCCGGCCTTCTTCAGTTGATTGGAATGTCGAACTGAACCCTTTATGTTTGTAAAAATAGTTTTCATACACAGATATCAATTGTGTAAAGACATTTTCAGTAACTATTTAAAAAAAATAAGGGATCAATTTTACACTGTATCAATATTATGAACAGGACCCACCTTTTGTAAATGAACTACTATGACCCTTTCTAAAATTATATTAAAAAATATCAATAGTTTTTGAGTCTGACAAATGTGACACCTTGTGTAAAGTTTTAAAAATGCTCATCTATAAAAATTATTTCCAGAAGATTTTTTTCGTCATTTCATTTTTTCTACAAGTGGACTCGTTGACTGAAGCAGTGCCAAGGAATATCAAGATGGTTTTATCAAGCAAAATTATGCAAATTTTGCTGGCTTTGAATACATTCACTCTTTTTAAGACCAGATGTTTGTTCACTGACAGTCAAGAATTTGGATTCTACAATTTCCTCCTAGCCAATTTTTTTTGGGGGGAAAGAAAAATGGATTTCTACTCTTGAATAACTTTTGAAAACTGAAGTTACCCACAGTTTATTTGCCATTCAAACCCACTCAGGCAAAAGTAGGATTGAGGAAAGGTAATGTTGGAGATTTTGTTGTAGACCGCTTAATACATTTTATTAAGCAATCCACTGGTTCAAATCTTACTGTTGCCCTCAGCCAATTTAATTTATTATAACTAATTAATATTTTTAATTAGTTCTTTCTGTTAGTTACCCCATCCCCCATTCAGATTTGATCATCAATTCTTCTTTAAGTTTTCTCTAAGTTTCACATCCCAAAATAAAGCCTTACATCACTTCAGTCACTGGCTGCCAAGTCAATATGCCTAACAGCTATTTGTCCTATATACATCTCAGCTGGAAAGTGTGTAGATGTAACTTGGGGTACTTACATGTATGACACCCTGGAATGCAAATAAGAAACAAAGGCTGTAATTTGTATATGGTTGGAAAGGCTACCATACTTGGAAACTGAAAGAACTTTCTGCAGATTGACACCAATAAGATAACTATTCATTCCTATCTAAGGTCCGCCAAAAGATATTCCATGATCAAGAAAAGTTGCCTCCACTGATGTGAAGAGGGTATTCAGCACACAACTGCAGCATCTTCATACCATAGTTCCATACAGCCATGAAAATTTGATAATCATATGCAACTACATGTATTTCATACTACACAGTAGAGTCACAATCAGTTTGACATTAACACTTAACATTCATCTTGGCTGCATATGCCCTTAGCCAACTTGCAGTTGGATGTAAACTGTCTAACATTTAAAACTGGCAAGAGTTTTTGCTACCTGGCAGCCCACTAAAGAGCTGCACAAAGAAATCAGGTGTTCTTCCAGTGTTCCACACTGTGACAGGATGCAACATTGTGTGACAAACATGCAACACTACAGACAGAAAAGAGGCCCAAATCAGGTGCGGACATGTCTGTCAAAATCAGTTACATCCAGGTTTTCCCCCATTAGCAGCAGAACAGCTTGGCATGTCCAGATACATGCCTCTCTGCAACTTCTCTAGATTCGGGTTTCTATCAACTATCTCCTGTCAATAAAAGCAACAGGAAAACCAGCAGTCAACAGTGGACAGTTTATGAGACTCAGTGTCTTGTGAAATCATTCCCTTGGATATTTTGTTCTCCAATTTGCATACTGCTCACTGTGTTATGTTGTATTGTTTCCTCCCATCTCTTTCACTCTTTTGCTTGTTACCCTGTAGTTCTTGAGAGAGCAATCAGTTAGATGTTTCCCTTAACCTCAACAATCTCTTGTCCTATTTTACAATACTTTCAACACATTGCATCACAGTTTGCTTAACATGAAAAAGCAGCATCAACATAGAAGTTACTGTCATAAGTGACCAAAGAAGATTCCAGATGATAGAATTAGCATTAATTAGACATTTGTCATGTCTTTCTGAAAGAACCAGCATCTGCACAAAGGTGGACCATGCAAGAAAGAAAATGTTTCCATGGAACAACTTTGGGTAGCAAATCCTACTTATCTGAGTTGCTCTGGTGAAGACTGTTCAAAGAGCAGTCTATCAGGGTAGTTACATCTAGGGTAGGACTATCAAATCCTGTGCTGCTACCCACAACTGACTGAGGGTGAGTGAAGACAGGAAGAATGTATGAGCCTTACTGGACAAACATCAAAATCCTATCAGGAACTGATCTTTTGTGGTTGCTGAAAGAGCTTCAAATACAAAAAGGCAGCAGTTTAGCGCATTGGTCTCTGCATTATTGAAGCAGAGTATACCATCTGACAAAAAACTTTGCTTTACTTAGACATTACCATGCCATTGGTTGTCTTGCTATGATGAACAATTAATATTATCATTAGATGTTCATAAAACAGCTTAGGTAAACACAGTCATAAAATGGTTCAAATAATATACAGCAATTACATGGTTCTTTTTGTATCCTGAGTATGATGATAAACTACATTTGGCAGGGAAGGTCTCTGGATAGGGAGGTTTTGAGGAGCATGGAAGCACCTCTTAATTGCTAATGTTCCCAGGACCATCCTGATTCAGGGTGGTTGCAACTGTTAGCGTCCCCAGCTATGAGCAAATAGTTAACCCCCACAAAATGAGGTCAAAATTATAAAAATACATTTTTGTAGTAAAAATACCAGCCACTCATTTTCATAGCAAAATAAAATTACCAGCAACACATGTGTGTAAAAAAAATAAATAAATAAATAAATAAAATATTACAAACAATACATTTTTGTATAAAAAATTAGTTATGCTACCAAGAAAATTAAATTTCAGCATTAAATGACCGATAAGGAGTTGATGTGTCGATAAACAAACACTGCACTTTTCAAATAAAATAGCAAAGTAAATTCATTAAACATTGTTACATGGCATATGTTAATATATAATAGTATTCACTATTGTGGCTTAATAAATTTATCCCATTAACATATAGAGAATCTTATCATTTTGTTAGGTTTTCTTTCATTGACTTACTCTGCAATAAAACATTTTCCACTTTAACCTGAAAATATTTATGCTGTTTAAAACATGAAGACGCCAGCTTGCCAGCAGCCAAAAACGTTCCATTCCATTAACCAGTGGCAGACATTTCAGAAAATTGCTTGCTATCAGAATGCTAATCTGCAGTAACCCAATATCCAGTTTTTCAAATATATTAAGCTATATATATATATATATATAGATATATATATATATATATATATATATATTGTGTGTGTGTGGACTAAATTTGGCTCTATTATCACAAAATGAACAATAGGCTAGCTATGCGGTCTCAAAATATCAAATTATTCTTAAGAGCTAACAAACAAGATATACGTTGAAAACTGAAACATATAACCATTGGTATTTGAATTAATATCAATATAGTGATCAAATGGGGCTGATGGGTAGGTGCCTTGGGCATGAAATTTCAGAGGCAGGGATAAGTAAGATTTGAATAACATTATTAGTAAATAGCACCACCAATTTCAAAAGGTTCTTGTTTTTCTGCAGGCATCATTAGTCACAGTATATCTGATATTGTTTGAGAATAAAGAAAAAACAAAGACATTTTCAATAAATTAAACTAAAAAGAAGAAAAGAAAAAAATGACTTACCATTCTTATTTGTCATTTCTCCATCAGTGGCAAATGCAACACATCTTCCTTTTTGGCAAATTTCCGTTTTCCATGGAATCTTGAAAAGTCCACAGTAATATCGATAACTGTGAATATCATATCGCCACCACATTGGAATACACATTCCAGCAACTTGAAATCCGGTAGCTACAACAGCCATAATGGCACACACAACAACAGACAGGATCATTATCGGGATCAGGTCTTTAAACTAATGATAACCTTGAAAATTCTTTTTGGACCAAAAATGTCAGGTTTGTATCCAAAGATAAAATTTGAATTATTTTCAAGTTTCTCACAATGTTAAAATCTAAACCTTATTTTATTTTCCAAGAAAAAGTAACTCAAGTAAAACTAATAAAACAATTTTTTTTTTTAAAGAACTTCTCAGATACCTTTTTACAGAACTATATCTGGAAAAAAAGAGTGACAAACTAAAGTTAAATGTTTACTTTTCTTTCAAGAGACTGTAGTTATAAAATTTAGCCATTTACTGTTAACTTGGATTTGTAGACTTATCATGTGTAGTTACTGACAACATATTTCATCACCAAGACAAATAAAGGAAAAAAGTGTAACAAGATGGAAATGTAACAGCTGAAGTTAATGTTGAGTAATTATAACCTATTATCTACAGAACTTTTTGCCTGCTTCTTTTTATCCCATCCTAAAGATTCTGAGTAAAATTGCTAATAAGTTACTCAGATCCCACTCATCAGTGGGTAGGAGAACATACTAAACACTGCAGTGGATTAAGAGGATGTGCTGGTAAGAAAAACCCAGAAAATCTCAGTTGAAGGAAATCCTGTAAATCAGGCAGGCATTCCACAGGGTCAATGGTCACAGTAAGAAGAGCATATCCAGATACAATTCAAGAATTTTCAAAAGATGTTTTCCAATTTCTGGCAGGTATTTGAGTCAGTAGAGTTTGACAGGCACTGCACTGTAATTAGAAAATAAATAAAAAATAAATGAGATAATTAAAAAATTATAAATAAAAAAAAATAAAAATAAAAGATTCATTATTTAAAAAAAGAGCAAAATAAAGTGGATGAGAGGGAAAGGAATGAGATTTTTAACACTATAATGAATATGCCCAATAAAAAAAAATAAAATATTGATTCCACTGAAATAATTGCATTTTGAATTTAAATATGAAGCTTTTTCATTTTTTAAGTCTTTACCCTAACACTCTTCATTATTATTTTATTAATAACTTTATTATATTATCACATTGATTTTTTATCCCAATGCTCTGGGTCAATACACTTTACTATTATTTTATTAATAGTTCAAATTCCATCATATATATATATATATATATATATATATATATATATATATATATATATATATATAAGGTTGGTGCAAAAATAATGATGTAATAATGTTTTTTTTTTACGTATTTTTTAACGTCAAAAAACGACATTATTACGTCATTATTTTTGCACCAACCTAATATATACATATATATAGCAAAAAATCCCAAATTACCTCATGTGGGTATAGTATATTTCAGACTAGCACTGCCTTATGCCAGGATTCATCAGCCCTATACTATCTCTGTTATAATATATTGAGCTCTCTCTGCGGATCAGTTTTAATATCTGATATTACTAGGATCCACCTGGATTATATACCAACAGATCTATTATCTGTACTATATATATATATATATATATATATATATATATATATATGTATATGTATATGTATATGTATGTATGTATGTATGTATGTGGCCTGAATATTGTGTTCAAGTGTCAAACACACTATCACCACTCGGTGTTAAACTCACTGTCCACTCATATTTACACACATACTATCCCTGATATTAAGCACTTTTATCAATAAATATAGCATAATTTAAAATTGTTTATATATATATATATATATATATATATATAGAGAGAGAGAGAGAGATATAGAGAGAGAGAGATATATATATATAGAGATATATATATATATAGAGAGAGAGAGATAGAGAGAGAGAGATATACAGATAGAGAGATATACAGATAGAGAGATATACAGATAGAGAGATATACAGATAGAGAGATATACAGATAGAGAGATATACAGATAGAGAGGGCAATATTAGCTATTTCCTTGTAAGGAAATATTCAGCATTCATTAACTGAGCAGCCAGTGCTATTGTCAGTTGAAATTTATAACAGCTTTCTACTAAAACAATTTTTGAGGAAAATATTATCTCCAGTCCACTAACTGTTATTGCTCTTTCCAGTACTGATGGAGGTTTCTTTCCTAACCTTTTGTTTGAAATATTGTAGAATGTCAACATCTTCATTATGTCATTATTTTCTCTTTGAGTAAATGAGCTGTTCAATTTTGATGATTACCCAGAATTCCTTTACAGGAAATAATGTAAATAAACTGAGTAAAGATGTTAAAAGAAAAAAAAAAAATTTATATTATTTTCATTTTTTCCTCAAAATTATTTGTCAGCTCACAATAAATACTGTTGACAATCTTTTTAAATATTTGTTAATATATAAACGAAAGATTTAGTACAACTTCTTTCATCAAAATAAAAAGCTCAGAAGATAAGAAATTAAAAAATAACTTCATTTATAAAAAAAAAAAAATATTAATACTATTCTTTTAAAATTTTATATGAAATTAAAAATTTTGGCCTATTTCAGAATAATTTTAATTGGATTTTTCAATGAATACAAAATTCATTCATAGAGTATATTTTACCTGATAATTGTTGTGAATATTTTTTAAAACAAATACTTTTTGTTCACCCAAAAATAAATTAACACCTTACCGTACAATCATTAATATAAAAAGATTAAACCACTTAAAAAATATAACAATTGACAAATTTCTCATCTTATGATGTTAATATTCTTCTGTGAAAAATTTCAAAGTTTTGTTGAAATTTTGTTTTATTTCAAGTAACTTTTAAGATTTGTCAATTTAAAATGTTTTTTTAATCCAGATTGTTCATCCTAACTAAGCAATAATGCTACACAATTATTTTACATTCTCAACTTGAAGAACCTTTTATTAACTTAAAGTAATAATTAAATATCACATGATATAATAATTGTGCTTGTTCCTTCCTCCATTAGTTCCTGAGTTGGCATGACCGTTATACCCTGCCAATACCTAATAATGGATGATTCCATTTTGATTATGTGGAAAAACAAAAGACATATTGGAGACTAGCAGGAGAGCCCGGCGTTGCCCGGGGATGTAACAGTAAGAGATAGATCAAGTATCGACCATCATAAAGACTGAAAAATAAAATTGACAAAGATTATTGTTTAAGGTTGACGGACACACATGTCTTAATTAGTTTTTTTTTTTATAAATTGGTCAAACCCAAACTCAAACAAAAACATTGTTTTCAATCGTTATGAGTCTATCGATTGAATAGAATTTTATTATAAACAATTGTCTTGTAAATGGAATTTTTAAAGCATTCTGAATGTAAAAATAAAAAAAGTGTGCAAGACAATAAGAAACACTACCTGCCAAAAAAAAAATGAAGTTTTGTTGAAATCGGTTGAAAAATGTAGGAAATCCGATCCCATATATAAACGAACACACACAAACAACCTGGGTTTTATAATAAGTATAACTCGATATGAGTTGTCCCCCTCTCATTCTGGTAACAGAATCGTGTTTTCAAATTGATTTCATGCAAAAACAATTGTGTTATTCCAATTTTTGGCGCTGTCAGAACCACCACAAGGTAATTTTACATAGTCCTGTGAAGTTTTGTTGAAATCGGTTGAAAAATGTAGGAAATCCGATCCAATATATAAACGTACAGACATACACACTACACACAATCTGTGTTTTATAATAAGTAAGATGCTATTTGATTTCAGTGTTGTGTCATATGGTAACAGTCCATGTTCAATTCTCAGTAGTATAGAGAAAAAAAAAAAAGAAAGATAAATAGATGTGTTTACCATCTCCTGCTAATACCTTATAAATGATGGACTATTCTGTTTAGAATGAGAAGACAATAGACATATCAAAGACGCTACTTGGTTTTGGTGAGAAAATGAAAGAAAGAAGAGAAGATAGAAGTGTTTAATGTCTATTTCAGTGAAATGGAAAAAGTTATAAATTTCAAATCTTTTCATTTGTACCCCCTTACTTCTTTAAATAACAACCAGCATTCATATTTATGATTGTTATTGCAACATTTTGTTAAAGCTGTTAAGCTCAAATATTTAACAATGCAATAGGGGAATTTCTACAGATATTTTATTGTTGCAGAACTCACCGTGAGTTTATTCAATCATTAACTGAAGAGTTAAGATTCATCAGAAATTTAAAATAGGAAACCTGAAATTTACACAGATTAAAACTAGCAGATAATTATTTTAATAAGACATTTCATATTTTTTTTCCCCATCTTTTGAAGTTTGGAAATTTCATTTCTGTACAAGTAGCTGTGTCATTAAGTAACATGGCTTACTACTGATTGTTAGAACCACCCACCATATTTCTCCATTAAGAACAATTTATTTTTAACCTTACCCTGGGTCCAATAAGTATGCATTACAAATTGGATAGCTCAGCAAGAAATGTGTACACACACACACATATATATATATAAATAAATTGCCAGTTACACATTTCCAATCCCTGTGCTCAGGCCCATTTGTGTTTGTTCAACATTCAGAGAGCCCACATGTGGCTTATACTGCAACTATAATGAGTGGACCTTAGTTATAATTTCTGGGAAAGTACATAATCTGGCATGATTAGCAGTTTGAACAAGTCTAGAACGCTCAAACCCTCAGTCAGTCACAATGACTTGTGGCTTTGTCCTAGCCTCAATGGCTTCCAAAATAGTTCTGTCTACCAAATTTGATTTACATGGTTTGCAGGCACTTTCCAATAGTGCTGCATGCTGTGACTGCCTCCCTAGGCTGATGACATTAAGAATTCACCTCCCTGACAAATCTAAACCCAGGTCTCATGGTCAGAAAAATGTTCCTACTTCTTGTCTGTCTATATATATATATATATATATATTATTTATTTAAAAAAATTATAACATAAATATGTTATAATATCACTACAAAAATAGCCATTTTGTTTCAACACCTTCAGTGTCTTATGAAGTGATGATGTTGAATTATATACTTGGGTGTATGTATATATATATATATATATATATATATATATATATATATATATATATATACACACACAAGTGGACATTGAAATCATGTGTGTTGTGTTGACCTCAATGTCCACTTTTATATTTACATATGCTCTATCCCTGATATTGAGAACTTTAACTCATAAATATAGCATACCTTAAAACTATATATATAACACCTCACAAAACTCCTTAGATTGATAGAGAAACAGATGCTTCCCGCTCCCTGCCATAACTGTTTTTGTATATATTTTTTGCCTACAACAAACTTTGTTGTCAGCAATGTTTTGTCAACGTCAATTTTTACACTCTTCTATGTACAATCTGATATATTCAGATAGAATTTCACAGAAGTTGGCAGCTGTATGAGTGTTACCAGAGGAAGCAACCAAAAATACCATGATTACAGTCACCAGTTGATAACAACAGTTGTTGAAGCAACACTGAATCTACTCATAGATACTTCAACTTGAATGCAACTGAGATAATGAGGGTTTTTTTATGCTTAAGAGCAATTGTTGACAGACTCACAGTTTAACTCACTCAAGCAGTAACAAGAAAATTACACAGGAGAGAAAATCCCAGTCAGATTATAAAAGGGACAATATTTACAATCTGGTAATCATAAAAAGAATAAAATGGTTGCACCAAGAACATGCTAAAATTACACTTCCTCTATCTTTTGCAATTCAAAACAGTTTAGGTGCATGATATAAAAAATAAAACAAATATCAGTTGTTTCCATCAAGAAACTATTTTCTTCCCTGACCCTGATCATCACACATTCTCTATCCATATATCTGGTTGCTAACCATCTTTCCAAATGTAGTATACAAAAACATTTTTCTTTGCTTTTTTCTTGCACTTTATGCCATCTTGTTCTAACCATCTATTTGCTAAAACAAATATGGCTGACAAAAACACTTAAGGGTTGGTGTTTATTACATAGTAGGTAGAGGTAGGCAAAACAGAAGTAACAAGAAGCAGATTAAGTATAAAAAAAAAAATGAAAATAACAGGATTAGGATCTTAAACAGATATAAAAAATAAAATTTACTCCATTTATCTTTATTATGACCACAAGGATTAGAATTCTGCAAGCAGTTCAGTTCGTAATTCAAAAACTAATACAAAAAATAAGATGCTGTACTAAGATTGCATTGAGAAAATAATGGAGCCAAGAGTATGTGGTTGAATATTGACAGAATAACATCATTATTCAATTGAACATTGACTGAAATTTCAAGTGCCTCATTTGTTATTTTGAACACTGTACAGTGCTGAGCAAAAGTAAGTGAACATCCTAGATAATATTTTTAAAAATTGTCTCTTTTTCCTAGATAATCAATAAATCTTAATGAAACTATATATTAAGAAAAACTTTACATACCAAAGGATATAAGTGTCAAATAACTTCATCTAAACCCTAACCTTGATTTACAATTCTGTTTTCAATAATTACCTTATAAACTTTGTATTTCAGTCAAGTTACATTTGGACAAGAGTGATTTAGATCATTTAAGGCAATATATAAATAATTTAAATAAATATAATTTATAAAAATTACATATCAAAGGGAACAAAATTGAATACATCTAAAGGTTTCATTGCTCAATGATGGCAACTTCTAGCTGAACAGTTAGGATTAAAACCAGGTCATTCTGTGCCAATATAAACAAATGACAAGTATTTGAATAAAATGTCCTGAATTTTGAAGCATCAAATTAATAAATACATTGAGAGTATGAAGCTTTAAAATGGACATAAGATTGATTTGATGGATAAAGAGAAATTTTTCTATATTCAGAGATAGTAAAAAAATGTTGAAAATTGTAAAAATGATTAGCAAATACCACTGAATTTTGAAGTTCATTGAAGTTCCTGAATAGCTGCAAATCAATGTGTGATAAAGACCAATAGAGAAATTTATTGTGCCAAATTGTGTTCCAGTTGAAGAGAAAAGATAAAAAAAAATCTCTTTGTCAAAGTTATGAAATTTTTAAACATTATGGTTTCATGGAAGTCTCTAAAAGCACAAGTTGTTAAGCCCTAAATGAAGTGTTATAAGATACTAGACCTCTAGTAAAAGATATCCATAAAATAAATTGAATAAAGTGGGCAACAGAAGACATGGAGATGAATTTCTTCATCCATTCTTTTAAATTGAAGAATACCATGCAACATCCACTGAAACTGATGGATGGAGTAAAACCTGGGAGGGTGGAAGCTCTACTGGTGGAAACTGCCCTAAAGCAAAAATGATTGGATGTTTTAGAGTGGGATTGTAAGTGGTGAAGCAGTGGGGGCCATGACGAGTTTTAGATGCTGTTAAAACATACATTGATTTATTTTTTTTATTATTATTTTTTTTTATTTTTTTGAGACATACATAGATGGAGACCTGATTCAAGAAATCATTTTTAGAAAAGTGATTTTTATGCACAACACCTTTACATATGGTGAAGATAACTTATAGAATGTCTGAATAAAAGGTTTGAAATATATTTGTTCAATGAACTGGCCAGCTCGTTCACTTGATTGCTTTCCTATTGGAAACATCTGGAGTGTTCCAAAGGGAAAAATTCACAATGATGTCCCAAAGGGAGATGGTTTACATTGGTAAACTTTAGAATGCTATTCCAGATGCTATACAGTCAGTTTCTGATAAAGAAATAAAACAGCTTGAAAGATAGATGGATGAACAACTTCTAAAACTAGTTTAAAAAACCTGATGTTTGGTCAGATATTGAGGAAGTGGTTAAAACTGATTACTTTTCAGCACCCCAATATGGATGATGATGATGACTGCAGAGTTCAATTTTTCTTTTGGCAAATAAGTTCTAGAGAAAATGATACACAAGCTTCTGATTTTACTTGGTAAGGTGAAATAAAGTAAAAGGTTATAACTGTACCAAACAGCAGATTTATATACTTACAACTTGCTTGTAATTTAATATTTAATATTAATTAAAGTAATTAAATTTTCAATGATTATAGATTCTTTTTTCATACAGGATTTTCTCTATCTACATTCAAACAGAAAATTATTTCTAAAGAGAATTCATTTCTATAATTTTATGGTGAAGAGAAAAAATAACAGAACTTAGTCTTGATTTTTTAAAATCACTTTTCAAAGAAAAAAAAAAAAAAACAGTTAAAATTAAGTAATAAATGGATAGTAGAATAGTGAATGGGATGGATAATAAAAAGATAAATATTACTAAGAACTACAAAGGATAGGAAGTTGTGGAGAGTCATAATCACCTACCTAACAAGCTTGGTAAAGGGATAGCAGAACAAGGAGTGGGAAGGGTAGTAAAACAAACAAACATTGCTAAGTGCTATAAAGGAAAAGATGTTTTGTGAAAGCCATGATCACTTACATCCTAAAGGAAGACAGTACATAAAAGAATTTTGATCATAGACATCCCCAAAACAAAACAGATGCCTTTAAGAAAGTGATTCTTCTGGATGTAGAAATTCCTCACATTGAAATCTACACTAGCTTAACTTTTACCATATTCTCAGTATATGGTCTGTAACGGTCCTTGATTTTCTCACCTTTCAGTGATGTTCCCTATCTATTGACTTCAAAGAGGAATACATTTTCCCTTTATATATGATCTGCCACACCAGATTCCTGAAGTTAAATTTCAAAGAATTGTTGTCTTCTCACTTATATTTTTAACCATTTGAAAAGATAATGACAATATATCACCAAGTAAGATCCAAGGGAGATAAGTAGCTTAAGACAATATCAATTCCTATACTCTTATTTAATGGCTGTGTGAAGTTATCAGTTTTCTATATTAATACATGAGAAAATGAACCAAAGACCTTTTAATGCCAAGGCTACTATCTACCCACACAGCTATATCCTTAGACTTTATTCATGTAGCTATTTTAATCCAAGAGAATCAGAGACTTCTTGTCTACTGCTCTATCAACACAGCAGGTCACAAGAACAGCAGAAATACTTAATGGGAATTACCGTCTTTCAAATTTATTTTTTCTTCAGCTTAAATTTAATGGAGTCAGTATCTAAAAATTGGCAGTTCTAGCCAAATGCATCAACTGTGAAATTAACATCAATATTTGCTGACTCCTGCTTGATTTGAGATTTGCTTGTGAAGTGGAGGGGGAAAAAAAAACAAAAAAAAAAAAAACAAAGGTTTCTTGATCTTTCATATCTATGTAACCTCCACTGTTCACAAATCATTCATATCATTAGAAAGAAAAAATTCAACAATAATGTAAAAAATTACTGTTACATCACTTTGCTTTTACAAAAGACTTACATTAGGTGCAAGATGCCTCCACACAATGTGTGTGTGTGTGTGTGTGTGTGTGTGTACATATATATATATATATATATATATATACATACACACACACATATATACAAGTGAACATAGATGTCAACACTTAGTTTACAGTCTGTTTCATGCTAGATGCAATCGTCAGGCCATGAGTGCTGTTATTTTTCTCAGTTATTTATATATACGGGTCAGTGGTGCATTGTGGGAAGTCTATTTTGGCAGTTATTTTACCGGAAGTCGTTTATTTGTTTGGGTTAAATTATTTTGCTTGTTTTTATTTATTTTTATTTCTTATCTTATATATTTATTTATTTTTATTACTCGGTGTTTTTATTAATGTAGTAAAAATTTGTTTATATATCGCTTATTTAATAGTTTTGTTTTGGTAAGATAATTAAAGCTATTTATTCAATTTTGGGGTTGATTGTTGTAGTTTATTCTAGCCATTATTTTGGCAGGAGCAGTTTTTAATTTGTTTATTACTTCATGTATTTATTTGGATTGATTATTTTTATTTGTTTTTTCTAACAGTTACTTTATTGGGATCAGATAAATATATATATAATGAATAAAAAGAGACAAAAGGAAAACTATACTTAGCATTTCATCCTCTGAGGGACTTTATCAAGGAAATAAAGATTCCCTTGATAAAGTCCATCAAAGGATGAAACATCACTAAGAATAGATTTTCCTCTTGTGTCTTTTTTTTATTTTGTCTCTTCTACAGATACACTGATTATATATATATATATATATCTCTTGACTGTGTTTTGAAAAACAAAAACTATATAAATACATACATACAACAAACTATTTCTTATTTAACAGCTAAACTATTTTATCCTTGTAAATGGTTAAATGAATGGCCGAAAGCGCTTGGAAAAAAAGAACATTAGAACAGTTTTTATATAATTTATCATCTGAAAAGAAAAAAATTTTTCAGATCGCATGAGAAATTGTATAAAAAAAAACTAAGCACCTCGTCTGTTGTATTCAATAAAATGTGCAAGAAAGAAGGATTGCTGCCTGAATACTCAAATATATATATATATATATATATATATATATATATATATATATATATATACACACACACATGTGTGTGTGTGAGAGAGATAATATATTTTTATATATCAAGGGCAAAATTGTATGACAAAGTGGGAAAAATTTACTTTTGATGCATCTTGTCCTTTAGGACTTCAAACTAAATTTATTATGACTACACATGTGCATGACATGAGGGGTGTTGGAAATTTTAGAATTTTTTTTTTTTTATGTTATGATTTTTTAGCATTATATCAAAATATATAAAATCTTGATTCTCAAAATGTCAAACTTGAGATGATTGTCCTCATTTTGAGATCCATACTAAAAGATTATCTCAGGCATCCACAGAATGCCATTTAATATGGTCTGAAGAAGTTCAGAGATCAAAGTATTGTGACAGTGATATCAAAGTTGATAATTCTTGTCATGATAGACCAATGTTTCGTAATTATACATTTCATGTAAGAATAAATGCTCTTAATTCAAACCTTTTGCTAAATGTGCATGTATTTAATATTGGGAAGAAATGGTTAGTTTCCAAAGCAAGTAAGTAAAAAAAATCCAGGAATTTAACAATGTAATTCGATAACAGATCCTTTCAGTCTATTTCATAGTCAACAAATTTTCTTTTAAAAAAATAAAATAAAATAAAATAAAATAAAATAAATCAATGATTGCATCAAGAACATTTAACCTAATGCTTTATTCATCATACAAATTTTCTACATACTTTGTTATAAAAATAATTGGAGTAACCATGACAAAATGTTCACTGCAACTTTTAAAATTTAATTTTTCTTCAATTCTTCAAAACAAACCAAAAATAACGAACACAATTCAAAAGCAAGACTTTGTTAGAACAAATCAATTTAAATGTGCACGTGATATTGTAATTACAGATATAATGCAATAAAATATGGCTGTTTAGTCATTTCAGAATATTACTGTCCACAATGAGATCTAGCTAATTCCCTCCCCTGAAAACGCCAGTAGAGGTACATTTTTGTTGTTCAACACCCACAGAGATAACCTGTAGTTTTTTACTGCAGCTATGCTGAGCAGACCTTAGTTACAGTTTCTGAGAGAGAGCGTATTATCTAGTGTGATCATTAGTTGAACTTGGCCAATTTGATCAAACCCCAGTCATAAAGACATGATTTCAGGTCAAGAGAAAAGCAGTGCATAACTTGCCTAACAAGCTTGTGCAAATAGTTGGTGGGAAAGGGTTTAGGAGAGATAGCAAAAAGATGAAATTTACTAAGTGCTAAAATGAACAGGAAATTGTGGAGAGCTATGATCATTGACATGAGAGACAGATGTTACATGGAATATCTGCTTAGTTGGATGAAAAATGCAAGAGAATTGAAACTTTGAAATATTTTGTTCTTTTCATGCAACTCTGTTCAAAAAAGCTGGTGTAAGGAATAGAATTTGTGGTCCCAATGTATATCGGCCAAAATTGTAGGGTACCAAGAGAAGGTTACAATAATGGTTGAGAATCAAATCATAGTAATTTTTAAAATTCCAATTCTCTTACCATTTCTTTTGCACTCATCTTACACTTTTCAACCTATTTTCATATCCTTGCTTTCTTTCTTTATGCTTAATTCATAATTAAATCTATTTTGATTATTATAAACAGAAATTATTAAATGCAATCTCTGTCCCATAATAGTTGTTTTGTTTAGTGCATGAAATGTAGCAGCTATTTTGAGACAGAGGTAAGAATTATTACCAAATCTGTTTCTTCTACCCCAGCCCACCCACCGCTCTAGTTTTATGCTGTCATTTTTTGCCACCATTAAAATAAGAAAAGTTGCAACAAATTATGCAGCACTTATTTTGATTAACTGTGTTACTTTAAAGGAAAGACAGTAGTTCAATTGTCCAATAATAACTTCTGTAAGTTTTAGACAATAAGCATTTGCTTTGGAAAAAGAAAAAAATACTTATAAAAAATACAAAAACACACCATTGTTTAATTTGCAAATTTGAAAGTAAAATCTAGTAAAAGAATTTCTGAAAATTCTTTAGGGAAAAAATAAAAACTTATTGTCGAGTAAATTGCTTGAATTGAGAGGAAAAAAAAAAAAAAAAACTAAGAAAAAATATTCAAGTAGAAAAAAAAAATGGTTTGGTTTAGTCTCTCGGGGTGTGGTGAGGTCATCCTCCTAACCTACTTAGCAAGTCATATGACTGTCAGGAGGATGCCTGCCAAATATTTATGAGTCAAATTGGGGAGGGAAAGCAGTTTATATTTATTTACATTTGTGTTTTCTGGCTGGACATTGCTCAACAGAATGAAGGAAATATTTATTTGATACATCAAAAATCCCAAGTGACAAAAGTCAGAAAGAATTTCAATGGATGGAGAAAATAAAAACTGACCTTCCAGTTTCATTTTTTACTACTCTAGTAGTAGGCATTTAGATGGATGCAAAAGTTTCCAATAAATCTCTTAGGGTGATTAGCTAATAATACCCCATTGCAAACACCTGCTCAAGAGTATTTGTGCTTCTTTGACACATGCATTTGTTTATACTGCAAAACTGTAACTTACAAAGCTTGGGTCAACACATAATATGATTTTCAGGCACTTCCTGATGGTACCACATGTTGGAATCATCTCCCTATGCCCATATTATCAAGAAATCAACTCCTTCACAAATGGAACTGGGGTCTTATTCTCACAACCACACAACCTTATATAAAGAAAAAATAAACAGTTTCATATACAACACAATTTTCATGTGCTGTATCAAGTCAGTCTCAATCCAGCACCTGATGATAGCATTGTGCATGCTATTGGTGAGAAAAAAAAAATGTATATTTATTGATATATAATTTATAACTGTTATATTATATCGAACACGTTTTCATTAACACCAGCATTCAATGTGCAATATTATGTTGTTCATTTGTTTATTAGTCAGCATGTACGTCATGTCCTGCCAATATTTCAAAATAATAATGGACTATTGTATTTTGATTGCTAGGAAAGATGGAAAAGACATATCAGTGACACTGTTTGATTTCAGTGAGAAAAAGAAAGTAAATAGGGAAGGCAATAACACTTATGCTTAATGCCTACTTCGGTAAAAAGGAAAACTTCTCAATTTCAAATCTTCATTTGTATCCACTTCATTAAACATTAACCTGCAGTCATACTTAGGATTTTTATTGCAATATTTTGCTAAAGTTGTTACAGGAATATTTAATGATGCAATAGGCCAATTACCACTGGTATTCTATAGTCACAGAACTAACAAGGAGCTTATTCATTCATTAAATTAAAGATTATGATTCATAAGAAAATTTAAATAGCAAAACTGTGAAATGTTCATGGTTTTCAAATATATATATATATATATATATATATATATATATATATATATATATATATATATATATATATTAAAACTGTTTTTAGAAACAAGAAAGTATATCCACACTATATTTGTATCCTCTTACTTCATTAAATAATGACCTGCATTCATACTTATGATTGCTATTGCAATATTTTGTTAATCTCGAATCTTTTCATTTGTACCCCTTTATTTGTTTAAATAATGGCCCACAGTCATAATTATGATTTTTATTGCAATATTTTGCAAGAAAATTTAAATAGCAAAACCATGAAAAACTCATGGTTACTACTACTACTACATTATTTTTATATATATATATATATTATATATACTTTTTAATCATTTAACCCCAAGCAAGGTGGAAATGCCACTAGTACAGAAGGAGCTACAGAGAGTGAAAGTGAGAGAAAAGACTAGGTAGTGGGGGGGGGGGTTTACTGAGGAAAGGACAAAAGTTAAAACAAGATTCAAGATAGATGGCGATTGATGTTGCATCTAAATTTTTGAAGATTGTAGTTATCAGGGAAGCAAGTAAATGGAAAGGAGTTTCACATGCAGGAAGTGTGTGAAAAGAAGCTGTTGGAGTAGAAGTGGTAGTTACATTTAACTATTTCAACTGTAAAAGGGCAGAACCTAGATGCCAATCTAGTAGCATGCTTAAATTAATGTAGTTGGGGCACCAGAGAAAAAAGAGGTTTCTATGAAAATGTTTGTAGGAAAGACAGAAGGAAGCCATGTGATAATGGTGAGAATGTGACTCAAGTCGAGATGCCAGGCCAGGATCGATTACATTGCAGACCCTCCTTTCGATTTTGTCAAGGACCTTGAGATGAATAACAGGAGCACCAGACAAGATATGGCAATAGTATTCAATGCACAGATGAATGTCAGATTTGCAAATGTGCAAGATTGATGAGAAAAACTTTATGGTACGACACAGTGATCCAACTTTCTTTGCAGTAGATGAAGCAATGCTATAAAGTAATCCATATTTGATTTGTTAATTCAATATTGATTATGTACAAGCATATTTTTCAGATTTATTTTCATTCTTTTTTTTTTAAAAGAGAATTTGGTTCCAGATCTTCAAATGCCAGAATTTAAGTTTCAAATGAGGTTACTTCTGTCCACAGGAAAGGCATGACTCAACATTCCTTTATCTGTCCTATTTACAGTTACCTTAAGAAAAAGACTCATTACTGGCATACCACAATAGTCAAGAGAGTGAATGAGTAAGCACTCTCCCATAACTCCTACAGGAAGTAGTAACAGTACAGGGTCCAGTTAGGTTTTAACAATATTTACCTGTCAAACTCTTCAGATCTATACTGCTATTAAAAGAGTGCATAAAAGAAAAAATGCAGAACTGCTACAATAAAGAATACTGGAGAATTTCTTTGTAAGTGACAGTCTTGTGGTTCTAAAGAATATTGAGAATATCATGGCCAGTGTAAGCAATAAACTTTTAAGTGGAATCGAAACTATTAGGTTGGTGCAAAAAATAATGTCGTTTTCTCACATATGTTACTATGTGAGAAAACGACATCATTTTTGCACCAACCTAATACAAAGAAATTCTTGTTAATAAAGACAGCTGAAAATTTTGAGAGACATAATGAGAATAGAAGGTTTATAGAATCTAATACACACAGGAAATATTGAAAGTAAGAGAAATAGAGGAAAGGAGTAACTGTCTTGACAGGTTTCAGTAAATGGATGGAAGAACAAGTACCTTAAAAAACAAAGAGAGCTCATAAAGGAGAGTTTTACCAAGAACAACAAAAGACAGGAAACTGGAAAAACATACCATGTCCTGTAGGTATGTTTGTGTGAATAAATATTTATGAAGTATACAAGGATGGGCTGAAAACTTCATTAAGAAGATTTGAAATGAATGCAGGCAAGACTTCACAGCTCTAGCATCACTTGTTTGTTGTCAGCCTATGAAGTTTTCAGCCCACCCTCATAAGTCAGCATAGCTCATAATACCTAACAGTCTTAAAGAAATAAAATTTCACCTTTGACATCTGCAACATATCAGTGCTCATAGAGGGAGAAAAGAAGGTGAAGTAATCTTAATATTTATTTACATCATTCCTTCCATAGTCTTTATAACACTTTCGTTTCTTGTTAACACTTTATATATGGTAGACTTATGACGTACGAGGGTCAAGCAATTCAGTATCTAGAAACCAATAGCCAGACACCTGCACATATTTGATTATAATGGTGAAGGCTTTGTGCAGAACCAGCCACACTTTTTGAAGGGCCAAATGCAAAATACAACCCCCTGCAGGTTTTGAATTCAAAGTTGTCCTTCTAGACTAGTTGCCATCAAAGGCTATAGAACCCAGTCTGTCCTGCTATTTACCCATGCCTTTCCCAGGGATATTAGCATGTAAATGAATGTAATGGATTCAACTGGAATTTGAACTCAGCTCTCCGATTCCTCAATTCGAGTCACTATCCACTACTCCACTGTGCCTCTATACATATATATATATATGAAGAAATATAGTTTTAAGGTGTGCTATATTTATAGGATAAAGTGCTCAATATCAGAGATAGAGTGTGTGTAAATATAAAAGTGGATATTGGAGTCAACACTCAGATGCGACAGGCTGTTTCATGCTAGACACAATATATAATTTTGTATAAATTTTATATATCAAATAGTATTTAGAAAAATATGCCGAACTGGAAAAGGTTTCATGACACATTTCATCCAATGAAATCACAACAGATGAAATGTGTTACAAAAACTTTTCCAGATTGGCTATATATATATATATATATATATATATATATATATATATAAATATAAAAGTGAACATAGAAGTCAACACTTAGAGGCGACAGTCTGTTTCATGCTATATGCAATCGTCAGGCCACGTGTGCTGTTATTTTTCTCGGCTATTTATATATATATACGGGTTAGTGGTGCATTGTGGGTATTCTATTATGGCGGTTATTTCACCGGAAGTCGTTTGTTTATCTATTTAGGTCAAATTATATTGCTTGTTTTTATTTTTGTTTCTTATTTTACTTATTTATTTATTTATTAACGTAGTAAAAATTTGTTTATATCACTTATTTAACAGTTTTGTTTTGGTTTGGAAATTTAATTAAAGCTATTTGTTCAGTTTTGGGGTTGATTGTTGTAGTTCATTCTAAGTATTATTTTGGCGGGAACAGTTTTTAATTGATTATCTTTATTTGGGATTGGTTTGTTTATTTATTTACTTGGATGAATTTAGGTTAATTTATTTTACTTGTATATTTTCTCTTTTCGGTTTTTAAGTAACATAGTATTTTTTTATGTTTTATTTCTATTTTTTTTTTTTTTTTTGTTATTTTGTTATTTTTGCTTATTAGTATATTTATTTTATTTTATTTTTTCCGTTTTTAATTTTTTAGGTTACGTAGTAAAAATTTATTTTCATGTCTGCATATTGAGATGAGTTCGGATCTTTTGTTTAATAATTTATTTTGGTCGGGAATATAATTTGACCTAAATAGATAAACAAATGACTTCCGGTGAAATAACCGCCATAATAGAATACCCACAATGCACCACTAACCCGTATATATATAAATAGCCGAGAAAAATAACAGCACACGTGGCCTGACGATTGCATATAGCATGAAACAGACTGTCGCCTCTAAGTGTTGACTTCTATGTTCACTTTTATATTTACACACGCTCTATCTCTGATATTGAGCACTTTATTCCATAAATATAGCACACCTTAAGACTATATTTCTTTATATATATATATATATATACACACACACACACACAGATAGATAGATAGATAGATAGATAGATAGATAGATAGATAGATAGATAGATAGATAGATAGATAGACGAGTATGATAAAACTTGAGTTGTACTATCAACATAGGAGATACATATTTATATGAGGGAGAGAGATATATCAATGGTTTAACTATCTTTAACAAATTGGTAACTGCTTATTAGAATAAGCTACCAGTAATTAGTGACTCAGACCAAAGTACTAGTTCACTGCAAACAGGTACAGCTTGAAATTATATACTGAAAGCATTTGTTTGTAATGACAGGTAAAATAAACTTTCATAGTTTTGAGTCAAAAGTGTCTGTGCTCGAGTCTTATGAATAGATGAGTACACCACTATTTTAACAGACAGGACGATGGCTTGTCAACTTTCTGGCACTGCCATAGACGGTGCATGGCTTGTCAACTCTCTGGCATTGCCGTAGACAGGATATGGCTTGTCAACTCTCTGGCATTGCCATAGGCGGGGTATGGTTTGTCAATTTAGCATTGTGGTGAGGCTCCTGATTTGCAGTTCTTTATCCCAGTCTCCCAGTTCATAACTCATCTCCCAGTTCACTGTTAAGTGTTGGGAAGAATTTTGTCTGCTCTATGTACAGTCAAAACATTTTGCACAAAACAATTTCAGTGTGCATCATATTGGACAATAGGCCAGAGCTTAACATATAAAAAATTAAAATACTCCTCATGGAAAAATAGAATTGGGTGATCTTTTCTTGCTATCTGGCTTTATATTTCAAAGTAACAATTGCAGTCTGAAACTGTCTGGTGTCAGACTATAATTTCTTCTTTTTTTTTTTTTTTTGTTTTAGTCATGTTCGGAAAAGAAAAATATCTGTGCGTTTTGAAAAAAAAGTAATGGCACGGCTCAGTTTCTCCAAAAATGTGTTTTCTGCTTTTCACAGTATTATTTCATGCAAAATTTAACAAGAACAGATGAAATCTATTTCGGGTTTTCTTTTACGCAATCAATTTCTATCAGTCTTCAATCATTATCTATCCTACTTATCCTCATAACCTTTACTTCTTATTACCCCCCTCTTTTACTCATATCACACCTTATTCATCACAAAAATTGCAGCAGTGAGTCGCTACCAGTGTATCAGGTGGGTATGAACAGCTAGTGTAGTCACTGAAAATGAAACATGTTACTAATAATTGTTAAAAACAGACATTTCTTGGTTAATTGATACAAAAAGGTTATAAAAATTTATTTTTATGACTATTTTCATGGTAATTGATCTGATAATCTTTCCATTATAGTACCTAGACAAAATGAATTTAAGCACAGTACGAGATTGACAACAAGGTCTCATCATTTTATAGTTGAAATGTCTAGATGACATGACTAAGTTCTATGCTAACAGTTTCTTCTTTTGCACTTCTCGCATGTGGAAATCTTTTCTGGCTTCTTGCTTCCCAGTCAAGTTTGATCTTCAAAATTTAAATCCATTGTTAATCGTTATCTTCTGTCTTAATTCTCGTTCTTTTATTGTCCTCTCTCCTTTTTTTTTTTCTTATATTCTCTCACACTTAGTAACCCCTTTGCATCTTAGTGGCTTTATTGTCTTGTTTGGGGTGAAATGATTAAAAAAATAAAAAATAAATGATCAAATTTAATTCTTCTTTGTTTCATTAAATACATTAATGAATGCCCCCCACCAAAAAAGTATCTGCTTCACACCGACTTTAGCAACTAGGTTTGAACACTTACATGGTGTCGTAAAATAAACTGTAACAACGACTATTTTAATTAGTCAAAATGTAGGCTTATTTAAGAGGTCTGTCCCTTTGGTAATGGAAAGATTTCAGGGGTTGTGAACTAATTCGATAATGAAAATTAAGAGCAATCCCAGTTTGAAACTTGGAAATTAGGCTAAGCCTCTTTTAGCAACAAGTGTACATTTGTTTACAATAAAATGTCACATAATGTTATTTATATTAAAGAAAAAGCGTGTGTACAATAAAAATTGATTGCTTGCAAAACTTGACATGAATATGCTTATCTGATGTTGGGACTCATTACAACGTTTTAATTTAATGGTTTTTTTTTTCTTTTTTTCTTTCTCCCAGGAAAAGTTGAACAAAAATTAAATCTAGAAAAAAAAAACAAGATTAGCTGAAAAGATTATTATTATCAGTCTAAAAACTCTAGTTTATTTTTCAAGATAATGTTTCTGTTTTACATTTCTTCATTTTTTTTAATTTTTTTTTTACCTCGGGTGGGAAATAAGTTCCACAGCAACATTAGTTATTTAAATCACTTGTTGCCGAAAGGTATGAGAAACTCTAGCAAAGTAGTTACATTCCAGGCACATTTAAAACCGAACCAACTCAAATATATATATATATATGTGTGTGTGTGTGCCTATATATATATATATATATATATATATATATATATATATATATAAAATAAATAAAAAATGAATGCTTTAAGTGTTTAACAGGTTTTTAAGAGGCCAAAGAGGAAAAATAATTTGACAAAAAAGAAAGAAAGGAAGAAAGAATGAATAAAAATGGGAAAGAAATAAAAAAAAAAAAAAAAAAAAAAAATTATCTAGAATCCTGTGTGATTAAAAAACAAAAAAAAAAAACACACCAACAATAATAGCAACAATTTTTAAATCTCCTTTAAATAAAAAAAATGAAGATTCACTTGAGTGAGTGGGTGGGAAGGTAATCGAAAATGCTACCCACTGAAAATAGCCAAGATGCTTGTTGCTTGCATATAAACTTTCGAGTAAAATTCTTCTGGAGAATGGTCCAACTCCCTTGAAGAATTAATGGCTGCTTCTCTATTGTTGAAATTTCTGCTATGTCTAAATATGGCAGGCAATGTTTGGCAAACAAACACAATCATTTTTTGTAGGGTTTCTATTCATGGAGCCATTTTAAAGAGGAGAGTAAAAAAAAAAGATAGAACAATTGTTGTCTCGTAATGAATATCCTCAGGAGGTTGCTAGTCATGGCTCATTCAGTAAACATGTCATTTTGGTTTCATCAGATATAAAACGTGGAAAAGAATTATTTGAAATTTATATAATTATACATGCTCTCTGTGATAGAGAAAGAGAGATACAAAAGAGGCAAGTGCCAGCACATACCCTCCAGTGAATGTTCCCCCAACAAATTGTGCAAAAGTCTTTGTACAAAAACATCCCACCCAACAAAATATAGATCTTGGAAGCTCTAGGAAAGTTATAGAAGCGTCGGCAACAGGAATTAAACTAGCTACCCGAATAGATGGGGCAAGTCTGGAAATGATTAAGTTTATCTAGTTTAAAGATCTATATCCATTCAAGGTCCAACCATGTCTTACAACAATGCCTTATGATGGTCATACTTAGTAGCCATCATAATTACCCAAGTAAATTAGTGTAATATTTAAATACTTTTGCAGCTGAATTATACCTATACAATCATAATATTCCCTGAGAATTAAACCAAAATTAAAATTAAATAAAAAGATAACAAGGGGAACAGTTGTCTGTGCCATCCATTTTTACACAAGATCATTAGTTAGGTTATTCCCTGTCCCTTTTGCTTTCAATATGTCCTGTAAGTGACAAATTCTCCAAGCCTTCTTTCCTCATTATGTGCCCTAGAAATTTTAACTGACTTTTCCTGATTCTAAATAGAAGTGTCCTTTTCATTTTTCTTAAAAACTTTGTCATTGCTCACATGCTGAGTGCATGGTATTCTCAATATCTTTCTGCTGAATAAAGTCTCATCTTCAGTTTTGGACTAAAATGGTTGTTGTAAAATAAGTCAAAATTGCAACAATGTAAAAATAGACAGACAGACAGACAGACAGAAAAACAAAGACAGACAGAAAAAGACAGAAAGAGATAGAGACAGAGAAAGAGACATTGCGTGTGTGTGTTTTCCTCTCCCCTTCCCAAAAAGGGATTTAAGAATCTAAAAATATTTAGGAATGAAAAAAAATGTTCTGTTTTAAAGTTGTCTTGGTTAATTCCGAGTAGAAAATGAATTTATAGGTTACTCAACAAAACCAAATTCATTGTCAACTGCTTCTTGGCCTTTTTTGGACAAAAACTTAAGTCTCAAACCCAGAGGTCCCTTCCACCGGTCTCCCTAGGTAATACCTATCCCTCTGGAAGGAGCTAAAGTTATGAGCTGGTGCCTGAAGCAACCTCAAAATGAAAAGCGTCAATGATCTGACGAAACTTTAATCTCGGCTTTCCATTTTTCTGATTGTTTTAGATCATTGCTTGTGAGACCATGAGTCCTTGTGCCACAAAAAAGCTACACTAAGAATAATAACCATAAGTAAGGTCCCCACTGCATAGGCACATGTAAAAAGTACGTATTTGTTAGATAATGGTATGTTTGACACAAGGCCTTATTTACAGATTAATTTGCCAGCAAACACCTGCAAGACTAGAAGATTGTAAACCTTTGTTTTTTGTTTTTTTATTAAATGCCCCTGCCTTGCTCAGTCTCAGGTGTGGAATCGTCAATCTTCTATAACATGTCAGGCAGTTACAACTCCTGGCCTTGAGTTTTTGAAGCAGGGTGGCTTGGTGAAAGGAGGAGGCAGAACAGATTGAAATCTGAGAAGTGATTTAAATTGTTTTGCACTTAATGGCTGCTAGACTAGATTCAATGCTTCTATTTAAAAAAAAAAAAAAATGGCCATTCCTGGTTTTATATATATATATATATATATATATATATATATATATATATATATAGAGAGAGAGAGAGAGGTAAAGATGAAGTGATAGAGATATAGATAGAATGATAGAGAGAAACACATATACACACATTATATATATATATATATATATATATATATATATAGAGAGAGAGAGAGTTGGTATGATGAAATTCAAAAAGCATTTTTATTCAACTAACCTTTGACTAGCTTAACAGAATTAAATAACATGTTCTATTTTGTAAGTTATTAGTCTAAGCTGACCTCACAAAACGTAAGGTCGTTGTAATGGAAGCATTTCAATCAACAAATTGATATGAATGGAAAAGTTGCCAAGTTTGGGAATGTGAATCAATTAATAAGCTTAGAAAGAAATTGAAAACACACAAGCACCCCACACACACTCACCACCCCCTGAAAATGACTGTAATTTTTTTTTTTTTTTTTTTTTTTACTTATCTACCGCAGAGAGGAAAAAAAACAACAAAAAAAAACAAAGTAACTCTTTTACGAGGTTCTCAAGAAACTTAGAAAAACCAGATGTGCTGATAAATTATCTATATAACTTCGTCAATCAAAAGACGAGTGTGCTCTTAAGCAAGTCAACACTTACTTTTTTAGTTTACAAAGCTATGTAGAAATTTCACAGTGTAACTTCGCAATTGTAGAACACAGTTCAAACTTCAAAGTTTTGGATAATACAGAAACAAGCACTGACTTTTAAAAACAGTAACTTTTGAATTTATGAAATGGCAAAAAGGAAACAGCCTCATTTTGAATTTCTCAAAGACAAATATTTTCACTTCTTTCTCTTATTATTTTAAGTCTGATTCAAATGTTGTAAGACTCAATTTTATGAATAATAGAAAAAGCAACATAAACAAAATTAATTTTTAAAACGTCTACAAGTATCTTCATGAGCTAAATCCAATCAAAAATGACTCAAGAAAGAAATTACATAAGTTAATTATTTAACTGTTGAAATGAGAAAAAATGAGGCAGTCCCAAACGACAACAGGAAATGGCCTTAAATATGACAGGAAATCTTCAATCAACAGAAAGATGAACAAATAGAATAAAAGATCTCCAAGTCTGGATTTCTAAACTTTTCTTTGAAACACAAATAATTATAATGTATACACTGGATAGGAGACATTTTTAAAAATTGTGGAGTGGACAAAAAGAAAGAGGGAGAAGAGGGGAAAGAAGCTAGCGGAAGGAAGCAGAGAGAGAGAGAATAAGTGAGATGAAAGTGAGATGGTGAAAAGAGGTAGGAAAGAGGAAGAGAGAAAAGATCAAGTGGACGAATGAAGGGAGAGATAAAAAAAAAGAGACGTAGGAAGGAAGTAGAGAATAAAGAAAACAGAAGAAAGGGAAAGAGACAAAAAAGGACAAAGAAGAGAAAAAGGAAGGGGAAAGGAGAGAGAGAGAACAAAGGAAGGAAAGAGAGAAAAAGAATAGGGAAGCAGACAGAAAAAGGAAGACAAAAGAGGAAGTTTGAAACCTTTGAAAATATTCTGACCTCTAATCTTGAAAACATAAGTAGAAAAATATCTCTCATATTTTCTAGGATTATACTCCTCCTTGGTTTCAGTAGAGTACTATATCTCAAATGATAAGGTTTACTTGTACTGACAAGAAATTGTTTACTTAGGTATGGCCAACCCCACTGCCTCCAGAAGGTGGGTTCAAATGGGGCCCATAATTTCCTGTTAGCACTGGTGAAATATAAACCCAACTTTATCCCCTTCGAGTGACCTTGATTCTTCAAAGTTCTTATTTTACACAAGAGATGAAAACTGAGGCTTAAGGAACAAGTACTACTTCAGTGAATGGAAGAGAAATTTCAACCTTTTTTTTAATTCTTCAGATCAGTGGTTGAAATAGTTGTTTATTTCCCATGGATTTAGCCAAGGGTGCTATGTTTGAAAGCTGATTTTCAAATTAGCTTAATTCAACTAAAAGAATAACTAATTGTTATAGCATCAAAACGACACTTTGTTGCCACTGTTATGTCATCAATGTATGCTTCCTTGATACATCATCAATGCCAACATAGGACACTTTGTAATCACCGATAATTATAATACACCGATGAATAATACTCATATCAGACGTCTTAGAATAATACTTGTAGTAATAGTACTTTGTATAGTGAAAAGAGAATAGCAGCCCAAATAGTATAGGGAATAGAGAAATAGTGAATATTTAGTATAAGGGATAAACTAGAATAGCAAACACTAGACATCATGCAACTTCCTCTATATACACGTTTTCTCTATGGTCACGTGATCTACCTAGTTTAATAAGATCGCATGTGTTTGTTCCCTGGCGATCTACGTTCAAACACAAGTGTCAGTAGTAACACTTTATTCCTATATAACAATAATAAAATAAAAATACTGCTTCACCCAATATAATTTCCCAATCTATAATACTTTCAAACAATTGCAGGACTTGGTGACACAGTCAATCCTCTGCTGGACATAGTGACACTATTGACCTGCTGAAGACTAAAGTAGTCTACCTATTATATAAATAAAATTCTGTGATTTCCATTAGTTCATACATCACACCCTCTAAAATAGCCAGACATTGACCAATCAAAACTAAATTTGGGGGATCAGTGCAAATAGGTAAGTGGGTACAAAGTACAGCTCGTTTTACTAGGGTGCATAAAAATCACAAAATACGGTTTTTGTCAAAGTATTTTTCCAAACTCAGCTTATTCAAATTTCATCAATTGGTTTGCAAAATTGAACGAAACAGAGTTTGTAAATCTTGACAAAAAAAAAAAAAAAATGTTAGTGATAACTTTAACAATACTAAATACTGTGTGGATTTCAACATTTGTCAGTGTGTTGCAAAATATTCTAGTCTTAGTAAATATCCATTTTAAGTCATAAGGAAATAGAAGGCATTTCTACTGTACGAGATTGTTGACCAAGAATAAAGACTTCAACTTTTATTAGAGGACCAGAGAATGTAGTCTTGTGTTTATACTAAACTAATTTCAGTGTATAACCAGGATGGAGATAAGTTGCCAACTATGGTACTTTCAGTTTCTTACATTGTTTCTATTCAGGCTGATGTCCTCATTTTTGGTGTTGTTATCACATTATCAGATCTTTTTCAGTTATTTGTCAATCCAAGTAACCTTTGAGAAGTATAGTATGCAGGGGGGTGGGGCAAAGGGTACTATGTCCATAGGTATCCATATTGGAGGGACATCTAATCAAAAAGTGAAATAAAAATTTAGTTTCTATTTGATTCGAATAAAGTGTTTATTTCAGGTTTCATTCATTTTTACATACTTAAAATGTCTTCCTTTCTCACATTTCTTAGTACTAAGCCCTATAGTCTCCTCTACTTGAGACTTAGGGGCATACAATCAAGGAGTTGGCCTTGGATATCACCAAACCCGTACACATCACTGCTTTCAGAGAATTTAAAACTGAACACTTTATTTAATCTACAGAGGAGATTGTTCTCATTCTGCTGTCCATGCTTCATTATATCTTGTATTTTTTGTTATTTTCTTTTAGCACTGTGCAGTTAGTTATAGACATCAACCTAGTAAATTAAAATATTGGTCTGTGAATTTGGTGGCATAGTTCAATCCCCAACTCAGGTAGTACAGACTTAACTTGAATGAAAGCAGGACTAGCTGTAGATAAATAAAAAAAATAAAAAAAAACCCTCTTAACATGGACAGTGAAATAAGACTGTTGATTAAATAAAGTGTTCATTTCAAAACTCCCTAAGGGTTACTCAGAATGACAGATGATAGGCTTGAAGAAGGCCGGTGGGTATTAACAGCCAAAGCATTGTAATAATAACAACAATAAGATGTTATTAGTTCAATGTTAGTTCAAATATAAATAACAACAAATATAAATAACATATATAAATGACAACAACTCCTGGTTACAGAAATTCAGACAAAAATTCCTTAATTAAGTTTGAAAAAAATTGTTTTCAATCAGATTTGCTTTAACTACTAAACATATTTTTCTTTATGATTAGCCAATTCATTCTACAGTCTTCTTAACGTGCAAAATCCATAAAGGGTATGTGTTCTCTTTCCCCAAAATAGTGGCAACATATGTGATTAGTAAACTTATTTCATAGAGCGATGTTCTAGTATTATGAGTCAATGCCAGCAGCAAAGCAAAGGTTCTCAGCGCCTAGGGTCAAAAGATAACTCTGGTACCCCCACTGCCAACATGTTTTGATTAATTGCTTTGTAACTAATTACCCAATTAATGAAAATATTCTCAAGGACTAAAAAGCACTCAATGAGCACATACTTCTGCCAATGCCAATAGTGCTACAAATTCTTGTATGCAAGGGAGGTAACTACAGAAATTAATGTATCCACCCTAAATTTTTATCACCTATCCTATCCCCATAGCAAACCCTAACACCAAATTTCATAGAAAAACTAAGTATATTGGTAGCAAAGATAATTATACACAGATCAACCAACAAATTTATTCAGTTCTTTCAATAGTTTCACTAAATGTTAGTGAAATTCATTGAGACCTTTTTGTGACATATCTATAGCCTTATGCAAATTAATTGAAACAAAACGATTAATTCTATTATTATTTACTTTTTTTTCATATTTTTCCAATGAAACATGACCCAGTGCACATGTTAGTACTTCATATGTCTATTCCACAAAGTCGTTCTTTGCAAATTGACCACAGATTCTCAATTAGATTTAAATCAGGAACATTTCCAGGTCAGTCTATAGTATTTTGATTTGCTCACTGGTAAGGCTTGCCAGTGGGCTCGTGCAGCATTACAATTCTCATACACTTCCTTGGAGTAACATCCATCACAGACAATGGCCATAGGACAACTAATTAAGAGTCGAGACAATAGTGTCTGGGTGTGATGAAAATCTGATGTAATCACGGATGACAATATTTTACAAGGCCAAACAAGTTTCATCATACATCCCAAAAACAGATTCATATTACTGCACACCACTGAAAATGACCTAATCTGGTAAAAATAGAAATCAATTACACCCTGTCACTCCAGTGGGTCTAAAACTGACCATATGGTAAAAGAAATGAAACTAAAGCAGTTGTTTCAATTAATTTGCACAAGGATGGAAATGATATAATGATAGTAATGTTGCAAGCATGCAGAATAAATTTCTCTTAAATTCACTAGTTTTGAAAGTTATGTTTAAAATGAGAAGCCAGCCATTTGTTATATACAGGATGTGATGGGTAAATTGTCACAAATTTATATTTTTAATTTCACACATGCATGTTGTCTGTTTTTGATTTCGTCAACTGTACCATCTGTAAGAAAAAATGCACCATGATGCAATTCACTCTGCTAGAGAATTTGGAAACAGCATGCCATACTGCTTGACAGTCACACCGGAAGCTCCAATATAAATATTTCAGAGTGTTTGGGTGTCAATCAGTGCAAAGAGTTGGAGGAGTTTAATGATGATTACAGCAGCTGGGAAAACACACTCTGATCATTCTAATAAGAAAAGAGCTTCTGAATTTGTTGGTGAGGCTCTCAGACTCAACACGGAGGCCTACATCAAGTGCCTTGAGGAAGTAGTGTTATCCTGGGTCAAGAGGGTGGCTGCAGGAAATTTCTAAGTCACCTGGAGGCCATGGTTGAAGCCAATGGCAATTTTATTGAATAAATTTACTCTTTAAAATTTCAAGATATTTTTGTGTAACTTTGGTAAATATATCTGTTAAAATGAGATGTCATTTTCATTTTGACATAATTTAGACAACAATTTATCCATCACACCCCATACATTGATTATGAAACAGATTCATAATTTCCTTAATCATTTCAACCCCAAGTAAGGTATAATAAAGCCACTAAGACGCAAGTGATTACTGAGTATGAAAAACTGAAAAAAAAAAAAAAAAAAAAAAAAAAAATCACACACATTGAGAAAAGAAGGACAGTAAAAGAACATGAATTAAAGAAACAGATTGATCTTTAAAAATTTAAATGTAAAGTCGATTGGAAAGCAAGAAGTTGGAAGAGTGTTCCACAAATGTGTGAGTGAAGAAACTATTAGCATATAACTTACGGTTAAATCTATCAATTTCAACTGTAAAATGATGAGACCTAACTGCCAATCTAGTACTGTGCTTAAATTTTTGAAGGTATTTAAATTAACAAGCCATTTCTTGTCCCATTTAACAGAATGTAGGTGTCTTTTTGTCAGGTGTGAAACTTAACCAATTCAGGTTATTAGTGTCTCTAATACTTTGCCAAAAACAGGTAGAAGATTAATAAGTCGATAATACTAAAGTTTACAAATAGTAAGCTTGTTTACAATATGGTACATATACTTAACTAGATCTTGTACAGTTACTTTATATTTCCATTACTATATGTTAAATAGGAGGGTAGATTGGGCTATCTTGCCTTGAGTGGCAACCACCCTAAGGGAGACGGCAGCAGGAAACCACTACTCTTTCCAAGGATGCACAACAATTTACAAATAAAGAAAAGGGAAGTCTTGAGAGTCATGATCACATATGTCAGGAAGACACTTAGCATTTAAAAGACAAGGGATATAAGACTTTTCATGATTTTGCAGCTAAAATCAATTAGCAAAATTTTAAATTAAGTACGTCTCTTAATATTTGATATTACCAAGTGACTAAGTCATTCTTGAGTCAGTAAGGTTCTTAAGTACATAAGAATTAATTTCATTTTGCTGAAGGACATTTCACATGAAGCAACAGAAACTCTGATTAACAAAATCTGCAAAGCAATTATTAAATTTAGGAAGACATCAGCATGGAAAATTACATTGATGTCAACAAATTGAATTGTTTGGGCCAGTTGTTCATGATGGCTTAAATCAAGCATGTAATAAAAACAAATATCATGTCATTTGTTTCTCCAAATTGCTGACAAGCAACAACATTGTGTGTGAAGCCATGAGGTTAGCTGCAGAAAAAAGATGTTATTTGGGGTTTTTTTTGTATTTTTTTTTTTTTTTGTATTTTTTTTTTTTAACACTTTAAATGATTTCTCATCATTGGATTGTACTTTGATAATGGCTGGCTAATTGTTTCAGGCACACCAGTCTTATCTAAGCAAGTCCAATCTGTTTAATTAAATTTCTTAAACATCTACCAAATTATCTGAACAAGTGAAAAAAAAGGTTTACAGAATTCATTATTATCTTTAAGAAAAACGTTAGAAAATTATTAAAATGTTTCTCTGATCGTCAGCTCATTGTAACTATGTCAAGAGCAGGAAATTCAAGTGGACTTAGCATAATGGCAAATAAAATTTATAACAGATATTTTGCTGAAAATGTTTATACAGAAATTCTAGAGAAGTAAGAGAACTTTGATGACAACTTACATAGAACAAGTATTTAGCTAGTAGATGAACAAAGACAACATGTGTGCTTTGTGAAGATGAAAATATATCAAGCAAAAATGACTGACCTCTTGTCTTTTCATAAAACTTATTTCAACCTAAATACAATCACAGAATGGTAATTTTTGATATCAAATGAACCTTTATGTTGAAATTCATCTGATCAACTTACAAGTTTTACAACTAATGGGCCTGTATTACTTTGTTAAAATATCTATAAGAATATACTGGAATTGAATTCTGGAAGAGGCAAAAATAAAAACAAAATCTGCTGGTCAAAAAATCACAAATCTGTAGGTTACAAAACTTCTTTATGCATCACAGCGAACAAGAAAAATAGCTGAACTGTCATTTGAGACACTCAGCTTATATGCAAGTCAAAAAGTCTGTGATTGGTTGAGTTAGAACAGAAAATTTGCATGACATTCTTTATATAATGCAAGACATCACGCAAACTTTTCACTGGCAGAAAACGCAGGACACACTGTCACTTGTTTTGATGAGGTTAAGTCACCAATTTTTACACAACACACTCTTTTAGGTCTGTAAAACTTTTCTGCCAGAAATACTATTCATAAAGATTTCTACAGATGAGGCTTTATTAAAGCCTCATCTGTAGAAATCTTCATGAATAGTATTACCATCTACTTGGTATGAATGGTAGCATCCTGGATGATCTCCACAAAATGTGAATAGTTCTTCACATAAGATGGAAACACCTTGAGTTGATTGGCCCAGTAAGGAATCTGCTCAGCAGATGATAGACTGGGCCTTGACAACTGACTATAGGTTTCAGTGGAATATTGCTTTTGTGAATTTTGGGATGGCTATACATATATGGTAACTTAACATAATTTGGGCGGGGTCACCTGTCGGTATTCATTCATCATGATACCTTAATGTTTTTTTGGCATTTGACAGCTTTCTCTCAGTTTTCAGGGTCATTTCTTTTTATTTTATTTTGCTGCTACATGTTCAATGTAAAGTTAGAGGTTACGTACAACAATCATATTGCCACCATTAACCCTAACCTCCCAAATACACAAATCCTGTTAATGGGGGATAAACAAATCATCTGTCCATAGTATTTTTCTCAAATTAGTAGTTATTATTTACAGTCATACTAATGTTTTCATCTTTGCTATTATCACAGTGTTTCTGTTGCATCCTTTGGCCTTCTTCAGGCGTCTATTGATAATTTTAGTTTGCGGCCAATGCATTGATTCATGAATTTAGTTGTATAGTAATTGTGAGTTCAATCCCTGGGCTGGATAGTACAGACTTACACTCCGCAGAAACAAAACTAGTAATAATGAGCAGTACTAATTAAAGAACAATATGAGATATCTCTAGACATGATCAGTGGAATGAGAATAATTTATTAGATTAAATAAAGTGATCAGTTTGAAATTTTTTGAATGATAATATTGGTAATAATAATAGCTGTTTCCATATAAGGAAACATTCAGCATTCATTAATCAAGCAGCCATTCCTACTTTTGCTTGAAATTTATACAATCTTCCTCTTAAAACAATTTATCAGGAAAATTGGTTTCTCAAATCAACTGTTATCACTGTTATTGATGGGCGTTTCCTTGCTAACCTTTTGTTTGAAGTAGTGTAGAATGCCAACATCTTGATTACATCATTATTTTTTTTTACTTATATGTGCTATTCATTTCAGCTGCAACAGCTGTTGGAAGTTCTCAAGTGATGTGGTTTCTGTTATTTGGTAAATATCTTTGTGATGCTGTAGCACCAGTCCATGAAGTTTGAATAAAGATGGTCCTCACTAAAATCTACAGGATTCTTTTTTTTTTTCTATTTTTAATCATTGATCTAGCAAAATGTTTCTATACTGCTGACAGTTTAGATATTTCTGAATGAATTTGTCACCATGTATGGCATCCTCATGAAAATCCTGATTTGGAAAGGTTATTTCAGAATATAACTAAAATCTTTTAGTTTAATGTTTTAGTTTTGTAGCAATTTGCAGTGTTGGTTGAAACTACCCCCAGTGCAGCCTATTTTAGGTTAGGTTACCCAGAATGAGAGATACCCGAAGAAGAACAAAAAGCACTACAACTGAAATGTCAGGATTACAACAAAGATGAGAATATTAGTCTATATGTTATTGACATAGTTAAAGTTATCTCAAAAAGCATTACTCCTGCCATTTATTTATTTATTTTGCCTCATGGAAATCACCTTAATATTTTTGACAAGTTCTACAAGTCATTGTCTTAGTTGATACTGTTTTTCTATAATTACTCATGCCACCCTCATCAGGTTTCACAGCCTTCAACCAATATCTTGAGTCATCTGCTTTGCACTTTCAATCTTTGGTCAGCTGACAAACTTTCCCAATTCTTGCTGACAATTTATTATCCTGGTCAGCTGAAAGAAATCATATATTCCATGTGCTAAAGTAGTTCATTTTTACTGTTCTCAAATACTGCTAGCAGGTTTGCACAATTCTCAGTGACTCATCATTCCTCCCTAGTTAAGCCTACTTTTGTATCCGTTATGAGTCAGTTTTTGTGCTGGTTTTTGTTGAAAACTAACAACAGCAATAGTATTATACGTAGTAGTAGTAGTAGTAGTAGTAGTAGTAGTAGTACCAAATTTTTTTTTTTTTTTTACATAGGTGAGAATATTGTATAATTCCACTCCAATGATTAAAAACTAAATGTTATAAGTTATGATCAAACAAACAAAAAGGTGTGTAGGTCATGTATAGAAAATATTAAGGCTGCAAATAAATAAAAAAAGACTTACTTAGGTAATAAATAAAAACATTTAATAGACAACAAAGCATATAATTTGGGTGAACTGATCATACAAAAAGAATAGTGAATGAATTACATAGGAAGTAACTAGAAAAGTTCATCTATAAGTAAGCTCACTTTATGACTTGTAATTGAGGAAAAGTAAAATTATTAAATAAACTGAATTTTTTTTAATTATTAGAATCAAGATATTTTAGCTGAGCTTAGTCATACTTAGCAACCTTTAACATTATTTTACACTTAAAATTTGCCCATACTGAGAGTTAGAAAGTTATTTTCCAGAAGTTGTGCTAAAAAATTAAAAAAAAAAAAATTTACTTTGCTTCATGATTAAAATATGCTTAATTTTTGGACTGATCAGGAGCTTCATGCTAATAAAAAAATGTGCCTTGCTTCATACTTAAATATACTTTGTAATTTTGCGCCTTGTCTTGATTATAGGCTTCACGTTAAAAAAAAAGAAAAAAAAAAAAGGGAGGGGTGTAAAATAAATAATTTTATAAATTAAATTTTTTTTCAATTTACTTTATTTTCAAATTATATTTTTTATACATAAACATAAACTGACAAAAAAAAGTTTAAACTTTTTATCCATATTTTTTCTTATAAATGAAGTTTTCTTGAATTGCAAGATTTTTTCCTTTTGTCAGTCAGTTATGTGCCATGCATAATACGTGCATAGGCAATCATGTATCTTTCGATACATGGCTGATGAGGCAGAATTTTTCCCACAGTAGGTTGCCATTTCTTTCTGCAGTAGAACAGTTGCCATCCAAGTCTATAAAACCATGTCTGTCCTGCTATTTACCCATAGCTGGGGGGAGAAGAAGAGGATTCATACCTTTCCCAAGGGTATTAGCACATAAGTGAATGCAATGAATTCGACTGGAATTCGAACTTGGCTTACCAATTCCTCAATCCAAGCTGCTATCCATTACTCCACTGTGCCTCCATTTTCCTTTTGCATTATGTCATATTGTTTCTGTATAAAACCATAACAGTAATTTGTTTTTTCATGGTTGGGAAGATTGTATAGAGTTCTTTCAATGATTAACTGTATAAATCTTAGTTTTACACTTCAGATAATTCTAATCAAAATGTCTCATACATAGAGTGAAACTATGAATATGATTTATAATTATAATTTTCATCTTATTTAATTTTATCCCTTTGAATATCAACAAAAAAAAATCAGAGAGAGAGAGAGAGAGAGAGAATTAAATGCCACAACCCCCCCCCCCAAAAAAAACAAAAAAAACAAAAAAAACCTGAAAACAGAAATGAAAGAAATTATTTTCCAATTTTCCCAGCTAAAAATATTCTTTATAATGCTTAACCAAGTGAAAGTAGATTTCCTGGCATCATAAAATTCCTTCTCTTCTTTTAAATATCAGGATTCACTTTCCTCTTCTAAGTCCCGGATACAAGATAAAGCTTTGAAATGATAATGATGAGTTATGTAAAATGGCTTTAAATATTTTAAATGAGTGCTCTTCATGAGAAATCCTACCACTGTTAATTTGTAGAGAACATAGATAATTAGAATATAAAAAGAAGCTTAGCAATAAAAGAAAAATTGGTCTTTTATCCAATTCATTCCAAAAACATAACAAAATAAGAATATAATTTTGGTTTCTTCAAAAATTTCTGGAACAAGGTTTTGTTACTATTATACATTGATTCATCCAAATCAGTTTCCTCTTCTTGGTTTTACTCGTTATAATTTTTGTCTGATGTGACCTTCTGTTTATTTTATTCTGGTTTTGTTTGTGCAAAAAAAAAAAAATAAATAAATAAATAAATCTTGTTGCAAATGTTGGATATTTGGATAAAGCAGCAGACAAATAAATAAAGTATATTTGAATATAATGACTCACCTGAAAAAAAAATTAATTTGTAACTAAGGGAGAGCAGCTCGGATTGAGGAATCAGTGAACCGAGTTTGAATTCCAGTCAACTCCGTTATATTCACTTAGGTGCTAATACCCTTGGGAAAGGTATGAATCCCCCTCTTCTCCCCCAGCTATCGGTAAATAGCAGGAAAAAATGGATTCTATAGCCTTGGATGGCAACTGGTTTACTGCAGAAAGAAATGCCAACCTACTAAGGAAAAAAAATCTGCCTCATCAGTCATGTATGAAAAGATACATGATCGCCTTTAGTGTCTATCATGCATGGCACATAACTGACTGATATGACTATTATGACCCAAGTTGTGATATATTTTGTAATCATATCTACAGATGTCATAGAAAGTTGTTATCAGATTCATATCTATACAATATTAATTTTGATTTTAAATATTTGTATCCAAGCTCTAAATTGTTAAAATGATGCCCTCTTTCAGAGGTATTGAATAAAGATACCCCTAAAATATACTAACTTTAATCTACATGATTTGAAAGTGAATGGAAATAGGGAATCAAAAAAAAAAAAAAAAAAAAAAAAAAGATTTAAAAAGATTTCCAAGGAAAATAACTTGATTGATAATTATAGTGTACTATCCCTTATTTATTTTTTTTATTTTTTTTTTTTGCATCAGAGTAAAAGATGTGAGGGCAAAAAATAACTCCCCTTTTACAGTGACAATTTTAATGTTACCAGTGAGAGTGAGATGTCGTTTTAATGATAAATGTTGAGAATATCACGGATAGATCATGGAGAAAAGTAGGAAGTTCTCAAGAGAATATGAAATACAAAACTGATCATAAAAAAAAACAAACAGCTGAAATTTTGGGGATATATGAGGAAAGAAGGCTTGCAGATTTTAACACTTTCAGAACATATTGAAGGAAAACATAAGTAGAGAAAAGCAATACGAGTAATTAACTTGAAAAGTTTGAGCAAACAGACAGAGGCACAAGTACCACAAAGAAAAGATCGTTCATAAAGTACTAAGTATTGCTGTGAGCAACAAAAGAAGGGAAAACTGTGGATAGTGGCAATAACTCAGGTCTTAAAGGGAAATGGAGAAAGAGTTCTGAGTCAGAATAAGTTGAAGTTTATAAAAAAAGATTATCTTGAAAATATCAGGCAGAGAATCTAATCTATAATCAATGATTAGAAATAAATTTAAAGACTTATTCAAAGTTTTCACCAAGAGAAAGTAGAAATAAGAAAGAATTTCTTAAAAAAAAAAAAAAAAAAAAAAAAAAAAAATATTAAAGAAGAATGCCAAAATTGTTCTAGGAGAAGAAAACCAATCTTTGTTCTCAAATGGGTGCTTTTTGAAAAACTGCCAAAAGAGATGAAAAAGAAGATTATATATTTGATAACGAAAATTTACCAAACCCTTGTCTCGTATTTAAAATAGGTACAGTTTATGTGCCTCAAAATTGATGCCAAAAATTATCTTTATTCAAAAATCTTTTATCTTCAATCAAAAATATGTGAATATTAAAAAAAATATAGGAGAGCAGAATAAATACTACTGACTGAAGTTATTTCAGTAAATATATAATACACACAGTCATCCACAGACTGCCTGTTTCACAGTATCACAGCTCATCAGTGTGGCTAGACATTCAATTGCTTTAAGTTGGGATCGAAACTCCTGCAGAGAGCTTTTGATTGGACTTTCATCACAATAGGTGGACAGGAGTAGATGCAATAGGCAACAATAAACTACAGAAGAACTCGAAATTGATTGCTGCATTTATATTTAAGCTTACTTTTTAAAAGTTCATCAATAATTCT
Source organism: Acanthosepion lycidas (assembly GCA_963932145.1). Classification (NCBI taxonomy): domain Eukaryota; kingdom Metazoa; phylum Mollusca; class Cephalopoda; order Sepiida; family Sepiidae; genus Acanthosepion; species Acanthosepion lycidas. The sequence continues at coordinate 60,937,857 of OZ010580.1, forward strand.
TTTGCGCCACTTAAAGACAATTTTGATGCACGTAGGTCCTTACTTCCCATACAAACAATTATTTTTATTTCATGGGTGACTTTCGCTTGATTTTACAATTAATTTTGATTATTCCCAAATTTATTTGCAAGTTATAAAAAGGACAGGATTCATACCTTTCCCAAGGATATTAACATGTAAGTGAATGTATTGGATTCGACTGGAATTCGAACTCAGCTCTCCAATTCTTCAATCCGAGCCGCTATCCATTACTCTACCATGCATCTGAGCTTCTAAGCGTTATACTACTTGCACGTGGCATAGAGAGTTTAAATTTTGTGGAAAGCTCACAAATTGAATTTAAACTTCATCTACTTTAAAACTGTAAAAATTTCAAAATAAATTTAGTCTGGGAAGTGTTAGGGCTCAAACATAGGGGTGATAAAATTACTTTGCCACACTGCAAAAAGGTACACATTGGAAAATTGGACATCTTACAAAAGCAGTGAACAGAAGAAAAAGGCATCCATTTTGGTTATCTATTTTTAAGTTTTTGAGGAAAATCTTTTGTATTAAAGTTTTTATTTAAACTTTATTTTTTTTTTTATAAACCATTCTTAACTTGATTTAATTTATTAGATAAGGTCATTATTTGAATTTTAAGTTTATTTTAAATTTTTTAGCATGAAAAAGAAAGTTTTATTTTAGTATTTAGGATATGATTCAATATTGTCGAGTCATTTTAATCAGAAAAAGTGGATGTGCTGAATTCAGTTTCACCAGAGACATATTTAAGGCAAGGAAGAAGATATTTTAGCTTTTGTTTTGGGGGAAGATAACTGACAGGATGTTCTACCAAATGCCAATTAACCTTATATGGAGACTCCTTGATAAATTGGCAAAGTTCACAGAATATTTCAATAGGAAATCTAAATTGAAAAACTGTTGGACATTCAATTTGAAAGGGTGACAAACATGCACAAACACAGATATGTAGATCAAATGAACAGAATTATAAAGGTAGGTTAAAAAATAATAATAATAATTTAAAAATAAAAGGTTGGTCCAGAAAGTATCCATCCATTTTCCTATAGGGTGACTCAGCCAACACTGAGATACCATAGATTGATACTGTGATGTATTCACAATAACATCTCATGCAGAGTTTTTGGACAAGACATCACATAGGTTTGTTAAGACCCCTCACTTTCCAGTTGATAATTTAGCTCCCTACAATTTGTAGTTTTTACCAAAGTTAAAATTTCTGTTGCTTAGGGTCAAATCACACAGTTAAGCAGTGTTGAGCCTGGTCAGTACTTAAGTGGGAGAAGGCTCAGAGATACCAGGTAATGTTAACGAAACCTGGGTACAAAACCAGTTGAACATGGAGCAAGTAACTTCATTCTGTAATACCCCTTACTTGCTGTGAAAAATCACAGCAGCAATAACTTGTGTTATTTGGAACTGTGTCCCTATACTCATCAGTGGAGTCTACAGGACTAAAGGTGGTTGAAAATTGCTGTTGAAAGGGAGGACTGTGGACGAGATTAAAGAGAATGCAGTCACTCAACCAATGATGATCCAGAAAGTGTATTTTACAAACTATTTTGTAAATTGGAGACAATACTGGGATAGCATACAAGATACTTTAAGAGGCTAATTTGCTTGAGGGAGGCTAACTTTGTTTTTTGTTTTAATGTTAAATGGCTGGATCATTTACAAATAGTAAGTTTATATATGTTTGTACAATGCATTGGGTAATAATTTTCAAATATATCAAAGTTGAGAATTAAGTCACGATAGAGTTAAAAAAAACTTATGGATTAATGTCAATTTCTTGCAGGTACAATAAAAGAGAAAAAGATCTTTTATAAAGCTATACTGGAGAAATCATAGTTCAGTTATTTGTAAAAAGGCTATGGAAGGAAACAGCATATCAAAACAGCAGTGAATAGAGCAAATATTCAGAGAGCACATTAAAGTACCAATTCAGTGATTCAACATTTTGTGCATGAAATACTAAGTACAATTTATTTGTTAAATCAATCAAGGATTCCTTATAATTCAATAGATAAATGGAGACAACATGCATTACTTATATAGGGGTTCGCTGGAAGTGATGAAATTTTTCCTGAATTTTAAATGCCATGAACATAAAAACTGAAGAGACTTTATAACTACTTTGTCATACTCAATTGTCATATGTGCCTAAGCATTAACAGTATCATTATGGAAGATTTTATAAGTGCATAAATGAATGCTCAAGATCAAATTTTGACTTTACAAAAACATCGTATTGAAGTTCATTTATATATAGGTATATATACTGACACGCGAACTATAATAACTCATGCCATGTCCCTGGACTATTCGTTTCTTATTAGATGTATGGGAAAAACGGTATATAATTATATCAAGAACAATTTTAAGGGGAAAAATAGCATGACCAAGTGAAAAGGGTTTTAGACCTTCATTGGACAAAATTTGTGTTTACATTGATGCAACTACATATGTACACAGGGAAAAAAAAAAATTAAAGCCAAATGGTTGCTAAGATTATTTTCATCATCAGGTCAAGAATTCTTCCCTGATTCTCCTGACTCGTTCACTCCGACCATTTCTGTCAGACATCACTGTTGACATGTCCTCCAGATGGCATCCAGTTATCCACATGTTGGTCAGTATAGGTGTGATGAGGTCTTACAACTGATCTTTTGCTACAGGAGAGTGTCACACAAAAGTTCTGACTTACTTCTCCAGGAGTGACCAGCTAGTTGAAGCCTTCTCTCTCCTAGCGAAACTGAGATAGGAGGAAGGTGTCCTTACAGGCATTTCTTTGCTGGGTTTTTCTTCCAGCTAATGTCCAATGCAACTTGTAACATCCTTAGTGTTTCATGTTGTTGAGCTGTAGAGCTTCTACAATGGCCTTAAAGGATTGTCAGAGATGTTGAACTTCCAGATGGTGCTCAGAACATCAAGGACACCCCAGACCTTGCCTTTGTGGATTTTGATGTCTCTCCCCATTGACTGGATGTTGCTGCTGAGGTAAACAAGTTCCTGACGGATTTGATGTTTCTGCTGTTTTTCAACTTAATTTTTCCTTCCTGGTTGTTGCTGGTAAATTCTGTTTTGCCAGCATTAATGTAGATTATTTTGCAAACAATTATGTAGGCTTTCTCATTCTCCAAAAATATGACCTTAAAAAGACTTGTTATTTAAAAAGGTTTCTTCAGACTTACTGTTCAACACGTGCAGGTTTATACATGTAACTCTGCACATGCCGCACCAGTAGGGGGTGGTAATTCTTTGGCAGTGCATGCATAGGATGTGCACCCTTTGGCTTACTATACCAATGTGGGCTCAAATTTCATTTTGCATTATTTCATGATTAAAATGATCAAATTATATTACAGAATGAACTTTCATTCAAATATTTTATATTTCTGCCTTTCAGTTCTCTATTATGTTTTGAAACATATATATATATATATATATATATAAAACTGATTTTTTTTTTTTTTTTAATTTTTCTCTTTCATGGACGCCATGGTCAACAGAGGCTTGTTTAGAGACCAAGTTAATGGCCTTTTAAGCTTCCTTCACAGTGAATTGCAGTCAAATTTTTAATATGTAAGAATTAAATATTACAAGGGGCACCAGAATTTTAGAAATACTAAAGTGGGGCGTGGCCCAAAAACTGGTTTAAACTATACGCTTTCAATAAATTTGTCCTTTTGCAGAACACAAAGACCAGAATTCACCCAATACAAAGTCGATGAAAAGTTGATAAACGAGGTATGTGACAAGAGGTGAAAGAGGATTTGGAAGGAAGAAAGCTAGATTATAAAGATAAGACGGACCTTTGACTTGAAGACTAGTGTTCAATGAAATACCTACATGAGAGTTTGTTTCACAAAATGACAAATTTTAGGAAAAAAGCTCATTAGAACACACAAAAAAAATGAGTGTTTCAACTCTGTGGAAGCAGCAAATAATGTGTCTTAGCTGTAAAAGCAAGAAAACTATGTAAAAATTTTTTTAAAAAAAGTCTGTCTTACAATCAAATAGTGCAAATAAATATGTATCACAAGATCTGCAAATGGTGAACACTCATACGGATTTGGTCAGTGGCTTACTTGCTGTATGTATCCATTCAACCGAATGGATATATGATCAAGTGGTTAAAATATTAGCATTCTGAAGACAAGACCCAGATTCTAATCTCACCATGGTCAATTTGTCAAGATAATACTGTCTAGATAATATCAGCATATGGAATTCTTGAGAAGTGAACGTTATTATGTACTGACCCAAGAAAGTATCCATTGGTATTATGGGTGTTATGGTTGTGCTAGCACAAGTACATGGGTCACCATGAATAAAAGTTTAAGCATATTGACATTGTTCAAGTACTGATCATCCTAGAAACTGATCTCCCCAAAAAACTATGGTTCACTCAGCACAGTTGCTGTTTAAACCACTAATTTGAAGAAACACTGATGTGCCTGAGAAGTTGACTGCATGAGGGATTAACTAATTACCCTATCAGACTGGTGCACTCAGAAATGAGTAGCTGACCATTATTCCCTGACCTACCCTAATAGCTGTTTTATTTAAATCTATGTAAAACTATATTTTTTGAAATGCTGGCTTACAAGATGTTAGCAAACCTTAACAGCTAAAAGAAAATGTTGCGCCAAACTTCTATCCATATGTGTTACACTGAAATGTACTGTGTAGTATCCATTGCAAGGTGTTTTTTTTGTTTGTTTGTTTGTTTGTTTATTTTAAGTCTATATTGCGATCGTCTCCAAGTTTGCGTCAGGCGTTATTTTGCCCAAATCAAATGCACATTTTTTAAATTGTTGAGGGTCCTGAGTACAAATGAGAGGTGGGAGGGGAAAATAAAAAGAATTTTATAGATGACAGTGATCTGTCCAGGACATAATCATGTGAGCAGGACAGGTCATTTATAACTTTTAATAGCAATATCAAGCAAACGTTATTAAATTGTTTTATTGGAAGTTAGAGAAGGAGAAAAAGAAACGAAAGTAAATCATTTTCCCGGTTGATTGTAAAATAAAAATAAAATGAAATCAATTTTCTGCTGTGTAATAAATTAAAAAGAACAAAAAAAAAGTCTAAAATATTTTTTTACTTTCTCTTCAAAATCCGTTTTTGTCTGTTTGTATTAATTACAAATTCAGAAATCCCCATTTATAACTGATTTTTCTACGAGTTATTTTTTATGGTTTCAGATAAAATTATTACTCGAAGACAGTGTTGTATTCAGATTGAGTTTTTCTTTTGCAAAGAAATACGAACTATTATTATTATTATTATTCAGTCAACAAGATTGAAGTTTTTTTTAAAATGTACGAAAATAAAATATGAATTCAATGTCCAGTTTAGAAAAATTTCACCAACGAATTATCTTCTGTATTTTTTTTTTTTTTTTTGAGAACGAAAATCTCATTCATTGTCATTCTAAGGCAAATCAAAGAACATTTTTAATTTTATTGCTACTTCGGCCCTCTTGTATTTTTCATTACAGAAGAAAAATATCTTGAGTTTATATTCAAACAACTATAAGGAGAAAAATGTTCGATACCGTTTTAGGTTGGTGCAAAAATAATAAAATATCGTTTTTTGACGTTAAAAAATACGTCAAGAAACGATATTATTTTTGCACCAACCTAATACTTTTGTTTTGAACGTTACAAATGTGTTTAAAAATTAATTGTGGTGGTAAAAATGACCACAATTCTAATTTAATTTGTCTATTTCTGTACTTATCGGAATGTAAATGTGAATGTGCAAAAATAAAATAATCAATTTCAATCGGAAATATTTGTAAGGAAAAAAAAAAGAGAAATATTTACTTCTGAAAAGATCTTGTCACGCTCCAAAAATGTACTGAATGACACCTGGTTGAGAATTGATCCTATGGCGGGAAATGGTTAAGACGTCGTCAAACCTGGAGGCGAAAGGTTTTATTGACGCAAAAGACGAACAGAAACTGTCGCCGAGTTTTATAAAAATTCATAATTATACAAATTTTAATTTCAATGTTGCTTTGGCTCATTTGGTAAAGATTCATATATAAAAAATATTATTGAAGGTTGAAATCTAATATTTTAAAAAACTCAGTGAATCTCAGAAAAAAAAGTTTGTGTCGCTGTTCATTCGTGTACTTGTAAAATAAATAAAAAAAATATGATCCTTTGAAGATTTTCAAAAATCTTTCGTCTTCACATAGCAAGGGTTAAAAATAAAATAAAAAGAGTAGTAGAGGAAATTTAATAAAAATTTCTAATTTTTCCGTTTGTTCCTCTCATATCTAAAGAACTTTCCCTATTTTACTTTTTTTTCGCCTGTAATTATTCCCTGAAATAAGAAGACTTCCCATCTCTCAATAAGACATATATAGACTTTCTTTATCCCATATCATATAGCTTTTATAGTTCTCAATTTCAAGTATGACCACACTGCTCTAATGCCACTGACGCCGTGGATGCATTTTTATAAATATACAAATTATGCATTGATAGTCACACGAAAATTTACTTTCTTGCTTCGAAAGGAAAGATAGATTAAAAAACAAAATATTTTCCTCTTGTTTCATTGAATCCACTTTTTATTTGTTTGTTTGCATAAAATTCAAACAGAGCTTTATCATTTCGTAGACTGACACACAACTACGTATGGGGTATCAGAGTTACTGATAGTTATCCAAGTCTGGTACAAGGCCATAAGTAGAATACACTACTATCGACTTTAATTTTCTTTGAATATTTTATTATAAAATATTCAAAGAAGATTAAAAATAAAATTTATTTTTATTTAAATTTATGGTTTTAAAAATAATTGAACAAATCGGAGAAATTGAATCTATTGCTCTAGTTAGCATAACGTTTCGATCGATCCATTTTCCAGTCTTGATCAGGCGTAATCCGTGAGAAAAAAATTATTTTAATCTTCTCAGTGTTATTGTTAATTATTAATTGTACATTTGTTACTTACCAGCAAAATAAAAAAATAAGTAGAAGATAAAAATCCTATATTTTTTCGGAATGTTTAATAATGTTTTTTTGTTTTTTTTTTTGTTGTTTTTTTTTTTCAAGGAGAAACTCAAAGAGAAGCTACATTTAAAAGAGAAAGAAAAAAAAACAGAGAACGAAAGAAAAAAAAGGTAAAAAACGTGATTTGTGAGTTAGTGTGCGGCGGCGACTCGATATTAGCAAACACGAAAGAGAAAAGTAAAAAATTGAGGGAGTGGGGAAATACTTGTGTTCGTTATTTACCATGGGTAGGTAAGTCAGTGCTTGCTTGGTTAGTTGCAGTCAGGAGAAGGTAGCAAATGTGTACACACTTAATTTTCTCAATGACATTCCTACGTCCCGAGTCCAGCTGAGACGGTCTCACGACTGCAGGGTAGTGACGGGATTCACACCTGGGCACTGGGGTCGGGTCGGAGCGTGAGAATTGGGTCGAAATATAGAGGAAAGGTAAAGAGATACCAGGCTTTTTTTTTTCTTTTTACAACACGCAGCGTACAAAATGTAGACACAAAGAAAGTTTTATTATGGGTGATACACCGAGATTTTTTATGACAAAACAATTTATTTCTACAGAAACGTCAACACTCAACAGATTAACAACATTCTTCTTAGTGCAAGCGCTTAGTTACGATAAGGTACTACTTTAGCATGCGGTCTACCGCAATTTCCCCAGTCTGCGCTGTGAAATGACCTTTAGCATGCGGTCTACATTTCATGGTATAAATTAAATTTATTACCTGTGTTTAACTTTTTGACTCGAGTGCTCCTGTCCGGTCAAAAATGACCTTTTTAACGAGCGGTCTGATTTTCATGTGCTTCTCTTATTTGTACCCTTTTAACCCGTGTACTAACCTAGTGACGGTTGCTAGCATCGATGGTAAGCCGAACTTCAGCACCCTTACAAGTACAATTTTTCAAAATTTTCAAAAGGAGAAAAACTGAAAATGTACAAAAACGAATTTATTACAATATACAACTTATACACGCTAAAGAAAACATTCATTTTCCTACCAAAAACGTCTAGCCTTTAGATCTTCAAATCTTTTCGTGGACACCTATCTTTACACTACACTACAGGATCATTTTCTGTTGACAAAATAGCCAAAGAATTTAATGTCGTTAGTCATGGACGATCGCGTGTATGTTTTTATAAGCTTCAGTTTTAGAAGATCCCAAATACATGACATGGCGTCATGATGTCGCCCTCAGCTTTGATGACGCCCTGAGCCAATGAATTCCATAATAATGATGATGACCATTAATGTACTATTTTTTATGATTATGATTTGTATGATTAAGTGTATTAATGATAAATCATTTTCAACATTATTCAATCCTGTAGTATAAAGTTCTTGTAGTGTTTGTAGGCTGCATATTGAGGGCAAAAATTGCAGGTAGACTGCACACTAAATTGTAAAATGACCTGGCAGACGGCACGCTAAAGTAGCAGCTATATTCCCACATAACCACTTACTATTATCTCTTCATTTTCACGGTTTGACGCTGTGCAGAACCTCTCTGAAGACATCATTATCATAACTGTTCTCATATCCACTGATTGGTCTGCATAAGCGTTCATCAAACACCGATGATTGCCAATTTTTCTGCATGGTGAAATTCAATGACACACGTTTACTTTGTATCTTTACATAAATGATCTGCCTAAGAAGAGTATACCGAGATCTTTTGTGAATATATATGCTGGTGGTATATAGGTGCACCTCCAAAACTCTAGATAACCAGAGTCTGGCAGTTGATATCGCCTCTTACCTACCTCAGTGGTGTAAAAACTTGCTTGTCACATTCAATGCCTCAAAAACCAAACTAGTGACGTTCCCTCATCACCGAACAGGCTCTGAATTTTCGTCTATCGCGTTGAACAGGCGTCCCTTCAGGGAGGGACCCGTGCCTTGAATGTCTATTATGACAAGCTCATCCCAGACCTCAAGTGGAACTTGGACATACGACCCATCGCTAAAGATGCTGGGAAAAAGGTCAGCTCCTTGTACCACTCCAGTAAGAACCTGACTCCTCCTGCTATCTTCTATCTTTACAAGAGCCAGATCAGGCCAAAAATGGAGTACAGCAGCCATCTATGGACAAGAACTGCCTAGTCTTCACTTTCCAGTCTCCAAAAGCGTCTACGCCACCTTGTGGGTGATGAATTATTTTATACTCTATAATCCCCTTCCCACGGACGTAATGTGGCAAGCTTCTCACAACTGTATCGTTATTTCGATAGCAAGTACTCAGACGAACTACATTCTTTATTTCCACCAGTTCTCACCTAAGAAAAGTCTAAGACCCGCAATGCCACACCCGTTATAGCGAACCACCCTCATTCCCTTTGTATTCCATTGGTGATATCTAAGTTCCACTCGAACAGCTTCTTCCCACGAACTCCTTTGTAGAACCAACTCCCAAAATGATGCTTTCACGATCACTATAATCTTGAGTTAACCGGTATTTCCTTCAAACTGTGGCTCTCACTCTGTAAGCCTCTATCTCGAGTTGCTATTGGGCCTTGTACAGGGTGAATATTATTGTAAAAAATATCTTTTTTCCACCTCAGCCGTTTTGACACACTGCAAAAAAAGCATTGAGTTATTGACTGGAAGGTTCAACTACAACGCTTCCGGTGTTGTGGGACAACATTGGAGACATTATCATCGGAACTACGGTTATTATTATTATTATTGGTATGTATTGCTATAAATAACTTGAAACCGGATTTTAATAGCGAATTATTTATATTTTATAAAAGACTTAGTTCCAGTCCATATTTTTTCTCTTACTTACCGTTCCTCCGATGATCTACAAACTCTTGACGGTGGTTTCTGAAGATTTTTTTTTGTCCCTAACGTAACGCTTGGGAAGTCTCTAATGTGCTATCTATTTTAAAATAGTTTTTTTTATTTCTTTTTTTAGTTGAAAAAAAAAAAAAAAAAAAAAAAAAATCTCGTTATCTTTATTTGCGCTCCATATTTTTTAAACTCCAGAAAAAAAATCTTTATATAAAAAAAAAAAAAAAAAAAAAAAAAAAAAAAGTAACTGTTACATTTTATCTTTTTCTTATATAAAGAGAGAGAGATATATACCCACGGATTGCACCGTTCTTGTAACTATTAAGAAGCTAAGTTTTACTTTTGTTGGATGCTTCGCTATGAAGTCAGCAAGTTCGTTTGAAATATTATTTGATAACATGATAAACTAGAGGCTCACTGGGTGCTTCAAAACTTACGCTTTGTGGTATGCTCAGCTGAACTTGTTAGCAAAATAAAAAAAAAAAAAAAAAAAAAGAAAAAAAAAAGCTAAATAAAAAGCAATAAAATAATATGGGAGATAAGATTTATTAAACTTCAGTTTAATCTATATCCTGTTGCCACCTTAAAAACGGAGTCCTTTTTTCATATATTGTAATGTAATCATTTTTCTTAAAACTTGTATTTTCTTAACTTCAGATGAAAACTTGGAAAAGTTCCAACATATTTCAAAGAATTTCTTATTTCCCAAAATAATAACCTAAAAAGAAAAGTCATCAAGGTGTCAAAATGTGTCTGTATTTTCCTGATTTTCAAGAGAAAAAAAAAATGTCTTCAATGTTATTGATTTTAATAAGTTTAGGTTACAGAGTATAAATGTGGAGCTCCCAGTAAAGATCGAACCCACAAAATAGCTAGCGAACTGTTCCACAGCCATATTTTTTAGTCTAAGAGAAAAAAAAAAAAAATTAAGGAAAGAGACGTACCGAAAACGGTTATGCAGTGATACGAATAAAGATCCTCAATTACCTTATGGTTAAGATAATTACAGTTTGACCTGGATATAAGAGAGATTTTCTCTGGTCCCAAATTAGAGCCTGCGTTAATAGACCAAACCCGGATATAAGAGAAACCCGGATATAAGAGACTTATCCGGTCCCGACAACTCTCTTATATCCGGGTTACACTGTATATTTTCCGCAGAAGCCAATATCCAAGTAAAATCTCTTATGTTCATTTTAAGTTAACTCTTCTTACAATTTCATTATTCCTACTTGTCCGACCGGAGTATCATACTAACCTAAATAAATAAAGAAAAAGTGGATAATATTTACGGTTTACCTATATTTGGTTGATTCGTATTATACGGTTTATCAACCCTTTTGAAGGTTATTTAAAGCCAAAAAATATTTTTAGATTTTAAGAATTTTTTTTTTTTTTTTTGGGTAGCGGTATAATAATGATTTAGTGATACAAGCCCGACTAATTAATCCATAGCTGTAGGGGGAAGGAGTGGATTCATACTTTTCGCAATAATAATTTGCGCGTAAGTGAATATAACGAACCCAACTGGAATCGGAACTCTGCTCTCCGATTAACAATTTCGAAGAGTTATCCATTACACTGCCCATACATTCAAATTGAATGATTCAATCTTACAGCAGCTGGTATTCCCATAGTTACTGACCAGGCTCGATGTTGCTTAACTTCGGTGATCGTACGGGAACCAATGTTTCAACGTGACATGGCCGTAAGCCCCATTGTAAATCTGAAAACAAGTTTATTCTGCCCAAGCTACTAACGGAAACAGTCGGCTTTCACCTACCATGAAGATAAAAAAAAAATTGTCATGCACAAGTGACAAGTCTGTCAGTGGTGGGCAATCCGTTGACCTCCCAGATTCAAGGTTGTATTTTTGTTCTTTTGTTTTTGTAGGAGTGAAGACATTAAAAAAATTCTAGCTGTCATTGTCGCAGACAATAACAGGGAGAACTTAGCAATTTACTCAGTAAACTTTTAGTACATTGGGGAAATGCTGTTTGAGGGACGAGTGTCCTATCATTAGGCATGAAGTATATTTTTAGTCTTGTCGAAATAGTGGCTTGGACAGTGTCCAAACGTTTTGATTTAACATTTTTTTTTTATTTATTTACACTATAAATGCAGTGCGATGCTTTTTTTCACAGTGTACGGATACGACATTCTGATTCGATATTTAATTTCTTCCCCGTTATAGTAGGATGTATTGTAACACGTGATCAGTTTTAACGTGAAAGGACCACATGCGTAGACAGTCTTGTTCCCCTTCGGAATTTATGATACAGGGCCCCCACTCTACTACATCTCAATTTTCATAAGGTAGCATTCATGAAATACAAATTTTATTTTAACTTAATTAATAGATCGTATGCAATATAGGTGAACATTTCAACTAGAAAAACCGAAAATAAATATTATGTACTGTACATTACTCTTACGATGTATCTAAATACAAATTAGAGACATGTTATTTCATATTATTAAATAAATCAACAATGTTTTGTGGTAATTTTTAACATTAACTTGAAATTTTTTTTCGTTAAAAAGTTGAATAATTTTAACCCATTCACCATTATGGATAAAAAATAATTATATAAAATTCATTATTTTTTTATCCATTATATACACTATATAAGTGTTTTTTCTAGACATGCTGTTCACGGATTTGGACGAAAATAATAAAAAAGACCCCAGAATGACGTCAAAATACGCAAAGATTTGTTATCCCTTAATAGCGAGGATCACGAAGCACTACCTGGGGTCCCCAATCAGGACGTTTAGGGGGTAGTACGCACCGGCCCTGCAACACACAAACCTATGATCAAAAATAAATATTACTCGGTCAACGCGACCAATGCCACGAAGGCGCCAGAATACTTTTGTATACGTGTAATGGTGGGGTGCTGTTCCAGGATCGTAATCTCCAGGGCCAAGTGCACCCCGCTTTTTTTACTGCGTCCCTTCTAGAGGAGAGAACATGACTGACGAAGAACAGCAATGTTCTTGTTTCCAGTCTGAAGGCCAGACAACTATACTCTGATCTGAAAGAGTACACAGATACTACACTATGATAGCGTTTTCCTACCTCCCCACGATGTGTGGATGTGGCACAAGATCGGTTAAAGATCGATGACGGGTACCGTACATGCAGGCCAAGGAGGAAATGATTAGACACCACGGCCACTATCGTTGGGATCTACTAACCATCCCTCTCTAGTGCAATGAGCAAGGTGCCGTCGCTGGGTTGAAATCTCCAGGCTTCTCTTATAACTTGGAAAGCAAGAGAGAACAAATACTCAGATCACAGACCTTGAAAATGCGTTCGGTTTTTACCCACCTCTCTAGTGCACTGGGGAAGGTGCTGCCATTGGAGTTGGAATCCTTTGGTCCTAGGCTGAAGGACTGGGAAGCGTACGCGCTGACCAGAAGGCCAATTCACAGATAACTGGTATTAATCAGAAGTGCTAATATATCGAGGGGAAACAGCAAAATTCTCCAATTGTTAGATTAAGCTTAGAACCGCTGTATCTTAGAAATTATTAAAGATATCTTACTAAAATTCTCCGAGATTTTTATAACACTATTGGACTACTTTGATCAATAAAAAATATTTAGCTCGAAGTTGAAATGAAGATCCCTCTTCCTGTTATGACCTCCTGATCCAGTTCTCCTCTCTACTGCCCCACTTTTTTTAAACTTATTCACCGTTCTCTTGACGGTTCTTGAATGGACGTTGAAGGCTTACTGATCTTTCTCTCACAATTGCTCATTTGGGAAGACAGTGCGGCTGACACAAAACATTTTTAACCTGAATAACAAGATTTTTCAGTGATCCTTTACGACAAATGGTGTCAAGATGGCTAAAAACGTCTTGTCTGAATATCTAGAAAAAATAAACTCAATTTAGTGGTTTTTAGATATTTTTGTGTCATGAACAATTATCCCATGCTGTGACACGATTTGGACAATTTTGCTGTTTACACCTGGTATATGTAATAATCCTAATCATTTTACGCACACCATTCTAGTTTTAAAATAAGAGAATTTGTAGCAGACTTAGTTTAGAATTATTCACTTTTTACACGAAATACGGAAGCCGAACATTTTTTAAACAAGTTGTGTGCACCCAGCGTGCCGGGTCTGACGCATCCATGCCGTTTATTTTTATATTAAACTAGCTATATATTCACTTGGGTTTTCTTTCCAGTTTCATATCAGCTTGTGTTAAAAACTGCAATTCCGTCAATGGTCTCTGTCAAGATTGACAAGGGATGTAGCAGTCATTTTTGCTACCACTACTTAGGCAAGTGGAATTTACTCATTTTTGTATAATAATGTCTAAGGTGACTGGCGACGGGACAGAGCGCAGAGAGAAAGGATTGCAGTCATTATTTTCTTGAATCCAGGTTTTAAAAAGTCAGTTAGCATACAGCGGACAAAAAAAAAACAAAAAAAAACAAACAATGGACAAAATCCCAGTCTCATGAATAAATTGAAAATTCTAAGAACTTTTAATTCAAATTGAGACTTTCTTAACATAAATTCAGATCTTATGGGATAGCTGGACTCCCTAATTATGAAATACATCGAATATGTGACCATAGCATTGTTACAGAACGTTTTTTAGAGGTTAGATCGATTTACTTAATTCATAAAGTTTATGATTTTTTGTTGCAAACAGAGTGTACGCCTAAACTCGTGAACTAACCGACAGAAATAGATGAGTATTACCGACCACTAAAGTGACCTTTTTTTTTCCTAGCCCAAAATGTGACTTTATTACCAGCCGTGATTTTTTTTTCCAACGGAATTCTAACTAGAGCAGAGAAGTGATATATGTAGTCTTGAAAAGAACTCAAACTGATCGCTCTATTCAGTTTTCAGAGCCTGATAGCAGTTATTATTCCACTCCGTACATCCAGACAATTCCGTTTGCTTATGACGACTGAAGAGAGAAAGAAGAAAACAAAAGAATACATCTTGATAAGTAAATCCTGCAGATCGATAAGTTGGGGATGGGGAGGGGAAAATCCGCACAAAATGCCTTCCAGTTGAACCAAATAAAGACTTGAGTTGCGTCAAATAAAAATAAAATAAAATAAAACAAAACTATTATTCCCCCAATGCCGGAGATTTAATTAAATTCCGTTGGAAAACAATAACTCAATTTTATGGGACTGGAAAAAATGGCCGCTGCATCGAAGACAATCGGCAAAGACCACAAAAATAAAAATGAAATCGAGAATTATTGAATATCGAATTTAAAACAAAACAAAAATAAGACTTTTTTTTTTTTTAAATATCCACAAAATCGAAGCCTTATTTAGCGGTAGCTTCATCGAAAAATTAAAAATAAAAAGTTAAATATCGGAGTTGTTTAATTAAGCCAGAAAGTTAACCATCTCATTTACATATGAAAAAGCAAAATAATTAAACAGAATTAAGTTTGTATGAGTTTTCTAAATGGTTTTTATTTTTTTTTTACCAACCGCTAAACTAAACAGGCAGCGTTAATTAAGTTTACAATTTCGGAATCAAGGTGTTCATTTTTTTTTTTTTTTTTTTAAGTATCGTATGATGACCACACAAATGCCATTGGCGTTAGATAATTTTATTTTTATTGTTTACAAAATAATTTTTTTAGTTTTTAAAAACTGAATAGATTCTTCCGGCAAAAGCAAATTATAAAAACTTTTTAGTAATTTACTTTTGCCGAAAGAGACAAAATTCCCCCGAACTGCAAACTCAGAAATGTACTTATGTGCAAACAATTATTACATCTCTCGATCTTAGGTTCTTATGTGTAGAACATAAACAAAAATAAAAAAGAAATGAACTCGTAAATTTCAAAGCCACAGAATAGTCTAAAAAATAAAAATTGATTAGTTTTTAACTTTTTACCAGCTACGATTCAATTTATGGTTTCATGTTATAATGTCGATAATTCATGATATATTAAAAGCACACGAGAAAATGGAGAAAGAAAGACCTTCGAGACTTTATTAAAAACCAATATTTGAAATTGTAGCTTTTTTTTTTTTTAATACACAGATTTGAACGATTTCGGTCACCAGTGCGAAATATGTAACTATCTCAGCTACAAGACAGGTTCTAAATTTAAAAAATTCATTATTGAGTCAATATAAGATTTATTTGCATTTTTGTGCATTTGAGACACTTGCTTGATTCATCAATTTTGTTTGGGTGAGAGTCTATTCTTACTTTATCTAGTTAATATTTTTAAAACATTTTTTGTTTCAAACTTTAATAATGTAATTTTTCATTTTCTACGGATGAAACCAGGTTACTTTTTAACGAATGTGTAAAAAAAAAAAAAAAAAAAAAAAAAATCGTTTACCCACACGTACGAATACTACATGGAGTTCAGAATGTCTTGTCACCCTACCAAAAAAAAAAAAAAATAATGAGTACAATATAGAACAAGTAACATTATAATGCGTAGCACATGTACTGGATTCAGTTTATTCATTTTCATTGACGCTGTCGCGCATCAAGGTCTGTATGAACACCATCAAACAAAAATCAAAATGATGCGGCGCCATGTCCTATGTGATATTTTTAATTTTACGAAGCTGTGCTTTGCTGATTCTTGCAAAGGCTCTCCAAACGGCGTCCTTCAGCTGATGGGTATTATTCTGGTATCCTTCATGTTAAACTTTCTTCTTGATAATACCCCATGGCATAAATTATGTGGTAGTGACAAGACTTTCGGACCACACTGTATTATCACACACGCACACACTATCTGTTCGTGTATATGCCGTCATATGTCCGTGTCTAAATGTGATAGATTTTTTTTTTTACCATGCCCTTTGAAAGATAGGAAAAAGGAAACAGCCGAACGACGCAACCTAACGTTGTCTTTGAAGATTCCATGGCAAAAATGTTCCGAACCTCTCTCTAACTCTCACTGAAGGAAATCCAGTGATGTTAACAAAATTTTATCCTTGTGACAACAACCATTACAATTTCCATGAGTGCTAAAATATTATTGTTGATATTAAGTGAACCATAAAATTTGAAAACCGTTATTATTCCGTAACTTAAGTTTATTATTTACTCTTTCATTTTAACTTCTACTGTAACAGAACAATCGTGATACGTTTTCTTTTGTACATTACAAAGCAACGGACACCGGCTTTTGGATGAAAGAAACAGACAATCAGAGACACACACACAGACATTTACACAAGATACTTTAAAAACTTAATCATTCTAATGATTACATGATACGACTTGGAAAACTTTTTCGACACAACCAAGTAGTCCCCCCACCAAAAAAAAAAAAAAAAAAAAAACAAAAAAAAACTGATGTTTGTTTGGTTGTCTTTCTTTGACCAAAAATCTTTTCAGCACCCTTCGTAGTAAAAAGAAAAAGAGCCGAGAAATTATAACAGTAAAAAAAAAGATTAAACTTAAAGTAATTACTGTTAGTGTTAATGTTGTAGTGTACTATCACAGACAACATTTGAACAGTATATGTACCTAAGCAAAGTTTTACTGACTAAGCAGTTATTTCACCTCCACACCCAGCTTTTGGACACCGGAAATTCTCGGACTAATGTGGGTTATTTGGAGGTGTCTATTTTCTCTCCAAATAACACGCGACAGCTTGTATTAGATTACATCGTATTAGCAGCAACGCGGGTAATCCCTGATCTGACCGGTTAGGAAATGTGGATTCATATCTTTTCGAAAGATAAGTGATCACAACATTTCAACCGGAATTCGAACTGTCGCCCGGTTCCAGTTTACGTGCTAACCTTCAAACCAAGTCTGCATCATCGTTGGATTCTATAAGTGTTCACAAACCTCCGAGGATGAGACGATAACCTCTCAAAGTCCCAAAACAATCAAAATTCAAAATGGCGGTTAATGTCGTACGGTTTGTAATGGCGAAAAAAAAAAAATGTTCGACCACATAGATGAATCTACTAAATTTATGAATGAATGACCATTGACCGAGCCAATGAAAAAAAATCTATATGTAGACTGTCATGGAACCGGACTACATCCATCCCAACACCTCCTTATTATCCACAGTCAAATGACCACGCGGAAAGATTCGTCGAGCCATTAAAACGTGACTTTCTCAAAAGAAAGGACCACCAGTGAATATAAAGAGCAAAAAAGTAAGGAAGAAATAGATGAACAAAAGGATGAACAAAAGAGGAAAACAATGAACGCCGAGAAAGAAAAAAAAAGTTAAAAAAGAAAAACGATCAAATGAAGAAATATTTTTTACAATGATGTTCACTTTGTAAAAGGCCCAAGAGTCACTCAAAGTAGAGGTTTTAAAAGACTGAAGATAGATCGAAAGAAAAGACAAGAAAAAAAAAATTTGTTCACCTTGTAGCTGAAGTAGTTTAGTATTTCTCATTGGTGTCAAAGGTCGGTGTTCGATCCAATGACTAAAAGGCTATAGTATTTTAAGATAAATTTATATCCCTTTCTACTAAGATAGGTGCAACAGGAATTACCTACCTGCATTTTTTTCCGTTTAACCTTACACTGTACTAAGTTAAGCTTAGTAAGTAAATATAGAGGGGGAAAAAAACAGTGATTAAAATGAAGACTTTTAGTTTTAAGACAAGCAAGTTCTCACTTGCAAACTTGACGCAACGCACTCTTTATATTCCGCCGTTTGACTTTGGTCTATACAAAGTTAAGCTTTGTAAATATCGAAAAAACATCGTTTGGAATGATGGTTTTCAAAGCAGGCCCTACCCACTTGTAAGCTTGGTGCAACATAATCTTTTGACCTTGCTTTCGACTAAGCGAAATTTAATAACGTCTTTTTGGCGAGGAAGTTGTTGGCAGTGACGATATCCCGTGATTTCTTTTACAGACCAAAGACAATAGAATTAATGAAAAGCTATAGTTTAATATTGGATCTCCAGTATCAAGTCAATAAAATAATTATGAAGCTCATCACAGAAAGAACTAACAGTATATAGCACAAGACTACAATAGTGGGCGAATTTACTCATCTGTCTGTGGCATAAGTTTATAAACTATTGCTCTGTAGCGAAACACTCTGCATTAATCGTAAAGATTTATTAAACTTAGCTTAGTCTGATACAAGGCCAAAATAGGAGAGCACACAGTGAAGACTAAAATTGCAACCTTGTTAAATAGTCTGCAAAAAATATTAACATTTCTTTCACAATCAGAGAGCGTAGGTTCGAATTTAGCACAAGAGATTCATCATAAAAATCGTGGACAAACCAAATTAGAGTTTGAAGGCATCACTGATATTTTTAAAGGATTTGGGTTCATAACCAATTACCTAGGGTTTACACGTCAGGAAACGAAACCTGCTTGCAATATTAACAATTACTGTCTAATAACGTCGGTTGAGTCTGAACAAACGCTTAAGTACGAAATGCATTTGTTCCCTTTTTGTTAGATACAGAATTAGTCGAGCCACGGACGCAGTCAAATGTAGTGTCATTCATTCATAAAACGGAGTTGACGGCATACGACGACAGGGAAACATTAGGCAATCAGTTTTTAATTGGAATCACTGAACCAAACGAAATTCGGTTAACAGCCAACCCCAACGGACTGTCCGTCCTAGTTGAAGTTACGAACTATGCCAATTTCAGATGTCGACAAGCAAATCCCTTAATATGTGAAACAATCAACAACAAAATCTGGTGAATATAAAGCAGACGAAAATGTTACGTGACCAAAACGGATTTAGATGTTCAATTGTATATGCAGACATGAGATAACATTTTAAGATTTTTAAAAGGAACAAGATGTTTAAATCATAAAAAAGATAAAAATTCGTAGCTAAATGAGTGAATGAAAGCATTTTCATGCAAAAAGGCTTATTTTTCATCATAATCTTCGTTGTCAATGCACTTAATTCAGTGGTGAATATCAATTACATAGATCGAACATTAGTGAACATGTCAGATAAAAAATTAAGAATAACTATGCTAGGTTACAAACTTATTGATCCACACACGTAGACAAATGCTCAATTAGTTTTATTTAGGATATCGTAGATTTTACAAAATACGAAACCAGAAAACTCCTCACTCGATGTTAAGGGAAAACTTATTAATAGTTCAGGCTTTTTTATTCAAGTACAAATAATTCAAATATCAGTAACTTTGCAATTCTTTCTTTTCATGTGCCGTGTCCTTTCAGGACGTAGGTGATCATGGTTCTCCACTTCCCTCTATCCCTTGTAGCTCTCAATAAGTTTCATCCCTCTGCCATCTCCCCCAGACCATGTTGTCATCCACTTGCTTAAGCTCACCAGGTGTCATGCATTTCTTTCCTTTCTCTCTCTTTCCCTCTATTCGACCTGTGAGTATCAAATTCTCCAGGCCTTCCTTTCTCATTACGCATCCCAGAAACTTTAGCTGCCTCTTTCTGATGTTAAGTATAAGACTCCTCCTTGTTTGCAACCTCTCCAAGACCTCATCGTTGCTCACACACCCGGTTCATGATATCCTTCTGTAGAACCACATCTCCGTCGCCTCGAGTCTCTCCTTCATCTTTGAGGAGAACGCCCAACTTTACTGCCGTAAAGGAAGACAGATGTATTGTAATAGCTCAGTAGTCTTTTCTTTGTTACAAAAAAAAAAAAAAAAAAAAATCCTCCTGTCTCGCAATACTCTGTCCAGCTTTTGGAATGCATCCTTTGCCATCCCAATACGTTTACGGATTTCAGTGTCGCACTTACAGGCTTTCTGTCAAATCACTTCCCAGATATTTAAACTTCCGCACCTGCTTGATATCTGTGTCCCCGACCTGAAAATTGCATTTTGGGCTCATGCTTTTGTTATAAAACTTTTACAGTGTAACCCGGATATAAGAGAGATTTTCTCTGGTCCCAAATTAGAGCCATACTTACCTAAACAAAATAGACCAAACCCGGATATAAGAGACTACTTCTCCGGTCACGGCAACTCTCTTATATCCGGGTTACACTGTATAATAATAATAATAATAAAAACATTCAAAGAGTTCATACAGCTTAATATCCCGCTCATAGATTGTACACCGGAAGAAGGTTCTAAAATGGATCGGTCGAAACATTGTGGTTAGAACAAAACCGAAATAAATATTAACTTCAATAGAACTCCACGAATAATATATATATATATATATATATATATATATATATATATATATATATATATATATATATATATATATATAAACGAGCTATAGGATCACATAAAATATTAGCAGCAGCTGACGTTTCCCGCCGAAATGCTGTCACGTGAACTACACAAGAAGAAAATAACTCAGTTGGAGTTGGACCAGAGATCTGACAACAAATATGTGACAGTGCGCATAAACTAAAGAGATTGTACTAATTATAAAGTCTACTATGTAACTAAATAACATTGCTTTGTCCTCCAGAGTTAAAATTATGTTATTTAGGGAAGGTATGATGAACAAAAGGCAGCATTAATGAAAGTAAATTCACTTATCATTTTGTATACATGTTACTAACGTGTTTTTTTTTTTTTTTTGTTAGTCATGTTTAAAATAAATATTCTTTCATGTGACCTGTGCTCGTGGATTTCTCCCTCCCCCACTTTCTATGCTTTCCCTGTCGGAAGTACTCACCTGAGTATCGAGTTTAACCTAACCCAACAGGGCTTACGAAAAGATTAATTTTCAAGAACTTCACGAAAAAGTGTACATTTATCTTCTGCTTGACTATTGCTTTAAATATATTCTGCAATGTCGTCGCTAAATACTGGTCGTCACAAGTGTAGGTCAAGTATATTCATCTCACTAAATTAAAATAGCACCAAAAATATATTTTCTGTGATAGATCCGCAGGTGGAAAGGAGATTTATCGTGCTATTAAATAACAGGAGAGACACTGCACTGAAATCTTACACTATCAAAAAAGAAGCCAGTTTCAAAACCAACCTACTGACCGAATGCAGAATTTAAGGCAAAGGTGAGCGTGTTGACAGAGGGATATATAAGCAACTGTCCCAGAGATAATTGAAAGCAGTCATTCTGACATCACATAAGGAGAATGTAAGGACGACGTTCAACTGGCCCGACAGACTGGCCGAGAGTAATAGACGAAATATTGGAGAAAGTAAAATGTCAAGTAATGAAGATTCAAGTCTCGTGTTATCATTTAAATCGGTATCCCCATTTTATTACATTATTAAAGTAGAATTGTTAAAGTCAATGAGTTTATGGTTTTACGGTTTAAGAATTAAAAAAAAAAAAACGCCATGCACACCAGGAGTAAGGTTAAGAAATGTTTTTAAATGATGACTGTAAAACAAAACAACGGGTTATTTTCTTTTGTTTCGGTGTTATTTTACAATTTCAGTGACGTTCTTGAAATAACTGCATTTCTTCATCATTTCTTTTTAAATCATGTGACGCGGCTAAATAAAAATCTTCTCCCACGCCTAGTTTTATATTGCGTGATTCAATTTTTAATCACGCCTTTTAGCCACTAAAGGCATGCATTCTGACCACGAATTTGTTTATTAACCGTTTTGTTTTACTCTCTCTCACAAAGACACGATTATATTAGAGAGGGAGAAAGAAAGAAAAAACTACCAACGCCATAAAAAATTTTTTTTTTTTTTTAAATTTTTAAATTACCCCCGCCCCACCACAGAAGATAAATTTTATGGGGACTAGTTTTAGTATTTTCATGGATACATTGATGTATTATGGTGGATGTGGTGAGCAAGGTACGTAAGAATGTGTTGTTTTGGTCCAAGGAATATTGTTTGTATGATTGGGTCAGCATTTGTGGCTAGCTAAGTTAAGACAAAAAAACCGTCCTTTTTGCCCTTCCCCCATTTCGGTCTTGTGACACATATTCTGTTAAATCAGAATTAAATAAACCCACGCCATAAAAAGCTTCTCTACAGAATCTGGATTCCAAATAAGCTCAGGCGCACCTGTGCCGTCAAAAGATGATAGTAACGTCGAAGGTATTTTTGTCCTTATCATAATCTTCACTTCCTACCACCACCTTTTACGCTCATATGAAAAAGAAAAGATCAGCTAAGAAGTGTAAAAATATGAGAGAAATTGAGCAACATTTCAATCTTTCATTGAATGCACGTCCAACTAAGCAAGATTTCTTTTACAAAGTTTGCAGTGCGGTTGAAAATCATGCCGTGTGGCTACTTACGCTGTTGTTTTTTTTGGGGGGGGCGGGGGTGACAATATTTTCTAAAAAGATAATAATTTTAAAAAAGGAAAGGCATTTTAAAATCAAATCCTAAAATTTAATTCCAGTTGGCGCCAGTAAATCAATATTGAATTCATGTAAATATCAGAATTTCGAATATTTCTTTTCATTTCCATACAGACTCACTAAATGCAAAATCTATCACTTACGTCCAGTTGGCCTTGTATCGTACTAACTAAATTATCATAAACAAAATTTATTTTACGTCAATCGACAGATCAAAAATTGTCATTTAGTTCATTTAAGAAATATTTTTGGAGGCTAAAAAAAAATTTTCAAGTGGACCTAAAAAAAAGTTAAAGGAAAATTTGAATTTTAAAATGAACACCGATAAAAAAATTTAAGTATATAATCGATGCTTTTTTTAATGTTTTAACTAAGAATAAAATGATAATTCTAAGTTTGCTAATAATCAAGAATCAAATTTGATTGTCTATAGAATTTTTGCACAAGCATTTTATTTTTAATAATTGCCAAAAAAGTAACAATTTCAGCACAAAAAAGAAAAAGAACTTAATTTCAAATTCGAGACTCACGGTCCATCTCTTTTGTTGTGCATTTTGTAATGTTATAGTGATTCTCAAAGGGTATGCTGTGGCACACTGGTGTGCCGCAAAATATTTGTCACGGCATACACATAGGTGTGTGTCTGTGGAAGTAATAATGGTACAGCGTTAGTATTTGCATCATAAGCCGCCCAAAAAGTTGAAAAGAAACATTAAAAAAATAAAATAAGTTCATTTGTTTGTGTATTTAAAAAAAAAAAATTTTTTTTTCATAAAGCCAAAGCGTATACTCTTTAAAAAATTTTGATAAGTGTGCCGTGGTATTTTGTGTGATCCTAGGTGTGCCGTTGCTTTAAAAGGTTGAGAATCACTGTTATAATAATAATACATTTAAGTTACCCCTAAATGAGCTACTTAAAAAAAAAAAAAAATATTGCGTAACTTTTTTACCTTGAACAAAACTAAAGTACTGAAAAAGAAAAATGGATTTGCTTTTTTTCGTAATCTTGAATAAAGCGTCACTTTTTTTGTGTGTAAAATCAAACGGATACTACCCAATAGGCTATTATTTATTTTCAAGAATAAAAATTGCACCAGTTCAGTTTGAAACACTTACGCGCAGACACTGCAAAATAAAAAAACAAAAAAATTAAAAATACCTTCGTGTTATAGACCCCACCCCTAGGAAAACATACATCGGAAGAGAGAGCTAAAAGAAAGGATCCAGTGTTTTTTTGACCGTCAGAAGAGGTCTAAGTCGCGGTCAAAGGACCCGAGATTTTTCTCTCAGTGGGGTGGGGTGTAAAATAGAAAACTTCTATTAAAAGCGTGTGCACAAAGAAAGATGACAGTCGAATGATTTTTTTTTTTAATCTGGGGAAAAATGAAGAATTGAAAACTTTTTTTTTTCTTTACATTTTTATAGTGAATGAAGGAATCGAAAATAGGAAAAGAAAAGGACTATTTAGAAGAATTTGGAAAAGTCTCTTCTTTACGTTGTCTTGTGGCGATTTATCAATTCCGTTATCTCTCAGCCGAAGGGAGAATAACTTGGAAAAGAGAACAACATTAGGAAGATGAAGTAGTTTTTCACTTTGCAGCAGTCAGACGAAATGTATCGGAAATTGCTGCTTGCATTGCTAAAAAGGAAACCTTACTTAAGTTAAGATCGTCTTTTGTTGTCTTCCTAACAAGACAGATGTGGCCCTTTAATAAAAGATGGCATAGCACGACATAGTTGGAAAAACTAAAAAGCCTGTGGAAATATGCTTAAAATGAAATCATACAGAGTACGATTCTCATCCTTAGCCGGTTAAGAGGAGACATGTAATCCGTTTGCTCTGATAGAGAACCGATAATTTCAAGATTAATTAAAGTAAAGAACAAAAAGAGGGGGGATTTTTTAATCAACTACAATACATACGGGGCACTTCGACATGGCATAAATTGTTAGCAAGCTTTGTCAGTTACGACTGAATAGCGAATTCGATTCTCACTAGGTATCCCATACTTTCGGCCTTTTGCCACAGCTAAGCTACGCTTAGAAAATCATTTACGGCTGAGTAGTGTGTTTGATCCTCACTAAGTACCTCATACTTTCGGCCTTGTGCCAAATCTAAGCTTAGAAAATCGCCATATCTCAAAGACTCAAAGCAAAGGATTATTAGTAGAATTCATTTTTGCACACAAAATTATTTTTTTAAAATATTAAATAAAAAGGCGTTAACTTAGCGAAAAATAAACAAGGGATTTTTTCTGTCTATATCTCTGAGATGAGGTATTAATGATTACTTGTATTATTTACAACATTATTCGGACTGTTATCCTCATCTTCATTGCCATATTCACAACGTTTCGGCTCTTGTACGCCCCGGCCTTCTTCAGGTAATAATTGGAATTTCGAACCGAACCCCTTATTTCGTTCACCGGGGTAGATTGTTGGGAATTTTATCTATGACATTGGAAAAATATTTTTCTTTGTGGTTGTAACAAAGAGACAAAAAAAATTTTAGCTTGTGATCGCCCCCACCACTTTTTTTTTTTAGTAATACATCTTTTTACTCCTGACATAGATAAAAATTAAAAACAAATGAAAAATTTACTATTTCCAGAATGATATATTTTTTTGTTTGTTTAAAAGATTCTTATCTTTACGTCAGACTTTCGATTTTTTAAAAACAAAATCAAAACGAAACTGTCCATTAGTTAATGCCAAAGGTTTGTTTGAAATTTAAAGCTTTTTTTAACAGTAATTTAATTGTAAACCGACTTTGCGACTATATTACCACATCCACAAATTACCATCTATAAGAAAGATTTTTTAAAAATTTAAAAGAAGCTTCATTCGTTTATTTATAATAATTTAAAAACTGTTAAAACAATATTTCTAATTTTTAGTGGCCATATGAATGAAGTCCGATTATTTTAAACTTCGATAACTTCAGAAAAAAAAAGAAAAAAAGACTCGTATTCAGAAGAGAAAAAAAGCATTATTTTTAAAGTACAACTCAAATTACAGAATGTTTCAAAAATGTTATAAATTTTCATCAATTTTTCTTTTCAATTAAACCTAATCATGAGGCGACCTAAAAATAGTCGGCACTGGTTAGAAAGTTCGTCTTTTCAATTCTAATTCTATTTTTAAAACTAAAGCAAACTGGATGCATTTTTTTTTTTTTTTTAATTTTTATTAAACTTTATTCAATAATTCGCCGAAAAAACAGCATATGCCATAGCATAATGAAAAAAGGCCCCAAAATTAATAATAATAATAATTAAAAAAAAACAAAAAAAAAAAAAAAAAGTTTTATCATGAAAAACTAAAGTTTGTCAGGAAAGACCAAAGTATTTTTAAATATTTTTTAAAAAAATTTTTTATTCCGTTAGAAATTTTGGTTGAAAATCTTTTTTTTTTAAGCCAGCCGCCGCGTAATATTTTTAGCTATTTAGCATTAATATTTTAGCGCTTTTTTTTTCAGTTGAAAAACACATTAATTTGGAAATTCTTGCAAAAAATCAAATAATTGTCGGATTTTAATGAAACTTTCAGAACTTATACAGAAATGAATGAAATTATTTTAGAAATGTCTATCTTTTCAGAAAGTCACGGTAACTATTTTTTTGTGTGTTTAGTTTTTTACAATATGGAAACTCGAAAAATCGACTATGTATTTGTGATCATTTTAATTAAATACAAAAAAAGACTTTATTTTGTAAATCGAGAACCGCTACTGTCAAAACATTTATAAAAAAAAAAGCCAATCTCGATATTGCATAAAGCTAAGAAAATATCTGAACTGCTCGAGTTAGTTAAACACTACACTGTACAGTAACACTTTTTTTAAATGCCCCCCCCCCAAAAAAAAATGTGCATTAAAACGAGAATCCTAAAAAGTGGAGAGACATAGGACAAAAAGTATTCCAAATAAATGTAAAAAAAAAAAAAAAAAAAAAAAAAAAAAATCTCGATTAATCGACCCCACCCATCGCCAATTTCCGAATCGAAATTCTCGCACTTTTGTGTATGTAAACAAACTCGATTCTAACAACCGCTACACATTTCAGAGTTTGTTTTGTAAACCAATCCACACGACTAGAGTTCGATCCTCGATTGGTGTTCTCGCTTCCTAAAAATGGCAGGACGCAGATTTAAATATATGCAAGAGATTGTCTCCATTGAGCAAATTGGCGTAACACAATCTTTCCAGTACCTACCTTTATTTCCCTAAACCTCGCGTTGTGCTGTACGGAACATAGTAAAAGCTTGCTCTCAGACCAATTGAGTTTAGTTTCGAATAGTCATTTGCTTGACAAAGGCAAGCCCGTTCCTCGTTAGAAGATTGACGGAACACAATCTTTCTATCGTGATCATTGAGCAGAACAGCACAGCGCCGTTTAGTATGCTTTTGGGTGAATTATCTCAAAATATCTGAGCGTGTCTCAATATGGAATACTGGCTTATATAGTTTCTTCATCTGAATTCCTGCCCCGTTACATGCCTCTGTAGTTGTGGCCTTGTATCCCCCCCCCCCCAGTAAAAAGGATCCAGCTTTCTAACGACGGAGACAAAATTATATCAAATTTAAAAAACAAAAAACAGGACCATAAAAAAAAAAAAAAAAAAAAAAAAAAAAATCACCGTTAAATAAAAAAAAAATAAAGTGAGAAAGTAAAACTGAAATTTTAATTTTGCTGATGTTTTGCTTCTTTTTTTTCTCTCTCTCTCTCTCTCCATTCATTCATTGATTTTTACGATTCAGAAAGAGTTTTAAAAAAATAATTATGGAATAAAAGAAAAAAAAAAAAAAAAAAAAAAAAACAAGTTTTAAATATTTTATCATAGAAAGAAACAGATTCGAACTTTGTATCCTGGCATACAAAACGAATAGCACAGACATGTATTCCAGCACTCCAAGAATTAGATTAATTAAAAAAAAAAAAAAAAAAAAAAAAGAAAAACCTTGTTCGTACAAGACAAAAAAACAGATTCAGGAATGATGAGAATAAGATTGTGTTATTTCGGTTTACAAAAGTGATTAAGTTAAGGTGTGTCTGCTTGCCCTAAAAATTGTCTGGAATTTTGGCTTTTACTGGAATCGAACGTCGAGAACCAATGGTCAATATGCAGCTAGCAACGTTTCAATATTTGATGCTATCAATTTTCAAAAACTTAGTAAACAGGCATCTGTCCTCTGGTATAAAAAAAATGATGCCTTTCTTTTTTGTTTGCGCAAGAGTAGACCATCTGCAAAACTTAAAGGAAATCAGTGAACTAAATTGTTACAATAACTAAAATGATAATCCCCCCCCCCACACACACACACACACCTCTTCTGGGTTAGGGTTTACAAGCACGACCTCGGTGGATGAACAGTGCTAGAGGTTAAAAAAAAAAAAAAAAAACATCCAAGTTTCGAATGTTGATTTTTCTCGGGAGGCAGATCTATCCACTTGTAAGACTGGGGACAACACAAGTTGACCTTGTGGTCAGAAAAAAAGATGTGTAGATCATGAATAGTGAGTTTGCTTTGATTCCAAACCGGTTGCCCCACGCTGGGTCTCAAAATTTAAACTACAGTTTGTAAATAACGTGTGCCTCGGCGAACTACTCTGCGGGTTGATCAATCCTACTAAATAGAGAGTTCTATCCTCATTCGTTGCCTCATTTTGGCCTTACTAAAAAAAAATCTGCTAATATTAGTAATAAATAAATTATATTGTGCTTAATTTCTTAAAATTTAAAAACAATACAGATACTCACGTGCACCCACCCACGCACGAAAGGTAACTTGCAGTAAAAAGTTCTTTAAATTTCCTACCTTAAAAGTTTTATCTAGTGTGTTAGTCAACGATCAACATCTTTCTTCGTCGTGGATTTAAATCTATCGAGAAACGAATCTCACAAAAAAACTACCAGTTCCATCCTCACTAAGTCCCACAAACAGCCTCTTTAAAATTAAACTTTAAGAAGAAAAGAGTGTTTTACTGTTTTTGTTTATTTCTCATCGGTGCTAATGGTCGTCGGAAATTCCAACCGAGTAAAAGCCAGGACTATTGTATGCTGATATTTCCGAAGAGACTGACAACACCTCCAAAACCGGAACACCGACGCTACTTAACTTAATCTTCCTCTTTTTGATCTTGTGCCGAACAAAATTATTAATCTAAGTAGAGCGACCCGACGTCAACATTAGATGAGCCACAACTGCCGATAGAAAACTTAATTATTTTCTAAAAACTTTTTTGTTCCTCGTAATTTAATATGTTTCCCTTAAGTAACCAAGTGAAACAAACTATATTTTAGTGATTGCATTTTTATGACTCATAATCGCTTTACTTTTTTTAAAGATCGTGACAGTAAGTTTTTACAGGATAGCCGAATAATGTGACAATAATAAACTTCTTGTTTTATTTTTTTCAAAAATCATAAAATAAAGTTAAAATATTTTTTTATGTCAACGAAGAAGATAAATTAGTTGTCAGAAGAAAAAAAAAAAAAAAAAAAAAAAAAAAAACTTTGTTTTTAGAGTGTGTGGTCATGAGCAAAATATACCTTTAAAAAAAAATGTTTAATTTACGAAGATAGTGGATACTACACGCACGATCACAAAGCTTCAATGCCGAGCTGATGATATTCGTTAACACAAAATCCCCAGAAAGAGATTTTTTTTTATTTAAACTTAGTGCTTTCTTTGTGGTCTAAAAATGTCTAAAAAAAATATAATGAAACCACCTTACGATTATTAACCTTTCCGTCAGCTGATTGTAAAAAAAAAAAAAAAAACTACAAAAAAGAAAGAAAAAAAAAAAAGGAGGAAGAAGAAGAAGAAAAAAAAGGAAAGCTCTAGTCCCCACTCCTCAGAAACGAACACAGCAGGGGAGAAATGTGCGTACATGGAGAGCAGGAGAAGCAGGGCAAAGAAACTAGCAAGTCACATTCCTTGCATACACAAAAAATATTATCTAACCGACGACAGTAAATAGAATACTGAAATGATCACCGTAGACATTGACAATTATTTTGAATGTAGACGACACGGGTTCGTTGATGGGGAGGGCAGCAATATGATTTATAGTTTTGGGTTGTTTTTTTTTTTTAGTTGTAATTTGTAATCACGTAACAAGACTTTTTTTTTTTTTTGATTGACAGTATTTTGTGATTAATAAAAAACAAAGTTATTTTAATTTTTTTGTTATGATTCTAGTTTTACAACTAAAAATTATGCGATTAAAATTTTATTTCGTTCAGTTTTATAAATTAATAAATATATGCTTCCTGGGGTTGAGTGAAAAGAAAACTGATTTTAAAAACTTCAAGAACGATCATAAATCAACAACACTTTTTATTTAATAAAAATAAAATCCTTTCAGTGTTGTTTTGTTAGTTGTCAATGAATACAGACAGACTATCAAATACTGATTTTCAAGGCATTATTTTTTAGTACTCGAAAGATTTAAACAAAAACCAATTTCCTACTATTCTTATTCGATAAATAAGATAAGTTATATATACACTTCTTTTCTCTACCAAAAGAATCTTCTTGTTCGTATTGAAGAAGTTGTCATAAACTACACAAACATAAATGTTTCATGAAAGAATTTTACTCGTTATTGCTAAAAGAAAACGCATTTTTAAATACCAACAATAAACAAGCTTCAGAAGCACAAATTGTTTTTAAAGTTGATTATTTATAAATAACCAAGGTAAATCAAAAAAAAAATAATGAAATAACTTCACTATCGAATGTACACATAAAAGAAAAGATCGGAGATAAAAACACGTGTGATGTGTGTCCAAAACATCTTGGCGTTTTGAACAACGAGCAGGTACTTGTGTGCAGTCTCTAGTCTCGCTTGCAATTTACACCCCCCCCCAATAATTTATTGTTTACATACGTGTAGTAAGAAACATTGTCAACAAAAATGTTGAACACTGGTTAGTGTGACGCATACTTGGCCTTATATAGTCAAGTAGGTTGACACAAGGAAGGGTTTTGCTTGCAAATGTGTCTAAAATAAAACAACAAAATAATAGACTGACCCAAACGATACTTAATCGTTATAAGTACAAACACTCCCGAAAGAGATACTTGAAATTTATCGATCGAAAAAAAAAAAAAAAAAAAAAAAAAAAATGCAGCAAACTAAAAACATTGACGGATCTAGTGTCTGCCGTGTACATAGCCCTTCCAATAACTTTTTTTAACCCATCTCATAAAGGGAATATTCTGACTTCACGCACGCACATAAAGAAAGAAAAAAGTTAGCAGGAAACATTCCTTGCCTTGCCTTAGTGAGATAACAATAGTAAGTTGGCTTGATAAATTTAATAGTGAGCGCGACTGATGAGTGCTCCGAATATATGTTCTTGTGTCAATCTATGCTTTTTTTTTTTCTAAATATTCGTCTCACCCAGAAGTCCTGATTAATCCCACAGATAATTTAAATTAACTGTAGAATTCAATTTTCTTAACAGAGTGCTCTAAAAAGACTTGTGCCAAATTATAGTCTGGTAACTTCAAATAAAATTAATAATGTAAAAAGAAAAAGTTAAAACTAGAAGTATTTTTAGCTTTTTTTTTTTTTTTAGCACCTTCCTGGAGAAAAAAATAAACTTGGTTAGAACTTCCACATTTAAAAATCCCTACTTTTTAAAATTTGTATTGGAACATGAGAAGTAGAAAAAAAAATCACCGGCTTAAGTTTTTTAAAGAGTAGTTTTGGTTTGGTACTGTCTGACACAAGGTAAAAGAAAACTATTAAATTAAAAAAATAAAAAAAATTGTTATTCAAACTTAAACGTCAAGTTTTATATATCTTTTACGTGGAGCTGTACGATAAAAAATTCATTATTTATTTAGTAACGAAGTAATTTTAAATTAAATACCATTGGTGACAATAGACAACGTATTTTTTTTAACTGATTAATCATTAAAGAATCACTTGCTTAAGGAAATTTACAAAATAAATCAACCATTATTCGCACAAGAGAAAAACAACGTGAGTATTTTAAAAAGTAATTATAACAATCATGTCCATATTATTCATTGCAATTGAATAAACAAATAAAAAAAATTCTCATGCGTCTATTGTTATTGGATATACCTAGTTACAGTGACAATAAAAATGTCCATAAAAAAGTTCAAATAAACAAAAAACTTACCAAATCAAGTAAACCCGTAGGTGTGAAAAAAAAAGTTTAACTGTGTTTATGAGGAGAACCGGTGGAGTTGACAATTTTTTTTTTCAACAACACAATATAGTTCTCTTGGTGAATAAAATATTTTCCACGCAAGTTAAAAACTATGAAAAATGGTAAAATCCATTGATCCTTTCAATAATAAAACAAATCAGCAGAAGATAAAAAGTTAGGCTGAAAGTTTTCCTTGAAAAGTGTGCGGTTTTCAGCACGGCGTGGAATAAAACGTGTATCTTCTTAAAAAACGTAGATCTCCTGTCAATGTAGATTGTAGATGCATCTAACGCGACCTGAAATTGTTTGTCTATACAGGACTGAAGAAATGTACCCTCAAAACACGGTGTGTAGGCAAAAGTATGCGTGGAAGTGCGAGTTTGCTACATTAAAAAATGCCTTGTTGCCCACAACGAAAAGACCGCGTGGTTCGTGAGGGTCATAATGAGTTTAGTTTCACTCTCAAATAGCTTTTTTGGTTTTGTTGGGTTTTTTTCGTTTCTTTTTTGTTTTTTTGTTTTTTTTGGCCCGCCGATGTTTTTCCCTTTTCTTCTTTTTTTTTTTTAACCAGCCGCTGGGCTTCTCCTGAAACTCTGTGAATGCGACACAACCCCGCCTTTCTCGTTGTGCTTTCCCTTCTAATTCGTCACCTCCCCCATCCGAGCCAATGTGCTGCTTGGGAGAAGACGAAGAAGACTGGCTTTTTGCTACTTGTTTTCCGCCTTCTTAGCTCTCTCTCTCTCTCTCTCTCTCTCTCTCTCTCTCGCACACACACACACACAGCTTTTTATTCGATCGTCTTTCCTTTCTTTATCTTTTACTTTTTCCTTCACTAGACATAGCCTGAACAAGTGCTAGACTGACCGCTGAGGTAAAAACGAATACTACCCCTGGACTTAGTCTTTATCCTTTCTTATTTAGATTTATGATTTAATGATTTATTTAACAATTGATTAACCGTTTTTTAAAAAATGGATCTTAACTTTGGTCTGAAAATTAAAACTTACTTCTTTCTGGTTAGTCTGTGTGGTAACGAGCCGAATCAGCCGAACTGTTGTTATGAATTTAAAAACTCAAAAGTTTCCGTCCTGTCCTTTAACACTTCAGCTATATCCGCCAGGACAGTTTTTCCTTGCTCGTTATAGGCGGTAAGCAGTTATCCCCCCTGACATTTGCCTCAAACACTTTTTAGCGCATTTCTCCAGTGTTAAACAAAATTAAGATTATTAACCTGTCTAAAATTTGATGTACAAGCTTTTTTGCACCCCGATCAATATAAGACTACTAGGAAGACTTTTCACTCTCACTCACTCACTCTCTCTCTCTCAGTTGCAGATATCAATCTCTCTATTTATCTCAGTCTGTTCTTATCTATCTATCTATCTATCTATCTATCTATCTATCTATCTATCTATCCTCAGTCTGTTTCTATCTATCTATCTATCTATCTATCTATCTATCTATCTATCTATCCTCAGTCTGTTTCTATCTATCTATCTATCTATCTATCTATCTATCTATCTATCTATCCTCAGTCTGTTTCTATCTTTCTATCTATCTATCTATCTATCTATCTATCTATCTATCTATCTATCTATCTATCTATCCTCAGTCTGTTTCTATCTATCTATCTATCTATCTATCTATCTATCCTCAGTCTGTTTCTATCTATCTATCTATCTATCTATCTATCTATCCATCCTCAGTCTGTTTCTATCTATCTATCTATCTCAGTCTGTTTCTATCTATCTATCTCAGTCTTTTCTCTCTCTCTCAATCTTTTAATTTATCTCTCTTTCATAAATAATTCTCTATTTAGTGAGATGTAAAATTTAGAATAATAATTAGGTTTTGGCAAAAATAAAATAAGTGAGACAGAATTTTGTTTTACTTGGCTTCATATTAAAAAAACAAAAAAAACTTAGGATATTCTTCAAGGGATATTACAACATGGTAACAGAATATATTCATACTCCCAATGTGATCACATGATTAAACAGCCTCACATATCCAATTATACAACTGTTAGTCAATACTGACTGTGCAAGTAATGTGCACTGTTTTCTGCTTAATTGTGAAGCCCATAAAATAAATTTGGGTAACATAAAAATCAATTATGTTTTCTCTATATGTTATTTTTTAACTTGTTGGAATACAAATTAGAATTTTATACAAATCAAGACAAAAGAAGATACAGATTAATAAAAGACCTGCTTTATAGACTTCCAGATCATCTCTGAGCAAAGTGTAGTAATTGTTGCTCTTAGCTGAGAGCTGGAATAATTAAAAACTAAGAAAATATATGACGTCTGTTGGAAAAGTATTTAGCAAGAACCAGTTGCATAAACTTGATGCAACTCTGCAACTAATCAGAAAGAACATTACTGCACATGCATGAATATTCTCCCATTGGGTAACTCAGTCAGCAAGGAGATGCCATTGAGTGAGCTTGTATATTGCATTTGTACTAAATATGCATCAAGTTTTGCTTGAAGCTAGGACCTTCACTTTAAACTCTATATAGGTAATTATGGTTTATGTGGCTAGAATGTTTGCTTTCTGGCCATGAGACCTGAGTTCAAATCTCACCATGGTCAATTTGTCAGGAAGATAACATCTTGATGTTTGAAAATCCAAACCTTATGAGTGAAATTAGGTAGACATAACTGTGCAGAATTCATCAATGGTTATGGCTAGCATGGAACCACAAGTCATCATGACCGAGGATTTGAGTATACTGGCCTTGTTCAAACTTAATCACACCAGATTATACACTCTCTCCTAGAAATTGTAAATAGGTTCCACTAATCATAATTGCTCAGCAAGTGGGTTCTTTCCCACCCAATGCACCCCATGTGCTGCAAGCAAAAGACTTTTATAATTACCAGTATTTTATTTTTTACAATGGTGTTCACCCTGTACAAGGCCTGAGATCCACTGAGGGACTTTATCAAGGCAAATGCAAGGATTTTATTTTGTAACAAGTATTTCTATACAAGAGCAAAAATGTTTTTGGTTTTTGAAATTTTGAAATTTAAGAATGCTCACAAATATTCATCAGGTTAGCCAAAAAGTCCTCCATAGCAAATCTGACTTTTCAGCTCAATATGACTTTCATTTCTCTAGGTCAACTGCCAATATATTGACAGGTATTGTTGAAAGAGTCTGCCAAGCTTTACATAAGAAAGGCTGTTGCTTTAGATATTTCAAAGACATCTGACAAGGTTTGGCAAACTGGTCTTTTTCCCAAGTTGAATGGTTATGATATTTCTGGCTGTTTCTTTGATTCAATCTTTCTAATCAAGCTATGTGAGAAATATTGTCTTGAATGGCCACTCCTCCAGACCGTTTTGCAATAATGCAAGCATCTTCCAAATCTCTATTCTTGGCTGCACTCAACAACTTTCCTGATGTCAGCAGTTCCTGATTTGGCATCATAGACACAACTATTTACTTCTGTCTTATAGGTTTGATTAAAGCCAAATTGGCATCTGATCTCGAAAATGACCTACAATTTGTTGTTAACTGGGGCAAGAATTAGCCTGTTAATTTCAATGCCTCTAAAGCAAAACTACTCTCTATTAATCATTGTAAAGAAACTTTTTTTGCCTTTCATCAGTATGGTTGATGCTAACCTTCACAAGAGCAACTCACTGTACCTGCTTGGTTTCACGTTTTCTACATACATGTGGTAGAAAGATTATACTGAATCAATTGCTAGGTCTTCTGCTAGGAAAGTTGGTTCACTGTGTTGTTCAAGTCAGTTTTTCTACCCAGAATCCAACTTGTACAGTTATTTGATCAAATATCTGGTCTGGTGCTTCTGCTATATGTCTAGAGATTCTTGACAAAATCCAAAAAGAATCAGAAATATTATTGGCCCTGATCTGGCATCTAGCCTTCAGTCAATTTCCTATTGCAGTAACAACTTACCTGTGCCTTTTCTATAAATATTTTCACAGTAATTGTTCTGAGGATATTTCCTCGTTGGTACCCCGATTTCACAAATTTAAGAACCGTATTAGATTGGCAGCTAGGTCTCATAACTTCATTATTGAAATTGTCAGTTGTCACCATAATTTATTTGCTAATTTCTCATTTCTCATTTCTCACACATCTCACCTGTGGAACTCTCTTCCAGTTTCCTTCTACAATCTTTGGAAATTCAAATGCAATGTTAATCATCATCTTCTGTTTTTTAGAATCCTGTTTAGTATTTTCTTTTCTGGTTTTTTTTTTTCACCCTCAGTAACCTTTATATCCTAGTGGCTTTATTGCCTTGCTTGGGAGAAAATGATTAAAAAGAAATGAAAACTATTACACATTATTTACATTATTCAGACTGTTATCCTCATCTTCATTGCCATATTCACAACATTTCAACCATTGTATGCTCCGGCCTTCTTCAGGAGCATACAATGACCGAAACGTTGTGAATATGGCAATGAAGATGAGGATAACAGTCTGAATAATGTAAATAATCATAATACCTCATCTCAGAGTTATAGACAGCCATTATATCACCAGAAGCTAGTCACTGGATCTAACCAACGTCTTTATCCACTGGGCCATGTGTCCTTGTGAATATGGTAATGAAGATGAGGATAACAGTCTGAATAATGTAAATAATATAAATAATCATAATACCTCATCTCAGAGATATAGACAAATGAAAACTAGTTATTTATGTTGAGGAAATTAAAAGGTTCTACTGAGATTTAAGTACTAATCACTTCCAAAATGCTGACCATAGAACTGACTATTCTTGCCTGTTCTGTTTATATTAGACACTAGTTATTGATATAAGGAAAATTAAAATTTTTTAACAAGATTTGAACTCTGATTGCTGTATACAAAATCTAACTTAATCACCATAGAACTGACCCCAGTTGACTTTTATGCATGTATCAGACATGAGGTCTTCTTTGAAATCTAATAAGTTATGACCAGGGCTAGATTTAGGCTTTAAGAGCTAATAGAATTTGTGGGAGCCTCTTCATTACATATTTTCATCCCCTTTAAAAAAAGACTAATATGTACAATATTGAGCAATTTAGCACTATAAATCTATATGTATATAAAAAATGATATATCAATATCTAAACGTGACCCCTTAGAATTTAAAAGACTCCCCCTCCATTTAGGGGGGCCCAATTACTCTAAATTATTTCAAATTAGTTCAAAGGAGCCTCATTAAATCTGAAAATAAACAAATTTCCTATGTTTTTATAGCCTTATATTGTTTTAGTTTTAACCAGGGTCCAAGTCCTTGGGGTCCCCTTTAGCCCATATGGGAATTTGGTACTGATTATAAAATGACTGAAACTCTGGATACAGAGTCCAGCAGAGTTACTATTACACTATAGAACCACCTGACCATGACTGTTATGCTCATATTAGACACAAGTTATTGATGTTGGAGAAATTAAAATGTTCTACCGAGATTTGAATGCAATTCATTGGACTCAGTGTCCAGATTGCTAACCATTACTCTTACCAAGATTTGAACCTGGATGGCTGGATTCAGTGTCCAGAATGCTAACTATTACACTGTGTTACGAGTTATTTAAGTTGCAATGATAGAAATTGTAAATACTTTAATAACTATTTATATAAATATGCATATGTACTCAAATTAAATATATATATATATATATATATATATAGATAGATAGATAGATAGATAGTAAAGGTAATAAATCCGTTGGTATATAATCCATGTGGATCCTAGTAATATAAAATATTAAAACTGATCCACAAAAAGAGCTCAATGTATTTATTATTACAGAGCAATTAATTAATACGCAATAAAATCCAAAATCACCTCATATCAGGAATAACCTTATTTCAACCGATCAAAAAAAAAATCAAATTTGTCCATCTTATTCAACCCCGGTATAGAGTGAGTTCATATTGGAATTAGAAACTTTTAATTAAAGAGCTGATTTTGAATTTTATTGGGTATTAATAAATACATATATGTATGTATGTATGTGTATATATATATATATATATATATATATATATATATATATATATATATAGACAGAAACATATACATATATATCTATCTATATATATATATATATATATAGACAGAAACATATACATACATATCTATATATTTATATATGTATATATATATATTCAAGAATCCTACATTGTTACATATCAACTCTGATTAGAATTGTTTTTAATTGTTTTATGGCAGTTTTGAGTTTTTTGTTAGAATATTTTTAAAGCTATTGTGAGGAGTGTGATCTTTTAGAACATCTACCTATATATATATATATATATATATATATATATATATATATATATATATAATGCTATCTTATGCAATGAAATAGCTTCCTCAAAGTAAAACAGAAATGATAAAAAAGGAGAATGAGGTCTTTTTTTTTTTAATTTTATTCCCTGGTTGAGTGATTTTTGAGACATGAAGAAATTGATCAGATTATTTAAATTTTCAGAATTTGGGAGCAGTTAAAAATGATTGTATTTATCAGAAAAAAAGAAGGAAAACAGCATTGTGTCTGTTTCAATGATTATAAAAAATCATAATTATTGCAAAGAAAGGAAATAATGAAAATAAGTCCCCAAAATAATGAAATTATATTAAGATTAATAAGAATAAACTGACAGAAAATGAGTCTTCAGTTGTACACCATAAATATTATAAAATAAGAAAAAAAATTGAATGAATAAAAAAGAAATCAATGCAGTTAAAATTTCACATTGAGACATTTTTTAAATAATAAAAATGTGTAGGAAATTTTTTAAAATTACACACATTCATTTAAAACATAACAACCCCCAACCAAAAAAAAGAAAAAATGTAAAAATAAAAACATTTCTTAAATAACTTTTTGCTTCCAAACATTTTTATTCTCACATAATTCTTATTTAAAATTTTTCTTTTATCTCAGAAAATTATGTTTTTAGGCTTCACAAAAAATTTCAAATGTCTTCATAAAACAAACAAAAATGATTGAAAGCCACCCCCCACCCAGATCATTGCAACTCAGAACACAAGACAACAAAATGTATGTAGGGAGGGAATGAGGCAATGATCATAAAATCATTATCATCAAACAATTTGTGGACATTGAAATTAATATGAGAAAACGATGGCTGTAGGCAATCAAAATTAGATTGACAAATACACTGAAATCTAGTATATCATTTCATAAATTATATTAAATTATCTCAGTCCCATAATAGTTATTACATTTGCTTTTATATTTCATACATCAAATGTCACATCTATTATCTGATAGAAGTTGTCTTATATTACTTAGTATTGTAGATATCTATTTATCTTGTGAGATAATGGTAGCACCCTGTTTGGTTAAAAACAGTGGGACTGGAGTGACCTCTTCACGGTGCAGGTATATAGAGCCTATGTACTGCCCAGACCTCTCAGCTGTAACGACAAAATACAAAGGAGTACAGCGTGGGCTGGCTTGGCTGCAGAAGTTTCCGGAAGTTTGTTAGTGTTAACAGATAACTACCTTTGGGGCCCAACACCAGATTTTCTGTCTAGATTTATTTCCATAGCCTTTTCTGTGCTCGGATATGGCTACAAGGCAGCAGAAGTTTGAAATCACAGTTTTCCTTTCCATTGATGGACTGCCTTCCTGGGATGACATGTTTCATTTGTCATCAAATTGTCATTGTCATTCCAATTTGGTTATCAGGTGCCAGTGGACCACCTTGCCTTTCTCTGTCTTGGAGCTGGATTTAGTTATCAGGGCCTATTTGAGGTGCATGCCAAGGAAGCATTTTATCGACAGTGGGAGCTTGTCCCCACTATCCCCAACTTGGATATAACAATATTTCATATGTACTTAGTAATAAACAAAAAAAAAAGATAAAGTTAAAATCATAATCAAAAGAAAGGAAAAAATATTAATTATTAAGTGTTCAGGTAAACAACAATTTGATAACATATAGCAAACATGCTTTGAAAGAATACAAAGTAGACATGACTGGGCAGGGAATTTCCTGGGAATTTTGCAAATGATTTGGATTCAACTTGGCAGACAAATGATATAAGGAAAAACCAAACATTATTCTGGAGAAAAGAACATTCTTTGTGACACTGAGGTTGAAACAGCTCAGCCTATTCAGGTGGAATGTCCAAAGATAGTCATTATAAAGATATGAAAAGTCCTTTAGCTGTCATTGTAAGAAAGCCAAATGTGAATCTGAAAAGAAAAAATCTTGAAAAATATGTTAACTTAGCTAGAGAACAAAGAAAAAAGTAGAAAATAGAAAAGGTGAAGGTGGTACCCTTTATTATTGGAGCAACCAGAACCGTCCTAAAGACATTTAAAAAAAAACCCAAAAAGGCTGGGAATTCAAAGAATTAAAATTGTTCACTCTATAGTAGTAACTAGCAGCATGGCCTGGCATTGCCCGTGCTTGATTCAAAAATTGTATGACTCATACAGCAATCGCTATCCCTTGACTTAAAATATTTTTGCCCTTCCTTGCCTTTAAAGGAGTGGCCTTTGCCATGCTGATGTTGCTACATGCCTTACTTCTTGCCTATCTCACATTGCGAATTTTTTCTAAGTTCTATACTAAACATTAAATCTCTCATGAAAAAAGAACTAAACAAAATGAACACAAAACGATCAGCTTTAAAAAACGACTTATAACTGGAAAAACCAAATGAAAAAAGAATGTTAACAACAAATACTTTTTCACACCCAACCCAGTTCTGCAGAATCAGAATCAACGTTGAGTTTAAGCAAGCGAATGAGCCAATTGGAGTAAAGTGACATGCAGATTTAAATTTTTCCCACTTGCGACGAATTCAGCTATCG
This sequence comes from Acanthosepion lycidas, assembly GCA_963932145.1. Classification (NCBI taxonomy): domain Eukaryota; kingdom Metazoa; phylum Mollusca; class Cephalopoda; order Sepiida; family Sepiidae; genus Acanthosepion; species Acanthosepion lycidas. The sequence continues at coordinate 60,978,964 of OZ010580.1, forward strand.
ATTTTTTTTGCATGCTAGCATGCTAGTTAACATTCATGTCAGTCAACTGTTGGCTCTCACGCTGGCCAATAGAATCTTCCTGCCTATTCATGGCAGCCAGCTATAGGCTCTCACTCTGGCCAGTAGAAAATGGCCACAAACTACATGAAAACTACCATAGAAGCATGAAAAAATCGATTATTTCCACTATCGATGGGAGTTGGGAAATGCAAAGTCAGTCTTGGCCTTCCTGCTAACTTGGAGCATGTGCATGAAAATTTTGGTGCAAATCTGTCAAAAATTGTGGCCATCCATTCGTTACACACACACACACACACACACACACACACACACACATACACATCCTGCCTTTTATAGATAGAGATTTCCAACATAGGTGTTAATGCCACTTTCAGAGTGCTATGAACTCTCAAGAAGGGTAATAAGTATCCAGGTGAGTTAGGAGGAGTAGAGTCCAAATAACTTCAACAGGACAGTAAGATGTCTTAACCCTTTAAACTCTGGTTGAAAAAGGTTTCAACATTTTATTTATACCTTTGTTTATCTTTTGCCTATATACTTATATTTTTGGATATACATTATGAAATGGACAAAGACCAACAATCATTTTAAGACATTTTTATGTTTATACATTCTTTTTATAGATACAAATATTTAAGTAAATGCTCTGTTTTATAATAAACAGTATTAAACAACATTTACCGGCCTGAATGTTTGAGAAATTTTCATAGAAAATTTTCGTCCTCCAACAGGAATTGAACCTGTATCCTATACGGAACCATCATATAGCCTGACGTGCCTTAACCATTTCAGTCACAGAGGAGTGTTTGGTTAGCTAGGTCGAATTTACTGTATTTGAACTTCAATCTTCCATGAATCTCTCACGTACATTCATATCTGCTCATGGCGTATCAAATGTAAACAAATGACGTCACACATTATGAAATGGACAAAGTCTGACAATTATTTTAAGACATTTTTATGTTTATACATTCTTTTTATAGATACAAATATTTGAGTAAATGCTCTGTTTATAATAAACAGTGTTAAACAACATTTACCGGCCTGAATATCCGAGAAATTTTCATAGAAAATATTTTTGTTCTCTGACAGGAATCAAACTTGCATCCTATATGGAACTGCCATATAGCCTGATGTGCCTTTATTATAAAACAGAGCATTTACTTAAATATTTGTATCTATAAAAAGAATGTATAAACATAAAAATGTCTTAAAAATTTTTGGTTATCTAAAAAATTTACTTACAATATGTGTGTGTGTATGCATCTAAATTTTGGCAGCTTCTATGATCTGACCCAGTGACTGTCACTTGGCTGTTCCCAACATAGCTTACTTCTGATGATTGATTCCAAAATAATACAACAAAATGTAAGTACATTGTATTATCTCTGTTGCATTCTTTGCTCTATTTGTCAGTGCATTTTTAATATTAGGGACACCAGCTCATACAAATACCTGAGAAGGAGTGTTGGCAAAGGAAAGGCTAAGAATTAGAGAAATCCTAAACAGAATGAATGCTGGAGTTTTAGAAAAAAACTTGCTGTCAGTTGACCTTTGCCCAGTTAGATCCACCTAATATGACTTGTAGGAAAATTCACAAAATTATTTCATAATTACTATCGCTTTATTCATTCAGTGTTTACAACATTTGTAACAATGAAGATTAAGTGACAGCAAGTCACTTCAATACTCAAATACTCTTAATATTTTGTTAGGCATGACTTTTTGGTTGCTTTCAGTCATGCTGTCATTTGGATGGACTGAGTTCTCTTGGATTTTCACTTCTTTCAGACTAGGCTAATTTGGATTGTTCCAAGTGCTCCAAAAATGATAGGCATAACTGTCACTTTCATGTTCCAAATTTTTTTTTATATTTTGGTTGCTTTCAGTCATGCTGTCATCTGGATGGACTGAGTTCTCATCTTGGATTTTCACTTCTTTCAGACTAGGCTGATTGGGATTGTTCTAAGTGCTCCAAAAATGATAGGCATGACTGTCACTTTCATGTTCTACAATTTTTCACTTCTTTTGCATATTAATCTCGTTTTCTTTCAATTATTATTATTTCCATTTTTCCTGATTTGCTGTTTGATACGAATCCTGACCAAGTCTTTTACTTAAGATCTGAAATTAAGGAAAGTTTCTTTTAGGAAGTTATTGAGAATATTATATTGAGAGAGTTTTTTCTGAGTATGAGAAGAGTGCTCATGAGTACAATCTTTTCTATTACAGATAGTGAGGAGTTTCCTGGGATTTTCTTAAAACATATATCAGTATTATTTTTAATCATTTCTAGTACTCCTATTATTCAACCTATACAGTGAGACGATTCTGAGAGAATTAGATATCCAAGCAGGATTCATTGTTAGCAGCCACAATCTTAACAACATAAGATATGCAGATGACACAGTGTTGATAGCAAACACAGAAAGGAAACTACAAGAACTCCTACAGATTATAGTGAAGGAAAGTAAGAAGAAAGGACTAAACACCAATTGCAAGAAGACAATGCATGGTTGTCAGGTAATGGTATTGGTAATATTAGCTGTTTCCCTATAAGGAAACATTTGGAAGTCTTTGACTGCACAACCAGTACTGCTTTCAGTTGAAATTTATAAAATCTTTTTTTTAAAAACACTTTTTTGGGAAAACAGGTTTCTCAAGTTCAGACACTGTTATCACCATTTCCAGGTATTGATGGGGGTTTCCTTCTAAATCTTCTATATGATGTAGTGTGGACTGTTAACATCTTGATTATGTCATTATTTTCTCTTTGAGTTAGATGTGATATCCATTTTAGTTGTTACTGCAGTTGGTAGTCCTCAAATGATGTGGTTTCTGATATTTGGTACAGTTTTTTGTTTGGGATTCTGTCATGTCAGTTCACAATGTTCAAAGCCTTTTGTCAATACCCTCAGGCTTTACTCACTCAATGCCTTTTTTCACCATTGATCATAGGAAGCGATTGTATACAGCTGATAGTTTAGATATTTCTGAACAGGTTTGGTGCCATGCATGACATGGAATAGCCTAACATGCAAATTACAAACTGGAAATACCAAAATCAAACAAATACAACACTTCAAACATTTGAGAAGTGTTTTAACAGAAGACAGAAAATGCAACACTGAAATTCGAAGGAACATGCTTTCCAAAAGCTAAGCAAGAAACAGGAAAATTTCATTAGAAACAAAGAAAAGAGTACTGAACTGTTATGTAATATCAGTCCTTTTATATGGCAGTGAATGTTGAACAATCACTTCACAGATGAAGAAAAGACTTGAAGCAACAGGAATGTGATTCTACAGAAGGATGCTGAGAATACCATGGATTGAACATATGAACAGCAGAGTTTTAGAGAAAAGAGAAACAAAGAAGACACTTATACTTAATATCAGCAAGAGGTAGAAATTTCTAGGGTACATAATGAGGAAAGAGGACTTGGAAAATTTGATACGCACATGATATATTGAAGGCAAGAGGGACAGAGGAAAACAGAAAATAACCTATCTAATAAGCTTGTGTAAATGAATGGCAGAATGAGAAAAGAGGGCTTGGAAAATTTGATACGAACATGACATATTGAAGGCAAGAGGGATAGAGGAAAACAGCAAATAACCTATCTAGCTTGTGTAAATGGATGGCAGAACTGGGTTTAGGAAAAATAGCAAAATTTAATAAAAGTTACAAGCATAGGAAATAGTGGAGGACCATGATTTCCAACGTCCTAGAAGAAGTAGTTCCTATATTATTATTGGAATAGTGGTTTTGTTCAAATGCCACGTTCTTGTACTTTCTATTTCTAGGTCCTTATATTTTAAAAGTTTTTCAAATCCTCTTGCTGAGATGTCCTTAATCAGACTGGATGAACATTTTTTTTTTATGAGATGGCATTCATGATTTTTTAATTCTTTTATTATCTTATCTTGTCTTTATGCTTGTGGTTGGAATTGTATTGTGAAGCTCCAGAGATCTTTAGCATTTTCAATTTCAACCACTTTTAGTGGTTTGACTTTAAAGAAATTTTCTGCATTATAGAAGTTTATAATGCTCACATATCTTCCAAGGTAAGCATTTCTCTACCCCCTCATGTTTATATTTAAGTTCATTTGGGGCTAGGGTACTTGCACTGATATTAAATAGACAATCAATGTTTGTATAAAAGCAGTATTTTGAATCTGTCCTGTTCATTAAAATGTCTGAAGTTGCTATAACTGATCCATACACCAAGTTATTTGAAGTATTTGGTATATATTAATTCCACATCCTGACATTTTATAATGGATTCAGGGTAGGTACTATCACTGCTTTCATTCAAATTTGGTTCCATATGACTTTCTTGCATGAGGAAGTTTACAATATTGCCGTATCTTCTAATGGGAGTATTTCCTTGCACTTTCATGTTTATATTAAATTCATTTGGAGCTAAGGTCAAATATTGATATTAGGTAGCCAATAGTTTCTTCAATGTCTGTACAAAAGTTGATATTTTGAATCTGACCCATTACCTACTCAAGGTAGGTACAGTCAACCCGTATTTGCTTTGGGGTAGTGTGTGGCATATGTGGTAAAGTGTTTTCTGATTCTTGTATAAATCTCTTTCAAGACCTATTTACCTACCCTGTTATATCTATATTTAAATTCATTTGGAGCCAGGGTAGAGCATCCAGATATTAAATGGTCAATAGCTTCTATAGTGTTGTTTTTTTTTGTTTTTTTTATTATTATTATTATTATTATTATTATTATTATTATTATTATCATTATCATCATCATCATCATCATCATCATCAGAAGAAGAAGAAGAAGAAGAAGAAGAAGAAGAGAAAAAAAAAGAAAAAAGTGCCTTTAAGGTTTCTGAAATGGGTAATGTTCTTGTTTGTCAATCAAACATTTAATTTCTAATGCTCGCGTAACTTCCGATGTGAGCATTTCCCTACCCTATCATGTTTATATTTAAATTTATTCGGGGCTAGGGTAGAACACTGATATTAAATCACCAATAATTTCTTTGATGTTACAATCTGTCCCATTCATTAAGATATGTGTGTCTGTTAAGATCTTTTGTTGGTAGGCTTTGATCTTGAGGGGTTAAAATGAATCCACCTGGTTCAAGTTTCAACCCAGATCTTGGCAACTACTGATGGGTCAGATTTTAGTCAACATCGGTCTTGTGCTCCCAAGGGTTATCGACCATGTAAGGTTTTTTTTTTCTTTCCACTTTGTTTTTCAGATAAGTATTTATTTTTGCCTTTTTTGTTTGATGTTTTTGACCCCTACTTTTGGTAGTTCACTTCCTATTTTATCTTGTTTCAACATCTGTTGATCATATTTGAGAATTTTTGGCTTTCTTTCATGATTGAATGTAGTTTTTTGTTGGATTTATGCTGACAAACAACATTTAGTATTGGTTAATTAATAATCTCTTTCAAGACCCATGAATCTAGCCTTGCATGTGAGTTCTAGTTGAGTCACTCCTCACCCTCAATCTACCCTAGGTAAATATAGAAGACCTGCATTTGCTTTGGGGTAATGCGTATTATATGTGGTAAGGTGTTTTCTGATTCATGTATGAATCTCAACACCTATTTCCTTACCCTATCGTGCTTGTATTTAAATTCATTTCTTCCCCCAGGTGCCTGGTTGGCAGAAATATTAAAGGCACTTTTTCTTCTTCTTCTTCTTCTTAACATGATGATGATAATAATAAAAAAAAAAAAAAAAAAACACTATGGAAACTATTGACCATTTATTATCTGGATGCTCTACCCTAGCTCCAAATGAATTTAAATATAGATATAATAGGGTGTCCAGATATCAGATGGCCAATAGTTTCCCCAGTGTTTATTATTATTATTATTATTATTGGAAAAAAGTTCAGTTAAAATTTCTGCCAAACAGGCACCTGAGGCAAGAAATAGGTAATGGTTTTGTTTGTCAGTTAAACATTCAGCAAACAATAAAAATCTATACAAAATCATCAGCTACATCTTACCATTTTTTGGACATTTTGTAGAGGTTTTCCAGGTAGTGATGCTCACAAATTACTCAGTTCCTTTCATAACCACTCAAAGTGTTTCTGCTATTACAGGCATAGTACTTGCTCTAAGGCGCCACATATTATTATTATTATTATGCATTTGCATGTTTACAATAGGGCCCGTTCTATAAAAAAAAGATGGCAATATTTAAATTTCAAAAATTAAGATGCAATTATAAAATTACTTGTTCAAATACAAACGAATAAAATGTTTTTGTACTGATTTTCAAAGTAAGCTTTTCAAACTTCGGAGATCAGTATAATTTAATCTTATTTTTATCCTATTTTCCCTCATTTAAATTTGGACCAGACTTAGTCTTATTAGTTTTCTATATTTTGTTTAATAGTTCATCTGTGCTATCAAAAGATGATGGCAATATTTTTTTTAATATTTTAGAAGTTCATTGCAATTAAAAATTATAAAATATAAATATATTTTTGTTTTATTTGTAAAGTTTCAAATGAGAGAAAATTCTATTTTTACAACATAGAAGTGAAACTGATTACAGTGATAGGCACTGTGGTGGAAGGTTAGCTGCTGTTATGAATAAAGATAAGAAATCTGATGGTTTCTTTATAGCTAACAAAAGAATAACAACTACAAAACTCTATGAAAATCTTCAGGTGAGAGATTCATGATAGTGAAATGTACCCATTTCTATGTCTGAAATTCTTCTAGTCATCTATAAAATGTTACATCCACAATAAATATTTATAGTAATAATATAATGTAAAAAGCACCATTAAACTATTTTATAGAACACAGTAACCACAAAGTAAATGAAAAAATTATAGGAAAATCTATACATAGTACCTATTCACAAAAACAAACAAATTAAACTTGTTATTTGCTACAACAAACTAGTAACTTCAATATAATCACTACTAATTATTTACCCGCTGCCCCACGCAGCAAGATGTGGCACAAGGCCGAGTTTAAAGTGGGGTATCCAAGCCCGTAGGCTCAGGCAAAAATTCCCTACAGACCATGTAAAAACGGAGTCAGTTTCCCGAGATGAGACTCCGCCCCTCGGCAGAGCCTCGTCTGGGGGATACCCTCTGACATATCACTTCTAATGAAAACAAACCCTCAAAATTCCAACAAATCAATGTTGTCTGTGAATTGATTTGTCCACTTGAAATTTGCCTAACAATAATAATTAAAAAACACATACATTGCTTACACAACCAATACATTATCTCCTAATTAACATGCCATTTATCCAATAACAAATCAGTTAAATTGCATATCACTAACCAACACAAAGATAAAACATACAAAATCAACAAATACTTAACAATAGCACAAAAATACTATATCATATAAACTGTAAACAATAACAACGAATAAAAACAAACATACCAACATTAGTGAATTTTATCTTATTTCAGAAAAAAACATAACAAATATATTTTATAATGAAAAAAACAATAACCAATACAAACTGATTTTCAATATTCGAAAAAAGATTAAACTGAAATAGCATAGAAAACACAAAATACACACATGCACATTTATATATATATATATATATATATATATATATATATATATATATATATATATATATAAATAAAAGTGAACATTGAAGTCAACACTTAGAGGTGGCAGTCTGTTTCATGCTAGATGCAATCGTCAGGCCATGAGTGCTGTTATTTTTCTCGGCTATTTATATATACAAGTCAGTGGTGCATTGTGGGTAGTCTATTTGGGCAGTTATTTTACCAGAAGTCGTTTATTTGTTTATTTATTTATTTGGGTTAAATTATGTTGCCTGTCATTATTTATTTTTATTTTTTATTTTTTATTTTTATTTTAATCTTTGTTTTTATTAACATAGTAAAATTTGTTTATATCGCTTATTTTGTGGTTTTGTTTTGATTTGGGAAGATAATTAAAGCTATTTATTCAATTTTGGGGTTGATTGTTGTAGCTTATTCTAACTATTACTTTGGCAGGAACAGTTTTTAATTTGTTTATTACTTTGTATATTTATTTGGATTTACTACATTAATAAAAACACCGATTAAAATAAAAATAAAAAAATTAATAAATATATAAGATAAATAAAAAAAATAAATAAAAAATAAAAATAAATAATGACAGGCAACATAATTTAACTCAAATAAATAAATACATAAACAAATAAACAACTTTCGGTAAAAAAAAACGCCAAAATAGACTACCCACAATGCACTACTGACCCATATATATAAATAGCTGAGAAAAATAACAACACTCGTGGCCTGATGATTCCATCTAGCATGAGACAGACTATCGCCTCTAAGTGTTGACTTCAATGTACACTTTTATATTTACACACGCTCTATCTTTCATATTGAGCACTTTATCCCATAAATGTAGCACACGTTAAGACTATATTTCTTATATATATATATATATATATATATATATATATATATATATACATTAAGAAATGGACAAAGTCCGACTGTTTAATACTGTTTATTATAAACAGAGCATTTACTTAAATACTTGTATCTATAAAAAGAACGTTAAACATAAAAAATGTCTTTAATAAATATATATATATATTTCTTATATTCAGCCATCAGACAATTTCTATTCAAATCTTCACTGGAAACCAGAAAATGGTTTAAAATATAGAATAAAAATAAACAAAAAACCTTAAAGAAATCTTGTTGATCTTTAATCAAACTTGCATAAATGAAAAATGTTTATATAGATATTTACATTATGTTTTATATGTGTGAAGTATTAGATAAAAATTTATAATTTTCTGTTTTTATTCATATCTTTACAATATTAGATTGCATTGTTCATTATTCTTATAATTTTGAATGTTTCAAAAAAACAACTCAGAAAATTCTAGTTTGGAAATGGCGGAAAATAATCAAAAGACTTCATCTAAGAACTTCCGAAAACAATTCAATGACACAATGCATGAGGGTGCATGAGAGAGTAATTGTCATTTCTCTACAATGTTGTCATGGTAACAAAGGAACTACTGCAGCAAGTCTAGTGATGAGGCTCTTATCCGATGTTTAAGTTGTAATTTAAAAAAAAATCAAATTAAAAACAGGAAGTGAGTGAAGAGAAAATATTTTCTTATTTTTGATTGGCTCCTGAAATTTTAACAGAATTTCTTTATTAATCACTTTCATTTTTTAAAGATTTAAAAAAGTCTATTTTAAAATATTTTAAAGTCCATATTTTAATATAAGAGGAAGAAATAGCAACATAAAAGTTATCAAAACAAAATAAATAAAACTATTAAATGGAGACTAACTTAACAAATATTCATAAAATAATTTCATAAGCTAAAAATGTCGTTGTTATGCTGTCATTAAAGAATTTGCTTCAAAATTTCATGAACAAGTCCTACAGTCTGGCATTCTTTTAATCTGACCAAAGTTTGGTTAAAATTATTCATCTCCTATTTACTATTTACTTCTATCCTCTCTACAAATCCTGAAGTCTGATATTCTTTTAATCTGACCAAAGTTTGATTAAAATTATTCAGCTCCTATTTACTATTTGCTCTCTACAAATCCTTATGTCTGATATTCTTTTAAACTGACCAAAGTTTGGTTAAAATTATTCAGTTTCCCTTTACTATTTGTTTCTATCCTCTCTACAAATCCTGAAGTCTGATATTCTTTTAATCTGACCAAAGTTTGATTAAAATTATTCAGCTCCTATTTACTATTTGCTCTCTACAAATCCTTATGTCTGATATTCTTTTAAACTGACCAAAGTCTGATTAAAATTATTCAGTTTCCCTTTACTATTTGTTTCTATCCTCTCTACAAATACTGAAGTGTGATATTCTTTTAATCTGACCAAAGTTTGATTAAAATTATTCAGCTCCTATTTACTATTTGCTTCTATCCTCTCTACAAATCCTGAAGTCTGATATTCTTTTAAACTGATCAAAGTTTGGTTAAAATTATTCAGTTTCCATTTACTATTTGTTTCTATCCTCTCTACAAATCCTGAAGTCTGATATTCTTTTAAACTGACCAAAGTTTGATTAAAATTATTCAGCTCCTATTTACTATTTGCTTCTATCCTCTCTACAAATCCTTAAGTCTGATATTCTTTTAAACTGACCAAAGTTTGGTTAAAATTATTTAGTTTCCATTTACTATTTGTTTCTATCCTCTCTACAAATCCTGAAGTCTGATATTCTTTTAAACTGACCAAAGTTTGGTTAAAATTATTCAGCTCCTATTTACTATTTGCTTCTATCCTCTCTACAAATCCTGAAGTCTGATATTCTTTTAAACTGACCAAAGTTTGATTAAAATTATTTAGTTTCCATTTACTATTTGTTTCTATCCTCTCTACAAATCCTGAAGTCTGATATTCTTTTAAACTGACCAAAGTTTGGTTAAAATTATTCAGCTCCTATTTACTATTTGCTTCTATCCTCTCTACAAATCCTTAAGTCTGATATTCTTTTAAACTGACCAAAGTTTGGTTAAAATTATTTAGTTTCCATTTACTATTTGTTTCTATCCTCTCTACAAATCCTGAAGTCTGATATTCTTTTAAACTGACCAAAGTCTGATTAAAATTATTCAGCTCCTATTTACTATTTGCTTCTATCCTCTCTACAAATCCTGAAGTCTGATATTCTTTTAAACTGACCAAAGTTTGATTAAAATTATTCAGCTCCTATTTACTATTTGTTTCTATCTGATCTATAAATCCAGATGTCTGGCCTTGTTTTCATTTGTCTAAAGTTGTATTGAAATTATTTTCTCCTATTTGTGTTTCTATCAATCCAAATTTTATTGGTTAATATTTTGTTACTGTGTAATATAAATTTATCAGAATTTTAGTGAGTGACTGCTTCAAGTTTGCTTTCGTCTCATGACAATCAGACATGCACCTATAGATTTATATAATCTTGTGTTAGGCAAGAGCAAATCTAGAAAATATTTTTATTGCCAAAATCTGTTGTAAATTAATTCCAAAATATCTTTTTTTTAATTCCTATTCTTTATTCTTCCAAAATCTTTCATATCTGTTAGAGAAACAAAAATTTCTATATACGGATATACAATTGTCCCCCTTATCTATATTTGTTTCCTGGTGTTTCAATTCATGTTTACGATCATGATCCTGAGTCCCATAACCCCTTAGGGTTGTAGAAGCACAATATATATGGTAACCATAGTAGCAGTCATGTTTCCCAAGCAAGACAGCCTGATGGAGCCCGACCCTCTTCGACTGGTTTGAATTCAAAGTTGTCCTTATCCTAGACTGGTTGCTACACAAGGCTATAGGACCCAATCTATTCTGCTATTTACCCATAGCAGGGGTGAGAAGAGATGGATTCATATCTTTCCCAAGTGTATTAGTGAATATAATGTACTCGACTGGAATTCACACTTGGCTGAATCCCTAGAATTAAATTATTCATAACTTCTGCTTAATAAAAGTCTCAAATTGCATTAGTAATGATTTTAGCAATTTGAATATACCAAAGAGGTGTCATAAAGTATTTTTTTAAATAGCAAAAAGGTGAAAAGTTATTGACACAATAAAGAAAGATAAATAATCATATTTTGAGGTTGCTAAAATATATATTAGAATATAACTTCTGTCACATTACTTTCATTACACTATCTTGCTATAATTGTTTTATTTGATTATTTTCTTATAATTGTTTTATTTTATTATTAGTTATTGTTATTAATCTTCTATAATGTTGTGGCACTAAAGAAGAAAACCAAGTCTTACTTTGAAAACTATTTGTGTTCTCTGTTATGTGTTATATAGGTTTCAAAATATGGTGATTGTTTGCAATTCCCTACCAGTCTCAAACAATCACATTCTTTCTTACTCCAATACAAAGAATACTATTTTGGATGACAGAGATTCTTACTCTCCGTGACTAAGGTTTTCCATATCATCATTCTATTGCATCTCTGTCTTTGAACAGTGCGCAACTGACAATATTATTGAGAGGTTCCCAGTTTCAGGGAAAAGCTGCCCACTGCAGTACTTCCCTCATTGCTCTATAGAGGAGAGAGGGTCAGTAGTAATACTGATGTCAACATAGCCAACAGTTGTGAGGGCTGAGCAATTTTTAGCCCTGGTTTGGGTATATGCACTTGAGCTCCTGGCATTAAACCAACTTTGCTGTATCCTGTATCCTGCCAGCATGGGGTGGTGAGTAATTATCAACATTCTTGGTTCTTTGTGGGTGAAGAAGATAGTTGTGTATTGCGAATTATGAATACGGATTTCTGACCCCTCTTGATTTACACCCTTAGAGATGCTGGATTTGTCTTTGGAACTGCAACCCCAGATTTTTTATTTTTGGATATGAAGTTCCCCCATTACTATCAGTATGTAAGTATAAGCAAAAATATAGAGTTTGGCATTATATCTGTATTTTCACACATCTTTTGGGAGTTTTGTAACACGTTTCCTATTGATAAGGCGGCAATGACTGTATATGCTTCAGCCTGATATCTACACAAAAGACAGAAGACCAGAGAGTACAGAGGCTGATATGTTTGGATAAAAACAACAAAGACAATGAAAGTGGTCCAGAGGAATCAGTTTAGAATATTACCAATACATTCTTACAGAAATTCTTTAAAAAAATAAAATCTGTCTGATAAAAATATCATCTCAAAAAAATTCATGAGAATTATGACAATAAGGGACATTATGAACAATAATGACAATAAAGGACATTATGACAATAAGGGACATTATGAACAATAATGACAATAAGGGACATTATGGCAATAAGGGACATTATGAACAATAATGACAATAAATACATTATGACAATAAGGGACATTATGAACAATAATCACAATAAAGGAGATTATGACAATAAAGGACATTATGACAATAAGGGACATTATGAACAATAATGGCAATAAGGGACATTATGAACAATAATGACAATAAAAGACATTATGACAATAAGGGACATTATGAACAATAATCACAATAAAGGAGATTATGACAATAAAGGACATTATGACAATAAGGGACATTATAAACAATAATCACAATAAAGAACATTATGACAATAGGGGACATTATGAACAATAAGCACAATAAAGGAGATTATGACAATAAAGGACATTATGAACAATAATGACAATAAAGGACATTATGACAATAAAGGAAATTATGAACAATAATGACAATAAAGGACATTATGACAATAAGGGACATTATGAACAATAATGACAATAAAGGACATTATGACAATAAAGGAAATTATGAACAATAATGACAATAAAGGACATTATGACAATAAGGGACATTATGAACAATAATGACAATAAGGGACATTATGGCAATAAGGGACATTATGAACAATAATGACAATAAATACATTATGACAATAATGACAATAAAAGACATTATGACAGTAAGGGACATTATGAACAATAATCACAATAAAGGAGATTATGACAATAAAGGCCATTATGACAATAAGGGACATTATGAACAATAATCACAATAAAGGACATTATGACAATAAGGGACATTATGAACAATAATCACAATAAAGGACATTATGACAATAAAGGAAATTAGGAGCAATGATCACAATAAAGGACATTATGAACAATAAAGGACATATCAAACAATAATGACAGTAAAAGTATAATGAACAGTAAAGTAATTAATAATAAAGGTATTTTGAAAAATAAAAATAATAAATAAACTGATCATTAAATAAATAATAATGATAAACTAATAAAAGCATAATGAATAATATAGAGAAAAATAAGGACAGTTATAATAATTCATAGATAAAAAAGAAAAGGACTTTGTGAATGGCCATGATTGTTTATGTCCTGAAGGAACAAACATGATATTAAAAATAAAGATAAAGTGAACACACCTAAAAAAAAGATATTTTTAGATCCTGTTTCACAGAGATCAAAATAAAGGTGAGATCAACACAATATCATCAGACAACATATATATTATGGTTTTGGCATTGGCTTATTAAGGAGGATTCAAGAGGAGGCTCCGAGTCTGTCACAAACTTACTGATGATTGACAAGATCTGCATGACAGATTTTGCCTGAGTGGTCGTTGGACTAGAATTAGTGGCTGGAAGGAATGCCAATGTTTTCTTGTGCTGAGTCTGTGGACTGAATGAGCAAGAGTGGTTGCCAAGAGGATCTGGTGATGCCAAGAAGGCTTATCAACAGGAAATGAGGGTCCTTTTTAGGGAATCACTGTATCTCTTTCATGATGCCTCTGTTATGTTTGACTTTAGGTCAGCCCAACAAATAGAGGTTTTAGAATTCAATGGTCTTCCAGCCTCAATACATGGACAGTTTAGTGCAGGTGTCATGTTGTAATGTACAGCAAGAGTATGTTGAGGTTGGGGGAAACACCTAACCGATTGCTCTCCCAGCAGCTACAGGGGTAATAGGTAGAGAGGGGAAAGAGATGGGAGGTAGCAAAAATGACACTGCCTTGGAAACCACAGCAACTTTAGGAACAAAATGCCCATGGGACGGACTTCACAAGACACCATGTCTTGCCAATTGCATGAAGCATCATACAAAGACCCAGGTCTTGACCGGTTGCAGAGAGGGCCATATATAGACGTGCCAAGCTGTCCTGCTGTTATTGGGGAAAACCTGGATGTAACTGGTGTTGACAAACATGTCTGCACATGTGTCTGTACGAATGTGCATTTGCCTGATGTCTTTTTGAAGAAATGTTCAATGCTGAAAGCAGTGATAATTGAGGACTTTAGCATTTATGATAAAGTTGCTTCATCAATATATATATATATATATATATATATATATATATATATATGATAAAATATAGTTTTGAGGTATGCTATATTTAAGGGTTCAATAAATATTCAGTATGAGGGACAGAGCATATGTAAATATAAAAAGTGGACATTGAAGTCAATACCCTGATAATTGTGTTTAGCATGAAATGGACTGTTGCCTCTGGGTGTTAACTTCAATGTTATATATATATATATATATATATATATATATATATATATATAACAGTTCAGATGTTTGAAGCCACCCTCAGAATTAGCATAGAATGAACATAACAGAAGATTGAAAGAAAAAATGGAAAAAAGAATTCTTAGAGTCATTGAAAAAAAGAATGGAATCAATTATCAAACTTATACTTTGAGAAACTTTAGCAATGAATGCCAAAAAGTTGACTGCAGTAATCAAGACTAAAGGAGGATATTTTGACGAGAGCAAAATTTAATCATAAAATGCTCTTTTTCTTTTTGTCATTATAAAATTTCTAATAAAAAATCATGTCTCACTTTTTAACCATGTATAATAATGTTTTCTTATTTGAAGTACTAAACAACTATATCTTGGGACAAATTAAAAAATTACCAGAATAGTATATATATATATGTGTATGTATGTATGTATAGCTGGCCACTTGTATTTGAGGATACTCATCTACTAATGCTGCTAGCCAATCCTTATTGCAGATGCTTGCTCAGGTGCATTTGTCCACCTGTGGTTTATACTACAACTATACTGAGAAGGCCTTATTTACAGTTTTTGGGAAAGAACATGTTATCTAGCGTGATCAACAACAGTCCAGCATGCTTAAGCCCTCGGCCATGATGACTTGTGACTTTGTGCTAGGGTTCTATCTATCCAGTTTCATTCACAAGGCTTGGGCCAACCTGTGGTATGGTTTTCAGGTACTTTCCAAAGGGATTGACCCCTCCAGTCTGATAACATCAGGAAGTCTCCATCCTGACAAAATTGACCATGGTGAGATTCAAACCTGGGTCTCATAGTCAGAATGCAGATGTTCTAACCACTTGGCCATATGCCCATTATATATATATATATATATATATATATATATATATATATATTCCACAGTTAATTTATCTCCATGTTTTTACATTTCAGCGTTCTTTGCAGATTGTTTATTGTCACACTGTTGGATATTTGATTACAGAAGTGATGGAAACATAAATAAAAAAAAATCTAAATGAAATCACCTAGATTATATTGCCAAAACATAGATTAAATTTAATATAATACATTTAAAATTCTCTGCTTCTCTCTTTCCTTTGTGTAGTGACACCAACGTACACATAAATTTAGTCTGATGAAGTCCTACAGTACAAAACATGTCACACAAAAATTCTTTTCACTTGTCATACTTCTTTGCCCTAAAATTGTTCATGATATATAAAAAAATATTATGTATTGTTTTTCATATATATATATATATATATATATATATATAGATATGTATGACTATATATATATATATATATATATATATATATATATATATATATACACATATATATGCATGTGTATATATGGGTCTGCACTCTCTTGTGCATAAATAAGAAACATTAACTAAAATTATTCTTTGTCTGTCATCTTTAATCATTGTTGTAATAATGAAAAACACATTATGACCCTGCAACCAACAAGAAACAAAATATTACCAAATTTATCAAAAATGAAATGTTCCCCCATAAACATAGAAGCTGAACAATATGACTAGATTCTCAAATGTGTCAGGACTGAAAAAGTTTGCAATCTAATCTAATAGTTTGAGAACAGGGAATTTAAAAGTACTCCACAACTGATGATATGTTATCCTGTGTTTGACGGCAGCAGAATGTGCTAGTGGTCAACATCAAGTTTAAAGTATTTTGAGAAAAGTTCAGCCAATATGTTCAGAACTCTACAGATGTACAGAAAAATGGCTGAAATCTCTCAATCACAAACATTTAGACAATATCTATATGCATAAAATTAATAAACTGTCTCAGTGTGCTTACTACGAGTAACTTCTCATAGGGCTCACACTCATGCACACACACAAACATAAACGATTTTTATAAACATTATTTGGACTGTTATCCTCATCTTCATTGCCATATTCACAACATTTTGGCCATTGTAGACTCTGGCCTTTTTCAGGTGATTGGAATTTTGGACCAAACCTTTTATTTCATCCACTGGGGTAGATTGTTCTAGTTCCACGTGCCAGGCCTTTTCTGTCTCAGTTATTTCCTTTTAACTCATCTTTCCAAATACTGTTGTTAATACTGTTTATTATAAACAGAGCATTTTCTTGAATATTTGTGTCTATATAAATAACATATAACAACAATAATATATATATATATTTATATATATATATTTATATATATATATATATAAAGGAAAAAGACAATAGGAAAACTATAGTTTTAGCTGACATGTTTCATTCAATATGGACTTTTTCAAGGCAAAATCAAAAGGAATTTATTGAAACATAGTATCTATAAACAATAAACAAAACAAAATGTTTGTTAGCAGCTCGAAGTATTTAGAAAATGCTATTGTATATTCATGTGGTCAACTGAAAAATTACATCAAGTACTTTATGTTTGAAGAGAATATTTTCACATGTAGAAATAATGTTTGTATTGTTGTGTTCATGGATTCGAATGTTTTCATTTGATTTCTTGATATATTTGCTGTGTATGTTGGTTTGGGAGAGTAGTGATTCTGTTAGGAAAGGTGATATTGGGAAAAAACCTGGGCATAGATTAATATTTGAATAATATTCAATGGTGGCACTCTTGAGGATTTTCCTTCGGAATGAATTATTTTCTTTTTTTAGGAGTGTAGCATTTATAAAATCAAAATTGTGTTTGAATTTATTTCTATGTATGACCAGTCCATTAGTTAAGTCATTATTTATGAGGTCTCTTTTATATATATATAGCAAATAATTAAGAAATATTAGCAGTAATTGTAGCTAGATATCTAATGTTTAAATTTGACCTTTGCACTGTCAGGTTAAAGGAGCTGGTGTAAATGTCATCTTCCACTCAAATGAAAGTATTTATGAATTTTCTGTTATAATTTTTTATTCTTTGTGCCTCCTGTACAAAATCCATCAGTGAACAGACATTAAAACTGTTGGTCACCATCTTCTTAAAAGAATATGAATTCTAATCAAAAAGTATGTGCAATATTTTTGCATGTGTGTGCCAATTTGCAGTCTACTGGCAAATGTATTTAGAGAAGAGGGTACAACTGAAGGGATTCAAAATTGACAGTATTTGCTGTTTCACTGAAGCACACTTGAAATGCATAAGAATATTATTCACTCCTCTGTCATCTCTTTCTTTCATTCTTTTTTATTATTATATTTGTCTTTTTTCTTTTCTCACTTGACTTTCCCTTCTGTCTTTCTTAATAATTGAATGGTCCATCATTTATTTGAGATAATGGCAGGGCATAAAATAAATTAGTACTCACCACAAGACTTGTTTCTATATCTTTATTTCTAGCAAAACACACACACACACACATACATACATACATACATATATATATATATATATATATATATATATATATAGAGAGAGAGAGAGAGAGAGAGAGGCAGAGCTTCATTTTACCCAGCAGTGAGGTTAGCTGGAAGTAAACAAAAGGGTTAGGGATTGACTGTTTAGTGCTGCTATACCACAAATTTGTGGGCAGGGGACATGCAAACTATTAGAGGGTGTAACACATGTGTGAAATTACTATTTAAGAAGTGAAAGAATTATAATACAATACTTGGCGTTAGTTTTATTCAGTAACAGTTGTCACACATTTGATTGCATATAAAACACCACTCCCAAGTCAAGTGGGGTGGACATTAAGAAAAATATAACACATGACATGCAGTTACAATAATCACCATCAGTGTTAATCACTGTTATCACTTGAAATTCAAATTTCTTTCAAAAACTAAAATATGTTTACATTTAAAGATAATAATTTAAGTTTAGCATGTATGGCATGAAAAAGACAGTGACATATTAGGTTGGTGCAAAAATAATGACGTAATAATGTTGTTTTTTGACGTTAAAAAATACGTCAAAAAACGACATTATTATGTCATTATTTTTGCACCAACCTAATAACATTGAGATTAGAAATGGTTACTGCTTAATTTTGGTGTGGAATGAAGATATTCATCTTAGAATGTTCAGTTTTAATTTTAATTTTTATGACAATTCATTTTTTAATTAAAATTCTACTAACAATAATATGAGTGTGAGTCAAAAAGTAATATAATTTGTGTCATTGTGTTTATTCAAAATTTGGTACTGATGTAAAGGCACATACACTCTTGATCTTTATTTATCTAATCTTGTTTTTTTTTTCATCAGATGAACTGATATGAAAATGCCTGTCAAACTGGAATTTCATCAGAAGCAAAGAGCAATAATTCTTTGTTACCAAAGGAGAAACTCCTGTAAACATTCATCCTCAGACTTCCATCTTTTTGGTCCAATGAAGGAGGCACTGAGGAGCAAATATTATGGTGGTGATGAAGAACTGAAAACTGCTATAAAGAAATGGCTACATCAGCAGCCAGCCAAATCTTACAAAGTTAGGATACATCATTTGTAGGTGGAACACTACCATAGAAAGAAGTGGTGTCTATGCTGAGAAGTAGGGATGTGAATCTGTGATGTATAGCTATATCTTATATGTTTGATTGTGTTCCTTATTTCTTACATAATAAAACAAATTGCATTACTTTTTTGACTCACCTTCATAATAATAATAATAATAATAATAATAATAATAATAATAATAGGACCTGTAACAATTTTAGGGGACTACATAACACACACACACACACACAGAGAACAATCAAAGCTAATTGCCCAGACATCGTTATTAGAGACCACAAACAAATAAATTGCCTCCTTATTGATATGGTAGTCCTTGCTGACTGAAAGAAGATCTTCAAAAAGCTATCAAAATACAAGGACCTTGAAATTGAAATTTGAAAAATGTGGCATATGAGGACATCAACAATTCCTGTTGTAGTTGGAGCCCTCAGATTGATTGGAAAAGATTCCAATAGACTCATTGAAGGGATTCCTGGTAGCCCATGCCTTAAAGAAATGCAAGAAATTGTTCCCACATGTATAGCCCACACCTTATGATGAGCAGTATTTATGTAAAATATGTGTGTGTGTGTGTGTTTTAAATTGCTCAGTGGAAAATGTCATGATGCCATTCTGACCTTAGGTCTCTGGGCGGGACCCTGAAAGAGATGAATACACACCAGAAATCAAAGGAAATAAAATGATGATAATAATAATAATAATAATAATAATAAATGATACTTGAAAATTGCAGGAAAAAAAATAGAAATCTCAGCACAGTTTGTATAAATTACCATAAAGCCTTTGGTAGTGTGCCACACTCTTGGATCATTAAGGGTTTGGAAATGTGCAAAGTCTTCTCAGTAATAGTAAATTTCCTTAAATATAGCATGGGACCGTGGAAAAGCATATTATACCTAAATCATCCCAAAGGTACTGCCACTTCAAATTATTTGAATATCCGATAAGGAATCTTTTAAGGCGACACCCTGTTGCCCTTTCTGTTCTGTCTGTCCTTAATCCCCTTTTTGTATGAACTAAACAGTAATAACTATGGATATAAATTAAAAAAAGATAGTGTTTAATCCCTTATTCTACATGGATTATATCAAACTCTTTGCAAAAGACAACAATGATCAGTATCCTCAATACTGTTAAATGTTTTTGTGGTGATATTGGTATGGATTTTGGATTAGATTAATGTGCAAAAGTAACATTCAAGAAAGGAAGAATTACAAAAACACACTCAATAGATTCTAGATTTTGTCCAAAAGATTAGGTAACTGTAAGAAGAAGCCTAAAAATACATGGGGATCAGTGAAGGAGATGGAATACACCATATCCAAATGAAAGAGAAAGTAAGAAAAGAATAGTTTGGGTGTGTGCATCTGGTGTTAAGTACTGGCTTGAATTTACAAAACAGAATATCAGCCATGAACACTTTGGCTGTCCATGTAATGCAATACAGTTTCAACATCCTTAACTGGGCCATAGCTGACATTAAGTGAATAGATGTCAAAAAGAGAATGATTCTCATTTGCCACCGCATGGATCATCCTAAGGCTGATGTTGATTGTATGTGTCCAGATTTGAAGGAGGCAGAGGTTTAGAAACTAGAAATGTTTTACAACACAACAAAAATTGGTCTTCAAAAATACCTTGAACCTACAGAAGACTTGATGAGGACCTGTGTCAAAGAACATGAAAGAAATAAGAAACTTTATTTGGTAATAAAAGAAGCCAACAAATTCAAAAGGGAATTTCAAGTGGATGAAGAAGTTCAAATAAACCATAATACACCTACAACAATGGCAAAAAAACCTAAAACAGAAAGCAAAAGTAAATGCAATGTACCAAATGCAGAAATGATGGCAAGATAAGCCTCTTCATGGTCAATACTCTGTCCACACCAAACAACCAGATGTAGACAAACCTGTCTGTGGTTACATAGTGTAGGGTTAAAAGCTGAAACTAAAGGTTTTATTCTTGCTGCACAGGACCAGAGCTTGCTAATTAGAAATTACCAAGTGTGCATACTGAAAAATTGTGTTGACCTAAAATGCAGATTCTGTGATAAATATCCAAAAACAGTTGAACATCTTGTATCAGGTTTTACAGTGTTAGCACCCACTGTATATAAAACTCAGAATGATAGAGTGTGCCAATATCCGCACTGGAAAATATGCAACTTTTACAGGAAGGAAACTGTAAGAAACTGGTATAAACATCACCCTGACCCAGTTACAGAGAGAAGACCTCTAACAATTTTATGGGACCTTACAATACACACGGATACAACTAATCAAAGCTAATCACCCAGACATCATGATCAAAGACCACAAAAATAGAATGTGCTTTCTTATGGACATGGCAGTTCTTTCAGATTGTAAGTTAGCTTTGAAGATCTTCAAAAAAACTATCAAAATACAAAGATCTTAAAGTGAAATTCTCAAAAATGTGTTCATATGAGGAAATCAATAATTCCCGTTGTAGTTGGAGCACTCAGATTCTTTGGAAAAGGCTCCAATAAACTCATTAAAGGGATTCCTGGTAGCCCATGCCTTAAAGAAACACAAAAAATTATACTCAGAAGTACAGCTCACACATTACAAAGTGCTTTATCTATAGAAAATGTGTGTGATTTGAGGTTTTTTTTTGTGTTTTTATATGATCATTGGAAAATATCTTGATGCCATTTCTGACCATAGGTCTCTGGTTGGGACCTGGATGATATGTGTATACAACAGAAATCAAAGGAAATAATAATAATGATGATGATGATGGTGATATCTGTGTAAATATTAGAGCATTATGGATTTAATCATGATATAAAAACTGATCATCTATGTCATTTGAGTAAACATTACCCAACCAGATGCATAATTCAATGTTACATATGAGAACCAGGAGATATTTTTTAGTCTTTCATTGAGAAAAATGTTAGTTTTATATGATACTAGCAGCATGACCCAGTGTTGCCCATGCTTGATTCAAAAATCGTACGATGCATACAGCAATCGCTATCACTTGACTTAAAATATTTTTGCCCTTCCTTGCCTTTAAAGGAGTACCCTTTGCCGTGCTGATGTTGCTACATGCTTTACTTCTTGCCTATCTCACACTGCAAATTTTTTCTAAGCTCTATACTAAACATTAAATATGTTACGAAAAAAGAACTAAACAAAATGAACACAAAACGATCAGCTTTAACAAAGGACTCATAACTGGAAAAACCAAATGAAAAAAAAATGTTAAAGCAAATACTTTTTCACATCCAACCCAGTTCTGCGGAATCAGAATCAACGTTGAGTTTAAGCAAGCAACTTAGCCAATTGGAGTAAAGTGCCATGCAGATTTAAATTTTTCCCACTTGTGACAAATGCAGCTATCAATTTTTTTTGCATGCTAGCATGCTAGTTAACATTCATGTCAGTCAACTGTTGGCTCTTACGCTGGCCAATAGAATCTTCCTGCCTATTCATGGCAGCCAGCTATAGGCTCTCACTCTGGGCAGTAGAAAATGGTCACAAAATACATGAAAACTGCTGTAGAAGCATGAAAAAATTGATTATTTCCACTATAGTTGGGAAATGCAAAGTCAGTCTTGGCCTTCCTGCTAACTTGGAACATGTGCATGTAAATTTTGGTGCAAATCCATCAAAAATTGCGGCCGTACATTCGTTACACACACACACACATCCTGCCTTTTATAGATAGAGATTAAATATAGTAGTTCTGTATGATTTTCATCTGTGTAATTCCTAGTGATAATAATTGTGCTGGGACACATTGCTAAACAAATTTCAAAACAGTCATTGTTATATAATACAAAAACAGCTTGTGTTTTTGAAAAAAAATAAAATAAAACAAAAAGCTAGGCTATGCTGACTAGAGTTCTGCTTGACAATAAACTTAATTTCATTTGATAGTATAATTGAATAAAAATTTAAAACAAAAATCCCATGGTCTCTTCAGGATGTAGACAATCGTGTCTCCACAGATTTCTTTTCTTTATTATCTGTGAATTGCCATGCCTTCTTAGGAAAGATAAGGAAGTATTTTCCCATTGCCTGTCTATGGTTTAGATTTCAGAGTTTTACTTTGCTTAAACTGGTTGCAACTCAAGGCTAGAGAGATTAGTCTACACTGCTATTTAACCCATAGTTGAGGGAAGAAGTTATGAATTCATGCATTTTCCAAGAGCATTGATGTGAAAGTGAATGCAATGGATAAGGCCAGAATTTGAATTCAGCTCACTAGTCCCACTTTTGGCACTGAATTTAAATACCCTGGATTGAAAGGTATGAATCTATCTTGCCCTTCAGCTATGAGACAGAAGAGCAGGACAAACTGGGTGCTATAGCCTTGGTTAGTAATCAGCTAATCACAGACAGAAACAGCAACATACTGTGGGAAATCTTCTAGCTAGTCACTAATGAATCAAAAGGGACCTGATTACCCAAGCATTTATCATGTTTGACGCTTGACTGACTAGATTGGCAGTTAGGCCTCATCATTTTACTGTTGAAATTGACAGATATAACTATAAGATCAATGTTAACACTGTCTTCTCTCACACTTCTTGCAGATATAGTTGTTCCAACAAGAGAAAAGTGTATATTTTAAAGAAATGAGAGAAGCCACAAACGTTTTTGCTTATAATGTGGTCTTTTTAAATATATATTAGGTTGGTGCAAAAATAATGTCGTTTTCTCACATATGTTACTATGTCAGAAAACGACATTATTTTTGCACCAACCTAATATTATGCTTTATTTTCCATATTTTTGCTACACGTGTTTCAGGTCTTGCAACCTTCATCAGGTGAAGAGTGGTTATTTCCACCTATTATTTAAAGGAATCCAAATTTTCTTGGATTACTACCACACACAAAAGACAATGGTTAAACATCGAAAACATAAGGAAAAATGAATTCCTTTAAGTACCTAAGATTTACTAATTTAAATGATGACCTATGCTTGTACCATCTACGTTTGAAAGTATTTTCAGTACATCCTATTAATATCTGTTAGTTTTGATTTACAGATTATTGCTTCTGTTTTACAAGCTCCATTTAATCTATTCTTATTTCTACAGTTGCATAAATTACTAATGTTAACTATATTTTGCTGCATGTTATTTTTAAAATTTCTAGCGTTTTGTCTATTTATTATTGTTTCTAAATTACTAGTGCAGCTGTAGCTTAATTTAACTGTGTTTTTACTGAATATTTTATGTAATTCTGAATTTTTGGGGAAGTCACTTGAAAAATAATTTCCCTACTATTTTAGATTTTACCTCTAAGTTAAAAATGGAATTGAACCAAATGATATTTTTTTTCTTTTCCTTAGATTGTTCTTCACATGCTGTTTAATTTGAGGTTTAAATTTAAGTTCTTCTCATATTCTTTCTTTTTATCCTCAAAAATTATTTTACAAGAAGAGTTTCTGGGTAGCCTAGACTCTATTCCTTTAGGGATGTGCTTTATTATGTTTGCAAGGTGGTTAGATCTAATATTCATGTATTTTAATTTTGCATTGGGTTTCATGTATGGGGAGACACTGCCAGCTTGAAGATTTAATTCTACATTCAGATAGTTGACAACGTTTTTATTCATTTTGATTTCTATTTCGAAACCGAGGCTTTTGAAGAGTTTGAAAAACGCTTTTCTAATAATGTCATTTTTTCTTCTGTTGTTTGCTGCTATCAGAATGTCAATCCTTATACAGATTATGGTTGTTAATTTCATATAATATATATAGACGTTGGGCACCTCGAGATGGTGTAATGTTTCACAAGCTTTTCTCTCTAGAATAATTACAACTGAGTAGTAAGTTTGATCCTCATTGGGCGCCCCCTACTTTCAGCCTTGTGCCACATCTAAGCTATGCTTAGAAAATCACTATATGTAGACCTATTAACTCCAAACACCCAGCTCCATCAAACAAACGTTGTGGTACATCAAAGCCATCTTTTTTTGATTTCTTAACCCAGGTTACTTCATTGTGGAATAAAATTGATTTGCATCAATGTAAAATTATTTCTGTTGATCAGGTGTTATGTTTACAAAGCCTTTGGCAAAGTGCAAAGCCTCTAGCAGACCTTTTTATAGATAGATTGATAAAAGTTTTTAATGTCATATTTTATAAATACATATTTTTTTATCTGTGATTTGTGGAACCAAGAAATGCACTCTTGCAATTCTTAATGAGTCACATATTTTTTCAATATGGCTTCTTCTTGGCTTATTTTACCAAGTTGCATTTTAGTTCAGTTTATTTGATGAAAAGAAGTATTATTTGGGAATTCATCTTTATATTTTTTTGTCTAATAAACCCAACTAAAACTGAACTGGGTAAAATAAGCTCCAAGGAGAAACAATTATTGTGTTGAAACATGATTGTAATTGTGTAGTGATTTTTAACATGTTTTTGTTTTAATATGCTAAAATAAATAATATTTAGCTCTACTATGTATTGAGCACTCTTTTAAGTTAAATGTTACATACAGTGGAATTATACTCCATTTGTTCTCATTTTACCTGGATATATATATATATATATATATATATATACCCAATGCGATGACAATGAAAGTAATATATAAATTCTAACATTCATACCATCAATCCAAAAGAGGGCTTGATGCTGATGGTAGTGTGATAATTATTTATTTATTATAATTTTATCATATTGACAAAACCATTTTACTCACTACAAAGATGCAACTTCGTTTCAGTGCATTTCAATAGCACTTTGACAGGTGAGAACCAAAAATAATTATGAACAATTCTGCTTGTAGGCTAGCCGTATGTGAAACGTCACTTCCTTTTTTCATTTGTTTGAGAAGAAAAAATATACATAAAGCAAAAAGGTGACGGAGTGAGACAATAGTGCTTGTTGATAGCAGTTTGGTGAAGAATGGATGGGGTGTTGAATGTTGACTGGTCTGTGGAGATTTTTTTTGTCATTAAACACCGGTCAAAAGTTTAGGCACATCATCTCACAAGTGCCCTAAGAGTGAGAGGTAGGGGAGGAAAGATGGAGATAGGGGATAGTGATACTTTGGAGTAGGTAAAATTCTAGCAATAGTTTTAGTAGTAATTGGGAATGTTATTTTTGATTTACTATAAAAAGTCTAGAGCTGAATTGCATATATTTATGTTGGGGTTATTACTACTAATTCTGTAATTAATGAAAGTGTTTTGTGGATTAATAAATTTAGATGTGGTGATTTCCTCTAAAAAATAAGGGATACTAATATAACCTTTTATAATTAAAATTGACCTATTCCTGGACAGTAGCGTGTAGAACAAGTATGGGTGTAAAACAATTTATCTGAACATATTACCAGTAATATATATGAAAATAATAATAATAATAATAAAAATATTTTAAGAAGCATAATCTAATTAGTGGAGAGGTACGTAAGAGGGTAGGGAATATATCAAAGGATGTGATTTATAATTTTAAACCATTTATAGTTATGGAATTAAGAATTTAACAAGATTGTAGAGTTAGATCCTTAGTATGTCTACAAACAACAGTGGTTTCATATCTTTGGTTTAATGATTGGGTGTTGTTCAAAAGTTTAATGATACATATTTTCTCCTGTAAATATAAGAAGCAAGGTTTGTTCAGAGAATTGCAGGTTCTGGCTTGTCTTAGGATTTTCCATTTAACCTTAGGTGTTTTTCCTTCTTCCTTCAGTTTCCAAAAATATTTCGAAAGTGATGTCATATTGCGTTTGGCTGCATTTGTAAAGGAGTTCATGTGATTGTAATACCTATCCTTAAAAGATATGCTAGTTGACCCCACATATAGCTTAATATCTCTGGGGTTCTCATTTGATATGTGTGTGTGTGTGTGTGTGTGTACTGTAGTGATAGAAAAATAAATAGACAAAAATAAATAAATAATAACAAGGAGATCAAAATTTCACTATCTCTCAAAATATCTGTATATTCAGAATCACCAAGCCACAAAGGCATATTTGAACCAATCAATAAGAAAGCTTTCACAGCAAGGATATAAGGATGTGAGCCTATGAGAAGCAGAATGGGACTTTCGAAGTAGATCTCTGGATATGTATATAACAAGATTGAAAATTAAACTAAATCAAAATCGATGAATTAATTTTGTCCATTCTCTGACACTGCGGTCATTATAACATAAACAGGGTCACCTGAAATGTCTATACCATTTTGTTCACCACCTCATAAGCAGCCAACCGCTATATTTTGATACATACACACATATACATATATGTTAGGATACATATATACATATATATTTGCTTCCTCCCAGAAACTTTCATACTTGCTCTCTGTCTCTTTCTCTTTTCTTAACTCTCTCTATGTCTGTCTTGTATTCCCCTAGGACTTTTACCCTTGAACTCTTGAAACTTCAACTTTCACTTTATCCTTCTATATTATTATATTGTGTATATAAAGATTTATTTAGTCTTATTCAACACTTTGGGAATTTTCTTTAAATCATTACACAAGGCCAAGATACACCCAAGCCAAATATACTGCTATATGGTGGGAACAGATGTAGTCATAAGATAACCTTCAACAAATCCTCCATAATACACATAAATATTATTTTTTTTACCAAAATTATATTATTTTCTTTTGTTTTTCTGTTGCATAGTCATCTTTAATGCAAGTGTTTAATCTAATGTTTGAAACAAGAGTAAAAATTTTGCAGCATTTTTGTTAATTTGTTGAGTAGAATTTCAGCTCTCGGCCACCCACAGAAAGTATTTTCTTCTTCATTTCAAGTGCAAGCAATGTTTTCCCACCTTCAGCATATGAGCTTACATTAAATTACTGATATCCTGGAAGTGATCAGTTGATGCGTTTCAACATCTTAGTTCAATGCTGTGAAATTCTGGACATTCATGCCTGTAAACATATGTAGTTTGTTTGTAGAGCAGATCATTTATTTTTTTTACTTTCCTTTCTCTTCCTAAACTTAATGTGTTTACTCCTTTTTTTTTTATTTTTTATTTTGTAATAAAACCAAAATAAAAATCAAGACATTTTCTTCTCTTTTCACTTTTTTGATTGTTTGTTTGTTTGTTTGTTTTCAGCAGAGATATAAATTTCATCTAGCTCATCTGGTAGTGTAACTCCTACGGTTATTTTCTGGGACTTCTTTCATTGAGGCTCTTGAAAGACTTCTCTTTTTAAACTTAGGCTTTTCTTTCGTTACACCTTGGAACAATAATAACAGCAAAAATATATAAAGGGGAGGTAATCCTGATGGAATTTATTGCAAAGAAAACACACTTGAACATTTTCACTGATCTGGGATTTAGTTTCTTTACAGAAGTGATACTTGTCATTTTCCCTAACATAGAAATATAATTATATTGCATTTAAATGTGAAATATATTAACATAAATATATTAAACATATAAGAAATACTGTATTTACTCATATACAATGAGAAAAAGGTTGCATCAAATTCAAAAGCCTAAATGGGATGTTTACTTGTATCAACAAGGTAATCTGTTAGATAATGGTTCCTCTTTAAAATGGTTTTCATTTAACTAGAATTTGCAGAGTTAATTTACTTCTTGTAAATAACCACCCAAGTTCTGCCATTTCATATTAATGAGAAAAATAGCCTACCTAATGCAATGGTGCATCAATCCTCTTCAAAGTATTCCTTTTGGGACTTCATGCACTTATCCTAGTTTTCCTTCCACTTTGCAAAAACAAGTCCACAAAAGACTTCTTCTGGGACTGCCATCAGCTGTCTAGTCATATTCTCCTTAATCTCATCTGGGGTCTGAAATCTCTTTATTTTCAACAGTAATTTTATATGAATTTCTTGGACAAGGAATTATCATTATTTACACTATTTATATATCGACTAATGTCATCATCTTTGTTGTTATCACTACATTTGGCCATTGTGATCCCTCACCTTCCTCAGGTTTATATTGTTCTGGGTAACCTACAGGGAATTCTGAACTTAACCTTTTATTTAATCTATTGGTGTAGACTGTTCTCATTCCACTGCTCATGTCTAGGGACATCATCTAGGTTTTATTTTTATTTTGTACTGTTCAGTTATTGCTTGCCAGTTTCCACTTACTACAAGTACACACTGCCTGACCCAAGGATTGAACTCCCAACCACTATGTTACCAAATTCAAAAAACAATGCTTTTATCCACTAGGCCATTGTCCCTACAGACAATGGCCTAGTGGATTGGGTCAGGCCGAAACATAATGCCAACAACAAAGATGAGGATAATAGTCTAATAATAGCGTAAATAGTAATTTGAGAAAAGCCAGAATTTGTGAGGAATTAAATTTGGATTGGGAGTAGGCTGACAGATGCAAAGTTTTGGTGGCTCAAAAAGAGAATTCAACAAGCTGAGTTCATATTCCGTTTGAGTTTCTTACACCTCCTTTCACACAAATGCCTTTAGAAAAAGTATGAAATGCATTTCTTCTACCCCCAGCTATGGATTAAATAACATGGCAGACCAGGGCCTCTAACTTTGGTTGGCACTTGGTCTAGAAGAGAGCAAGTATGAATTCAAAACTGGTTGGTGTGTTAAAGAGCTGACAATCTATCTAGAGATGGTGACATGATAAGAAAAGAAAAATGTATCTGACCCTAAAAATACACAATCACTGAAATTCTTGTCACATGAGCTGCAGAATATACTGCAAGTAGAGGATGGTATTTTTTTTCTCTTCTCAAAACTTTAGACAACATGAGGAAGAAAAGAAAATTCATTAGAAATGATCAGTACAACAAAGATGACAGTATTTGTCTGAATGAAAAAAAAATGAAATTTTGCTGTTGATAATGATTTTGCTAATGTTGCAAAAATGATGTTACTAAAATTGAATTGTTAGAAAATCAAGAATTTGCTGCACCCTGCCCTACTGAAACCTCTCTTCCCTACAAACTATTATTTTTCTTGTATCTTGATTGTTTCCTTATGGGCAAGAAGTTCTCTGATCATGATCAAACTGAAGAAGCCTCCAATGAATTTGCTAGTTCTTTGAATGAAGAAGTCTTTAGGAAAGAAATTGATGATTTGCTTCCAAGATAGAAAAAAAATGAATAAAGGCCAAGAGGAGAAGGCTTTGATTGAAGAAATAATGCTTTTTTAATATTTTTTTCAATTTAAATTCTAGTTTAAATAAATTTGTAAATTTTATATTGAAGTCTCTGTACAAAGAAAAGCCTTCCTTTTTATTCTGCTAAAAGATTTAAAATGCCATATTAAATTGGCCAAGCCAGAAATGTGTTTACTTCAAGAAGAGGTCAACACCGAGTGGCAACAGTCTGTTTGGTTGAATGCAATTGTCAGGACTGAAGATTGCATTTAAGCATGAAACAGATGGTTACCACCCAAACGCCTACTCTTTTGACTTCAGTGCCTACACTTATATATATCGTTAATGTTAATGGCTGGCCACTCATATTTGAGGATACCCATCTACTAGGGCACCTAGCCAATCCTTATTGCAGACGCCCGCTCAGGCAGATTTGTGTTTGTTCAACACCCACAGAGCCCACCTGTAGTTTATACTGCAACTATGCTAAGAAAAACCTTAGTTACAGTTCTTGGGAGATAAGCGTGTTATCTAGTGTGATCAACAATCTGAACAAAGCTAGCACATTCCAATCATCACTCATGATGACTTGTGATTTCATAATAGCACAGCAATCAACGGCCTCCAAGGGTTCCGTTAACCAAATTTCACTCACAAGTCTTGTTGGGTCAACCGTGTTATGGCTTTCAGGCACTTTCCAAAGGTGCTGCATGCTGGGCTCACCTCCTCCAGATTGATAACATCAATTAGTCACTGACCATGTTGAGATTTGAACCTGGGTCTGATGGTCAGAAAGCAAACATTCTAACCACTTAACCACACAGATATATATATATATATATATATATATATATATATATATATATATATATATATATATATATATATATATATATATATATATATATATATATATATATATATATATATATATATATATATATATATATATATATATATATATATATATATATATATAAAGTATTACACAACAAAATCCAAAGTTACCTTATATGGGGGATAAATCTATTTCAACTGATGAAAAATTTGTCAGTCTTATTCAACCTCAGTGTATAGACTGAGTTTGTGTCAGAATTAGAAATTTAACTGTTAGAATTGTCAAAAAATGAATACAGAATTTATCCGTTTCAATGTTTCAGTCAGATGAAATTCCCGAGATGGTGGTTAGGGGAGATTAAGAGGTATTAGCCTTAAAGGCAAGAGGTTTTATAAAATTAAACCTGGATATTAACCTTATGACCTTAAATTGGGGATATATGAAGAATGAAGTGTTAATTTGAAACTAAGAGAGGACCAAAAAGGGAGTTTGTAAAATAAAATTTATATATATAAAAAGTTAGGTTACTATTTCCAAAGATAAATTAACTTAAAAATAAAATATATTTAAAAAATAAAAATATAATAAGATAAAATAAATTATGCATTAGAAAAAAGTTTTAACTTTAAAGATAAGTTAAATCAAGTTATATTAAAAATAACAACCATACAAAGTTATATTTAAAAAAAAATGAAACCTTAAAGAAAACTATAAAAAATATAGATAAAAATGTTTAAGTAATAAAAGGAAAGAGGGTTCTTAGAACAGGGGACAATTATAAAATATAAACATATCTCTATGACTATTAGGAGTATAAGTGGAACCTTCTATCCCCTATATGAGATAATTTGGGATTTTGTAGTGTAAGTTGGTGCAAAAATAATGACGTAATAATGTCGTTTTTTGACGTATTTTTAATGTCAAAAAACGACATTATTACGTCATTAATTTTGCACCAACCTAATATTTATTGGATTGTTTATAATAAATACATTGATCTCTTTTTTGTGGATCAGTTTTAATATTTTCTATTACTAGGATCGACTTAGATTATATACCAATGGGTTTATTACCTTTACTATATATTACTGAAAAACACTATTTTTAGCAGATACTCTTGTTTGAAATAGATGCCTCGTATGTCCATTGGTTTGCGTGCACTCAAGAAGTATAAATAAAAAATGTGCACTCTGGCATTTTCTTTATTAAGGTTTCTCAAGTGTACAGGCCACTGTTTAAAATAAAATAAAGGGTATCTATTTCAAAGGCATGTATCCACTAGAAGTGATACTTGAACTAATAAAAATGTGGGATTAAAAATAAATCCATGAATTTGTTATATAGATATATATATTTATTACTTCTTTATATATATATATATATATATGTATATATATATATATATATATATATATATATATATATATATATATATATATATTATCACTTAAATATTATTATTAGTGGATGTCAGAAAAAATCAATTACTTCTTTAGAAATATATATATATGAACTGGGATCAAATACATATCAAATATGGATTAGAATCCAACAGAATGATAAAATGAAGAACAAATAGGAAATGTTTATAAATCTAACATATTTCCTTATTATTAAAGCTTCATCAGAGAATGAGATATAGTATTTTGTTTTACAAGATATAGTATTTTTACACAGTAGATATAAGATATATGCAGGGTGCAATGGGTAAATTTTCACCATTTTATATTTTTAATTTTGCATATACGTATAGTTTGTTTTCGATTTTGTCAACTGTACAGTGTAATAGAGTCAGTGAGAAAAAGAGCACCATGATGCAATTCACTCCACCAGAAATTTGGAAACAATATGCTATACTGCTTGGCGTTTGTGCTGGTAGCTCCAGTACGAACAATTCAAAGTGTGTGGGTGTCATACTGAGAACAGTACAGAGGATTCAGAAAGAGTTGGATAACTCTAGTGGTGATTATGAAGATACAGCAGTTCAGAAAACTTACTCTGATCATTCTGATGAGAAAAGAATTCCCAAATTTATTGCTAAGATCATGGCAATGATTGACAACAATCCCTGCAATCAATCAGGTCCATAGCCAGGGACACAGGAGTGTCAGTTTCTTATCAGGCAGGTAGAGCATGAAGACATTCAGTACTTCTCATACAAGATGAAAAAGGGCCAATTTTTATTTCAAGCCATAAAAGACAAAAGGGAAGACTGCATTACAAAGCTTTTAAACAAAGTCAAGCATCCCTTCCAACTGAACCTGCTTTAGTTTTTCTCTGCTGAGAATAATTTCTACCAGGACAAAATGGTGAACACACAGAACAATCATTGGCTTTGCTGTGTCCCCACCAAAAGATATACTGAGAGTGAGGAAGACCAAATATCCAGTCAACATCATGGTGTTTGGGGTGATCACTAGTGATGGTGGCATTATGCCTCCATTCAACTTCCCACAGGGCCTCAGACACAACATGGAGGCCTACTTCAAGTGCCTTGAGGAGGTAGTGCTGCTCTGGATCAAGAAGGTGGCTGCTGGAAGACCCTATGATTAGCAACAGGACTCTGCACCATGCCCCACAAGCAGGAGAAGTCAGTCATGCCTGTCAGATAATTTCTGTAGCCACATCACCCCTTACACCTGGCCAACCTAACTCCCCAGACTGCAGCCTCCTTGATTATTATGTGTGAAGCACAGTTGAGCAAGAGACCAAAAAAACTCCTTGTAACACCAAAGATGAACTGAAGGCAAGAATTATGGCAGTATTTACCAACTTAAACAAGGTAGCCGTCTAGATGAGATCCAGGAGATTCTGAAGCTGTCTGAAGGCTGTGGCTGAAGCCAATGTTGATTTATTGAATAAATTCACTCTTTAGTATTTCAAGATATTTCTGTGTAGTGTTGGTAAATATATCTGTTAAAATAAGAATGTTAGTGTTATTTTCAGTTTTATATAATTTAGATGACAATTTATTCATCGCACCCTGTATGTACATAAGAAAAGAAATATACAAGTCATATATACATACATATATATATTATAGCAATAAAAAATGTTAGACTTATCTTACTTTTCATGATTAAAAAGAAAAGCAAAAAATAAAACAGACACAGCCAACTGGTTTCACCCTCACTCAACAGAGCTGGATTGAAGGATTATATATTGCAAGAAAATAAAACATAAAAACAATATGTAATATTAATATGAAAGAAGAATACAATTTAAATTGAAATCACATTTAGTCCTAACAGACATTCTCTATGTTTACAGAGGGAGGGCTGTCTGGACTGAACATAAATTGATTCCAACACCTTTATCTGCAATATAGAGCAAGCATAATGATGGTAAAGTTAGCAGCATAATTTGAGTTTTTAATAAGATGCTCCATGATTGTGGAACCATATGTGTTGTTCAGAACATCCTTTAGTTGGAATGTTCCATTCTGATTTTTCTAGGTATATGCTTCTGTATTCTAGCATCTAAACATTGGGTTGTTCTACCTATGTAGTCGGCACTGTAACTACATTTAAAATGATAAATAACAGTATTAATATGGTGTGGGGGGGGGGGGTAGAACATCCTTTTGAGTAGACATCAAAACAGATTTAGTAAAAAACACAATATGCACACTGGAAGAGAAATAACAATGCTCTACTGCAGAGCTAATTTGTTTAGCAAATCTCTCACTTACTCTGCCCAGCCAAGGCAAACAAAAATAAATTGGGCATTTATTAAACATACTAGTTTTAGTTTCAGAAAAATCTGATATTTTCTTTTTGATAACTGACCTAATCACTTCTAAAGGATACCCATTATTAGATAAAAATTTTGCTGGGAAGTGTTCTGACAAAGGATGGCAAGTGCAATGCTGCGATCCAAAGACCCTATTGGGATGGCAAAAGACACATTCCAAAAGCTAAGCAGAGTATTGCGAGACAGGAGGATTTTGTCGACAACAAAGAAAAGAGTACTGAACTGCTATGTGATATCTGTCCTCCTGAATGGCAGTGAATGTTGGACTGTTGGACAGTCTCCTCAAAGATGAAGAACAGACTCAAGGCAACGGAGGTATGGATCTACTGAAAGATGCTAAAGATACTATGGATTGAACATGTGAGCAATGATGAGGTTTTGGAGAAGATTCAAACAAGGAGGAAGCTTATACTTAACATTAGGAGGAGGCAGCTGAAATTTCTGGGACATGTAATGAGAAAAGAAGACTTGGAGAATCTGATACTCACAGAAAGACGAGGGAAAGCAATGGGTGACATACTTAGTAATCTTAAGCATGTGGATGGCAGAACAGGATCTGGGAGAAGTAGCAAAAGGACAAAACATATTGAGAACTACAAGGGAAAGGGAGAAGTGGAAAGCCATGATCACCTACATCTTGAAGGGACATAGCACATAAAAGGAAAGATAGTGTATGTTGGCTGTATATCAGAGCTTGGAAACATTTAAGTCAAGAGGATTTGTCTGTTTTGAAAAGAAGCTTTCAAGTTACATTTTTAACATGGCTTGAATCCTGCTTGTTGTTTATATGAAAAATGCAGCAGCTTCAGCCATTCAGCAAGGTCGAAGTGCTGATATTTTTTATTTAGAATCAAGAGATAAGTAAAAAAAACTTAAAGTTATTTTTATTTGACATTTTGTGCAAAAATATTCCTTTTGTGCTACATTTGATTTGTTTGTAATCAGACAAATACTTGTTATACAGAAAATTTACCAAGCGTCATTACCTGACACAATTCAATAATATCTCTTACTGACAATGTTTAAAAAAAAAAAGGGATTTTTTTTATTATTTTCAGGAACCAAGGAAGAAATAAAAAATGAATTCTGAACAACAATAATAAAATCATTGCACATTTTTTTTTATGAACTACAGTTAATAATAATGTTCACAACATTTTGTTTCTTGTATTAAATTATAAAATATGAAATAGTTACCATGTCTATGAAATATTCTCTGCGGACGTTTATGGGTAAAATGTCGAATTCTTTCTCTTTGGCAAACATACAAACCTCTTTCCTTATCCTTAGCATCAGTAATGGCGACAAAAATGTGTAATGGAAAGGGTTGTGAATGTTTTTTAAATAAAGGAGACCAAATTGACTTTATTTTGTAAATGGTTTGGTCTGTCCTTTATTCTAGAAGTGGAGACCCTGATATAATCTTAATGGGGGCTTTTAGAAAGCAGGAGTCTAGAGAGACAAATTATGAAGCCCTTTTGCATTTCCTTTGATTAGAAATATAAACATTTTTTAACATTGAATGGAGAATGACAAAATAAGAGAAAAATATTTGATGAATTCTTTCTTCATTTCTCATGACAAATATCTATTTTCCTTTCTGTCACCTTCCTCTTCCTCTTTCTCTTTCTTTGTTCTCTTCTGTTTCTCAATATCATTATTCTTTTCTTTCTTTCTTTCTATTCTCATTTTATTTCTCTCTGTTCCTTCTCTTTCTTTCTTTCTATTCTCATTTTATTTCTCTCTGTTCCTTCTCTTTCTATTCTCTTTTTGTCTCTCTATTGGTTCTTTTTCTAGTCCTTCTTTCTTTTTATTGTTTCTTTCTATCTCTATTCATTATTTTTGTTCCTTTTTCTATTCTTTTCTCTCTTTCTTTTTTTCTGTCTTTCTTTCTTTCTAATTATTATATTATTTGTTAAAGCACACACTTATTTTGTTCTCCTTAGTCATTAGTCTCATAATAACTACAGCAAGCAAGATCAAAATTCAGGGATACACCTATCTAGCTTTAGAAAGAGAACAAAAGAATTATATCAATGTTCACATTAATTCCTTAATATTAAAAATAATTTCCTTCTTCATTTTCAATATAAGTTTATATTAAAAACACTTACAATGCATTTCTATCATAAAATTATTAGCAGATGCATTTTCATTATTCATGTAATGCATTCTGTTTAATCTTTTATGTGGCATGTCCTTACCAGACGTAGTTGATCATGGTTCTCCATAGCTTCCTATGTTCTGTTGTCAGTGGGATGCAGGTTCAAATCCTGTACAAATTTCCTTTAATAAGATTTCTCAAATATTCATGCTTTTAAATAAATAAATAAATTACATACTTAAATATGGGTATCCCCTAAAAATAACATTTAAGTAATAATATATATATATATATACATACATATATATATATATATATATATATATATATATATATATATAAATAATAATAATAATAATAATAATAATAATAATATAAATAGTTATATTCGTCTGGAAAAACCTTAGGTATTTTGTAAATGAACAAACATTGCTTAGATCTATACAGGATAGGAAGTTGTGGAGAGCCATGATCACCCAAGGAAAAATAAGGGATAAAGAAAGAAAGAACTAAGAATGTGTAATTGAGGGGAAAACAATCGTCCAGAATCCAAGTTGAGAGTGCAAAGAAAAAAACCTACAAAACGAGTAAAGAAAAAGTAACTAAGTGCTCAGTACACTAAGTAGAGCACATCTAACTATGAACCTAAAGAGCCAGGTAGACCTACCTAGGTTTCATCTACACGGATCATCAGGGTACACCCTGACGATCCATGCAGTAGGACTTGTATCTGGAAAAATCATTTTTATTATGAAAAGATTGTTAATGCAATATTCAACAGAAAAAAAAAATTAACATTATTATCCAAATATGTTTTGGTTTTAAATGACCCACAAAAGGTTGATAATTTGTAAACAACAATTAAATCATATCTTGATTTTAAAAGCATTATAAAAAAATAAAAATAATTGACAATGCATTTACAAAAAAAATAGTTTTATCTAGTTAATCATGCTTGCATTCATTCCTGACATCTGCCAATCTCTTGACAATTGCAATGTGTAACGCACAGGCTGGTCGCCGGAATTTGTTCTAACAAATCTTTGCTCAAATATTACAAAATCTGGTGATTAAATCATCAAATTCTACTCTTAAGATTAAAACCCACTACTTCTGTGAATTACTGGGACACATAATGAGCAAAAAAGGCTTGACACTTATATGATATTAAAGGGTAGAGAGAAATATAAAGGAAACTACCTAACAAGCTTGTGTAAATAGATGACAGAACAGGGGCTGGAAGGAGTAGTAAGGGAACAAACATTGCTTAGATCTATACAGGATAGGAAGTTGTGGAGAGCCATGATCACCCAAATCCTGAAGGGAAATGTCAGATAAGAACAATAACTTTTATTTAGTCTGTCATGCTTGCATTAATTCCTGGCTTCTGCCAATCTCTTTCTTCCAAATTTGTAATGGGTAACTCACAGGCTGGTGGCTGGAATTTGTTCAAACAAATCTTTGCTCAAATATTGCAAAATTTAGTGATTAAATCATCAAATTCTACTCTTAAGATTCTTCTTCATTTATGCACCATGTCCATTCAGGACGTGGAAAATCATGACTCCCCACAACTTCCTATTTTTTGTTGATCTAAATAATGTTTGTCTCCTTACTGCCCCTCCCAGTCTTTGTTCTGTGATCCATCTACACAAACTTGTTAGATAGGTTACTTGCTGTTTTCCTTTGCCCTTCTTGCCTTCAATTTTTCCTGTGAGTGTCAAATTCTTCAAACCCTATTCCTCATTATGTGTACGAGAAATTTCAATTGTCTCTTTCTGATTCTAAAAATTATTTGGGGGATTTTTTTCTGTATTGGAAATGTCAAAATCAAACAAATACCAAAATTTAAATAATAATAATAATAGTAATAATAATAATAATAATTAAATAATAATAATTTAAATATCTGTGAAGTATTTTAACAAATGGTGTGATATCTGATACAGAAATCCAAAGATGCTTTGGAATAAGCAAATGATGCCTTCCAAAGGCTAAACAAATATTTTGAAACATGAAAATCTCATTGGAAACAAAGAAAACTGTGCTGAACTGGATATAATATCAATTTTCCTATGTGGCTGTGAATGCTGGACAATTTCTTCACTTGAAGAGGAAACTCAGTACAGTGGAGATGTGGTTCTATAGAACAATGCTGATAATACCATGGATTGAACATGTGATGAATAAGGAAGTTTTAAGAAAAATGTGAACAAAATGAATACTTGTGCTTAGAATCAGAAAAAATAGTTGAAATTTCTGGGACACATAATGAGGAAAGAGGGCTTGGAAAATTTAACACTCACAGAATATATTAAAGGTAAGTGGAGTAGAGGGAAACATTAGTTAAGCTACAAACTTGTGTAAATGGATGGCAGAACAGGAAGTGAAAGAGATGCTGAAAAGATATGCACTAGTCGCAAAGGCTAGGAAGTTGTGAGGAGCCGTAATCATCTATATTCTGAAGGAACAGAGCATATAAAAGAAGAAAGAAGAGTAAAGTTTGAAGAAAGAAGTAATTAAATTATTACTACTACTACTATTAGGTATTAAAGTAAGATATCGAAAAACCAGGGGAAAGGATCAGAAATATGTATATTTGTATTTTGTTTAATGTCTCCAATTCTGCAGATGAATTGGTTATGAAGAGAATGGTAGGTTTGTAGATTTTGAGTCTTTTCTGGCCATTAAGTTTATGTGGCTGAATCATACATCAGGTCAAACTGTAAAGAATTTAAAAATCTTTTCTGTAACTAAAGACCTTATATTATTAATGTCCATAGCTGTTGGGATGTCAGACTAGGAATAATTAATTGGTTAATCATAGTGGAGACTTTGCTCACTTCTGTTAGAGAGTGTCAGGAAATTCTTTCTTTTCTCTTACGTTCCTTGACCAAAACAAGGCATGTTGGTTGCCTGTAAACAGTCATACATCATTTGAACAATGGCTCTCTTGAACAGAGTGGAATATAATGTCTCTCCTTAAAAGTAATTTACTTTAAATGACTTGATGCCCAGAAAGAGGAATCAAAAGTGAAAGCATTATAAATTATTAATGTCTGCCATTATTGCCAGACAAAGCATATATTAAAATCTCCAAGGGTCTTATCACCCAGTCATGTGACTTTTATGAATATTCATGAGATTGGGAAAAGTCAGTCATGTGACTTTTATGAATATTAATGAGATTGGCAAAATCTGACAACTTTATTCCCTTTACAACATCTGCATGGATTCCATACAAAAGAAAGTTTTTACTCAATCTTTATTTGCCTTTAGGAAAGGATGGGTTCAGAGTTCATGACCATGTTGTCTGTGTCACATCCCAATGGTGGGTCACTTTAGAATTATTTGGTTACATAATTCCTAGTATTTCTCAGACTGTTGTCTTCAGCTTTGTTGTTTTTATTTCTTTTAGTTTTTCAAACATCTGTTTTCAAAGTATCACTTGAAGAAGGCCAGAGAATAAACTGGTGAAAAATTCTTTTTGGCACACAAAACATAATTTCTATTTTGATGAAAAAAAAAAATCATTTGGAATTGCTGATAATTGCAATTTAATAAATTTGACTTTGGAAAGAAGAAAGTACAAAATGATCTTCAATGAAAAAAATGAACATCTACAATGATGATCAACAGAGAAAAATTAATTCAGTCTCTTCAATAAACCTTGAAGTTTTAAGGTGACATAATAACAACAGATTTCTGAATAATAACAAAATATTCATAAGAATAGCATAAGAAAATCACATTTCTGAAATATGTAGTTTAAAGGTGTCACCAAAATTTATTCCTAATAAAATAATACATTTCTGAATAATAACAAAACATTTTTAAGGTTAACATAATAAAAACACATTTCTGAAATAACTTCATTTCCTGTAATGAAAAATAAAGTGCATATGCATTTTTTTCTTTTTGCTTAAACTATATTATTTTCTTTTCTCTGTTAAAATCCAAGCTTTCATTTTGTATGGCTGAAGAGAAAAGGATTTCATATTGAATATAATAAGATTTATTAGATATTTAGTGAATGAAAATGCTTTTGAACATTAACTAAAATCCACAGTGATAGCCCCAAAACAAAGAGAATTTACTGAAACAATGTACCGGAATATTTATTACATTTAAACCAAAAGACTTCACATCTCAAATTCACTGAAATTATTCAGTATTTATGGCTGTAGTCATTATTCTTGATTATGTCCTCAATCCAGTGAGACATTGGAGGTTGCCAGACTGCAAAACAGATCAAGTGTCATTTAGGGGACCCAAATATTTGTCACACTCTTCTTCAGCTTTTCCATGCCACTAAAATGTTGTTTGGTGATGCTACACTTCATAATGATAAATATGAAGAATACCAAAAATAGTGTGGGAAGAAAGAATGTAACTTTATTTGATTAGCAATTTCCAGTGTGCACACATGGAGACACACAAGTCTACACATATATTTTGTCATATTTTTCTAAATATATATATATATATATATATATATATATATATTAGGTTGGTGCAAAAATAATGTCGTTTTCTCACATAGTAACATATGTGAGAAAACGACATTATTTTTGCACCAACCTAATATATATATATATATATATATATATATATATATATATATAT
Organism: Acanthosepion lycidas; assembly: GCA_963932145.1. Taxonomy (NCBI): domain Eukaryota; kingdom Metazoa; phylum Mollusca; class Cephalopoda; order Sepiida; family Sepiidae; genus Acanthosepion; species Acanthosepion lycidas. The sequence continues at coordinate 61,020,846 of OZ010580.1, forward strand.
ATCTTAAATCTTAAATAAGGTATCTTTCTCCATAAAGGATCATATATTGAAGGGTATATAAAAAAAATTAAAAAACATGCATAAATTCAATTTGACTGTTATAATTGATGTCACCTTGATTGACTTGAAATTGGGGAACACCAAAATTAGTCAAAAACACTTACATAAACATAAAATATGAAGTGGAAAGAGTATATTGAATCAATTAAGTCTACAGCTAAGAAAGTTGGTTCACTGTGTTATGTTAGACAATTTCTCACCATCATAATGTAACTTTCTTGTGTCTTTTCTATAAATATTTTCAAACTAATTGTTCTGATGAACTTTCCACTATAGTACCTAGACTTTATGAATTTAAGTACAGTACTAGATTGGCAGCTAAGTTTCATCATTCTACAGTTGAAATGACGAGATACGTCTGTAAGTTCTACGCTAACAGTTTCTTCTATTGTGCTTCTTGCTTGTGGAACTTTCTTCTGCCTTCTTGCTTTCCTGTTAAATTTGATCTTCAAAAATTTAAATTCTGTCTTCTTAATTCTTGTTCTTTTATTATCTTCTATCCTTAATAGTAGTTTTTCTCATATTCTCTAACACTCAGTAATCCCTTGCATCCTAGTGGCTTTATTGCCTTGTTTGGGGGTAAAATGATTAAAAACAACAACATCAAAAAAAACAAAAAAACATCTAAACTAGGTATGTCCCAGGTAATGCTAAAAAAGTGGTATACCCTGGAGAAAAAAGGTCCCCAAATTGATAAAAAAAATTGTAAAGTGTAAATGTTTATGTTAAAATTAAAGAGAGAAGACCAAGGTATTTTTTAATTATTTAAAAAAAATTTTTTTTCATTTGCAGCATTTTTTAAATTGAGGTTGAAAATCTTGTTTTTTTTTAGGTCAAAAATTACGTAATATTAACATTACTTGTTTTTCACTGTTTTCTGTTGAAAAAAACACATTGATTTGGAAAATCTTGCAAAAATCGAAGTACTTGTTGGATTTTAATGAAACTTTCAGAACTTATTCACAAATGATTGAAATTATTTTAGAAATGTTTGTCATTTTGAAAGTCATGGTATAAATATTATTTTTTTATATCTGTTACACCCCTCGAACTTTATTTTATGAAAACTTCAAAAATTTATTTTTGAAGCCTGATAATTTTTTTTCATTTAAATGCACAAGACTCTGAAGATTCTAAATCATCGATTTTTTTGGTAAAAATATGTGCAAAATTGTCCAAACTTTTACCTCAATTGTAAACATACAAAACCCAATAAAACTAAGACTAATATTTAATTCAAAAAACTTTTTATGACTTTTCTGAATAACATATACTATGGTAATTCTTATCTGAAAAAAAAAAATTTTGATGAAAAATGAATTTTTACAATAATTTTTTTCTATTTTAAATACACAATATGACAAAATGTTGTTATATATTTTAAAATTAAGTTTCTGTATGAGGCCTTATGGAAATAACATATTATGTTCCCTACTTTTTAAAGATCATAAATTTGAAAGCTCATTAAAATTTGACAACCGTTAACATTTTTAAAATAATTTTTTAATATTCCAAAATTGTACTTAAAATCGTCTCCAACGAAAGTATGGATGCACAGCTTTGAAATAATGTCACGAGGTAGACTTGTTTCTCTTGATAGAAGCAAGTTCTTTTTACTTCAGAAATTGCTTTGCATTCATTCAGTTAAGAAAGTTATTTTTTTTTTTAAATTTACTAACCAGGTTCACTTAAAATTAGAACGCTACCGTATGATAAATTCGCTTGACGTAAGTTGTCAATATATTGACACCCGTCAATTAACACCCTTCAATCACCCATATATATATATATATATATATATATATATATATATATATACACAGGAGTGAAAGAAAAGTACACTTCCTGAAATCAGTATTTCAATGACCAGAGTACTGTTTGTGGAAATTGGGTTAGGATAAGAACTTTTAAGCACCCCATAGTATGTGTATGTATATATGCATGCATATTCATGCATATATATATATATATATACAGTGCTTTGCAAAAGTAATTGAACTCCTAAGATAATCTTTAAAAAATTGTCTTGTTTTTTCCAGATAATCAACAAATGTTAATTAAGCTATATATTCATTAAGAAAAACCAATATTAAATGAATTGCAATCATTTTCAAAGATCTTTATTAAGCTGGAATAAAAAAAAACAATTCAAAATTTAAAATTAAGATGTGCAAAAATAAGTGAACCCTTACATTTACACTCTGTATTTTTGTTTTACATGATTGCCAGTGCAAATAATTTTTTGTGCTCATGTAAAAATCAAAATGACATGTGTCCATATTTTGGGTAAGCTGTTTATACTGCAATCACCCAATATAACTCATTCTATATGCAAAAGACTAAACTTAAAAAAAAACAACAATATGTCAAGATCAAAAGAACTTCCTGAAGCTTTAAAAAATCACATATTGGAAGCCTGTAATGATAGATAAGTTTACCAAAAGCTATCAAAGCAATTTGGAGGTGCACTTCTCCACTGTGTGACAAATTATTCATAAAGGGAAGGCCTTTGGTATGACATCATCACATTCATGAAGTGGCCAGTCATGAAAAATAACAGCAAGAGGAAGTAGACACCTAGTTTGGCAAATCCTGCTGTGACCTTAGTGATTCTTCAATGCTTCCTGGCCAATATTGGAATCAGCATGTATACATATACAGTGCAACAAAATCTGAACAATGTGGGACTTCATAGCAGAATGTCTTGAAAAAAAAGCCACTGCTTATAAAAAAACATAAATAATCTCAGCTCAGCTATGTCAAAGCTCATATTAATAAGCTAGAAATGTTCTGGCAAATATTTTTATAGTTGGATGAGACCAAACTAGAGCTTTTTGGGAAGAACAACAGGCGGCATAATTGGTGTCTCTTAATATGGCTTATAAAAAGAGAAGAATTTGGTACCGACAATTAAATATGGCGGTGACAGCATTAGAATTTGGGAATGCTTTACTGCAGCTGGAACAGTATGCATTGATAGAACAATGGTCTGTGCAAGATACCAAGAAATTTTGAATGAAAGATGAATTTAGGTTGGGACTGGATCTTCCAGCAAGGTAATGATCTGATGTATCAAAGCAAATCCACAAGAAAATAGATTTGAAAAAAGAAATTTCAAGTATTGGAATGGCCTAGTCAAAGTCCTGATCTAAACGCAATTGAAAATCTGTACTTCAAATGAAAGAAGGCAGTGCATACAAGAAACTCAGGTGATTTTAAATAGTTGTGGAAGTTTTGAAAAGAAGAATGATAAAAAAATTGAGGCTCACTACTTTCAGAAACTGGAAAACTGGTCGACATTGTGACCTGAAAAGGAAGAGTCACCAAATATATTATTTGTAGGGGTTCACTTACTTTTGCACGTCTTAATTTTTAATTAATATTTTTAATCCAGCATGATAGAAAAAATTTGAAATTAGGTGTAATTGATTTAATAAAAGTTTTTCTTAATGAGTATATAGTTTAATTATTTGTTGATTATCTAGAAAAAAGAAACAATTTTTCAAAATATTATGTTAGTAGTTCACTTACTTTTGTGCAACAATGTACATATACAAAACTATCACTATCTCTTTAGCTGAATGACCATGGGTCCACAGATTACTTTGCAAGACAGCATTGCTCCTGCATACTTTTTTTTTTTTTACATATGTGACACCTGGAAGACTTTTGTAGAGACTTAAAAATGACTTTCTCTTCATGGACTCTCATGCATCACTTCAGCCTGGTGGTAGACTTTCAAATTTATATATAAGTACCCTGCAATATAAAACAGACGCTACCCAATAATAAATACTCTCTTATGCTATTTTTTATTTTGGCCAATCATTCAATCAATAATAATAAAATAAAAACACCCTCCCATATATCTATAGTGTGAAAAAATCAGGATTTGTTGATTATCTGGAAAAAGCGGACAATTTTTCAAAATATTATCTTAGGTTGTTCACTTACTTTTGTGCAGCACTTTGTGTGAGTGTGTGTGTGTATGTGTGTGTGCACATGTGTGTGTGTGCGTGTGTGTGCGTGTGTGTGTGTTTGTTTCTTGGTTGATTCATCAATCAAAATGTAATTTAAACCCTACGGCAACACCTTGATACTTGAGAAATCTTCTGAAGGAAAGGAATTTCTGGTGTACATCCCCCACAGGAATGCACATAAAATATTAAGTGGAATGGATTTAAATCTATCAAAAGCTGAGAATTAAAAACACATTCAAGAAAGTAAAAGTCTTCAAAAACAAAAGGAAAGCAAAATTAAGACAAAGAAAGAAAATGATTACAAATTTGTTAATGTTTCAAAACTATAAGTGTCATAGGGGCAAACAAAGTGGGTGGTCCTTTACACTGAGTGAGAAAAAAAAATCTAAGTGTACCATGTTGCTCAAAGATTGGAGAACAAGACTAAATTCTTAGTGACAATTGTCAGGTTATAAAAGGATATGATTATCCGAATTCTGAATAGTCAGATGGATGACATAAATTAAACATGTTTTTAAGATGTCTTTGAAAATGTCTGAAGGAAACTCAGACAAAAGCCAAAGAATGACAAGCACAAAAGATAACATTATGACAAATGGTAGAGCTGAATAAAATGTTGAAAACTTTCTAGCATCAGTTTTCTCAGTTCCATCTGATGATATTAAAGCAAAGAATAACACATGCCTGAAATACTTTTGGAAGATAAAAGGAAAAGATTAGGGACAGAAAAGACATTCCATACTACATCAAGACCAGGTTCTTCTAGTAATTTAATCTTGTGAAATTGATACTGGAAAAAGAGGATATGAAAAGCTCTGAGTCTTTCAAAACAACTTCAGAGCAATGGTTGGGAAAATATCAGGGACAGAATCAGAATGATTTCTATTAGGAAAAGGCTAGATCGGAAGTCATGACTAGGAAATATATCAGAGATAGTATCAAAATGGCTGCCATAAAAAAAAGGCTAGATGTGAAGCTATGACTAGGAAAAGTATCAGAGACTGAATCAAAATGGCTGCCATAATGAAAAGGCTAGATGTGAAGCCATGACTAGGAAAAATATGAGACTGAATCAAAACAGCTGCCATAGGGAAAAAAGCTAGATTTGAAGCCATGACTAGGAAAAATATATGAGACTGAATCAAAATGACTGCCATAGTGAAAAGGCTAGATGTGAAGCCATGACTAGTAAAAATATTAGAAACTGAATCAAAATGGCTGCCATCATCACTGAGCAACCCAGTACTTTCACCAATCATAATGAACTGGTGTTCTATTAGAGAGCACCTATTGGGACTTAAACTCAACCCAGTCCTCAAGTAGAACTCATACATATGATCCATTGCTAAAGATACTACAAAAATGGCCAGTTCCACGTACCACTCTAGTAAGTACCTGACTCCTCTTGCTGTCCTGTACCTTCTCAAATAGTCAGATTAGACCAAAATTGAATACTGCTACAATATATGGGCAGGATCCACCCAGTCTTCACTTTCCAATTTCGATAACGTCCAAAAACATCTTTGCATCCTTGTGGGTGACAAAGTATTTTCCACCCTACTACCCCTCTCTCACAAATGAAACATTGCAAATCTCTCACTGCTTTATCACTATTTCTATGGAAAGTGTTCAGAAGAACTACATTTCTTAATCCCACTATTTCTAACTTTCATGGCTAAGACCCACCATGCCACACACATTGTAGTGAATCACCCTCACTCCTTTTGTATTCTGTTGGTGAAATGTAAGTTCCACTTTAGCAGCTTCTTCCCCCAAAGCACTGTATTATTGAATCAACTCCCAAGTGGATCCTTTCCTGATCTCTACAATCTTAACCTCTTCAAGTCAAGGGTTAACTGCTATCTTCTTCACCTGTCGACATAAACTGTACCTCTTACTCTATAAGCATCTAACTTGAGTGGCTCTTGGTCTTTGTCATGGTGAAGAAAAACCAAAAAACAGAATGCCATTTATAAATTTGAAAGAATTGTTTTGGACAAGAAGTCATGCAGATACAAAGTGCATAAGGATCTCTTTGGATTATGCAAGAAAGTTAAAGTCAAGTTAAAATGAATAATAACTCATAAAATGATGGCTGAAATTATGAAAGCTAAAACAAAAAGATTTTTATTCATTGCCTTCATACTTATTCTGAAAATCTTTAGGACATGGATAGTAACAGTGTGATTCTCCACAAATGTCTTTTTGATCCGTAAATTGTAAATTTCCAGCAAAGATAGAAAAATGATTTTCTGCTGCATTCACCAAGATTTTGAAATTAGAGTTGTCTTTCTTCAAGAATGCTTACCCTAACAAGGCTAGAGAGTTTAAACCCCACTACAATTTTTTTTTACCTCGGTTGGAAAAAAGGTTAGATTCAAAACTTTCTCATGGACAATAGAAAGAAATGGATACAAACTGTTTCAGCTGGAATTTGAATTACCATTCCAATTTTGTAGTGATACACCATTCACCCAATTTTCTTTTATGGTTCTCCTCATGATGTGGCCGATCATGGTTCTCTACAACTTCCTATCCCTTGTAGCTCTAAGCAATGTTAGACCCTTTATCATCCCTCTTTTTCCCCACTCTGACAGCCATTCATCCAATTACTTGCTGTTTCCCTCTGTCATCCCTGCCTGCAGTATGTCCTGTGAGTGTTAAATTCTCTAAACCCTCTTTCTTCATTATGTGTCCCAGAAATATTTACTATCTCTTCCTTCCTTTCCATTTTAAATTGTAAATTGTCATGTCTGTTCATAGGAATGATAGTGCAATGACTCCCTGTTACATTTACCAAAGTGTTGAATTTAGAGTTATCCTTCTCCAAGAATAGTTGCCCACCTATGCCTAGAGTGTGCACAGTCTGGCCTATATTTTTAATGATAGCTGGGAAGGTGGAGAAGAATTGAATTCATTCCTTTCTGCCAAACAATATAGTAATAAGTAAGGAGAAACTGTCTCATCTGGAAAATGAATTGCCCTTCCATTTTTCCTGTTGATAACCGTTATGCTACCTACAGATCTAATGATTTTTATGAGATTTGAAGTTTTATTTGATTACAATATGTATAAATACATATATGTATTTTCTTCAGATTACTCACCTGACTTGGGTCAAGTTGGCAGAAACATAGTTCTACTTAGAAAAGTAGGAATTGTTCAATGTTATTAGATGTTCAAGTAACATTGAAGATTGCAGATTAAAGTTAGAACAAAAAAGATATTGATAAGATAAAAAAAAAAAACTTCTAGTTCTAACCAAAGAGACTGTAAACATGTTAACATTTTCAATCATGGAAAAATCCAAGACTTTCTGCCAATCTTTTACTGCCAACAACAATATCAATAACTTTGAAAAAGATGGACTTTGATTTCACACTATTTTAATGATACAAGAGTATATTCGATCCAATATAAAGCAACAATAAGAAGATAAAATAAACTTAGTAATATAATAATAGTAATAATAAAGAAGATATTTAGTCAGTGTTGAGATAATAGTTAATATTTCTTTTTTCTTCATAATCTCTCTTCTCCTTCATATATTTTCCTTTCCCTTCTTCATAATTATTCCTTTTATTCTTCAAAATTTTTCTTTTTTCTTGTAATTTTTACTCTTCCTCATACTTTTTTCTTTCTCTCATTCATAATCTCTTCTTTTCTTTCTTAATAATTTCTCCTGTTTTCATAATTTTTTCTATTTCTTCTTCATATGCTTTTTTATATTCTTCATGATTTTTCTTTTTTCTTCACAATCTTTTCATTTTCTTCTCCATATTCTTTCCCTTCTCGTTTCTTCTTAAAAGTCAAGATTTTCTTCATGATTTTTCCTGTTCTTCAAAATTCTTTCTTATTCTTCAGAATTTTTCCTTTCTCTTCTTCATAATCTTTACTATTTCTTCAGAATTTTCCTTTGTCTTCAAACGCTTTCTTTTTTTTCTTCTTCATAATCTTTCCTTTTTTATTCTTCATTCTGTTTTTAAAAGTATTAACAAAGTAATATCCATAATAAATACTCTTTTTTAGCTTAACTTGTGTTGCAACTTCTCTATTGATTACTTATATACATTTAAGTCATAAATGGTCACCAAACCAAATACATAAAGGTGATGAGAAGAATAAAACATATTCGTCAGAGTAACAATTACAAGCATAACATCACCTTTTGCAGGCAGTGACACTTGAAAAGAATGATTGAAAAACTGCCATAAATCATAAATCATCATGTTACATCAAGGGCATGTTGAAAGGGATCCAAAAATATTATATTCACAATCACATCAACCTTATAATGATGTTTCTGTCAACTCAAACCTAATATGGAGAAGAAAATGATATTGAACAGTGTGTATTCGATAATTTGCAGTTGTGTCAAAGAATAAACAAACCATTCCTAAAAATAATTTTCTCACATCAATTATTAAAAATGACTTTGAGCAAGTGAAGCCTGTGGGTCTTGGCAAAGACCATTCTTCTACAAACCCTATTGACTGGCATTACAGAATCACAAAGAGCTGTACCAAAAAACAGAAACCACATCACTTGAAGAATTTCAACAGAATAAAATGGATATCAAATGTCACTCAAAGAGAAAATAATGACATAATCAAGATGTTGACATTCCCTACCACTTCAAATAAAAGGTTAGGATGGAAACTTCTATCAATACTGGAAAGAATCATACCAACTATATTTTTCCTGGAAAATTGCTCTAAGAGAACGATTTTATAAATTTCAACCAAAAGTAGCACTGGCTGCTAGGTTAACGGATACCAAATTTTTCTTTATAAAGAAACGGCTAATGTAATATTAGCCATTGCTTTTACCATTAATAATCTGAGTTTTAGAAAATATTTTAAAAAGAAAACAAAATGTCCCCCTCTACTTCTGTTTGGCAACAAAGAATAACGTATATACACTTTAATTCCCAAATTCATACTTAAGAATCAACTGAACCTTAAAATGATGAGATGTTTGAGTTAATATTTGTGTTATTTAAAATCAGACTAATGTCCTCATCTTTGTTGTTATTATCACAATGTTTCGGCTATTGTGCTCCTGGTCTTCTTTAGGTAACCACCATCAACCAATAATGAAGGAGCCTGCAGTATATTAACAGACTATTCATCTCTGATACTGAAACAAGGAACACCCAATAATAACTTATTAAATTATCATCATAATATTCCTTATTTATTTGTGATCTTCATTGCAATTTATATGCACACTTTCATTTCATAAATCATACTTAAGTATTACCATAACCTTATAGTGATAATGTTTTTGAATTAGATAAATAATGTGACTGGACACCATTTTTTTAAAGTCTCAACTTACCTATCAAATTATATTTATAAAACTTAATTATCTGTCCATGACTTAACTATCATTTATTCATATGTCATAGGGTAAGAAATAAGTATCAAAAGTACTAGTTGGTGCCAAATCATCAGAGCAACCGTACATTTACTTTAGCCTTCTATTTGCTCTGTTTATGGCCTAGTCACTAAGGCAACTATTAAGTAAGACATTAATTCATTTTTCTTTCTCTGTATATGTATAGAATATTCTGCAGAAACTAACTATTGCCTATATACCATTTATCTAAATTTAATTTACTTTATTGACTAACTGGTCAATTTTACTTTTTACTTTTTACTTTGAGATTATTTTAAAGCTTTCAAACCAAATGCTACATGGAAATGAAACTCTTGAAAGTAAACGTTTCCAATGTATATAATAATTGTGCCATCAAAAAATGATAAACAAAATATTGAAATAATAAAAGCATTGTACAGGGTGCGATGGATAAATTATCTCCATTTTATATTTTTGATTTTGTTCATACACGTTGTTTGTTTTGGATTTTGTCAACTGCACAGTATAGTATGGTCAGTTGGGCATCATCTGTGAGAAAAGGAGCTCTATGATACAATTCACTCCATCAGAAATTTAGAAATGGAATTCTGTACTGCTTCCCATTGGTGCTGAAAGCTCCAATATGAACATTTCAGAGTGTCTGCATGTCAATCTGAGGACAACACAGAGGATTTGAAAAGAAATTGATGAGTCTAATGGTGATTACAAAGGTGTTTAGAGTGATCACTAGTGATGGTGACATTATGGCTCAATCCATCTTCCCACGGGGTCTCAGATTCAACATGCAAGCCTACATCAACTGCCTCGAGGAGGGAGTTCTGCACTGGGACAAGAATATGGCTGCTGGAAAACCCTATGATTAGCAACAGGACTCTGCACCATGCCAAACAAGCAAAAGAATCTAGTCATGGCTGTCAGACAATTTCTGCGACCACATCACCTCTTACATCTGGCTACCTAACTCCCTAGACTGCAACCTCCTCGATTATTATGTGTGGCGCACAGTTGAGCAAGAGACCAAAAAACTCCTTGTAACACCAAAGATGAACTGAAGGCAATGATTATGGTAGCATTCACCAACTTATACATCCAGAAGAGTTGCAGGAGATTTTGAAGTCATCTGGAAGCAGTGAATGAAGGCAATAGTGATTTTATTGAAGAAATCTACTATTTAGTATTTCAATATATTTTTGTGTAATGTTGGTAAATATATCTGTTAAAATGAGATGTCAGTGTTGTTTTCATTTTTGCATAATTTAGATGACAATTTATCCATGTATGATTTTTTTTTAATCATTTCACCTCAAGCAAGGTGATAATGCTACTAAGACACAAGGGGTTACTGGGAATGAAAGAGAATGAGAAGATTTTAGCGAGGAGAAAAAACAATAATAAAATACGATTCCAGAAGACAGATGATCGAAGCTGACATTGCAATTAAATTTTTGAAGATTTAAGATATCAAAGAAACTGGAAGAATTCCACAAGCTAGAAATGTGAGAAAAGAAACTCTCAGAATAGAACTTATGGTTACATCTAGCTAATTGAACAGTAAAATGATGAGACTTAGTTGCCAATCTTGTAGTACGCTTAAATTCATGTGGCTGAGGTACCAAAGAGGAGAGTTTAGTAAAACAAATATCATGAAAATATTTATAGAAAAGACAAGGGGAAACCAGATGATGAAGGTTGGAAAGTGACTGAAGTGGAGATGCTAAGTTCTGGTCCAGTAAGATTAAAATGCCTTCTTCGGATTATTTTAGTAGTTGGTTAACTCAAATAACCAAGATTAATTTGGTATAAAAAATGAATATATTTCATAAAGTCAAGCTTATAATCAATTATTCTTAAGAGAAAAATAGGAATATATTAATCTTCTTCAAAATAAATGGGGAAAATGAGCCCAGGAAAAGGAATTTGAGCTTTGCAACCCATGAATTGAACACTGCAATCAGACATCTTAAGAGAAATGGCAGTGAATGGTGGTCAGTGATTCATATGAGTCAGCAGACCACCAAGTTGAATGAAATCAAGAAGCTGAGCTTTACACATGGCAACAGCCATGAAATTTGAGAAAGGGTGGAAGAAATTTATTTGCAGAAGGAGTGACAGTAAAGATAAGGAAAGACTAAGATGAAGTCACAAGAATAAAATGAGAGAAAAGACTTTATGACATGAAATGGCTTTCATTAAGAAAACAAATAATTTCAATTGTGGATAGAAATTCATGGCATTTATGCTTCATATGTAAATATAAATATCTTATATTTTCTTACAATCTAAACAGAATTCAAAATGATTTATAGTTGGAAAGACTAGAAATTATGCATTATGATAATCCATCTCAGGTTTTCGTATCTATTTTTATTTTATTTTTAGTTTTGCAAGCAGAATCTACGCCACCTAATTTTTAGTTATGACCATTAATATCTTAATCTAGTCATATCTATCAGAGTCAGCACATTTTCCTTTCTTTATCTATCTATCTATCTATCTATCTATCTATCACACTCTTTTCAATATCTATCTCTCTGTATTACATTGTATTCAATATCTATCTATCTATCTATCACATTCTGTTCAATATCTATCTATCTATCTATCACATTCTGTTCAATATCTATCTATCTATTCTATTTCATTCTATTTAATATCTATGTCTCTATCTATCAATGACATTCTGTTCAATATCTATCTATCAATCACATTCTGTTCAATATCTATCTATCTATATATCATATTCTGTTCAATATGTATCTATCTATCAATCACATTGTTCAATATCTATCTATCATATTCTGTTCAATATGTATCTAGCTATCAATCACATTCTGTTCAATATCTATCAATCACATTCTGTTCAATATCTATCAATCACATTCTGTTCAATATCTATCTATATATCTATCTATCTATCTATCTATCTATCTATCTATCTATCTATTATATTCTATTCTATTTAATATCTATGTCTCTATCTATCAATGACATTCTGTTCAATATCTATCTATCTATCTATCACATTGTTCAATATCTATCTATCACATTGTTCAATATCTATCTATCTATCTATCTATCTATCTATCTATCTATATATTATATTCTGTTCAATATGTATCTATCTATCAATCACATTGTTCAATATCTATCTATCATATTCTGTTCAATATCTATCTATCTATCAATCACATTCTGTTCAATATCTATCTATCTATCTATCACATTGTTCAATATCTATCTATCTATCTATCTATCTATATATCATATTCTGTTCAATATCTATCTATCTATCAATCACATTGTTCAATATCTATCTATCATATTCTGTTCAATATCTATCTATCAATCACATTATGTTCAATATCTATCAATCACATTCTGTTCAATATCTATCTATCAATCACATTATGTTCAATATCTATCAATCACATTCTGTTCAATATCTATCTATCTATCTATCTATCTAACTATCTATCTATCTGTTTTGTGCATTACAAAGCAACACACACTGTTTTTTTTTAAATACAGGAATAAGCCCAAAAAATAGAAATAGAATAATAAATAAGTCTGTGTTGCCATGGATTTGCATGTTTACTCAATTTTCCCCCAGCTGAGATGTAATTGGCATCCAATAATATTCTATTAAAGAGTCGCTAAATCTTGAGTTTAGAAAGAAGAGAAAAATAAAAGGTGAATAAGAATGAAACAAATTGAGGAATACTTTGAGAGCATCAAAGGAAATGAAGGAGAAAAAAATAGGGAAAGAAAAATAAATTCTCTCAGGAAGAGCAAACCTCCATCTTTTTCATGTGGTTTCATCACATGATTTATTTTGATAGCGAAAAGGATGTTAACATTTGCTCAATTCTTCTCTTTTCTAAATCTGGCACCAAAGTAGGTGAAGTTTTTACTTACGACATCTGCTATTCTCCAATGACTGCTTATTGAATACTACCTCTGCACAAAGACGAGAGGGTGTAATTCTGACAGTTGATTGGATGAATGAATTGAACCATGTCAAGGTTGACTATGGAGGTAATAGCTTTTTGTTGGCAATGATTGTGGTGGTGATTAGATAATTAAAAGAGCTGGTTTTGGCCATATAAATTTGAATATGGGGGTCATAGATTTTTGCTGTTAATGCTTGTGAAGGCAAAATACTTAAAGAAGAAGTTTTTTTCCCATGTATTTGCTCATTCTATTGACTAACTCTTGTCAAGGTCAACTAAAGTGGTAACAGCTTCTTGCCCCAAAGGTAAAAGATTGATTTGCCCAAGTGCTCTCTCACTCATTCCCTTTTCTGTCAATCATTAAGGGAGGCTAATTGTTAGATATTTCATCAATATATTAGGAATTTATTCAGAGCATAGGTAAAAATGGATTTATACCTTTTCTAAGTGAATGAATGCAAAGTACTGGTAATTAATACATGCAGATTGTGTAATAGTTACTTTTGCAGAAAGTAAGAATGGCAGGCCAAGTTCAAATCCTATCCAAATTTGATGCATTGACTATGCACTAATGTCTGAGAAATACAGGAATCCATCCCATCTCTGCTTCCAGTCACAGCTTAAATAGCAAGGTAGACTAGGATATTTAGCTTTGGTTGGCAACCAGTCTAGGAGAAGGACAACACAGAATTAAAAACTGTGAAAAAGGCAAAAGGAAAACACTGAACTGTCTTTCCCAAGATATCATGGCAATTCACAGATAAAAAGAAAAAGGAGTCTGTGGAGAGCCAAGATCACATATGTTGTGAAGAAAGATGGCAATTTAAAAATAAATAAAGGTATATTTGGAAGAAAGGTTAACACTAGGTAAAATGAAATCAGAAAGCTGATTTTAAATTCCTGATAGTATTAGTGTGAAGTAAAACGCACACTAATACTATCAGGAAAGACATGAATCTTTTTTTCGATTGAACCACATGTTAAATAGTAGACTGGATTCTCTAGCTTTGATTGGCAGCCAGTCTTGGAGAAAGTTGCAAACTCAAAACCATGAAGAAGACAATTGGAAAACATCACATTATCTCTACCAAAAGCAATCATAGCATTGGAAAGTTTCAAGATATTAAACAAAAAAAAATGGGAAGAACCATAAAGAGACATGTCTTTAAGAGACATGGCACTTAAAAAATGGAGAGAGAGAGAGAGAGAAATGTTATGCAATTCTGAATTTATCTCAGTATAATTCCATTTAATTTTAATCCTGGGATCTTCAACAATGATATTTTTAATACAATTTTCAGTGATTGCTTGAAAAATGTATCAGCCAAAACACTGTATTAAAACAAATAAATGAAGATTATAGTCTAAACAAAACATGGAATAATGAAAGGTCTTGATCTCAGAACTTCAGACAATACAGGAAGGCCAAAGATTGTATCAGCTGAAAACATTCTGCTACAAACAAAGGTGGGGATTATAGTCTAAATAATATATGGAATAATGAAAAGTCTTCATGTCAGAACTTCAGACAATACAGGAAAGCCAAAGAATGTGTCAACCAAAAACATTTTTCTAAAAGCAAGAAAAGTAGAAATTTTAATAAAGGGTTCAGTTCATTATTACCTGAAGTCTACCTGAATTGATGAACATTTGCTGGAGGATAAAAAACAATGGCTTAAATGTTGTGATAATAACAAAGACACTGAAAATAGACTGAATGAAAATAATGTAATATAGAATTTACCTGAAAGGTGTCATAAGATTAGACAAAAAACAAGGAAAATTCTTTGATGACCGAACAATGATGTGGTTTCTATTGCAACTATTCTGAGCAGACCTTAGTTACAGTTTCTGAGAGAGAGCGTGTTGTCTAGCATGATCAACAATTTGAACAAGGCCAGCACGCTCAAGTCCTCAGCAGTGATCACTTATGGCTTAGTGCTAGCACAGATATCGATGAACTGCAAGAGTTCCATCTATGCAATTTCACTCACAAGGCTTGGGTTAACCTGTGGTATGGTTTTCAGGCACTTTCGAAAGGTGCCGCATGCTGAGATCAACCTCAATCCAGTCCGATAATATCAGGAAGTCTCCTTCCTGACAAATCAACCATGGTGAGAGTCAAACCAGGGTCTCATGGTCAGAAAGTGAATGTTTTCACCACTTGGCCACACGCCCATATCTGTTACCTACAGATCCATTAATTATTAGTTTTTCAAGTGTGTCCTCTCCAAAACAATGCAAGAAGATCTTTTGAATAGATATATGTATTTTAATCTTAAATATCATCCAAGACAAGGCTCAAGAGCCGTTCAAGGTAGAGAGTAACTGTTAAAATTGTTATTATATGTGATATGAATATAAGAGAACATAGTTGGAAGTGTGATTATGAGGACAAGGAGGAAGATAGCGACTGAACTCTGACCTGAAGAGGTCAAGATTAAAGTGTTCTCAGCTCAGTACCAACATAGGAGTCTGTTCCACAGAGTAACAGTTCTGGTTGTCTATAACCGTTTTTCTTATATTTGGAATATGGAGGATATTCTCCATATTCCAAATGATGATTTGACTCTGTGGAAATAGCATGACATGTCTTAGTTCTAAATTTCTGAATTAGTAGAACTACAGAAGGGAGTACTCATCTGAACATTTGCGATGGGAATAGCAATAGAGTAGCAACAGGAAATGGAGTGTAATGTGGAAAATAATTCATCCCCAACAAAACTTTGTAAACAATTTTGATCTCTATTAAGGCAGGCAGTTGAGTTTGCTACAAGAAGTATTTGGCTGTGGACAAACAACTTTTAGCCAGGAAATTATAAAATATAAGAATTAATCAAAAATGGTTGGAAAGATATAAGAACATTGTTATGTGCTATAACAAGGAACACTGGTTGTGATCAGCATGCATTTATGATCACAGGTAGTGGAAATAGCCGACAATCAGCATCTGTCAAATGACTTTGCTATACTTATACTTAACCCAAGCAAAAGATAAAGTTTCTCAATTTGCTTGGAGATTTTCTAGAGTGACAAATGCACTCATTTGGTGTATTTATAACTACAGTTTGTGTTAAAACTGAGTTCATGCTTCAACACACAATGGTGCAATTCAAAACAGTCAGACAATCTTGCTGTGGCTTAAGGTTCGGTTCATGGTCGTTCTAATGTCAGGGTTTGGCACAAAATGTAACAATTAAGGTTTGTGTTGCAGGTTCAGCTGTCATGTTTCAAGACTAGTGTTTGTGGTTTTCTGCATAAACTTTTAAAACATGTGCCATCAAGATGTGGGCAGTGATGGCACTTCACAGTTTCCTTTGTTTTGTTATCCTCACCAATACTTTCTTCTTCAAGACATCTGCTTTCTTTTTACAGTACATTTCCTTCCATCCATTTCCAAATTGTTAGTTAGATTATAAACTGTTTTCTCCTACTTTTTTTTTTATTTTCAATATGTACCCTGTGAGTGTTAAATTCTCAAAGCCTCCTTTCCCTATTTATGCATCTAAAAATAATTTTGCAGTCTCTTTTAGATTGCTATTGACAAATACTTTGTACTGCATATGTTAAATTCTTAATGTCGTCTTTCATCATTATATACCCACAACATTTCTGCTGTCTTTTTCTGATTATCATCGATAGATTCTTTTTAAATTCCATTCTCATTAAAACTTCCATTCTTTGTTAGAAGCCATGGTATTCTCAAAATTGTCTTTAAGAAAAATGTTGACAATTTAGTATTTTGAGATTCCAAGACAAAGTAATTTGATTATTACATAATTTCTTTCTTTATTTGATTGTTTTCTATACCATTTTCTTTAGCTGTCCTATTCTTCTGCTACAAAATCAGACTGGCAAGAAATTGGAATAGAGAATTAACTTCAGATGAGGCTAAAACTCCAAATTCATAGAAAATATCATAACTGATTAAGTTACAAAAGCTGTCATAATAATAAAAATTATTAAAAATAATAAGTGGAAAAAATAGCTTTCATAATGAGGATTAATTTTGGTAAAAGTTCTTGGAAACAAATGAGAATTGTATTTTTTCATCAAAGACATAAATTCTTAAATAGCAAAATCTTTATTTAAAACAACTTAATAGGATTTTCTTTTAGCTTTAGATTATTAAAATATGTTTTTGACAATTTCTTAAAAACAAATTTCATTGGTCATTTATTAGTTAAATGAATAATATGCATCTGAGTTTGATTAAAATATAATTGCAAATATAATTTGTTAATTTGGATTATCTGATTCAATGAAAAGTTCTCAATTAGAAAATTAGTTAAAAATTGCTTTTTTGTATGAAATATTAATTCTTGATAAAATAAGGATTCTTAGAACAAAATATCTTAATTTGTTCCTATTATAAAAATCAATGCTTTCTCTAAAATTGGTATTAACAAACTGATAATGGTAAAAATTTTCAATATATATTAATGTTAAATATAAATATCAGTTTCTGAGTTTATATATTCTGTAAAGTGGGGGATCGATTTTCTATTGTTATTATGTCACAAATTGATCCCTCTGAGAATTACTATACTATAATGTCTTTTGTAATACAACTCAATGTTTCCACAATAAAATTTGTATTAAGCAACTGATTTTGAGAATATTTTCAAGATATATTTATATCATATGAACTTCAGTTTTTAATCTCTGTTTTTATCAGAAATATTTACAACTAATTTGCTGTTGTAAGATTTTATTATGCTATGTGAGGGTTGTTCATCAATCCAAAAATGAATATAACAGTATTGTTGTTGATATTTTTATTTTAATTTCAGATATATAAAAATAGCCAGGGGTTGTAAGAAAGATATAATCTCCAAAGAGAAACAAGATACAATGCTGGAATTTAAGTAGTTCAGTCTCTTGTGCAGTCCCTTCAGCTGGTCAGAAATCACTGTAGTTATTTGAGTGTTGCTTCTCATTTCACTAGAGAGAGGGTGCGGTATTTGACAGTTGCAGAGACTTGGGAATTTTTGTTCCTAGCCCAGGTGTGTGTGCTCAGGCTCCCCACATTAAAATGGCCTTTTGTCATAACGCAACTTTGTGGGGGGTTGAGTAAATACCAAATTACTCTAAAGTACTAAATTAATGCAAAATATTATAGTGAGCCTTATTCTTTTGAAAATTTTTAAATTCTTAAAACAAATATGACTAATGTTGACTGTAACTCATGTCTGTTTCTGCTAATTTTTATTTAACTAAAGTTTTTTTTTTTTCAAATACAAATATAACTTAAAATTTAGACATAATTGCTTTTCAAAACTAAATTCTCAATCTTGTTTCTACTCTCTTTCAAAATAGTTATTAATTAATGTTTAAAAGTAAAAATCTTTTTTTTTTATTAATTCCTGACTGACCGTGATTAATGTAGATTTAACTAACAAATTCTTCAAAATGACTATTGCAGGCTATAAGTTGAGTTTTCAAGCTTAAAATATTTTTCCAAAACTAGGACTCAACTTAGATGGCAGGTATAAAATGGTGACCTTTACCACCGAGTTGTAAACAAGTGGGGGAGCACTCCTCACAATTACTGTACAACACTTACCGTATCTCCAGCAGGCTGCCACAAATATATCCTGCTAAAACTTATGTTTGGTAAACATATTTGTCATATTAACACAGTTTAGGTAGTGGTTGCTAAAGTGTGCATAAAAATACCTTGAGGCTCTCTTATTAGCTCTCTGTTTTGCCACAGAACATTTGAAAATTTTAATCCAGTCTTATGTTAACTTATATGAAACTGACTAAAATCTGATGCAGATTTCAATCATTGCTATTCTATTAACTTGGTACAAATGATGACATCTTATAGTTAGCCTGCTAAAGGGAATGCATGCTTGATTTACAGTGCATGTATAATGTAAGAATTGGAGCTTCATTTATATAGGTTTTTGCAACACCCAATGTTCAATTTAACAATATCAATATCTGCTAAACAGTATTTTTACATTGTAAATTGACCTCTTTAAAGCTAATTCATTTTCTTCACTCAAAAACAAATCTTTTCCAGAAGATACAAAGGTTAGATTTAGTTGAAGCAGTTCAAATTGCTGTATATAAGCCAACCCCACCTTACCCCACCATACAACTGAAAAGGGTAAAAGTCAGAAACCAGTAAATAAAGTCAAAAACCAGTAAATAAGCCAAAACTATGTTCTAATAGTGCAGGTTTTGTAAATACCCACCATTGGAGAAGAGTTTTATGAAGTTTTAATATTTTGTTATCTAAAATGATTTTACTGTAAAGTTAACCTAGCATACAAATCAACCACAAGATTTTTAGCTGAAAATTCTGAGTTAGACCTGCCATATAGATCAACCCCAAGCTCTATATATTTAATAAACTACCATTATGCGTCATTAAACTGTTATTACTATCATGACATTGCACAGATGACACGCATGCCACACCTAGTTGTCTAAATGGCTATCTGAGTTAAACGGCACTTTGACAGTGTTTGGCTGTTGGACACAATGTGTGCTGTAGTGTTAATAGAATACTAATAATTTGTACACTATTTACATTATTCAGACTATTGTCCTCATCTTTGTTGCCATATTTGTTAAATGTTTTGGCCATTGTACGCTCCAGTCAAGGCTACATGGCACAGTGGATAAAGGTGTTAGTTAGATCCAGTGACAGGACCCAAAGAATTTGATTTCAATACCTGGTTAAGGCAGTGGAGTACTTGAAGAAGGGATTTAACAGGAGATAACTGATAACTGACATTCATTAGACATGGCACGTGGAACTAGAACAGTCTCCCCCAGTGTGCGAAATAAAGTGTTCAGTTCAACATTACAACCACCTGAAGAAGGCTGGAGCATACAATGGCCAAAACATTGTAATAAATATGGCAACAAAGATGAGGACAATAGTTTGAATAATGTAAATAGTGTACATAATACGTCATCTCAGAAATACAGACAGATACTCAATTTGTATTACTATTTTATTATTTTATATTAATTTCTGTGTTAATATGCCAAATATCTTCATCAAACACAAGTTTTAGTGGGATATTTGTGGCAGCCTGATGGAGATAAGGCAAGTGTTGTCAGTCATGTGTCATGTGTGATACACGTTTAGGCAATCATGTATCTTTCGATACATGACTGATGAGGTACATTTTTTTTTCCTGCAGTAGGTTGCCATTTCTTTCTGCGGTAGAACAGATGCCATCCAAGGCTATAGAACCTGATCTGTCCTGCTATTTACCCATAGCTAAGAAGAGGATTTATACCTTTCCCAACGGTATCAGCACGTAAGTGAATGTAATGGATTCGACTGGAATTCGAACTCAGCTCTCCAATTCCTCAATCTGAGCCACTATCCATTACTCCACCATGCCTCCTCTCATTGTACAGTACAGTAATTGTTAGAAGAACTATCTCACTTGTTTACAAATCAGTGGTAAAGGTTTGCATTTTATATCCACCATATAAGTTGAGTCCTAGTTTTGGAAAGATATTTTAAGCTTGAAAACTTGACTTTTGTACACTGCAATTTACAGTAAGTATCATTTTTGTTTACTTTCTTTTAGCAGGCAACAGTAGCATCATCTTCCAAATGTAACAGGATTTTATTCAACATACAAATGAAATGAAATGCAAGCCTTAAAATGAAAATATAAATACTGTAAGGGCAAAAAATATTCCTTTAAAGGCTTCTAAAATCTATGCAAAACAGGGTTTCATTGTAAAGTGATCATTATAAATATTTTAGCTCTTTTTTTACACATGGAAAATCAGCTAAATATGAATATAAACCTAGCCATCATTTTATCCTAATCAATTTTTTTGTCATGCATTTCTTGGCATAGATATGAGTATATACAGGGTGGTTCAATAGTCTTGTCACCCCTGCATTATATAATTTTCTATTTCAATGCTCTGCGGAGGGGGGAGGGGTATTGTCAAGGAGAGAGTTTTACATGAACGATATCAGAATACCTATCAGTTGAAGGGCACCATTCAAAGAGCCTTTGCAACAATCAACAATGCACATCTTCGTAAAGTATCACACAGGACATTGCGTCTCATCATTTTGACGGTGTTTATCCAGAACTTCTCGATGTGTGACAGTGGCAATGAAAGTGAATAAACTGAATCCAGCATGCATGCTTTGTATTACAAGTTTTATTGTTATCATTACTTTTAGGTAGGGATGACAAGACTTTCGGACCACTCTGCATATAGTATTTGTATATTTTCCATCAGAACCAATAGTACGATCTTCTGAATATAACAGGATTTTATTTAGCACAAAAATTGAATGCAAGCGTACCTTAAAAAACAGAATCTACATGTAGGAAACAATTTAAAATACGAGTAGATCCAGTTTTGCAAAGTTATTAAAGCTTTATATAGTGAATTTCATAGCCATATATTATATAATAGGAAAACAAAAGCTTGTGTGAAAGAATAGCTTTAATATGTAAAACTATCATATAATAAAACTAACAGAATAATTAAAAACAAAATATTTTCAATTTAAAATTAGAGAACTGACCACTCACATGTTGAGAGAAATGAAACTGTATATAAAGACTGAGTATTAATAATATACGGTAAAATGCTTCTAAAATCCAAGTGTTTCATTGTAAAAAGCAATCACTCCACATATTTTAGCATTTTTTTACATAAATGTTGAAGCCGATGAAAATCAGCAAAATATTGTCCTTGAATATAAGCCTAACCACCATTTTATCTTCAGTTTTTTTGGTCATATTTTTCTTGACTTATACATCCATACAGAGTATATTTCAAAAATATTTTTTGTTGTTTTTTTGTTTTTTTTACTTACATTAGCTTAACTCAAATTTGATCATTATTTACTTATTTATTTTTTTTACTAAGCTAACCATGTAAGAATAATTTCACATTTCCTGACTTAGGTCTCCTTAAAAATGACCTTATTCATTTATGGATGCCTTCATTTGGAAAAGTTCAAGAACCAGTGGCTTAATTTAGATTTTTATTTTCTGTTTTAAACAGATATGTTGTTTCCTCTTCTTTTTCAAAAGAGCAAATAATTTTTTAAATAATTTTGTTGTAAAAGACAAAATGACATCTATAAAGTGATTTATTTTTTGTTTAGTCACTCAATCAGTCAAATAGTCATAATACTATATACAGAATCTTTTTAGTTTAAAATATATACTTTTTTATTTTGACGGATTTATTTCTTTTAAACAACCTTTTTTTTTTGACTCTTCATTATTTTCATCAATAGTTTGTGTCGCGAGTGGAACAAACAGGAATGCGATGATCGTTAAAGGAAATAAAACAACATTAGAAATAGAATGGTTTCTTTCTCTGAGAGATCTATTCCTGACTTTTATTTTTCTTTTCTTCCTCAGCCACAATTCTTTATTTTCTTCTTTTGCTTGCTTTCTATATTTTTCTTTTTCATTTGTTTTAATCTCTCTTTCTCTATATCCATGTTTTTCTATATTTCTCTTTCTTTTTATTCTTCACTCTGTTTTATTCTCTTTTTCTCTGTATTTCCCTCTCTTTCACAAGTGTTTTTTCTTTATTTCTCGCTCTCTCTCTTATCATTCAATCTGTCTTACTCTTATTCTATTTCTCTCTGTTTACGTCTTCTTCTTTTCTTCCTCTCCCTTTCTCCACCAGTTTTTCATTTATCTCTCACTCTTTCTTTCCTCTTCTTACCATTCACTTCGTCTTTCTCTACTTTCATTTCTTTTTCTTTCCCTCACTTTCTTCACTAGTCTTTCTTTATTGAACTCTCTCTCATTCTTTTTACTTCTCCTTTTCGATCTCTCCTTATTTTTGTTTCTTTTTTTCTATCTTTCATTATTCTTTTTCCTTTCTTTCTCGTCTGATTTTTGTCTTTCTCTTTTCCTTTCATTTTCTTTCTCCTTTTCATTTCTTGTTTTTGATTATCTCTTTTTACACTATAATCCTCATTTTCACTTCTTTCTCTCTCTCTCTCTCTTAGCCCTATTACCCTCACCTTCATTTCTCTCTATCTTTACCCTATTACCCTCACTTTCATTTTTCTCTCTCTCTCTCTCTCTCTCTCAACCCTGTTACCCTCATTTTCATTTCTGTCTGTCTTTCTTTCTCTATACTCCCCTTCCACAATGTATTATTATTTTTCTCTTTGATTTATTCAAGTTAAAATGCTGTGTGATTCTTCAAAAGAAAAACAGTTAGATAAGACCGTATCAAGTCCTTTTCATTTTAGTTGAGATTTCCCCAAAGATACAACCAGGGATTTTTACCCGGCAGGAGGGCTTTTGGTGAGAAAAACGGCAGGAGGCTTTTTGGCGAGAAAAAAAAAAGCTCTTCTACTAAAATGAAAATATCTTGTCCTGTCTCCATTCAAAGTTGGAATGAAGTGAAAGGAATTCACAAGGGAAATGGTTTGGGCTGAACACGAATTATGTTCTTATTCCAAAGACTGACTCAAGATATCCATCAACAAAAATGGCCTCATGCTCTTTTAGCGAATATCATGTGACCAGTGTTGACAAAAAAAGGAATAAATGTCTAAAAAAATCAGGTTAATCTGAGTAAAACGTTCTTCCATTTACCTAGACACCTATCTTAGAATGATCAACCAGATTGTCTCACAGACTAATACTCTAATGCAGTTTGATCTCTACAGAGTGGTCTACATTTATAGCCTTGTGTCAGACTATGTTACGATTAGAAAATAACATAGCACCTACTTTTCATGATGGTTAGAAAACTTGTAGACTAATTTACTAATATAGGGCTTTGCTAATACTGCTTTATACCAGATAAAATAAGCTTAAGAACTGTAAGTGGCTGGTAAGCTTGCTTCACAAGGTAATTTGCTAATGTAGTAACTTAGATGCTCACTTACTATGCCCTTTTACCAGACTAGGTTATACTTAGTGAAAACTATTAGTGAAACTAATTAGTAAGCTTTTCTTGTAGACAAATTCACTAGTGGATTGTGATACTTACTATATGCCCTATTATTTTGGCCTTGTGTCATACTAAGCTAAACTGATGAAACAAATCACCCATTTTGACCAAAAATAATTTTTTCTCACTTTGTAAACTTTGGTGTTCAAGAAAATTCTTTCTTTTAATATTTCATTTTTATTTTTCACCAATTTTAGATTTTTCTTTGAAATTTTCATTCGTCTTTGTGTGATATATTATTCACATATTTCTTTTATGTGTGAAGAAAAAAAAAGATTTTAAGAGCTGATATGAAACTTTTTGAATTTTAAGAGTGAAATTGGTTTTATTCAAAGAATATCCAGATTTATGAATCATGCTTATATTAGAAACCAACATAATACATTGAATCATGGGAATCAATTAAAGGTGAATGACGGCAAACACTTATTTTCCCCTAACCCCACCATTGAATCAACAGGTCATCGCACATATACTAAATAAAGAATAATGGTGGCATACAATCAGCTTATATAACCTCATCTTTAGTTGCTTTACAAAACAACAGTTAGTACTTGTATAACAAGTTTAGAATTCACATATATACTGAATATATATTTTGCAGCCCCTTGGAAAAGAGGCTGCCCTCCTCCCACTTGAAGCTTTCCACATCCCTTATAGCTACAAGGTGTATAGTTCCCCTCTCCTTGTCACTGTCCCCTCACATTGAAGTATTCCACTCCTCTTGAATTATTCCACTCTCCTTGAAGCTTTCCTCGCCCCTTGAAGCTTTCCTTTCCTTTTGAAGCTTTTCTCTCCTCCTGAAGCTTTCCTTTCTCCTTGAAGCTTTCCTCACCCCTTGAAGCTTTCCTCTCCTCCTGAAGCTTTCCTTTCCTTTTGAAGCTTTCCTCTCCTTCTGAAGCTTTCCTTTCTCCTTGAAGCTTTCCTCTCTCTTTGAAGCTTTCCTCTCCTCTTGAAGCTTTCATCTCCCCCTGAAGCTTTCCTCTCCTCTTAAAGCTTTCCTCTCCCCTTAAAGCAATTAGCAACAGATGCTTATGCTTTAAATTGTTGCCAATCACACAAAAACTTTGTTTTCATTCATCAATTTCAAATCTGTAATTAATACTCTTTAATTTGTCAAAGAGGAATAGAGTGGAAACAAAACATGTCTTTGCCAGTAAACAATACAGTACAGAATAGAATCAACAGAAAAATATTTGAAATATTAGAAACATTATCTTAAAAACTGTTATTTTTTAAGCTTGCCCCATGCCACAATATTCGAATACAGATTGATGAAGATTGAAATCAACCTATCATAAAATTGGCTTGTAAGATGAGCTTTCTAACTATCATGTCATTGTGGCACTTCTACACTTTTGGTAACCTAGTTAGTTAAAGCATTTTTCATGAAAGACCAATTCCTGTGAAGCAAATATGAATCCTATTCCTTGCTACTTCTATATTACAAATTCCTGCAGCTGTACTTCATGGATGAAAAATAAATTAGCCTATGGAAGAAAGATGAAAAAATAATCAAAATTAACTTTTGTTCATTTTGGGCTTCCATAATTTCCTTTAATGAAGAATAGATGAGTTAAAGATGAAAAGCAACAACAAAAGGAAATAGGTAAATTAATAATCAAAATATGTAGAGTAATTAACATATTTAATATGAGAATATCAAAACAACTTTCCTGTTCAAAGTGCGATCTCTACTCACATTACAAACCCACACATAATACTAGTACCAGAAACACATTCATTCACCAAATTCCATCTGATTAAACTTATATTTTTTGTCTCAACAAAATCAAGACTCCATCATTGAAGTCCTTTGGATACAAACTAAAAATGTTGCATTTTGTATGCCAGAGAGAAAGAGAGGGTGGAATGTAAGTAAAAGCAAGACAGAGTGAGTGAATATGAGAGCAAGAGAAAGAATAGGAGAGAGTGTGAGATAAAGAGAAGAAAATGTGAGTGAAAGTGATAGAAAGTGAATATGAGAGCAAGAGAAAGAATGGGATAGTGTGAGAGAAAGAGAGGAAACTATAAGTGAAAGTGAGACAGAGTGAATATGAGAGCAAGAGAAAGAGTTTGAGAGAAAGAGAGGAAAATGATATTTATTTTCTTGTTACTCTTTTTCTCTATTGAAACCTTTTCAGTTAAATCACATTCTTTGATAATTAAAATTAATATTTTGAAAAAGCAAGCCATTTTTCAGGCTCTGTGATCAGTTGTCTGGGTCAAATCTCATAAGATGTTTTACTTGCCCATGATTTGTCATAAATTATTACCATTCTTTTTCCTTAAAGATTATGTCATTGAAAAATAGACAAGCCAACTTGTTTCTTGCTATCAAAAATCTCAGGATGTTTTTATATTGGCAAGACCAGATCTGACATGCTTAAAACATTTCAACAGAAGTAACAGTGTGTTTCTACAAATGAAATAACAGATATTTCTGGAGTAATGGGTTTCAGATAGCTTCCATCTGATAAATGGAAAAGTATTATGTCTAACACATAATCCATGCTTAGGTTTCAAACTGTTATTTGGGGAGAAGAATGAGCTTTTGCCTTAAAGATGATTATCTGCCATCAGTTACAAACAGTCAAGCTTATCTTCCATTTTTTTTGTTTTTTGTTTTTTGGGTTAAAGAATGGCTGTTCTTGAAACCTGATAAGCATTTTTTTTACAAAAGAAACAGACATTTAGCTTGAACACTAACTAGAATCAGGCAATCCAAGTTTACTATCCCCTTAACCAACAGGTATATTCACAGATGGATTGGAATGTAGTTAACTAAATAAAAGAGACATGAACAGAATATGATAACAGACTGATTGACAGGCAGATGGATGCACAAAACTGTGAGAGTTAAGACAAGACTGAGAAAGATAGGAAAAGACATTAATAGATTTCAGTAGAATGAGATAAATTGATAACTGAACATAGTTATTTCATATATATATATATATATATATATATATATATATATATATATATATATATATATATATATATATGTATATATAAATAAAAAGAAAGAACAGTAAGATATATAATCCGGTGTTCTTATAGATATTTTTATTTTTACAAAATAGTGCTCAATGTAAATTTACAGAGCATTAATATTATAAATTAATTGATTTAAAATATGTTTTTTTCCACTACACAGTTCTAACCATGTTTCAAAAATGGAAGCTAAAAGCCCTGAATTTAATTTTGTAATTAAATTAAAGACATTAGTTCCATTTCATCCTCAAGCGAATTTTGGAGTAACTTTTAAAATTACTGGGTTTTAAAGACACAGCTAAAATCATAATTCACATTTCCAAGGTAAATCCACTTCCACTAGACAGGGGTGTCTGCATGTTCATTATATCTGTATTTTGGTGTATCAGTTATTAGTTACGTTTTGGTAGGGGGTAGGGATGTATTTTTCAATGAAATCTAACATCCGTTAAATGCATGTTGTCTGGATTTTTTTTTAAATTTTATTGTTAACGGCAAAAATTCTTATGCCATTTTTTTTTTTTTCCTATTTGTATATTTAAAGATTTTTGAGGGGTGTTTAGGTTAGAATACGATTTGAAATATTTTCACTTTTAATTTTTAATATACTATATTTCTTTTAAGAACAATTAAATGTAATTAGAATCCCTTACAGTATGTAGAATTATTTTCACATCAAGTATAAGTATGTAAATTATTAGGTTACAAATTAAAAAAAAAAATTTATTTTTTATTTTTTTTTTTATTTAAATATTATTTAAGTAAAATTTATGACAATGACTAAAATAGTTACTTAATTTCACTGATTTAGTAAACATTTTTTTAAATAAACCTAGTAATATATTGTTTCTTATATAAGTACAAAAGACATGGGTCATTCAAAAGCTTACATCTTCTATCATTACATATTAATTTCATTTTACTGTAGGTGTTTTATTGGATTCTTTTAATTCTGTGTAATGCTAAGAGAGGTCTTTAGGTTAGAAAACGTTTTATTTAATTACAATTTAAAAGAAGTTTAGGTTAGAATTCATTTTATTTAACTACAATTTTAATTACAACTTTAAAATATTTTCATTGTTAGTTTTAATAGACTATATTTCTTTTAATAGAAGTAAATGTATTAGAATCACTTACAGTAAGTAAAATTATTTTTCCATATCAAGTATATGTATATTATGATTTTTAAAATTATATATTTAAATATTATTTAGGTAAAATTTATGGCACTTACGACAAAAATAGCTAATTCATTTCTCTGATTTAGTTAACTTTATTTATTTATTTATTTTTTATAAATAAACTTAGTAATATATAGTTTCACATGTATGTACAAAGGACATGGGTCATTCAATGGCCTACATCTTCTAGCTTTTTCGTCATAATTTCATTTTTCAGTAGGTGTTTTATTGGATTCATTTAAGTGCTGGTAGTACTTTTTGAGAGGTGTTTAGGTTAGAATACATTTTATTTAACTACAATTTTAAAAGATGTTTAGGTTAGAATTCGTTTTAACTACAATTTTAAATACAACTTTAAAATATTTTCACTGTTATTTTAATGGAGTATTTTTTTTTTTAAAGAAAAAACAAGTAAATGTAATAGAATTACTTACAGTATATAAAATTATTTTTTCATGTTAAATATAAGTATGTATATTACCTGATTGCACTTTTTAAATTTATTTTTATTTTTAAATATTTAAGGAAAATTTTTGACAATGATGGCATAAAATAGCTATTTCATTTCTCTGATTCAGTAAATTTTTATTTTTTATAAACTTAGTAATATATAGTTTCTCATGTATGCACAAAGGACATGGGTCATTTAATGACCTATATATTCTAGCTTTTCTTATTAACTTCCATTTTACTGTAGGTGTTTTATTTGATTCTTTTAGGTGCCAGAAGTATTTTGATAGAGATGTTTGATTTTTATATTTATTTATACTAAATGAACTTTGATGTTGGTTGAATCTTTTTTTGAAATCAAGGCTAGTGCAACCTATATATATTTTTATGCTTTCCGAACTTTCAATCGAAGAGATATTGCATTGGTATACTAATGATTCAGTGCGACATTTATTTTGTAGAGGGCAATTATGAAGGTTTGTACAATTACATAATTTTTGTTTATTTTCATCAGTTTCTATTTTTATTTTTCCATTGTCTAAATTTTTTTGGTTTTGGTATAAGTGTTTATTTAAGATATTAGCATTATGGTTCTTAATAATTTTTTCTAAGTTTTCCGTACAGCTGTAACTCAATTTTAGTGTGTTTTTATTGAAAATAGTACTTAGTTTACTTACACTAGGAAAATGCTTAACTATTAATGCGAGGAATTTTTGTCTTAATTTGTTCTTTACCATTTGGTTGTATGGAGGTGTATACCAAATTATTTTTCTACATCTGTTTTTTCTGTGCTTTCCATTTTCAGTTTTGGGTTTTTGTATCCACTCTCTTTTAGAGCCTTATTATAGGAATTGATATGCTCATTGAAAATCTTGTCATTTGCTGAATTTGTACTAATTCATTTACTGATAGATAACGGTATATGTTTAATCATAGATGGGGGGTTATTTGATTTAGAGTGTATATATAAAGAATTGGTGTTGGGTTTTTTATAAGGTGTGTATGTATTTTTATTTAGATCTAATGTTATATCTAAGAAGTTCACTTTTTTTAATTTAGTGCTAACCGTAATTTTTAAGCCCATGCTTTTAAATTCTTTATATAATACCTTTCTAATTATATCTATTTTGAAGTTAGTTAAGTTTCTAATAACCATAAGTCCATCGTCTCTGTACAAACCAATGTCAGTTATATTAATATCACAGTGCGTTATAAGGTTGTATAATATAAAAAGTCCAATGAGATCAAAAGACTCAGCTGAGTCTAGTGATCCCATTGTGATGTCGAAGTGGTCATAAGAATTCTTAATCCATTACATTGGCTCCTAATCAAAGTCAAGCACTCTAAATCTTTATTTTTAACAAGAAGAAAATATGGAGAAAATTAATTTCGGAATTTCTCTGAAGAACATTCCTAATACCAACAAAAAGGAATATTTTGTGATATTAATGAAAAAAACAGAGGAACTCATACAAAGGATGAGACGGAGAGCTTACTTCTTCCTTAATAAGCTGGGGACATCACACATGAGAAGTATTAAATATGGAAAGCCGTTGGTATAAACCAATGGCTTCTGTTAACAATTATAGGCATTTAAGAATATATATATATATATATATATTATATATATATATATATATATATATATATATATATATATATATATATATATATATTGGGTAATTGAATGACAAAATGTAAAAATTTTTAAACTTTTTTGTTCAGTTACTCAACATTGTTCTGATATACAGAAATTAATATATCATATTCTCTCATATATTATTTATATTATTTACCTATGGACTATTGTCCTCATCTTAGTTATTGTTATCACAAAGACACTGTACACTCAAATCTCCATCAGGTGATTGTTAATACTGATAATCTTTTGGAAATAGAGTGTTTTCCTCTTGCTGTCATAGTTTTAAATTCAGAGTTTTCTTTCTTCTAGACTGGTTGCCAACCAAAATTAAATAGCTCAGTCTGCTATGTCCCTTTTCTTAACAAATCTATTGCTATTACAATATGGGATATTTAAGAAGGATAACAATAAAAACAATACCAAAAGTAGTAGGAACCTGAATGAGGTTATGTATCTGGACACATTGGAGGCCAGAAATTTAAAATTTAATGTTAAGCTTCCTCACATCTTCAGCATTTCTCTTGATATATAATTATAATTAATATTTGTTGTATTTTGTTTCCTTCTTGTTTCATATATATTTGATTCCATCTATAAAAACATAATTTAGTCTGAAAAAGACCTTTCAGATGAAATATGGGAGTCAATTACTTACCATTAGTCTGATGTATTGAGTTTATATATTATAATTTCCTGTTGGTTGGTAGCTGAACTGAAACAAAAAGCAAAGTATTTAGATGCTTAGTGTTACTGTAGTCCAAGACCTATTCTATTTTGCTAAGGATACCATGGACCAAGCGTGTGAGCAACAATGAGGTTTTGAAGAGGATGCAAACAAGGAGGAAGCTTATACTTGACACTAGGGAGAGTTAGCTGAAATTTCTGGGACACATAATGAGAAAGAAGGGCCTGGAGAATCTGATACTCACAGGTCAAATAGAGGGAAAGAGAGACAAGGGAAAGCAATGTATGACATATCTGGTGGGCTTAAGTAAGTGGATGACAGAACGTGATCTGGGGGAGGTGACAGAGGGATGAAATTTATTGAGAGCTACAAGGGATAGGGGGAAGTGGAGAGCCATGATCACTTACATCCTGAAGGGGCATGGCACATAAAAAGAAAGAATTCTTTTTTTGTCCTATTAGGTCATGTGACAGAGTAAACTAAGCTCACTTATAATAGACAAAGAATATTTTCAGTCAGGTAGTTGCAAAAAGATGTGTTTTATCTGACATCCAATGCTGTAGATTTAATATGTGGGAAGTTAATTATGGAAGAGAAATTTTTATGTATATCAACTGAATTAATTTCTAACATCAAAATGAGTTTAGTTTACACCAAAAAGTTACACAGTATGCCATAAAAAGTCTACAAAAATTGAACAGTATTTCCTCTGATGAAAACAATGGGGTTGTAGGGATACAGAAAGAGATTATCTCCATTTGGTGAAGATAAGTCACATGGGTCAAATGATTGTTGCTTGATGATGTCACAAAAGCAGTAGTCAATTTTAGTTTGTTTACAGCAGCGAAACCAAGCAGTTGTTTTTTTTTAGCCTGGACCAAGTGATGCTGGCTGAGGCTAAATCTGCCTCCTCTACCAAAAGACATAGTTTACAAGTCCATAGTGCTGCTTCCACTTCACAATATACCTTTCCTATATATAGAAAGAAACTCTGGCACACAGTCCTCAATTTGGGAAAACTGAAAACTTGTGTTCCCCATTTATGACATATCTCCTTGCCTGAGACATAGTAGATGAATCCACCCCATTTGAATCTGGAGTCCTAAACATGGCTTCTACAGGTGCAGGAGTATCTCCATATAGTATGTAAGACCTTCATTTTTGTTTTTCCTTACACACTGCTCACTGTATAGATATATGTGATATATTATTTTCCATGTGAAACACATGTATATGTGCATATATAGTTTTGTGTATGTCAGTGCTATAAAAGTCTCTCTGAGAGCAAAGCATATTTGCTATTCCTTTTCCTTTCAGCCATTTAATTTTGTCTGTGAAATACAGTGCTATTATATCATGGATATGATAATACTCATAATGGGGGAAATTATGGGAATATAAACCTTTCTTCTATATTTCTCTTTTATTACAATGGTGACCATGATGCGATATTATTTAATATAAATAATACAGTGTTATTATATCATGGATATAATAAATCCCATAATGGGGGAAAGGAGAGTGGGAGAATAAAACTTTCTTTGATATCTCTCTCCCATTATAGTTGTGACTACAACATGATATTATTTATCTTACATGTGATAATATTGTCACCCATTAGGCTGAAATAAACTGAAATTTGTTTGATAGATATGAGCTTAATACAATGATATATTACAATTAACATTATTTACATTTCATGTGTTTGAGATGCTATCCCTATTTTTTATTTTCTTAAATTAATAACAACTGGCATAGATGAAAGTTCTAGGCTGGTTGTTATTAATTTCTTTGTTTAAGAAAATAAATAACAGGGAAAGAAACTCCATCAGGGAGTAAGAGATTTTTTCACTTTTGTTGTGCTAATAAATTTGGCACGTAATGTGGAATTTATTAATGCTGATAATTGTATTCCATGATTTGTAAATTTAATGCTAATAAATTATCACAGCTCAATCATAATCTCTTTTCTTAAATCTATTCTTTTGCCTGTTTGATTAGTTAGAAATAAATTTAATCAAGTAATTGTATCTATAATATTGTTAAATCGAAAAGGAAACACTTTTTTAACTTTGAGACCAGCTTACAGGAGCATTAAAATCAGTTCTTTCTCTGTGACCCATTATTGTTTTCTTGTGCTATATCAAGTTAAGTATAATAAGCAATTGTAATACAATCTTCAAATAACCTTTTGGAATTAATACTATAACACAATAGTTAACTAGTAACATTTAATTCTTACTGTGTGACCCTTTATTGTGTTCTTGTGACAATAAACTAACCTCAATAAATACTTACTTTATTGTGTATAATATAGCAACAGTTCTAAGTTAAATTTATTTGACTAATTCAGCTTTAGCACTGAAAAACATTTCTTATATTGTGGTGGATGGTTACAAGAGAGAGAGAGGGAGGGGATGGGATATGCTAATTTTATTACCACATTGTGGAACAGTTTTTTTACAAGATAGCTTCATAAAAGTCACAACTATAGTAAGTTTGATTCTTACTGATTTTCACAATATTGTGGCCTTGTGTCAGAATATACCATTTTAAAACACGGGAACTTCAATTCTATTAAATATAAAGATATCACTGTAAAATCCTGTTTTATTTGATTCTGAAATAGTATCCAGGTTTTGTCAACAAAAAAATAAACTGTTTTTGTGAAAAGAATATATAAATCAGTTAAAAATCTCATATTTGTTTTAAATTAGTTTATATAAATTCATTCAGAATTTTGGATTTTTGATCAAGTGTGAAGAGATCAAATCTGTCCTTTCTCTCCAATAAAAAAGTTATTTTGAATATTCTGAAGCAAAACCCAAAAAAAAAACATGAAAATAAGAACAAAAATGAGTTGATCTGTCAGGACCGAGATCATTTTATTCGAATCAAATAAAATAATCACGTACACCATAGTCTTCATCAAACATTTAAATTTTCTCAGTTGCAATAACAGATAAGCATCATTGGTGAGAAAGGCCCATAATTTGACATGCTCTGATGGTGAAGTCCCTCATTTTGCTTCCTTCAAGCGATAAATTTGGTCTGTAAAGGAGTAGACAGGCTAATGCAAAAGGCAGGTTTGTGGAAGAGAGCCCTGATTGACTATGGGTGAATGACATACTGGTTTAGCCAATCAGAACAAAGGACTGTTTGACAACATGGTGATGGTTCTTTTTTATTGTTTGGTAATCATTTACACATTCTGCATAAACACTATGCAATCAGACAAGTTATGCTAGCGATAAAATAGAAAAAATATGCATGCTGTGTTCCCAAATATCCTATCATCCAAAGAAATAATGGTAGAAATTGTGTTATCTAATAAATATAGATACAAAAATTCTATGATATTAAGAAGATAGAATTTATTTTCATCCAAATATTTAAAAAAATATTATTTTACACAATTTTTATTTTTACTAATATTTTCATATATACTAATAAATATTATTTTGTTAATAGTTTTACTTTAAATTATTATTCATATTTTATTACGTCAATACTCTCTTTATTAGTATTATTTATCTTATTCTGAGTTTTAATTATAATAATGTTGTGAAAAAAACAGCAATAACATGAAGTAAAATTAGTAATAAAACAAATAAATTAACACTGATGAGTATATTGATCCAGAGTGTTGGGATAAAAAGCATCAATAATAAGATGGAATAAAATTACTAATAAAATAATAGTAGTAATGAAGAGTGTATTGAGCCAGAGTGTTGGGATAAAATCAGCAATAATAAGATGGAATAAAACTGGAATGTGAGAAGAAAAAAACTTTCTGGCTCTCACAACTTCCTGTCCTTTGTAGCTCTTATTAAGGTTTGTCTTTTTGCTATCTCTCATAATCATTGTTCTGCCAACCATTTACACAAGCTCATTATATAGGTTATTTACTGTTTCCCATTGTCCCCCCTGCTAGTATGCCCTGTAAGTGTCAAATTCTCCAAGCCCTCTTTCCTATTATGTACCCTGGAAATTTCAAATGTCCCTCTTGATTCTAAGTATAAGAGTCCTTTTTGTTTCCATTTTCCCTAAAACATTCTTGGTACTCACATTTAGAGTTCATGGCATTATTAGCATCCTTCTGTACAAGAACTTCTATGTTGGCTCAAATCTTTTCTTTATGTTGAGGGAAAGTGTCCAGCATTCACTGCCATATATGTACATTCAACTAAAAGGACAACATGTGAGAAGATTTGAAATGGGGACAATTTTCTTCAGACAGAATAAATAAAGTCTTCAAAGAAAGTCCAAAAAATGTTCTACCATGAAATTGGAAAATAATCATGAGAAAATGTCTCAGTGGAAGAAGACTTAAGAAAATTTTGTAATTTGAGCAAAGAAAAGACATTAATGAAAAAGCAGAATAGACCAGAAATAGTGATCAACGACTACAAAAAAAATGTCTTCTCAATGTCATCGGATAAAATTCTGTTAAAGAACATGACAGAATAAGTAAATATAAGGATCTTGAAATTGAACTTGAAAAATATGACATCTGAAGACTGCTGTTTTACTTATAATAATGTGAACATGGCTGAGTTGTTAGAACATTTGCTTTCTGACCATGAGACCTGTGTTCAAATTAGACTATGGACTGTAGCACCTTTGAAAAATGTCTTAAAAAGAAAACACCACAGGTTGGCTCAAACCATAAGAGTGAAACTGCTTAGACAGAACTATTTTTGAGCTGTCGATGGTTGAGCTAGCATAAAGTTGCAAGCCATCGTGATCAAGGGTTTGAGTGTAATGGCCTTGTTCAGAGTGTTGATTGCACTGCATATTGCACTCTCTCCCAGAAATTGTAGCTACAGTCTGCTCAGCATAGTTGCAGTATAAACCACAGGTCGGTGTTGAACAAACAAAAATGTGCTTGAGCAGACATCCGCAATAGGGATTGGCATACTCAGATACAAGTGGCCAGCCATTACTTATAATAATTGGAACCCTGGATACATCAGAAAAGGTAAGATCAGTTTATTAAAGATTCAAAAGATAGCACTGCGTGATGCTTCTCAACAGGAGAGTCCTATCAATGTAAAGAAAAGATAAATAATGCACATGTTAAGTATCATTTAACATCAGAATTTGTACAAAAAAATGCATATATGTACTACTTTGCCTCACTCCAAGTTTTGGGTAAAGGGACAGACTGTACTAAGCAGAAAGCAAAAGATAATAATAATAATAATAATAATAATAATAATAATGATATATAACCAAGAATAGCTCTAACAAAATCCCCAAAATAGAAATCCCAGGAAAATTTGAATATTGTTGCCAACAATATGGCATCTTGTCTAAAGTCACTTTCTCACAGATGTGACTTCCCCCTGTCTTTTTTACAAGTATTTTCATAGCAAATGACCGAACTGCATGAATTTAAGCATGCTACTAGATTGGCATCTCGGTCTAAGCCTTTCACTGTCAAAACAGTTAAATGTAACCACCTCTTCTATTCCAACAGCTTCTTCTCTCACACTTCCCAACAGTGGAACTCCCTTCCTCTTACTTGCTTTCCTGATAGCCATAATCTTCAAATGTCATGTTAATCAAGATCTTCTAATGACTTGATCTTGATCCTCATCCTTCTCTTTCTTCTAACACCTATTTTTACTCTTGATTTCACTCTCTATTACTCTTGCATTCTAGTATCACACTTGCCTTGCTTGGGGTGAAATACTTAAAAAAGAAAAACGACAAGATACACAACTTTTGGCTTGATCATCTGTCATCAATATATAAAACTCTTGCACAAACTTTATGAATGCTAATTAATAATCTCAATGAAATTCCAGAATGGATCACTGAAGGTATTACATATCCAAAAACAGGTGAAACACATGATCCAAAAAATTACAGGCCAATAACATGTCTGTCCACCACATATAAATTGATTATGTTTGTCCTGACGAACTGCATTTACACTTTTCCCGATGAAAACAACATTCTTCCCTTGGAACAGATGGAATGTTGAAGAGGTTCATGTGGTTACAAAGATCAACTACTAATAAATAAAATGATCTTGGAAAATTGCTGGAAAAAAGGTACAAATCTTAGCACAGCTTAAACAGATTACCACAAAACCTTTGATAGTGAGCCACACTCTTGAATTTTTAAGGTTTTGAAAATGTACTTAACTCCTTGCCTTTCATTAAGCTCCCAGTAAGTGGCAGTTGTGAAAAGAAAACAAATGAAGAGAATTATAATAATTAAAAAGATTCTCGTTAATTAAAGATTATGAAAATAATAAATAAACATAATAAATTAATGAATTGATAAATTAATGCTACAATCAGAATAAGCAGAAAGAATTTCTCTGTTTTGAGTCAAATCAAATTGTCAGTGAGAAAATGTTGAATTGAGACTCACTTTACAAAATTGATTGTTTTTTGATTGGAGAATTTATTTTGCTTTAAACCATTTTATAAATATTGATCATTTCTGCCCATATTTATTGCTAATCTTTCAAATTAATCTTTTCCAAGTTACCTACAGATAAACTTGTTTCCTCCTGGGATCATTACTTAGGGTCAGGGGACCATGGATAAATGTACCAATACTCTCCACTGACTCATTACACTCACCGCACCCAATAATCAATAATAATAATAACTGTAGGAAAGTAATCAACCGATTTGGTGGTGGCTTTTACTTTTTTATTTTGATAAAAAAATATCTAAGTGGATATGTTTTTAAGTGCATTTCAGGCATCGACATAATAGAATGTCTCCCAATCACTTGGGATATCCTTTCTTAGTTGCAGAATATGAAAGACACTTAACAAAATTATATCTTTATTAAAATCTCACAAGCTTTTCTTTTTATCAATTTTGATTGCTTTTTATAGCAACACACAAATTGTTTTACATTCTCCTATTGATAATTGAAAGTAAAGAAATTGATTTGAAGTTGCACTTTGTATCATATCATATAACACTGGGAACAAGCTTGGTAGGGACAATGTCTTACTAAGGAAACCGAATTGCAGGCTAAAAATATCATTGATTCAAAATATCTGCTATAAGGAAAAGGCTAGATTGAAGCAATGACTAGGAAAAATATCAGAGACTGAATCATAATGGCTGACATAAGAAAAAGGCTAGATGTGAAGCCAGGACTATGAAAAATATCAGACTGAATCAAAATGGCTGCCATAGGGATAAAAGCTAGATTTGAAGCCACGACTAGGAAAAATTTATGAGACTGAATCAAATTGGATGCCATAAGGAAAAGACTAGATGTGAAGCCATGACTAGGAAAAATATCAGAGACTGAATCAGAATGTCTGTCATAAAGAAAAAGCCTAGATATGAGATCACAACTAGGAAAGATATCAGACTGAATCAAAATCATTGCCATAAGTAAAAAGATAGATGTGAAGATTGACAAAATCTGATTTTATAGGAAGAGTTTTACTAGTTTGGTCATATAATCAGAAGAGGAAAATGAAGCTTTGTATATAGATTCTACAAAGAAATCTTCTCTGGCAAAAGCCACATGGCAACTTCACTTAGAGATTAGATGACTATATCAGTGAGGTAACAGGAATGCCACTTCTGACACTTGAATGAATTACTTTGAACTGGAATAAATAGCATAGTTGTATAGTTATGAAGTACACCCCGGATTTCTTTGGAATTATAGAACTAAGTTTATTTACTTTTCCTTATTTGATTTACTCAGTGATGTATTGTTTACTTACTATGTAGTACCAGTAGACACAATAGTCTTGTCTGAATTTCTTAGATAAAGCATTGTCATTATTAAATTTTTGCTGTTAATTTTCCTTGCAACAGATCATTTTAACTTCTACAATCAATGACAGAAATTGCTCCTGAAGATTTGAACCCACAGCCTTTTTCCCTTTGTGAACCTGTCTGAAAATGCCTTAGATTGGAAGTAAAGAAATAGCCTCCAAATGAACTTGAACTTGCATTTGTATCATATCATTGGTAACCTCTGATTGATGTAGACAATGCTTGGCCACTTGAACTCTAGAGAGCCATTGACATAAGTAAAAAACTTGATAAGAAGACTAATTACTCTGATTAAAAGAAAGAGACTAAACCTACTTGACAATGCCTTACTGATTTGGACATAGAGACTTATCAGTAAATAAAGTTCAATTTTATTCATGTAGCTTTATTCTTATTTATTCAGTTTTCTCCATGTTATATTGTTTTCTTTACACATAGTAGAAGATATGATTCTCTTAAGTCATCTGTATTTTTTAAAGATATTATTAATTTTCAACTATTTTTTGTACAGCTTATTTTTCTTACTATTATACTTGCTAATAGAAGTAGTGGTAGGAGTATAAATTTTTTGAAATGTCTTATCATAAACATAGTTATTCTTTCTCCATGTCATATTTTTTGTTTACATGTACTAGTAGAAGATATAATAGTCTTAAATTATCTGATTTTCTCACAGCATTATAATTATTAATAATTATTTTATTTATTATTATTTTTTTACATCTTAGAAAAGAGTGCTAAATGGCTTTGTAATATCAATCCTTCTGTATGGCAGTGAATACTGGACAACTTCCTCACAGATGAAGAGGTGATTTAAATCAACAGAGATATGGTTCTACAGAAGGATGATGAGAATACCATGGATGGAGCATAAGAGCAATTAGAAAATTTTGAGGAAAATACAAATGAAAAGGAAGCTTATAAAAGAAAGAGGCAGTTAAAATTTCTAGGATGCATAATGAAGAAAGAAGGACTGGAGAATTCGACACACAGGAAATACTGAAAACAAGGTCATAGACAAATAGAGAATAGTCTCCCTAACAAGCTTGTGTAAATAGTTGGCAGAACATGGATTACAAGGGATAGTTAAAAGAAAAACTTTGCTAAGAGTTAAAAAGGATAGGGCATTGTGGAGAACCATGATTGCCCATGTCCTGAAGGGACATGACACATAGTAATAGTAGTAGTAATGTAAAGTTGTTCAAATTTCTTGTTATCATAATTCATTTTTTTTTTACAAGATTTTCTTTTTAATTTGCAATATTCAGTTTGGTAGAAACCATGCATTTTAAAGAATGTGATGTTGTAAATTCATTGGCCATAAAGTAAGCGGCAAATATGATTAAATTGAAACCAATGACTAATACATTGCACTCTGAGACCCATGAAAATGTTTATTTTAAGAGGGAATGAAATAAATAGCTGATTTTATGTTGTATTAGCTTGATCATTTTTTTTCCTTGTGTTCCCTTCTCTGTAAATATTATTTTAAAGCTACAAGTTTCCCCCTTTGGTTTTTTGTTTGAATTTCTTGATTGCTTTTAGTTTTTTTTTACTATTTTCTCATCATTACTGAAGCAAAGCTGAATAAAAAGGATTTAATATTATTATGCTCTGTGAGTTCTAACTTGACCATTCTATTGCCAAAGTCAAGCACAACATCAACGGTTCTTTGAGTAGAGTCATCTTCAGAATGTACAGTGGGTTCTGAAAATTCACTTCTGATGAGCTGAATCTCTACGTTAGTTCTGGTGATGGTTGGAAGTCATCAGTTGACAATAATTAATTGGTGACATCCCTGGAAGCTAATCCAGAAACAAATACTCTGGTGCTGAGAGAAAAGCTGCAGGTAACACATGCAGCAATTGGTTTGAGTGATCTGTTTTAATAGCATATCAACTGTTAGTTATTTAATGCTAAAAAGATTTTTTTTAATATATGGCTTATAAATAATTATAATAATTGAATAAATAAAATGTCTATTTTAATAAAAAGAAATTAAAAACTGTATAATATTAAAAAAAAGAATAAATAAAAATCCACTACTCATGTTCTTATTTTTAATACAGCTCAGTTAGTGCTCATACTGTTTGCACCAATCCAAGTCCAGTCCAGGGATTGAACTCACAATTACTATGTCACCAAATTCATAAACCAGTGCTTTAATATGCTTGTCTATTTTCCTGTGTTTCTTTTTTGTTTCAATGTGACTAATAAGCAATTGTTCTCAGTCTATGTAAACCCCAAATTTTACATTGTTCAAAACAACTTGCTTTCAAAATGACTTTCTCTATTTGCTGCATTATGAAATGAAGCTCCAAATCTTCTAATTCATCAAATATATTGAACATTACGTACATCGTTTCATTCATTTTATTATTAGGTTAGCGAATTTTGCGCCACTGTGGTCACCACTTCCCTCCATCTCATAGTTGTGATTCATGGTCATATTCAAGGCAGAATAGTACTTTGGCTTGCCAGTTCATTTTGCACTGGAGATGTTGATGTTATCCATTCCTCCTCTCATGAAGTGGATTTGTTTTTGAAGACACCTTCTAATAGGATTTACCTAAAGAAGCAGGACCTACAAGGCAGCAAATAGTTTTGAATTCAGAGTCTCCTTCACTTAGACTGGTTGCCACCCAAAATTATAGGACCTAGACTCATTCTGCTATTTTACCCATAGTTGATTGAAGTTGATTCATACATTTCAAAAGGCTATTAGCATGTGTGTATATATATATATATATATATATACACACACACACACAAGTCATTTATCATTTAATGATTTACCTGATTAAAATACCTTGGATCAACACTAATAAAAAATTTAAAGAAGTTCAACTTGTCAGAATTGCACACTATAGAAAAAATTCCTTCATTTATTTGGCACATTTTTATTTGTGAAGATATCTTCCAGCCTTTGCCTAAAGAGGCAGGACTTACAAGGCAGCAGACAGTTTGTAGTCAGAGTTTCCTTCCCCTAGTCTGGTTGCCACCAAAGGCTATAGGACCTAGTCTGTTCTGCTATTTTACCCATAGCTGTGGAGAGAAGAGATGGATTTGTACCTTTCCAAATGGTATTAGCATGTAAGTGAATGTAATGAACTTGATTGCAATTTGAACTCGGCTTTCTGATTTCTCAAACCAAGCTGCTAACCATGCCTCCTATGTTACACACATGTTGAAAGATATTCATAGATACTTAATTTTTTTTTAATAATATATTTTTTCAGGATGTAAGTGAGTGTGATTTTCTGTTGATTTTTGTGAATTACCATGACTTCTTGGGGAAGATATTGAAGCAGTTTCCCATTACCTTCTAAATTTTGAGTAGTTCTTCACCAAGATTGACTGTCATACATGTCCAGAGAATTCAGTGTGCATTTCTATTTAACTTGTATAGATGCAGAAGGCAATTATTTCCCTTCTTATACGATGAGTTTACTAACATCTTCAAGGCCACATGATGACAGCTTGATGTTAGAGAATGCAAAGGCCAGGGCCAGAATGGTTAGAAATTGGCTGGGGTGCCTCATGGATGTGGTATTCTGACAGTGATGGATTGCCTTTGTCTTTTGAATATAAGTCCAAAACAGCATGAATTCAATAGAGGGTCTTGAGAATTCTGAAGCATCAATATACCTCCCACACCCAGGTTAGCAACCAGCTAAGACCACATGTGAAGGGATTCTGAGCCAAGTGTGACGTGCTATCCTGTGACAGCATTTCTCCTACTGCCTCTTAGAATCCAAGCTACCACTCATAATAAAATGAATAACAAAGAGAAATAGTCCTTTTTGTTGATACTATTTTATGTAGTAGCGTGGGGATCCAGAAACACCACAGAACGCAACACCAAGTTGATGATAACTCAGTAGCTATTTTCACCATAATGGAGACAAAATGTTATAGCCACAATGAGCAAAAGATATGCATTCCAAATAAAGAATATATTAGGTTGCTGCAAAAATAATGACGTAATAATGTCGTTTTTTGACGTATTTTTTAACGTCAAAAAACAACATTATTACGTCATTATTTTTGCACCAACCTAATAAAAGAAGTTATCACTCAGGCTAATTATATTTCCCCTCAAAACATTACAAGTAAGATTTTCTTCATATTTATCTTTTCACATACTGCTTGCAATAATTTCAATTTCTCTGTGTGGAGCATGTTCTTATATATATATATATACATATATATATATATATATATATATATATATATATATATATATATATATATATATATATATATATTCATGTTTCATTAAATAATACAGACAAGTGTTGTCTATTTATTTTATGTAAATTCTTTTCATAACGTCTGATAAGCTTAATAACATTATCATTAAATGAAGAAAGAAAATCACAATATTGATACATTAGATTGGATTAAAAAATAGTTATTTTAGTCATTCATTTTGCCATGTTAAAGTGTTAGTATATGATGTATATACTAATGCCTAATGTGGATTTTGGAGAGTGGAGAAGATCAAGATATTTCTTATTTCATGCCATGCCTCTTCCAGATGTCTCACTTATTTCCCTTTAACTCAACTCTCCAATTTTTTTGGTCTGGAAGAAACATAGCACGAGGAACTAGAACAACCTATGCCAGCAGATGAAAAAAGGGTTTGGTTTGAAATTCCAATCACCTGAAGAGAGCTGGAGTGTACCATGACTGAAACAATGTGAATATGGCAATGAAGATGAGGATAACAGTCTGAATAATGTAAATAATGCAAGTAATCATAATACCTCATCTCAGAGATATAGACAGCCATTATATCACTAGAAGCTAGTCACTGGATCTAACCAACGTCTTTATCCACTCGGCCATGTGTCCTTGTGAATATGACAATGAAGATGAGGATAACAGTTTGAATAATGTAAATAATACAAGTAATCATAATACCTCATCTTAAAAACATTAAGTAAATAAAAACACTAAAAAGTAAGACAAATTATAAAATAGTCATACAAGTTTGTTAATTTTGGAAAAAAATAGCAGAAAGTAAAATGAAAATATCAGGATTTAAGCCTAAAATACTCAGGGATTAGAAAGTCATTATTTATA
Organism: Acanthosepion lycidas; assembly: GCA_963932145.1. Lineage (NCBI taxonomy): Eukaryota > Metazoa > Mollusca > Cephalopoda > Sepiida > Sepiidae > Acanthosepion > Acanthosepion lycidas. The sequence continues at coordinate 61,064,980 of OZ010580.1, forward strand.
ACATATAATAAAATAATTTATACTACCTTTTTGCCAGTACTAACACTTAAACTATCAATTGATGAAAAATAAACAAGAATAGAAAATGCAAAGTTGATAACTATAACTAAATGTAAGTGAAAACAGAATGTAAAAATAAGACAAAAGATCTTTAGGATAATTGTATAAAAACAAATAAATTTTGAGGGAGCTTCTAAAACACATAAGGTATATAATGTTTATATACATACATTACAGATGTTCCAAAGGTTGTCATAGCCAAGGATGATAGTGGGGACAACTCCCACTGTCTATAAAATGCTTCTGTGGCATGGGTCTCAAATATCCTTTGACAACTAAGTCCAGCCCTAAGCCAGGGAATAGGTAAAGGCAGGTAATTGGCATCTCATAACTAGCTGCTTTTGGTTAATAACCCATGAAGCCAGTCCATGTAGGAGAAGGGAAACCCTGATTTTAGACCTCCATTGCTGTGCAGCCATATGCAAACATGGAAAAGGTGATGGAAGTAAATCCAGACAGAAAACCTCCATATACTATAGTATAGGCATGCTCCCTAGAGAGATCACTCCAGTTTTTACCCACAAAGACTGAATTTTGACTACCTACATCTTGTGAGATAAATAGATGCCTACAATCTTAATTTTTTTTTAAATCAAATTCTATGACAAAAGGCATAACAATAAAACCAAACCCTAAATGATATGCCAAACCTCATAAGGATAAAACCAAAATTTGATATTCCAAACCACAAAATGATAAAACCAAACCCTAAATGATATGACAAAACTCATAATGATGAAACCAAACCCTAGATGATATGACAAACCTCATAATGATGAAACCAAACCCTAAATGATATGACAAACCTCATAATGATAAAACCAAACCCTAAATGACATGACAAACCTCATAATGATAAAACCAAACCCTAGATGATATGAGAAATCAGATAATAATACGACCAAACCCTAAAGGATATGACAAACTTCATAAGGATAAAACCAAAGTCTAAATGAGATGACAAACTTTAAAATGATAAGACCAAATACTAAATGATATGACAAACCTCATAATAATAATACCACACCCTAAATGATGACAAACCTCAAAAGGATAAAACCAAAATCCAAATGATATGACAAACCTCAAGATGATAAAACCACACCCTAAATAATATAAGCAAAAAGCCAAAGTCTAAATGATATGACAAACCACAAAATGATAAGACCAAGTGTTGACTTCAATGTTCACTTTTATATTTACATACACTCTATCTCTGATACTGAGCACTTTATCCCATAAATATAGCATACCTTAAAACTATATTTCTTTATATATATATATATATATGTATATATATATATGTGTATATATATATATATATATATATATATATATATATATATATATATATATATATATATATATATATATATGTGTATATATATATATATATATATATATATATATATATATATATATAATTATCACACATATAGAGCTGGTGTTACCACAACAGAGCTATTAAGTATATATTAATAAATATACATATTATCTGTTGCCAATAGCATGACTAGGAGTTTCATGCACAATGCAATCTTCAGTCTGTACTCACATCAGAATATTATGTTGTGCATGAAACTCCAAATCATGTTATCGTTGAGAGATAATACATATATTTATTAATATATATATATATATATATATATATATATATATATATATATATATATCCAAGTAAAAAGAAGAACAAACAGATTTAGAATCCACAGTTCTTTAGCATTTACCTTTTTAAAAAAGTGCTCAATACAATATAGAATATAATATTTTTACTAATATTTTTATTTAAAAATATTTTAACAAGGGAATTTTTTATGTTTCAGGACTTAAAGGTTTTTTTATCCTGTCATCAGACAATGTTTGTTAACTTTTGGGGATCTAGATCTTAAAATCTTATAGGTGTGTCTCTTTTGACTAATCAAAAGACAGGTCAAAGCTAATGCAGAAAAGTTAAAAATATAGGTTATATGTTAGGGGAGGTAGTATTCATACATGTCTTGGAGACCTGTCATATTACAACACGACTTCATACTTCTAGTTAAGAATATATATTTATTGTTATAAAGAAATAATTTGAGATATATGTGTATCTCTAACAAATTTCTACATATCCCCACTTCTTGAATCTTTAATAAGCAAACGTATTGTTTTCTGTTTTTCAAAACTATATCATTTTCATCAAAAGTTAATGCACATTGCCTGATGATGGGATAAAAACCTTTAAGTCCTGAAAAATAGAAATTCCCGTGTCACAATGTTAAATATTATTAAATAAAAATATCATTAAATATATATATATATATATATATATATATATATATATATATATACTACTAGCAGTAGAGCCCGGCGTTGCCCGGGGATGTAACAGTAAGAGATAGATCAAGTATCGACCATCAAAAAGACTGAAAAATAAAATTGACAAAGATTATTGTTTAAGGTTGATGGACATGCATGTTTTAATTAGTTTTTGTTTTGTTTTTTTTTTGTTTTTTTACGAATTGGTCAAACCCAAACTCAAACAAAAACATTGTTTTCAATCATTATGAGTCTACCGAATGAATAGAATTTTTCAATTTTATTATAAACAATTGTCTTGTAAATGGAATTTTTAAAGCATTCTGAATGTAAAAATAAAGAAAAAAGTGTGCAAGACAATAAGAAACACTACCTGCCAAAAAAAAAGGGAAGTTTTGTTGAAATCAGTTGAAAAATGTAGGAAATCCGATCCCATATATAAACAAACACACACACACGCACACATACACACACAAACAACCTGGGTTTTATAATAAGTATAATTCAACCTGGGTTTTATAATAAGTATAATTGAGTTGCCCCCTTTCATTCTCGAAACAGTGATGCCTCTTAATTGTGTTTTCAAATTGATTTCATGCAAAAACAATTGTGTTTTTCCAATTTTTAGCACTGTCAGAACCATCGCAAGGTAATTTTACATAGTGCTGTGAAGTTTTGTTGAAATCTGTTGAAAAATGTAGGAAATCTGATCCAATATATAAATGAACAGACACACACACACACACAACCTGGGTTTTATAATAAGTATGATAATATTAAGATGTTATATTAATTATTACTGGAATTTACTAGAGATTAATACTACTGAAAATATTAAATAGTTTTCTTTGCTGAACAATATTACCAAATAATATGTTAGCTCTGATATTGATGATGTAAGGATGGTGTCCCAGGATTCATTAAAAGCTGTGAAATAATGTCACAATGATAAATCGAAATTAAGTAATATTATTCAATGTTCTTGTACCTTTTTGACATTTGCTGTCATGCCAGCCCAATGAGAGGGAGACATTTAGATTTAAACCTCACCATCATTCACTCCATTTATTTTATCTCACAGACACAAGTATTTTCCAGCTTTGCATACAGCAGACACGATGCCACACGCTTGGAAGAATTCATTCACATCCCTTTGTCACTTCTCTGTGACAGGAAGTAGAAAAGGGAAGGAAAAAGAAAGGAAATTGGGTGGTGTGGGATATGATGGACGAGGTGAACCGCAAGACAAGAGAATAAAAAATTGAAGTATTGTCCGATTTATACAAGGAATTCTGGGAAGATGATGTTGATTCTTATCTGATGCATGTCTTCTGGATTTCAAGCAACTGACATTGAATAACTAGGATGATGAAATTTACAACAAGAGATTATTACCAATTTTAGAAGTATAACATTTACTACTTTCAGGAAGAATACTTTGTTTTTGTTGCAAAGACAGATACTTTTTTTAAAAATCACTAATAGAATTCCTGTGTTGGGCAAACTCACTATGAATTAAAAATTGGAAACTTTATTTCACAGACCATTACTAATGAGTTGATTCACACAGGGTGCTCTACATATGACCTTTGTGCTAAAGCTAAGCTTAATATCACTCAGTTATGTGCCATACATGATACAACGCTTAGATGATCATGTATCTTTCAATACATGACTGATGAGGCAGAATTTTTTTCCCACAGTAGGTTGCTATTTCTTTCTGCAGTAGACCAGTTGCCATCCAAGGCTATAGAAACTGGTCTGCCGTACTATTTACTCATAGCTGGAGGGAGAAGAAGAGGATTCATACCTTTCCCAAGCGTATTAGCACATAAGTGAATGGATTTGACTGAAATTCAAACTCGGCTCTCCAATTCCTCAGTCCGAGCTGCTATCCATTACTCCACCATGCCTCCCAAGCTTAATATATATAGTTTTAATATAAATATTGTAGTTACTTTATTACATAGCACTGTCAGCCATTATTAATATCTGAGGAGTATTGTTTTTTTCATCTTCAGTTGCTTGATTTATTGACACTAGTTCTAATATTCTCAAATTTTTTAAGACAAAAATTTAGGTATCTCCACTTTTTCGACATTAATTTTCAATACCTAAGGTTTAGGATGAATTTTTAAAAAGGAAAAAGCATTCTTGAAAATTTCATTTTAGATTTAACTGAAAGCTAAAGGATTAAATTTATTATTTCTATTAAGTAAAATATTCTGGTGTATTTCAGATAGAAATTATATAGATTGGAATGTCAAATTTAATTTCGATTTATTAAAATTTTCTTAAAAGAGGCCATTTTCTTAATCTTAAGAAATTTGTAAACAAAACAAATTTATTGATTTTAAAACTCTTCCAGAATATATATATATATTTCTGACACGTTTTTTGAGTAAAATTAGAAAATTTAAAGTTAAATTAATCTTATTACAAATAAATATTACTTACTTATAGCATAAAAAAGTAATATACAAACATTTGTTATTGATCAGCTGTGTTATCTGAAGTGATAATTGATGGACAATTGAGTGAAGTGATGACAGCTTGTATGGCTAACTAGAATTGACATAAAATTTACAAAATCTAAGTGAGTGCATTTTTTTTGGTTAACTTACTAGTAATTTTTACAACTGAATATATTTTCTGCAATCATCTAATAATTTATTGACTTTTATTTACCTTTCAAAGATGCCTTATGCAAAAATAAAAAAAAAATTAAAATACTATAAAATTTTCGTCAATTAATTTCTCTGTAAAGAGACAAAACTCTTAGATCACATGACCTCTTCATAATAATGTCATGTTTAGACTTTCATAGATGAAAAAAAGGAAACAAATTAAGTAAAAAAAATAAAAAATAATTTTAAAAATAGAATAGTGTAACTACATTTATTAATCTTTTCAATTCTGGATTCATAAAATTCATTTCCACTTAATTATTATATCACATCCAGAAAATACCCCAATACAGAATTTTACACAATTTTAAACTAGTATAAATTATTATAATTAAAATTTAAAAAAAAAATGAAAAAATTTGTGTAAAAATTCATTATTCATCAGAAAAATTTTATTTCTTCAGACAATAGTATCCTTAATATAACTTATTTACAAAAGCAATTAAAAGCTTTTCTAATTAAATAATGTCATAGTTTTATTGCATTCATTATCTTTCAATTCAAAGTAGATTTTCAGATCAAAAATTTCTAGATCAAAAACTTGGAGAGTTGAGTTAAAGGGGAATAACTGAGACATCTGGAAGAGGCATGGCACGCGGAACTAGAACAATCTACCCCGGTGGACGAAATAAAGGGTTCGGTTCAAAATTCCAATCACTTGAACAAGGCTGGAGCGTACAACGGCTGAAACGTTGTGAGTATGGCAATGAAGATGAGGATAACAGTCTGAATAATGTAAATAATGTAAATAATCATAATACTTCATCTCAGGGATATACACAGCCATTATATCACTAGAAGCTAGTCACTGAATCTAACCAACATCTTTATCCACTGGACCATGTGTCCTTGTGAATATGGCAATGAAGATGAGGATAACAGTCTGAATAATGTAAATAATGCAACTAATGTTTTATATATTTAAAATTGTCATGGTTATGGAAACATCCTTGAAGGAGTCTGTTCCATAGTAACATTTCTGGGGTAAAGGCTGTCTGAATGAAAGGGAATGGGGACAATTTTTCACCATGAACATGGCATCATGGGTCTTAGCTGTGAAGATCTGGTCTTAGAAATATAAATCATAAAAACATTTGCCATAGTCATTATGGTAGAGTAGTGAAAGGCTAACAATGTTTTGTTAGTAGAACAAAGGTTGCAGGTTGGAAAATAGTTCATCACCTACAAGGTTGTATACTAAATAGCAAAGACTGGGTTGCATCTACCCATGACAACAATACTTCGTTCTTAGTCTGATCTGACTTTTGTAAAGATAGATTATGGAAGCATGGGTTTCTAGTATTTTCTGGAGTGATCAAAGGATCTAACTATTCTTTCAACTTCTTTAGTGATGGAATGAAAATATAAGTTCCATTTGAGATCTGGAGTGAGCTTTAGCTTCAATAATATAAGAAGAAAGTTACCTGAAGTTATATTTTTAATGTAGGAATGAAAAATGGAATAGATGAAGTAGATAGGATAAAAAAGAATGTATAAAAGATAAGATGGCTGATTTTGATTTATAAAATAACAAAACAGAAAAGAATAAACAATAAAAAATTGGCCAAAAACAAAATGGCAGGAATTAAAGAAGACAGACGTTTGTTTCTACAGTCATAAAGTAGAAAAGACAATGAAAAAAAAAATTCCTGAATAAAACAAAATGGCAAAGTTGCAAACAAAGAAATGAAAGCAAAAAATGGTTGAAAAATTTTGGTGTAAATTTTCTGTCGTCCAGAAAGGAATTCAGATATGATACCAACCCCTTCCCAAATAAATATTTCCTTCAGATTTTTGTTGTTATTTTATTCTTTATATCTCATAGAAACAACAAATGTCTCACGTATTTCAACTTTGACATTTTTGTCACATGAGCAGACAGGCCAACAGACAGACAATGAATTGAGCAGAATAGAATGCAGAGATCTAAACTCTAAAAAAAAAAAATAGATGAAGCAGAAAGAGTAAGTGATTGGTAGTGCGAAATGCATTGCTGCTGATTATGGCAAGGAAAAAGACTCAGCAAGAAGAAACAGATACCTGGTAATATGACACAAATACACACAAATAATTATAAGCAGGAAATGTAACCTTTGACATAAAGCTCTTGTTTCACAGATTTCTCAACCTTCATATTTCTTGTTCTTTTTTGCCCAGCTCTTAATTCTGACTTCTCATAATCTTTCTTTTCTTCCTGCCCTTTTTCCTTTCTGTCCTAAAACATTTTTTTCCCTCTGTTGTCGAAGAAGCCCTTAAGGTTTGTTATGCCTGGGCTCTTGCTATTTGCAATTATGTCATCATTAATCAGTAGAAAGGCTTTGTGCTGTTAGCGTGAAATCGAAAACCCTGAGTGAATCCTTTGTTGTGTTTCGATGGATAGCTAAGTTCCTTTCTCTCTGGCAATGATGGATTCACCTCTCAGTAGATATTCCTTTTTTCCTTTCTCCACTGCCTAGTGATCAGTCTTTTCATTAATTAAATTCAATATCAGCCATAATCCACTTTAAGCAGAAAAATTCAAAATTTAAATTGTTTTTACAATTAATTTCCTGTGCATACACACCCAAATGATGCTAAGATAATTGACAAAATTGGTGTATTTGAATTGTCACTGGACTACATTATTTTTGCTTCCACCTCTTTTAGGATTGGATTTCTTCAAATATTGGAAAATAAAACTTTCACAAGAGACAGATAATACATATTTTATTTTATTCTTCTTTTTCATTTCTTTCTTCTATATGTTCAACCTCATGTTATTGTTATTTCTTCTTATTTAAGGTTTTCTTTCAGGTTTCATTATTCTGTTTTTGTTTTGTTATTTTCTTATATTTTTTTCATTCTTTTTGTCTCTGAAGAATCTCTTCTTGGCTTCAATTATTTTTTCTAGAAATTTCTTCTCTTGAAAGTTATCTTCTCTTCCTTTTATCTTACGACCTTGTATCCTCCAAGTGTAGGCAGAATAAGGTCTCTATTTAATCTTAGCCACTCATTATCAAAATTTAGAACAAACTTCTTGTTTACTCTAATAAATATAATAAAATTTATATATAATAGAATTTGCTTATCAAGAGAGAATGTTGAAATAAAAAAAAAATAATGTCATCAGCCATCTTGTCTCCATTTTTTAAAATTCTTTGGAAAGATTTTGTTCCATACTCTTTTTTTTTCTGCTGTATTTTTCATTTGTAAGAAAGTTTCTTATTCTCTTTCCCTTTCTTTTTCTTTTCTGTTTTTCTTCCTTTTTATAATCATACCTTTTATTTTAAATTCTTCACTATAATCATTATTCTTCATTTTCCTTTTGTTCATTTTTCTCCATTTTTCTTTTTCTCTTTTTCATCATCTTCATTTTTCTTTTTTCTTTTTACTTTACCCTATTCAAATTCTTTTTTCCTTTTTTTTTTCTTTATTCTCCTCTTCTTTTCTATTTTCTCTCATCCTTCTATTCCCTTTCATTTTTTCTTATTTTTCATGTCATTTCATTCTTATCTTTTCGTTTTTTTTCTTTTCATCTTTTCCTTATTTTATTTTTTAATAATTTCTTTTTAAGTTATTTTATCCATTTTTCATTTATTATCTTCTTCACTTATTTTCTTATATTTGATTATTTTTCATTGGCCCAGTTATCTTTTCTTCTTCGTCCAATATTTTCTTTTTCAATTTTTCTTTGTTTTCTTTAATGATTTTGTCTTTTCTTTGCTGTTTGAAATCTTTTTCCTTCTTTTCTTTTTTAACTTCCATTATCAGATTCCATCTTTCTTCCTTTTTTCATCATCTCTTTTTCCCCCCCTTTTTCATTCTTTCATCTCTTCTCTTTCATTACATTTCTTCTCTCTCATTTGTTTTCATTTATACACATCTTTCACTTTTCTCTTTTTCCTCTTCTTTCTTTTCTCCTCTCTCACGTTTATTCATTCTCTCTTTTCTTTCTTCATTTTCATTTCTTTTTTCTCTTTTTCCTCTTTTTTCTTTTCCCACTTTAATTTCTCCTATCTTTTCTCCTTTCATTTCTTCTCTCTCATTTCCCTCTTCTTTCTTTTCTCCTCTCTCACGTTTATTCATTCTCTCTTTTCTTTCTTCATTTTCATTTCTTTTTTTCTTTTTCCTCTTTTTTCTTTTCCCACTTTAATTTCTCCTATCTTTTCTCCTTTCATTTCTTCTCTCTCATTTCCCTCTTCTTTCTTTTCTCCTCTCTCACGTTTATTCATTCTCTCTTTTCTTTCTTCATTTTCATTTCTTTTTTTCTTTTTCCTCTTTTTTCTTTTCCCACTTTAATTTCTCCTATCTTTTCTCCTTTCATTTCTTCTCTCTCATTTCCCTCTTCTTTCTTTTCTCCTCTCTCACGTTTATTCATTCTCTCTTTTCTTTCTTCATTTTCATTTCTTTTTTTCTTTTTCCTCTTTTATTTCTTCTATTTTCTTTCATTTATTCTCTTTTCTTTGTCCTCTCACATGTTTCCTCTCCTTTCTCCAATTTTTGCTTTCTCTTATTTCATTTTTTTCTCTTTTCCTCTTTTCTTTCCCCTCTTCTTTCTTTCCTCTCTTTCATTTCTTCTTTCTTTTCTGTTTTTATCCTCTCTCATTTTTTCTTCTTTTTCCTGATTCTTCTTTCTCCTCTTTCATTTATTCTCTCTTTTCTTTCTTTTCTTATTGCTCCTCTTTATCCTCTTTTCTCTTTCCTTTCTCCTCACTTTTTCCCCTTTAATCTTTCCTTTTTCTTTCACTTCTCTCAAATAGCTGACATTTTAAAAATTCAGTTATATTTTCATATCATATGGACATCCCTAGATATTCATTCTAATTACAATACTTCTGTGCATTTTTACTAAAGATCACATGACAAATATCATCTAAATCCATAGTTGGCTTAATTAATTATATAAATATTAAATTTTAATAGGTTGTTGTCTCAGTTTACTGGTGAATAATTGTTGTGTTTTCCAACAATAATCTTCTTTATCTGACAATTACTGTTGGCCTATCACATACATTTCGAAACCTTGAATTATACCCTTTCTGAATCTAATGTTAATATAAGTTTCTTTACAAAATTAATGAGGCTCTTTCTTTCTTTGATGTATTAAGTTATATTTTTTACCACTTTCATATTTCAATAACAATTATTTTAATAAATTATTTAAATAATATTTTTAAGGCGGGGAAAAATAATGATACAAAACAGGATTAATAATATTTTGAGAAATTCTCAGGAATTTTTTGAATAAATAGAAAAAAAAAAGGAGACAGACCATAATTTCCATGTTTCATTTTTGAAATGATTTAGATTGTTGAATGAGAAATTTTATTTCATCTTGGAAATAATTCCAAGGAAAAAAAAGTAGAAGTGGCTGAGGAAAAATAAATCCGCCCTCGTGTAATACTTTACATTTTTCATTTTTATTATTGTTTTTCTAATTTGATTAAATTGAATCATATTAAATGATAAAATAAAAGTTACGAGAAAGAGAGCATGGAAGAAAGAAATTGCCAAAACCTTTTATGTTCTTTTTCTTCATCTCATCCTTTTTTTTCTTACTCTTCTTATACTTTCATCTTTGCTTTCTTCTGGAATTTTCTTGCCTTTTTCTTTCCTTTTTTTCATTCTTATTATTTTATTATTTCTTTTTCTTTCTTTTTTATTTTTCTTCTGTTTTCATTCTTTGTCTTTTCCATTCAGTTTTCTTTTTTGTTTTTTCCATTTTTATTTCTTTTTCATTTTTCTTTTTCTTCTCATTTTTCTCTTTTTATTTTTCTTTCATTTTTTTTTTTCTTTTTCCTCCATTTTTCATTATTGCTTTTTTCAGTTTTATATCTTTTTAGGTGTAGTGATAAGTAAATGACTGCCTAACTAGCATAGCTAAGACTATATAAGTGCCCAAGCAGTAAGGGGAAGGGAAGAATATGATACATGAGATTAACAACTACAGCTGGACCAAGAGAATACAAAGGAAATCACATTTCATAGAACATTCATTTTTCTTTTCTTTTTCTTCAAATTTTTTCTTTTACTTATCATCTCTTAATTTTCTTCAATACATGTACATCAATAATTCTATTGTCTTTTTTATTTTGTTACAATTGTTAATTCAATAAAAGGTTTAAGAACCACTCAAGATAGAGTGTTACTAAATCAGGTTTTTGTAAGGGCATACAGTCTATTTTCAGATTTGTCTTTTTTCTAATAATCAAAATTTCTGATAAAAAATAAATATTAAGCTGCAAACTTATTGATTGAATCTCATTTTTTTTTTTAACATTTTTCTTTTTGCTGCTTTTCCTTTCTTTTTCTATATTTTCTTTTTTCGTTTCTGCTATTTTTCTTGTTTTTTTTTTGTTTTTCTTTGTTTTTCTTGTTTTCCTTGTTTCTTCTTGTTTTCTTGTTTTTTCTTGTTTTTCTTCTCTTTCTTGTTTTTCTTCTTGTTTTTTCTTGTTTTTCTTGTTTTCTTGTTTTTCTTGTTTTCTTGTTTTTTCTTCATTTTTTTTCTTCTTGTTTTTCCACTTTTTTCTGCTTTTTATTCTTCTATATCCTCATTTTTCTAATCCTTCTTTTATTTTTATTTTTCATTTTCCATATTTCCTGTTTTTATTCTTTTTTATTTTCTTTTTTTGCATTTTTCAATTTTTTTCTTTCCTTTCTTTTATTTTTCCCAATTTCTTTATTTCTTTTTCTCCTGTTCTTTTCTTTAATGTCTTAACCTTCTTTCTTGACCATCTGCCATTATTCTTTTCCCTTTTCTCTTCATTCATTATCTTCTTTGACTTTTTATTCTACTTCTTATCATCTTTCTTTTCCCTTGTTGCTAGACTGGTGGAAGGAAATGGTAGATAGCCATCTTGTTAAGAGTTTTAAACTGCTTAACAAGATGGTTTTGGCTTATTTTAAACCTTTCCCTTCACTAACTATCAGTTTGTAATTGTCTAGCTTCTGATGTTTGAAAAGAAAGAAGAAATCTTGGTCTTCCCTACTCTTCAAGACCCACTATAGGCATTAATATACCCTTGACAGACTTACACCTTAATATGACAGAAATAATGACAAAAATAACCCAAAGAAATGAATCCCAAAAAATTATACCTGAAAACATTTTATATGCAACAGTGAGGTATACAAGTATGTCATATGAAAATGCAATACATATATTCATTGCAATTTGTTCCATAAAAAGAAATTAAAATGTATATGAAAGAAAGTAGTATGTGAAGAGATAAATAAAAAGAATTTTTAATTTAGATACATTTTAGAATTCAGCATTTTTTGGCACTTCCTGTTTAGCTTGTAATAATTATGGGAACAGGTGTAGTGGCGACTTACCTCGGCGAACCAAAAGGGCCAGAGTCACGTGTATGCTTTGTAAGGGAGAGTGGAGACAGCAAATCAACAAGCTTCAGATGAATGATGAATTGGGCAGCTGATGGAAGTGGTGGTGTCACTTGTAGCCATTTTTGTTGGCGGGTTCTGAGTGCTCATTGGCTGAGTGCTGGCTGGGTCAGGTGTATAAAAATGGCTCAGAGGGGTGGGGGCAACAGACTGGCCAATGCACTGCAGGAGACCTGCCACCCCACAAGAAGTGAAACAAGATTCAAACCAATAAAAATGTAATGAGGTCTCATCAACTGTAAATTGATGAGACCTTATTGCCAGTCTCATACTGTACTTAAATTCATAAAGTCTAGGAACCATAGCAAAGAGCTCATCAGAAGAATTACCATGAAATTATTTATAGAAAAGGCATAGGGAGGTAACATTACAGTGCTGAGAAAGTGACTGAAGCTTAGATGCCAGAAAAGGGTCAATAATATTGCTGATTCTTCTTTGGATTTTATCAAGGATCTCTAGATATACAGCAGGAGCACAGGATCATATGTAGCAGTAATATTCTAAGCATGGACAAATGGTAAACTTATAGATATGCAAGATAGATTGTGAAAAGAAAAATTGTCTAGCACAACACAGTGAACCAACTTTCTTAGCTGCTGACCTAGCAATGGATTCAACATAGTCTTTCCAGCTGAGAACATTAGCCTGAGAAGGTGCAATGAGTCACTCTCCTGAAGGTTAGCATCAGCCATGCTGAGAGAAGGCAGAAAGAGGTCTCTCAGATGATTAATAGAGAGCAGTTTAGTTTGGTTGGCAGTGTTTTAATTTATGAATTTTGTTTTTAATTTGGCAATGTTGTCTTAGCAATTTAGCATCATGTATGCATTGCTGTTGCTGCTTCTAATTATATCTGTGTTACTATGAAGTTCCTTAGCAACTATCTTTATATTTCTAGTTATAACAGCATTGTACACTGTGGTGAGATATGTTTTTTTGATGTCTTAAACAAATCTTGTAGATTGAGATGTAGTGTGAATTGCTTTTCAGTTTGTTGTTGTTGCATTGACTGTCATTGTATTTTTACTTTAGTCTTTTTCTTAAATTGTTCAAATGTTGTTTGTAATTGTCAGATCCAAGGTTAAGGAAGCCTTTGAATTCATCAAAAGGGTTGTGTTCCAAATGACTGTTAAAGTTGTCTTGTCAGTTGGATAGGACGATTTTCATCTTGTGGAGTTTATTAAGTTTTATGTCAGGTCACTATGTGAGTACTATTGATATCATGTAACACAGTACTATCTGCTGTATGGGCAGATCATTGGTCACTAACACGATTCTCCCAGAATTTTTTGTTTATAGGCATTTTCTTCATTTTTGATGACATGAGTGTTAGATTTGATTACAGACATCTAAGGTATATATATATATATATATATATATATATATATATATATATATATATATATATATATATATGACAATGCTTGTGTTTTGAAAAAGTAGTAAAAAAATGAATTAAATGTTCAGTTTATCTCTTTACTCAGTAAAGATGTCATATATATCTGTGATATACTTATCTTTATACTCTATAGGCCAAAAAATTGGGGGCCACCTCTAGATTTTGAAGAATCCCCTAAAAATTAAAGTTTTCTTTTAATTGATTGATTGATGTGTTTTATATGGCTTTGCAGGTTATTTAAAACTAGAAAAATATTTCTTTTATATAGTAAGAATTTTTTTTTGATAATAATGGTTTAATGACACAAGTCTTACTGATTAACCCATAGTTGGGGGGAGAAGAGATGGATTCATACTTTTCTCAATGGTATTTTGCATGTAAGTGGATATAATGAATTAAACTGGAATTGAAACTTCCCTCTCTAATTAACAATTCCAAGGATTGAGGAATTCAAAAGTGGAGTTAGAATTCCAGTCGGATCCATTACATTCACTTGCATGCTAATACCCTAGGGAAAGTTATGAATCCTCTTCTTCTCCCACCAGCTATAGGTATAATAGCAGGACAAACCAGGTTCTATAGCCTTGGATACCAACTGGTCTACTGCAGAAAGAAATGGCAACCTACTGTGGGAAAAAAAATTCTGCCTTGTCAGTCATGTATTGAAAGATACATGATCGCCTAAGTGTGCATCATGCATGGCACATAACTGACTGACTGAGCCATTATTCATTACACCAGCCACACATCTAAGCTTGCAACACCCATCTAGATACTTGAGCTACTTAACTTCACTGATTGTATGGGAACTGATGTTTCAACCTGATGTGGCTGTATGTCTTGAAGTTTGCATGCATTTTCAAAACTAATTTACTAGGTCAGTTCAGGCCAGAGGGACTTTCTTTTCATGAATATTCAACAATAATAATAGTAGTAATTAAATTGATCTATTAGTGTGTAAAGTTTCCTTAAAGTTTTTGTTCTTTTTACCTACTATACATTGTTGGTAATCTTAATGATAATCTTAGGGCTGACAGATTTTAAATTTTAGGCAACTCCTTTAAAATTTTTGATGCTAATGGGTTAAAATGTTTCAGTATCCTACTTTGAGTTTATTAAACTAAAGAAAGCATGAAATTTACTGATTATTAAAGCCAGAGGATAGCCCCAAATTTTTGAGCTATAATATAAATATATTTATATATATTATAAATTAACTGATTTAAAATATGGTGTTTTTCGCTACACAGTTCTAACCATGTTTCAAAAACGGAAGCTAAAAGCTTCGAATTTTAATTTTGTAATTAAATTAAAGACATTAGCTCCATTTCATCCTCAAGCGAATTTTGGAGTAACTTATTTTTAAATTTACTGGGTTTTAAAGGCGTGAATGAAAAAATTAGAGGAAAAGCTATTCTTAACCACCACATTTTGTCCTCTAAGGAACTTTATCAAGGCAAATATAAGGATTTATTTTGTTACACATGTATATATACAAGAGCAAGGATGTCATTGGTTTATCAAGGCTTCAATGACAAGTGCATTCAGAAGCAGGCATATATAAAATAAATTTCCAAAACTGTTCTTCACATTGGGGAAACATGCAGAAATTTAAAAAAATGTATCTATGAATACAAAAAAGACCTTATACATAACAATTTATCACACACAGAAATAAATTCAACCATAATTTTGATCTAAAAAAAATCCCACACTTATCAAAAGTTAAAGTAATTTACTCAGAAGAAAAATTATCAAGAGTGCAGCTATCGAATCTTATCACAATATAAATCTATGCCCGGTTTCTTTCCAATCTCACCTTCCTTAAAAGAATTACTCCTTTCCCAAGCCAACATACAAGAAAATGTTTAAATCCATGACCTCATGTTTTTGAAGATGTGCAGCACATACATCCATTCCAAACCATAACAATCTAATCACAATTAAAACAATATTCCTTTGTATATTTATTAAAAATATTTCTTGAATATTACTTGCTCATTTTTGTCTTACCAGACTTTGAATTATGGCACTTTGTGTCCTCTGCATGTTTTGACTGACCTGATGAATATTCCTGAATGTTCTCAAATTCAAAAGCCTTGATAAACCAATGAAATCCTTGCTCTTGTATATAAACATGTGCAACAAAATAATCCTTACATTTGCCTTGATAAAGTCCCTCAGAAGATGAAATGCCTTGGATAAAAATAATTTTTCCTCTTATCTTTTTATTCATTTTGTTCCCTTACAGACATAATCTACATGAAAATAATTTACACATACACACACACATATATATATATATATATATAATTGTGCTTTTGAGTAGCAATCCCTTTTTATACAAGTTTCATTAAATATTACTGACAAGGCACTCTGGTTTAGCGTATTATTCAATTTTTCTTGTGTTTGTAATTTTTTTTTTCTGGACATAAAGTGTGTAAAAGTTGTCCAAATGTTCTATATATCTGAGTATTTTGGCTATTCTATTAAGAATGTTTTTTTATTCTTATTTTTAACTGAATGTGTAGATTTTTTCATATATCTATCTAGAGTGATGGAATGTTTTTATTTTCCAAACACGGTAAGCACATTGTGGCCATGTTCATAATGTTATTGTGTTGGCTTTTTCTTTTTTTATTATTAATATTTTCCATTATTGATAGCCTTTTTTCATATGTGGATTTGGCTATTATAGTTGTATTTTCTATGAGTATGTTGTGGTGTGTCTTTCTATGGTCAGAGAGTGCAGTTAAGATTAATTCACAAGTTTTAGTGAATGTATGGTAAAGTATCAAAAGTAAATTACAGTAACAAAAGACGGGAAGATGTGGAGAGTCATGATCACCTACTTAATGAATTTTAGTAAATGAATGGCAGAATGAGAAGAAAGAAGCATGGTAAAGCACCAATAGTTACTTAGAGCAACAAAACATAGATGTGGAGAGCCATGATCACCTGCTTAATGAGTTTAAGTGAATGAAAGGCAGAACAAGAACATAGAAGGATGGTAAAATTTCAAAAGTTACAAAACGTAAGAAGATGTGGAGAACCATGATTGCCTCCATCCTAAAAGAACATGGGATATAAAGCAAGATATATTAAAATAATTATGTCAGCCAATATATATATATATATATATATATATATATATATATATATCTTTATTATAGGATATTACATTAAAACATATGTAAAAAAAAGCTACATATATGCACTCATGTTTCGATGCATATCATCACATCTCATCAGATGGTGATAAATGACAATTATTATAATTTTTAATATTTACTTACAAACAATATAAAAATTCTGGAATGTACAGGCTGGTAGACATAAATTTACATTGTTTAAAAACAGGGATGTCTATTCAAAAAGTGTATCCCCTACACAATTTAAAATAATAATAATAATAATAATATATATATATATATATATATATATATATATATATATATATATTATTAAAAAATTATAGCATAAACATGTTATAACATATCACTTGAGAAGACACCAGAAGTGTTGAAACAAAATGGTTATTTTTGGAGTAATGTTATAACATATTTATATCATAATTTTTGAATAAATAATATTTGCTCTACTCTGTAATGAGCACTCTTTTAAGAATAATGTTTCTTGGTTATTGGAATTTCATTCTGTCGACACCAATCTGATAGTTGAATATATATATATATATATATATATATATATATATGTATTAATTTATTTGTTTAAACATTATTTTTAAATGGATACTCATATTTGAGTAGATGCCTTGTTTTATTTATTTATTAAACAGTATATTTATTTATTTACATCTACTGGCCTGAATATTCAAGAAATCTTGTTAGAAAAATATGTGCCCTCTGGCAGGATTCGAACCTGCGTTCCCTGGGATAAATTGTCATTAGATCTGACATGCCTTAGACCAACACAGCCATATATAAGGTTGCTAAGACTTTTACAGCACCTCCTTATATACTTACAAAACAAATGAAAACAAGCAAACAAGAAGAAAAAGAAATAGGTGATTATAGACATTGTACACATCAATAACTGAGAACTAATCACTTTGTAAAAGCTGTACTGGAAAAGCAACAAAAAGATATTGTGGGAATATTTTCAACAAGCACCAGGCATTAGTCAGAGATTGGCCATCCAGAATAAGAAAAAGAAAGAAAAGAGCTCTTCAGTGATTTCGTGAATACGACTGACATCCTTATTGAGAAAGTAAGGGGTTTAGCATATCTGTGGGTACATTTATATCAGGAAAACACGAATATTAGTTCTTAAAGAATTCTTTTCCATATGAAGTGGAGCTTTATCCTAAAAAGAAAGTAAAGATTTAGGATTTAGAAATGGTTGTTATTCTTATTCTGGAAAGATACAAAAGTAGGCAAAGTGTTTACAGTCTAGAGTTTTTGAAAATTTGCAGGTTTTAGGAATAATGCTGCAAATCTGAGATTAATTCATTACTTCAACAAATAATATTCTTAAAGAGGAAAATACAGACATACAAAGTATGTCCAGAAAATATGAAGCCATTTGAAATATCTTGAGAGCTGATAGTGAAGCCATGGAGGGGATCTTACTGTACAGACATAAACAGATACTCTCTTTGGAATTTACTCAGTTGAGTGGTTGAACACATGCTTGTCAGTCGACAACTACATTGGGTTGGTCATGTCATCTGCATGCCTGAAAACTGACTCCCATGACGTGATTTTTTCAGTGAATTAGAATCAGGTGAAAGAGCTGTCAGTGGTCAGTATAAGTGATACAGAAACCACATTATGGCCTTCCTGAAGAGCTCTAATATCTTACTTAGGTAGAAATGTTGACTGGTGATTGAGAGAGTTGGCTATGTCTCTGCATAGAGCTATATATTAATGGTTGGTCCTACAGCCAGAGTGACATTATTGAAGACATCATACACAGAATCTATACTCTGCTGCCATTCAAGGTCTTTTCAGATGTCCTACTTGCAGAAAAGTATACTGTACCCAAACAAGAAGCCATCCATGAAGGGAATGAGTTGGCTTCATCTCAAAAGATGGTCTACAATTATGACGAGATCCCATTGAGCAAGATTGAGTACTTTGTGACCATAATTCATCATGACAGTGCACTTGTCTATTCATATCCCCTGTACTATGCAGGTATGACAGTGCTTCCTACAGGATAGTTTGGGCTCCCTATAACATCTGACTTTACCCAAAGTTAAAATCAACATGAAATTTCAGACTGAGATAGGATCAAGATAAATGATGTCCTGAAAGTCATGATGAGACAGTGGTGACCCTGAAAGTCAACATGATGAAGCAATGAAAATTCTGAAAGACATGATGACACAAGAGTGGTCTTGAAAGACATGATGCGGCAATGATGATCCTGAAAGACATGATGAGACAATGGTGATCCTGAAAGACATGATGAGGCAATGTTAATCCTTAAAGTTATGATGATGCAATGGAGATCCTGAAAGATATGATTAGGTAATTGTAATCCTCAGATATGATGAGGCAGTGGTGATCCTGAAAAACACGATGAGGCAATGATGATTCTAAAAGTTAAGACAAGTTAATTGTAGTCTTAAAAGATATAAAGTAGCAATGACAATCCTGAAATAGGACTTTGAATGCTATTTTGAAAAGTGGGAGAGATGTTAGAATAAGTATATAAGGTTCCAAAGGAAATATGTTGAAGTGAGTTATGGTGCTATTGTTCTTATTAATCTCAATATATTAAATGGCTTGATTCTTACTGTGATGAGACAATCTCTTGCAGGGTTACTCAGTTGGTAATATTATGTAATTCAATGAGCTTATGTACTTTGTGGCTATCATATTCACAATGACTAAGTAGATTATCATTGTCTTGTGCAGAGTTTTTGATAAAACATCACATCACTCAGGTATGTCATTGCCTCATGAAGAACAGATTTGACCCCTTGCATTATCTAGTCATCATCATTGAAAGATTTCAGAACTTGGAAAATATTCAGAGAAGCCTCATGAATCTACTGATGGGGACCCAAAAAAAGAGTTTGAATATTATTTTATAAACTGGAAGACATGCTAGCTTAAGTATGTTAAGTTCCAAGAGGTCTACTCTAAAGCAAACTAAGACACAACTGCTATTAGTATTTTTAATTTTTTTATACTTACAGTGATGTCACAGACAGGTGGCTGATCAGGGTGGTTATTCATTGACTAAATGTATTCTTATTTGTTGAATATATTTAAAACTGCAGTTCCTTGACTGAAATTTTGTTTTTGTTTTTGATGTGGTAGATCAATTTTATAGTCAGGGCTTCTCATATTTGTTTTATGCCATATATAATATTAAATATTATGTATATGTTTTTACAAGAATGTGTCTTATGATGATAGATATCTTATTACTAAAAGATATATGTTTTATGATGTGAATGAAAACTGCACTCTATCTGTAAGGTTAGCTTTCAGTATAGAGTATTAGTTGTATATACAACATATAAATTTGATTAGTGTGTATTAAATAGAATACAATTCAACAGGAGAATTTGTAGATGACATTGATGTAGTGTATTTGGAGTTAAGGGCTGGTATTGTTAGTTATTATCCTTCACAAACCCTTCTAACATGATCACACCCATTTTACTGGAATATGTATTTGTATATTAATGAAGAAAAAAATCTGTCCCAAGAGTATATTTATTCTATGTTGAGTTCATAATTTTTTTTAACTTAGTTTATTTTTAACTGGAAATGTTTAGAACTATTAAAATGGAAACTTGTCAGACATTGAAACTACATCCAAACACTTCAAATGGTAAAGACAAAACAAAATGGCAGCTACTGAAGTGGAAGAAGGAGACCTTGTGAAAAATAACTTGGTCAAAGATAACAGTTGAAGGAGAGACTCTTCAGTTTTTTGGATAAATAAAATATTGCGTAAAAAAACATTTTTTTTTATTTCCTAAATAAAACAAACAGGAAAAATACCAATATCTAAAACAAAAAAAGAAAGCACATAAGAAAAGGAATAGAAATATACAAAGAAAAATCAAGAAAGCAAAAAATTAAGAAGTTTGAATTTAAATTTCAGCAAAAAGTTGAATATTTTTTAAGACTTTAGCTGATGGCAAACGAACCCTATCTGAGATAAGGATTTCTGCTGGGTTGGATTTTAAAATTTGTACTGAATTTATCCTTTTTTTAAATTTACTTTGCACTTCTTTGTTAAGAAGGAAATGCCAAGTCAAATAGAAAGATAAGAAGACTAAATATAAACATTGCAGACAGGAAAATGTCTGTGACCAGGAAGGGTGTTCTATGATTTGAAGGTATCCAGGCTTAAAGAGAATTTAAAGGGTTTTAATTTTAGAACATATACATACAAATTGCATATACTATCACATACATACACACACATTTGCTATATTTGAGCAAAAAGTCTTCTTTTAAACATGTATTGTTAAAAACAAATTGCTAAATTTAATTAAATTTGTTTCTTACATATGAATATCCTTTTGCAAATGAGCTTTGTTTTACTATCCTAGATAAGATGATAAACTACATCCAACAGCAAGGCCTCTGATCAAGAGGTTTTGAGGAGAATGGAGTGGTGTTCCCAGATCCGGTGTGGTAGCACTTTTTAGGGTCCCAACTATGGGCAAATAGGATCAAAACACTATGAAAGTGTAAAAATAGGTTTTAATACCAACAATACATTTTTGTAAAAAAATTATTGCTGACAATGAATTTTTGAAGGAAAAAATTATTGCCAGCAATACATTATTACTAGCAATACATTTTTGAAGAAAAAATATTACCAACAGTGAAAATCTCGTTGGCATTAAATAACCCATTGAGGTTGATATACCACAAAGCAAAGCAAACCAAGCCAAAGGTTTGGTTTATGTGTAAAAAACAAATGGCCAAAATTCATGTTGTATTGTTTTGCTTAAGTTATCGTCAGGAGATGTGAGTCAGGAAAGAAAATTAATTGTAATTTAAGAAGTAGAATGTGTCTGTATTTTTGGAAAACTAAACTGAATATACAAAAACAAAAAAAACAAGTGATAACATGTTATCATTTGTTTTTTTGTTGTTGTTTTATATTCATCCAAGAACAAGTGTTCCCAGACTATAATTATTTTGATTTATGAAGGATTGCTACAGTTGAATATAAATGGTTTGAATTATCTTCTTTAATGAAAGCAGGTTTTTCATTAGGATTTCTGTGAATCTGTCTGTTAGTCTCAAATGTGAATGTTACAAACCAGTTTTTTTTCTTTTATCAAAGGAGAGATTTTCTGCAATGCTCTGATTGTCTTGGTTTTTGAAAACGCATCCATAAACTGTGGTATGCATAGATTATCCCAAAATATTCATAGGCAGATTGTTAATAAAATGCAGAAAGAGTTTAGGGCTTCAGGAGACTGGTTCTTCACAAAGTCTATCATGGACCTACCATAGAGAAAGGACTTGATGGCTTTTTAAACTCTTTCAGAGATGCCTTAGCCAGAGATTTTGTGCAGCAAACCCCAATGCCATCAGTTAGTTATGTGCCATGCAAAATACACACTTAGGTGATCATGTATCGAAAGATACATGACTGATGAGGCAGATTTTTCCCAGAGTAGGTTGCCATTTTTTTCTTCAGTAGACCAGTTTCCATCCAAGGCTATAGAACCCGGTCTGTCCTGTTATTTACCCATAGCTGGTAGGAGAAGAGGATTCATACCTTTCCCAAGAGTATTAGGACATAAGTGAATATAATGGATTCAACTGAAATTCTGATTCCTCAAACCGAGCCACTATTCATTACTCCACTGTACCTCCCTTCCAATGCCATATCTTATCAAAAAACATTGATATATCTAAGGTAATCATGATCGTGCTTCACTGATTCTGTTTGTAATGACAGTTAACACATCACCAGTGAACCTAGAGATATGAAACTATTTGTTTGTCACCCAGGAAGTTGTTTCTTGTGATCAACAATGTCATTGTTGATAATAGACACAAAGAGATGACACTAAGGTTGCTGATGGAGATGAATGCTCACCAATATTCTTGAAACTTGGGAAACATTTCTCTTTCAGGCAGTAGTTAAACAACTTTACCAAAGAAGATAAATCTGGATTAAGGTTACAACATTACAGGTTTTGACTGGACATGTAGCCATCATAGAGTCTAAGATTTTGATGAGTCTGGAACCTTTCAGAACAAAGATAGTGTGAGGTTACAAATCAGGTAGGGGATGATCCTGATTATCTCATGTGGAGTTTGATGCAAAGTTCATTGCAAAATACTTGGAGCCTTGTCCAATGAAAATGAAATAGCATGTCATTAATAAAAGTAGGCACAGATGATTTACTTTTGTTAAGAATCTTGTTAGTGATTCTCCAGAACTCACAGGAACCAAAATTTCATTGTCACTTTCAGCTTGGACTGACTGACCATCATACCTTAGAGACACACACTACTACTACCACCACCACCACTGTACATGCGATACTTCTACAGCCTTAATGGATTAGGAGATTTAGAATTCTGATCATGAATATTATTAAATTTTTGATCAAAATGATGAAATAAATATAAAGAGAAAATTGTGCAGTGGAGAGCAACTGCAAATCTACTAGGGTACTATATCAAGCAACCACTTCACCCAAAGAAAATATGAAAAATTATAATGTTTACATTGGAATTTCTGTAGAGGAATGGAAACAAAGATTTTATACCCATAGACACTCTTTTACTAACCCTAAATTAAAACACCAGGCAGCTTTAACACCCTTAACTCCAACAAGTCATGCCTTTCAATTTGATTAGACATCTGAAATGATGTTAAGATAAGTTAAAAGTCGCCATCGTGCATTATTTGGGCTACATACTTCTACTCTGTCAGACCTGTACACGTTACCAAAACATATGTTGCCAATGGACTTGAAAAGTTGGTATGTTTGTATCAATTTTTGTTTGTAAAATTGCATCAAGACAGAATACAAACTCAAGAGGTACCTGTGCATGAGTTAATTTATAGTGAGTTGTGCTTGCACAGCATAAAATCCACTTTTTGAGTAAGGTGTAGAATATCCAATGGCACATGAGATAATTGGTCCATACCAGACTTTAAGGTTTTACTTCAGAGTTTTTCCTCTCCTAGACAGGCTGCCATCACTGTGGCTAAGGAGCCCACATCTACCCGAATGGAGTACACACATGTACAAAAGTATTTTTATATACTTTCATGGAGTTTTAACCCCAGTTTGGGGGAGGGTTCACTATTTGCCGATAGCTGGGACCCTAGCAGGTGCTACCACCCTGGGTCAAGGTGAATCTGAGAACAATAGCAATTAAAAAGTGATTCCACACTCCTTAAAACCTCCCAATTAGAAGGCATGTTGGCAGATGTAGTTTATCGTCATATATTTGTAAACTTAAATTTTATTTGTAAGTTTAAGCGTTTGAGAAATTTTGTATAAAATATGTGCTTTCCAACAGAAATTGAATCTGTAACCCTAATGGGAACCATCATTTGATCTGACATGCTGCTAACCATTCAGCCACTGAGAAGTGTCTGGTTAGCAAAGTCCAAATTACTGTTTATAAAGGACTGTCTTAACAAGACGCTTCTTTGTGGCTGAATGGTTAACAGCATGTAAGAGCAATTGAAGGTTTCCATAAAGGTTACAGGTCAAGTTCCTGTCAGAAACCATATATTTTATACAAAATTTCTTGAACATTCAGGCTGTTAAATGTAATTAATACTGTTTAATTAAAAAACAGCATTTACTTAAATAAATTATATCTATAAAAAAAAAAACTATCTATCTATTTATGGAATGGCTATGCACAAATATCAGATAGAAACACAATCTGAGATTTACACAAATATTTTTAGATGTATGTATATACTTGGGCACACACACACACACACACACACCATTAAATCTAATCCTTAATCATGGTTGCATTGTTTCTCTTTGGAGACTTTGCTCATATAAATCTTTGATAGCATGGAAACATGTCCGAATCATAAATTATAAAAAGACAGCTGATAATATCTCACACCCACCCTCAGTCCTTTGTTCTCTGTCCCCTCTGCTGTTTTTCATCCAGACATTATCCATTACTCCCTGACAACATTTCTTTCTAGAGAAACAAACTAAAATGTCCCCCCATAACCATTGTATTTGGCTTTGTTATTGTAAAGAATATTAGGGATAACAGGGTCTGGACTTTATGTGAATGGAAGGTAGGAAGAAGAAGAAGAGGAAGAGGAAGAGGAGGAAGAAAAGAAGCAGTAAAGAAGGAGGAAAGAAGAATGTAACCGAGAAAAAATTAAAGAGGAAGAAATAGAAAAAGAACAAGGGAGAAGGAGTGGAAGAAAAAATAAAAGAGGAAGACGTAAAAGAAGAACAAAGGAGAATGATTGGAAGAGAAAAATAAAAGAGGAAAAAGTAGAAGAAGAACAAAGGAGAGCAAGTGGAAAAGAAAAATTTAAAAAAAGAAGAAGTAGAAGAAGAAAGGGGGAGGAGTGGAAGAGAAAAACAAAAGAAGAAGTAGAACAAAGAAGAAGGAGTGAAAGAGAAAAATAAAAGAGGAAGAAGTAGAAGGAGAACAAAGGAGAACAAGTGGAAGTGACAAATAAAAGAGGAAGGAGTAGAAGGACAAAGAAGAAGGAGTGGAAGAAAAAAATAAAAAAGATGAAAGTCAAGGAGTGGAAGAAAATATGAGGTAGAAAAAATAGAACAACAAAGGAGAAGGAGTGGAAGAGAAAAATAAAAATGGTAGAATATCATAGAGGATGCAGTAATAAAAGAAAAGAAGGATAAAAAAAAATTTCAAAGCCACAATCTAAGTTGACTGTATTTACCAAACTATATTAAGAAGAATATCTGCATTTTTTTGCTTCCTATGTATTCTTTGACTAAAGAATTATGTTTCTATTTTCATGTTTGGATTTTTTTAATAAATTGTGTGGCATAAAAAAAGAAAAATTCTACTATGATCTGAATTAACACCACAAAAGAGAATCTGGAAAAAAAAAGAAGCCATTCCAGCAACAAAGCAATGAACATCATCAACTGTCCGTCCTATTTGATGAAGACATGAGGAGATTCATAACTTACTTGCAAGTAATTAATGATTAATTAAAAATTAGATTACATTCTTTGGAGGTCTGCAGGGAGCACACCAGATCCAAATCCAGGGTATTCTAACTTGTTAGGGAAACCTCTCCTTGGTTGACCATGTCTTCAAGGGTTTGGCCTTACTCACCATGCTTGGCTAATTGTGAGTTGATGAGGCTATTTAAAACATAGTTGTAGGTTTTAAATTCAGAGCTGTCCTTCTCCTAGAGTGGTTGTCACTCAAGGCTATAGGAACCAGTCTGTCCTGCTATTTTACCAATAGCTGGCAAGAGAAGAGCTGAATTCATATCTTTCCCAGGAGTATTAGCACATAAGTCAATGTAATGAATTTGACTGGAATTTGAACTTATCTCTCTAATTCCTCAATCTGATCCACTATCCATTACTCCACTGTACCTAAATAAAAATAAATATTTGAGTAAAATACAAAACATTTTTTGTTAATTAAATATTTAGTTTGAATATTTTCATGGTGAACTCATTTTCATGTGCATGTATGTGTGTGCTAATTAACTGAGAACAAATTAACAATTTATAAATTGAAGAAACATTAAGATATTCTACAGAAAAAATATCAGTACATATTCAAAAACATTCTTAATTATAAAAACGGGAAAAAGTTATTCAACAAGTAAAACATTCCTCCACCTTAAGTGCACACTTGGCAAGGCCTTGGAAAGAGTTGCATGCTCAGATAATTGTTCATATAGGCCATCATCTTCATGAAAACAGCTTTCAACAAGTCTTTGTTATTGTGAGGCTGATGGTTGGTTATCTTCTTGTGTTTTATAGTCATCCAGGAGATTATAATCAAGACAGCTAGGAGACAGCAAATTTGTGTCTATGGATGACACATTCTCTTCAGCTTGTTCCTAACTTTGAGCACCAGTGAGTATAGGGTGCCCAATGAGGATTTAATGCAATACTCAGTAGTAATTATCAACCAGGTTAGTTCACTAAACAACTCACTGTTTATAAGGAAAATACTTCATCTTGGAATTTCAAGGAATATAATGTAGAATAATGAAAATACTTCCACAGATATCTGCATAAACTGTTCCTCTTACTCTGAAATACGTTGAGTGGCTCTCGGGGCTTTTACAGTGTGTAAAAAAAGCAAAAAGATATGAGGCAACAGAAATGTGGTTCTACAGAAGAATGCTGTATGGACAATACATGTGAGCAATGAAGAAGTTTTAAGGAAAATGGGTAAAAAGGACACTTGTTTTTAGGATCAGAAAGACATAGTTGAAATTTCTGGAACACATAATAAGGAAAGAGGACCAAGAAAATTTTACCCTCACAAGACATACTGAAGGAATAGAGTTATTGTTGAGTAACATATCAAACAAGTTTATGTAAATGGAATGGTAGAATAGAAACTGGGAGGGATACTAAGGGGGAAAACACTGCATGGAGCTACAAAGGCCAGGAAAAGGAGAGGAAGTTGTGGAGAGTCATAGCTGCATGCTTCCTAAAGGGATACAGCACATAAAAAAGGTGCTCTAAAGAGTATAAAAAATGCACTCAGCAAGCTGAGTTCAAATTCTAGCTGAGGCAGTCTGCATTCACTTTGTATTAATGCCCTTGGAAAAGGCATGAACATATTTCTCCCTTCCATATCCAGCTAAGGGTTAAATGGCAGAGCAGACTGAACTAAACCAACTAAGCAAAGAAAGCATTTCTTAGCCACCAGTCTAGGAGAAGGACAATTCTGAATCCCAAACTGTAGAGATGGCATCAAAAAATGACACTTTCCCAATAACACTCATGGTCATACACAATTTACAGACATTAAAGAAAAGGAAGCTGTGGAGAATCATGCTTGACTATATGGCACTTAAGGAGAGAATGCATAATTTAATTCACCTGGAATTTGTTTAAAATGAGTTATTCATAGAACTTGAATGTATTTTTAATTTTCTTCTAATTAACATTAAGAAAATACAGATTGTCTTATGGGGTGATGGTTAACAAGCTGGTCTTGCAGGATTTTAAATTAAATAACAACATTAAGATGCAAGTAAATTGTCTAAATTTTTATCTGCATAGACAATTTCTATCTTAAATTTAACCTTGTTTTGAGAAATTAAAGATATTTTGTGAAATGATTTTAACCGAATCCTCATCTTAAAGTAGGTTTCTCCATATTTTAAATCGAAAAGAATGATTTTTTTCTCTTTTTTTTTTTTTTTTACAGATGATCTTTTCTCCTCCTTGTGAATGCCAAGGAGTTTACACATCACCTGAAAATGATCTGAAGTAAGCAAATAAAAAGTCATGAATTTCATCTGCATTTAATCGAAGACCAATTTTACCATTTCTCTTTCTCTGATTGCTCTGGAGTCAATTGATGCCTTGTTTTTCACCATTTTAAATGAAATAAATTAAAATATTAAATAAAACAAAAATTCTCTTGAAGAAGAACAAAAAACATTTTGAAAACAGAAAATGTCATTATACTTGAATTAGACAATTCTCTGTTTGTTTCTTTATTAAATCCAGTTTCATCAAGAGATGTAAATTACCCTATAGTGTTGCCAAAACAAAAACTATTTGAAAATGTCACCAGCAAATAACAGGAGAGAATTCAGTGATGTTACAAATATGTGATGTCATAAATATGTGATGTTACAAATATGTGATGTCATGACAAAAGCATTTGAGCTATCTCACTTGGTATTTAGTGATATAGATGATATTTCCTCCCTGTTTAACAAAATACAAACATTGTAGAGTGAGTGGCTATGGCTAAGTGTAAATAAATGGCAGAATTACCCAACAAACAAAATTGAAAAAGTTTACAATAAACAAGAAAAAGAAAAGAACAAGGCAAAAAATAATATAAATTAAGCAAACAATATATACAAGACAAACTAACAGTAATGAGGTAAATTAACAGTAATAAGGCAAAAAGTTCACAGACTAAGATTTGGAGTTGACTCACAAAAGCAAATTTGTATAAACGAGCATAGTGTTCTGACTTCAAGACCGGGACTGAGTCAGATGAAACTGAGAACCAGCCTATTTTATTGGCTAGGAAGAAATCCAAAGATGCATTTGTCTGCTTCTGCCTATAAATTTGGGAGGGAAATGTGTTTTGAAGTTGTTCCTAGGAGGATTAGGACTATGGTCAAAATGTAATATCTGTTCCATGGACATGGCCAGTTAAGGCAAGCTTTGTGCTCGATCACGTGTGAATGGGGGCTGGGTAAATTTTAACCAATGACCCAAGTTTACGCACTCAGGTTCCCCACATTAAATAACTGACCTTGTCATGGATAAGTACCAATTCTTAGGAGAATTGGAACCAACAAACTTGATTCTATTCTTGAAGTATAAACAAGAATCATGATCGATAGAAAGAACTGTATTCAGTTCAATGATGATCATATTAAACATGACAGTTATTATCTAATATATAAAGCTCAATGTTTATCTATGAGTGTGTGTCTACTAAAACTCAGAACTATATATAGTCTGTCTCTGTGTATATGTGTACAAATATTTTATAAAACTGTGTCATCAAATAAATGTAGTTTTATTATTTGTATCATACAGCATGGGTCTTATATCTTACCCAACTTAGTGGTTTTTACTTTATGAAGATTTTACATATTCAGTATTAAAATTAAAATTTTTAAAAATTACTATTTTGTCATTCAATTTGGATTTATCCTTTTGCAGTCTTTACAAATAATCAATTGTTTTGTTGATGCATCTTATAATTAAGTTGCTGTGGGTGAAAACAACAATAGGGAAGTTCAGATATAAAATAATAAAAAATATGGGGTCGTAATTCCAAGGGTCATAAATGAGTCTTGCAAGTCCAAAGTCAAAAATTCTGGGGTGAGGGTAAATCAAAAGGGAGGGTAAAAAAATCTGCATCATAAACACATAACTACCATCTTCATTCACAAAGGGCCCCCAGTCATCCAAAATAGTGTTCTTTTATTGGGGGTAAGAAAGGTTGTGATTGGTCAAGACTGATAGGGAAGCATAAACAATTACCATATTTTGAGGTCTACTAAAGTCGACCCAACATTTTTCAAGTATTCTTTGTTTTCTTCTTCATTGCTACAGTTGCATAATTACTCAAATAATGCCACTTTCTGTTTTTCTTTTACTAAATAATCTCAAAATACAAGGCCCAAGACCCATTCAAGGTAGAGTTTCACTGGCTGATGTTGTTATATGTACATAAGAGCAGGAAGTAAGTGCAAATTGTAAGAATATAGGATAGATAATGGTTGAGCCTAGACTTGAAGAGGTTAAATTTGTAGACATCAAGAAAGCATCCTCTCAGGAATCTGTTCTGCAAAGTAGCACTTCTCAGGAAGAGGCTGTATGAGTTGAAATTCCTCCTTACTAATGGAATACAAAGATATGATTTGACTGTGTGTGTATGGCATGGCATTTTCTAGCTGTAACTGTCTGAACAAATAGAAATAAGGAATATAGATTGTCTGAATATTTGCTATGGAAATATTGATAAACTAGCTATAGGCTTGCAACATCTAGTCTGTAGAAAAGAGGCTGCAGATTTTAAAATAATTCATCACCCACAAGGCCATGTAAATGCTTTTGAACTCTGTTAAGGCTGGAAAGTGGGGATTGGGTAGTTCCAGCCTGGATATGTTAGCAATATTCCATTTTTGGCTGATCTGATTCTTGTAAAGATAAAGAATGGCAGGAAAAGTCAGGTACTTTCTGGATTGGTACAAACAACCTTAGTATTTAGATCACAGCTTGGGAATAAAATGAAATAGACAGTGTATAAATAGATGTTGACAATTTTTAAGAGTATTTTTTGAAAATCAAAAAACTATTACAAATTATATTACCATCACATCTTCTCTGTGCCATATACCTTCAGAATGTAGACAATCATGGCTCTCCACAATTCCCTGTCTTTTTTGTAGCTCTTAATAATTGTTGTCTTTTTGTTATCTCTCCTAAACCTAAACACTCATTGCATTTAACAATCAAATTATCATCATATATTGTGTATGAAATAAAGGATCAGGAAATGTTTAAATCAAACTGTTTTAATCATGACAATTTCACTTATTTTGCCATTTTGTCACATACTCTTAAAGTAGTCTTAATGAAAAAGGTCTATGCTTCACACTGATGTTATCCTATTATTTTGGAAAGACACTGTGAAAACTAGAAACAAATAATAAATATATTTTCTAAAAGGGAAATGGACAAAGAAAAATACATTTCAAAGAAATACACAAATAAGGAAATCATTTTTCAAACAGAAACAATAACAATTTAGAACAAAAACAAAGAAATGATAAATAGACATATAGTATCTTAGAGGAAAATTTTAGACTTAGTAGAGAGCATATATTTACCACATTGCCTCATAGACCAGCAGTAGCTAAAAGAACATGCAGTAGTTGCTTTACTCCCAAAAGGTCACATAATAGCAGACTCACAGAAATTACAGTTAAACATATTTATGTATATATGTGATAAATGTCTATTTTTATATTTTATGGAACATAAAAAATTTATCCTCATGATCATAACTCTATTAATACTGATATCACACTACTACTATAAGTAGCAAGGTCTCTAAGCCTGCTAACATATATACTGGTCCCTTCCGGGACTGTTACATAAAGGCCAATTCATTATGTCTTGGAAGAGAATTTCAGATTGAGTAGTGAGTTTTTTAAAATCAATTCACTCCAAGCAAGGCAATAATGCCATTAAGACTGGGAGTGAAAGAGAATGAGAAGACTTTAGATGGAACTGGGAACCCAAGCAGGAAACAAGAGATAAACTTCTCCTGTTCAAAAGACTGGGGATGAGTGTGAATAGTCTATTGTTTGGTTCACACATCTCTCTGAACTTTTGCATGGAACGGTAAGGAACATGCATGTCTGAAAGATCTTGGAATAAAGCTTGAGTGTTACAGTAGACACTAAATGACTAATATAAATTCTTGGAAAAAAATGTATTATATTAAAATAAATTACACTCTGTAGATTTTTTTTTATATTTGATTGCATAACTGAGTAGTAGGGACATATTCTTTCTGGCCATGAGACTCAGGCTTGAATCTCACCATAATCAATTTATTCCCCAAAATGATGTATTGGCCTGGGGAGGCAAACCCAGTGCACAGCACCTTTGGAAAATGACTGAAAACCAAAGCATGAGTTAACTCTGTCCTTGTGAGTGAAAATGGATATAGGTGAAACTGTTCAGATCCTATCAATGGTTGTACTAGCACAAAGTCACAAGGCATCATGACCGAGGGTTTAAGTGGGTTTGTTTTGTTAGAAAAATTGATCATGACAGATTATTTACACTCTTCCAGAAACTGTAACTAAGGTTCATATAGCTTTGTTGCAGAATAAAATACAAGTGGATTTTGTTGGTTGAGCAGGATTCAGTAATAGAAAATGGCTAACTACCATGGTTGACGAACATTCACAGAAATGAGTACTAATGAGTTATAGCACCATGGTTGACAAACGTGCACAGGAATGTGTACTATCTGACTATAGCACCATGGTTGACAAACATGCACAGAAATGAGGACTATCAGTCTATACCACCGTGGTTGATGAATGTGCACCATGGTTGACAAACATGCACAGAAATGTGTACTTTTTGGCTATAGCATCATAGTTGACGAACTTTCACAGAAATGAGTACTAATGAGTTATAGCACCATGGTTGATGAACTTTCACAGAAACGAGTACTATCTGACTATAGCAACATGGTTAATGAACGTGCACAGAAATGAGTACTATCTGATTATAGCACCATGGTTGAAAACGTGCACAGGAATGTGTACTATCTGACTATAGCACCATGGTTGACAAACATGCACAGAAATGAGGACTATCAGTCTATACCACCGTGGTTGATGAATGTGCACAGAAATGAGTATTATCTGGCTATTACACCATAGGTGGTGAATATGCACAGAAATGTGTACTATCTGACTATAGCACCATGGTTGACAAACTTGCACAGAAATGAGTACTATCTGGTTATAGCACCATGGTTAACGAACGTGCACAGAAATGAGTACTATCAGGCTATACCACCATGGTTGGCAAACATGCACAGAAATGAGTACTATCAGGCTATACCACAATGGATGAAGTTGCACAGAAACGAGTACTATCTGGTTATAGCACCATGGTTAACGCACGTGCACAGAAATGTGTACTATCTGGTTATAGCACCATCATTGACGAACATGCACAGAAATGCGTACTATCTTACTATAGCACCATGGTGGCAAACATGCACAGAAATGTGTACTATCTGGCTATACCACCATGGTTGATTTTTTTTTTTTTAAATAGTGTTCAGAAATTATAAAAAATTTTTCTAACCACCACAAAAGTGCACTTATTGTCTTTGTTTGGTCTGTCATTCAAGTGAATTCATTATTGAGCAGGCAATATGATAACCCAATTTTTGTTACTTTTTTTTCAAACAATTCCTCTGCCCACTCATGCAAATTCCACTTAAAAAGTTAATGTGAGCAGCCAACAAAAGCACTTGGAAAAGAAAAGAAAACTTCCAGTTTTTCTCACAACTGGATGGATTAAAATGTAATCATCAGAATTAAAATAAGAATTACACGCATCAAGAATAATTGCCAACACAAATATGTATCAGGTTAAATACATAGGTGAAATACTTGTAGATGGGGTAGACAGAGCATAGATAATGACTGGCTCTTGTCAAGGGGGATCATGGGTGTAGCAGCTTTTTAATGTGACTATTGCTGAGACAGTAAAAAAATTATGGGAAAGTGGTTTGCCTAAATCCACTCTCACTGACTCTCTTCTTTGTCAAATGTCAGTCATGTCACATGTGAGACATTTTTGTCATGATATCTACAGTTAAACAGAGCCCAGGACTGTAAATGAATGACTTTCCCATGATAAGTATTAGTACTATGTAAACAAAATATATATATATATATATATATATATAAAAGTGAGCATTGAAGTCAACACTCAGAGGCGACAGGCTGTTTCATGTTAGACACAATCATCAGGCAGCCTGACAATTATGTCTAGCATGAAACAGTCTGTCGCCTCTGAGTGTTGACTTCAATGTTCACTTTTATATTTATATTTACATACGCTCTATCTCCGATATTGAGCACTTTATCCCTTAAATATAGCACACCGTAAAACTATATTTCTTCATATATATATATATATATATATATATATATAAAAACACATGCATACATACATTATATATATATACATATGTATGTATATATATATATGTATGTATGTATGTATGCATGTATGTGTGTATATATATATATATATATATATATATATATATATATATATATAGACTGTTGCCATTCAGTATTGAATTTAGTACTAAGTGAACAATATATATATATATATATATATATATATATATATATATATACACACACATGCATACATACATTATATATATTTATATGTATGCATGTTTACTCCGACATTCAGTGTATGTTCTATGTATGTAGGTGGCAGTGGGTACAAGTAGTACCTTTTACTGCGAGGCATTTAAATACCAGGTTGGAATCTGGCGCGGGATAGCCTTTCTTAGATGAGGGTGAATGGAGTCTCTCTGAGCCTTGGTTGGCAATCCATTCAGTGATGGTGTCACGATAAAAACACCCTTGATAGCCCTAGCGAAGCATCAAGAATCCAGCTATTGACAAGATTATTAACTACACCAATCAAAGTATTGAAGATAACGACGTAAATGGGGCTGGAACTTCTTGTGAAGGTCCCACGTCCGGCAGGTGTCCCATTGTTCAGCAGGGTGGGTCCGGTCGTCATCATGCAACTGCTCAAAACTCTGAGGGAACAGCTCTGAACCCTGTGGGGTGTGCTGCCCCCGAAAGGAACGAGATCAAAACTTGTATCATGTAGAAACCGTGCTTTTATCAGCATGTTCAACACTAGGACACTGAATCCACCGTCCCATCTTAACGAACTTGTGAAAAATACAGAGGATCAGAATATCGATATCATTGCCATTCAAGAACATCTGGAAATCCAATCTTGCTCGTCAATTCAAAATCCAACTTTTCTGCATACTTATTGAACCAATCTTACTCTATGGCTCTGAAACTTGGACTCTCTCAGCAAAACAACAGCGCCGTTTAGATGGATGTTATACACGTCTTTTAAGAAGAGTGCTTAATCTCTCATGGCGAAGCCACCCAACTCTAGAAATGATATATGGTGACTTGACAAGAGTATCAACTTTAGTTTGTAAGAGACGTGTCCAGTTCGCCAGGCATTGTGCATGTGCCACAGATGAACTTGTGTCATCATTTGTACTCTGGAGGCACCCATCATCTGACAATCGATCACGCATGTTAACCTTTCCAGATAGGATAAAACGAGACACATTGATCCCTAAGGAAGATCTTTTAGGTGCTATGACAGATAGAGAATACTGGAGAGGTGTAGTGAGTTCAATCTCGGCTGAGGCCGCAAGATGATGATGATATATACATATATATATATATATATATATATATATATATATATATATATATATATATATATATATATATTATATATAGACTGTTACCATTTGATATTGAATTTAGTGTTTACTTTTATATTTACACATCCTATCCCTGATATTGGGTACATTTACCTATAAATATAACATTCCTTAAAACTATATATATACGAAAGACAAAAGGAAACTTTTTCTTTATCAATGCATTTCATCCTGCAGTGGATATTATCAATGCAAATATATGAACATAAGTAAAATTATTGCTAAGTTTTTAAAATTTCTTAAATTTATGAAAGCTTAAAAAAGATTTTTCAGGCTTTGAAAGTCAAGATCAACTATGGAGTCATGTAATTTAATGACTAATAAATGTGCTATTGTTGCTGTTGAATTTTTTTCTCTTATTTGTTTATATATACTTATTATTTTTTAATGTAATTATTATTTGATTTTTATTTTAATTTTGTAAATTATTTACATATTTATGTAATTGTTTATTTAAATAATAGAAAGTTTTTATTTAATCATTTCCTTTTAATTTTATAAAATTTTTATGGCCATGTATGTTGGCTTGGCAAAGAAGATCTTTTAGGAAAGGAAATATTTGAAAAAATCTCTGGTGCAAGATTTGATAATGGCACTCTCAAGAACTTTCCCTCAAAGTAATTTTCTTTCCCTTTTAATAAGTGTAGCATTTTTTAGATCAATGTTTGTGGTTTAATTTATTTTTGTTCATAACTAATGTATTTGAGAAATTGCTATGTATATGATTGTTTTGTGGTGATAGGGTTTTAAATTTTTGTAAATTTCCCCAAAATATTGTAAGAACAAAACATTGTTAAAGAAAAGTTTTCCTTTTGTCTTTATTCACATTGTTTTTTTTAAAGATATATTTTTATTTATATCAGAATTTTTACACACACACACACATATATATATATAAATAAAATTTCAATAATCATTAAAGAGTTTGGTAATAATTTATTTCAGGCAGACAATTGTCTCATCAGACCTCAGCAGTTATAAAATGGTTTCAATCATCCAGACAATTAAAAATTACATTGAGCTCTCTTCATGGATCTATATTTTTTATAATTTATATTAAAATGACCAATTTGGATTATCACTTACAGATTTGATATTAAAGAAGGAGAGGCAGAGAGAAACACCTAGTAAATTTCCTAATGAGTTTGTGTAAATGTATAGCGGAGTAGAGACAAGTAGGCATGGTATTGGGTCAACTGTTGCTTAGAGCCACAAAGGACAGGAAATTGTGGAGAGTCATGATATATGCAAGTGCATCTAGAAAACTGCATCAATTCTACCCTCACCTATCAAACCTAACATTCTCAAAAACTACATGCAAAAACAAAGCCCTTTTCAGACCCACAGTGTTACAATATATATCATATAATGGAGTCAGTATGGGTAGCCCCCTAGAACCAACATTCTTCAATGTCTCATGTTTTAGACTGTCTACAGTGCACACCATTTATTATAGTAATATAATGAAAATTCTTGAAAATGACTAATAGTTTAGCCAAAAGCATGTGGAACCAACAACATATTTTGATAGTTTTGTATATTTATTAAGTTCACAAAAAAAAACACTTGTTTGCATACAAGAACAATATAACAAAAAACTTAAGAAAATTATCTTGTCAGTCTTGTTTAGCAAAACATACATATATATATATATATATATATATATATATATATATATATATATATATATATATATATATAAAGACATTCTAATGTACAAAATTAAAAATAAATTCAGAAGCATCCCTCTAGTAATCACTTTCAATGCTACTCTTCCTCCACTATCTCAGATAATCAAAAGTCACTGGAAAATACTACATATCAAGTCAAACCTAAAAATTTTCTTTGAAGAACCCAGCCTTCTAACATATCATAAGCCTAAGAACCTTAAGGAAATTGTAGGTAGTAACCAAATTTCAGATAATAAGGTAATCTATAATAAACCAAAAATAAGAACAACAGGATTTTCTCAACCATATAACAACAAAAGGAGCTTATGCTGTAATCACATTAGACATACCAATTTGTTCACTAGCTCAGTCACTAAATCTACTTTCAAAATCTAATACAACTCTAACTGTAGAAGTTATAACATAATATACCTATTAGAATGCACACTATGCCAGAAACAATATGAGGAAAAATCTGAATGGCCCTTTCACTACAAAATTAATAATTATAGGAATCTCATTAAGTTGGCTCCCCATGAAAGATTATTACCTATAGAACAACATTTCTGTCTAGAAAAAACATGTTTTTAAAAGCCATGCCAAATTCACCATCATTGAAAAAATAGAAAAGTACAGAAAAGATAACATTAGAAAAATTCTAAAGGAACGTGAAGACAAAAGCATTTTGCACCTCAAAACAACTTCATTCCAGATTGGGTTTAACCACAAATTTAACAACATAGATAGAATTAATATATAACCTCATAAATCAAGCCCTACAAACATTTTTCACCCACACAAGACAGACATGCTTGCAGAGGTGTTGAGGTTTCACACTTATACACACACACCCATATTAATATATACATTTACACACTCCTAAAGAACTAAAAGATAACATGCACTTAACACACACACACACATCCCCTTCCCAGCAACCAATAAAACTGTCAAAATGGCAAAGGGAATTCTGACTTACATGAATCTCCACAGCCTTTATCTTAAAAACAACTTAAAGAAGTCCAACACAAGGACTGACCAAAATTAACGATGAGAAAACAAATAAAAACTACAGATAAAGTTCATTTTCTTCAGAAAGTCATTCATTTCTATAGATCACTGCTACTAATAAGCAAGAATTTTTTTTCTACTGTTGATGTCTAATTGAAATAATAAAACCAAAAAAATATTAATATACAACCCAGTATGTCTGAAAATTAAATTTTTTTAATTTTTCAATATTTTTTTATTGTTTGAAACATATAAGTGTGCACGTGTGTGTGTGTGTCAACAGAATGAAATTTGTAATATGTATAGTGCACATAGTGTGCATAAGACCACTTCCTGGAAGATAACCAACTGATCCAGTTCTTTCAAACCAGGCAATTAGATTCAAAATCCTATTATCGCAAAGAGATACTCTGACATTAAAACGTTGCTGATATTTTCTCTCAGTTTGAATAATTGATCTTTCACTGGAATAGAAAAACTCAATGAGATTTACTTATTGCTGGGCATCATACATAGCCATTTTAATCTCCAAGGGATGCACTATAACCTGCCAAAAAAATAAGATAAAAAAGATTGAAAATAAACAAGTTATGACTTTTTCAGACCCTTCAGTGGCCACCTGGTATATAATGGAGAGAAATATATATTCATTTTTGCATTGATTGTGTTTTTAACTTTAAACTGCATCTTGTTAGAGCAAATAGATGGATCAGAATTGCAAGAGCTCATAAAGGTTATAGACTTTAGTTTAATTGGCAAAGACAAAGAGAGAAGGAGCCTGACAAACGATGAGACATTGGTTCAAATTCTCCCTGAAACCAGAAACAACTAATAATGGGAAACATATTTTAAATTTTTATATTCTGTAGAGTTTCTTCAATTTATATTTTCCTGTTAAAAATGTTTCATTTTTTGAAGAAGTTATGTTTTATCTAAAGAAAAAAGGGGTGGGATAGTGTAACTTCAAGTATCTTTCACCTCATTTTACAAGTACTTTTAAAGGTGTTAACGGAAAAGACAAATCTCTTGCTCAAAGTTAAATTTGTAAAGAAACAACCATGTATTAAAATAACAAAAAATTATTTTTACAATGCTATGCAAATTAGAAAATACAATGAAGGCCTTGCAAAAATTTACCTTGTGCACCTCAAACTATCTAGAGAGATTAACAGTTCTTCAAAATACAAATCTGTTTTCTATTAAACAACAACAGTCCATGAAAAACAAATTTTTGCCTTAACAACAAAGGAACATTAACAAATTTCTTTTAGAGCAACAATTCTTATAAATCAATTTCTTAGCAACAAAAGAAATTTACTTTGAAAATTTCACAATTTGATAGTTCAAAGGTTGAAAGTCAAAAGCAATTAGAAAGGGAAGGTCTACCTCAGGTGATGCTGCTTCTCTGGGTCCTTTAGACAAATATTCAGAGTTTTAGAACAGGTGTTCACAAACATGAGATAATACTCTCATAGGTTTAGAAAAGACATTTGAAGGAGATAAAGAACTCTGTTTGATGAAAAGACATTCTTTGTAAAGAGAATTCTCATTATTTTTTAAGTTCTTTCTTCTTCTGTTTCTTTTTTACCTCTTCTTCCTCTTTTACTTCTTCTTCAGTAGCAGCAGCAACAGCTGTTGTAGTATTCTTTCTCATCCCAGATAACAGCCGTTTACCTTTTGCAGCAGCAGCAGGCTTTACATGCCTGAGCACATCAATCTTTTCTGAGTTTGTAGTCAAAATTTCCTCTGTTATATAGTAAACTATTAACTCCAACTGGATCAAAAACCAACACATTAGGGGGCATATACTTTTTATATCCTTTATTCAAAAACATGAGAATCATTATCCAATCAAACCACAAAATTTAAATTGCACTGTTTTTTAGAACATCAAAGCTCAGTATCAATTTAAAAATTTTTACTACAGAATGTTTAAACCATCTTCATTTTGGCAGGTGTTTATAATATCAATTTGGAGTCTCATTTTTTCAAATCTTTACATATTAATTTAATATTAATTTTCTTTATAAATCATTTGGCTTCATTTTAGCAAAAAAAAAAAAAAAAAAGAAACCATATTAGCAACATTCTAATTTTCTTAATTAGTATTTCCATATTTAATTTATATGTTTTATTAAAAAAATAATTCTTATATTAATCTTTACTCATTCCAAATTTTATTGGCTTCTTATGCAATTAACTAATTCTTATACATCAGTGCAAATATGAATTTATTTATTTTAGTCTGAATGAAAATAGTGTAAATAAGAAGAATTTATTCTTATTTGTATTTTTTATATTTGGACTAATATCCTCATTTTTTTTTTAATTCTTTCACCCTAAGCAAAGCAATAAATGATACTAACATGCAAGGGATGACTTAGTGTGAAGAAACAAAGAGAGAATGATAAAAGAATGGACAGAAAATGAGAATTAACATTGCAAGTACATTTTTGAAGATTATTGTTGACAGGAAAGCAAGAGGCCAGAAGAAAGTTCTGAAGTAAAAAACGCTGAAGAAGAAACTATCAGAATAGAAATTGTGGTTACATTTACCTACTTAAAAAAGGATGAGACCCAGTATTGTAGTTAAGTTTGTAAAATTAAGGTACCATAAGAAGAAAGCTCATCAGAAATATTACTCTGAAAATATTTATAGAAAAGGCAGAGGGAAGCTATATTATGGCTTAAATTCATAAAGTCTAGGTACCAAAGAGGAAAGCTCATCAGAAATATTACTCTGAAAATATTTATAGAAAAGGCAGAGAGAAGCTATATTATGGTTTAAATTCATAAAGTCTAGGTACCAAAGAGGAAAGCTCATCAGAACAATTACCATGAAAATATTTATAGAAAGACAATACCACAATATTTCAAACGTTCTCATCTCCAAACCGAGATGTTTATTTAATCTATGGAAGTCAATTGCTCTTGTTCTGCTCTCCATTTCTAGGGATATTGATTTTTAGCAATCCTCAGTTTTTGCCTGCTCCATTTTTACTGAAATGAACTACCCATGCCAGGGATTGAACTCATAATTGCTATGATACCAAATACATGAACCAATACTGCACTAGTTGATTCATGATCCACTAAACTATTTCAGACAAAAATGAATTGATTTTATTTGCAAACAAAGCAACCAAAGTTTTCCTAAACAAAAAGAAAAAAAAAAAAATTGAAATGAAGCCAGACCAGTATTAATGCATTCAGATTTAATGGTAATTTCAACAAATTGCTAAAAGCAGTTGATAATTTTATTGTAGACACATTATAAAACATCTTTATTTTTTCTTTTTACAAATAATATTTTTTGTCTTTCAACAATGTTAGAATTTAAGTTGGTAACAAAGAAATTAGTCGACAGATTTCTCAATTATTTCTCTAATTTTGTGAAAACTATAGAAAGTAACGTTCAGTTAAACGTTTCAATACTTTTTCAATACTTTTGGATTTTTGTAAAAACAGAATTAGATTCCAAGTTTTTCTGTTTAATTTTTTTTCATACAAACAGAAATTCAAACAATGGGTGTTTTTCTGTTCTTTGCAAGGCGGACAGAATATTGGCTTTAGTTAAATGATTTATATTTAAATCACTAAGATATTTGTTAAACTGAGCTCAGTCTTGGCATAAGGCCGCAGGTTTTAAGCATCTAGTGAGGTTCATCTGAAAGTCTAGCTTGTTAACCATTACTTCACAATAAGACAGCTATTTTGATAATTCCCATCAACCAAACAAATGATTAAAGCAGTTAAAAGAACATATAAAAGATAAAAAGAAACATTTTCCATTCTTAGATAAAGCAGCTTGAAGAAGTTCAGTGGGTAATCTCCCTCCCCAATGCCTAGATAGAAAGTAGAAAATGCAGGGGCTTTAACTTGCCCCTACCATTATATCTAGATAGCAGTTAGCAGATTTCATGGGGTATAATGTACCCCCCCATGCCTAGACGAAATGCAATTAATTTAAAAAAATAAAACCAAGCACAAGTAATCATAAATTAAAAACAAAAATTCTTGCTAAGACATTGATCACAAACTGAACCTTTCATAAATCATTTCATTTAGATCCTACCTACTCAGAATTTGCCCCCCCCCCCTGTACAGTGGATTTATATTATAAAATATTTTTTAGAATGAATAGCCATTATTCAATCATTTTTATTTTTTTCATATTTAGATCAGTTCATTCATAGCCCTGATGATTTGTTGATGATCCATTTGGTGTGATGGGTTTTGCAAACAGGATTTTTAGGGGTTTTTTTTTTTCTGGATGTCCCTTGTTTTTTTTTTTTTTTTTTGTTGTTTTGGATTCTTGTGTGTGCATTTGTATTAATTTCATTTAAATAAGGCAAATGATTAAATTGTTGAAAATAAAATATTGTGAATATAAAATAACAATAATAAGGATATTGTGAAAAATTCTGGGCAATTTGTAGTTCAAGGACCCGCACTCAGTTTGTAATAGAAATTTCCCAAATAGTTACATTTAGGTGTAAACATACATGCTTAATTCGAAAATAACAAAGAAATTTTGATAAAATCTACCATTTTGGAGTTATTGACACTAAAAGTTTGGACTCATTCACAGCTACAGCATGACAGCCATTACTGATGTTGTTTGCATACGTATGTTGCTTACCTTGTTAACAGGCTTTTTAATGATCTTACTCGTCTCATTTACTGTGCAAGGGTTCTGCACAAAGGTTAGAGGTAGGTGTAAGAGGTTAGGGTTTTAAGTAAATTTGTTTAAGTTATTTTGAAAGGCAAACACAAGTGTTGTTTTTTATAATAAAACAAATTAAACACATATACTGCTCCAGACCAGCTGTAATCTTCAGCTGAGTGCCGTGCTTCAGCAACGTTTTGGACCATTAAGCTCAATACCTCACTACATAGTGGGCCCGCAACAGCTGGATGATGTTATGTTGCAACCAGTTTATGTTGTTAGTTGGACACTACTTGATATGAATTTCTGGGTAATCCATACACTGCCTTCCACCACTTTCTTGCCACAAATCTTCATTACCTTATTCGGCTTTTGGATACCAGCACACTTGAGGAATCTAAGGAAGCAGCAGGAAATCCTCGACAGCCAACCTCAAACAGCAACAGGGTGCAGCCATATCCCCTCTCATGGACTTCAGCCACCAGTTTCTCATACTGAAGCAGCTTTCTTTAATGAGCCTCTTCAATCCCTTCTTCCCATGCCACTGCAAGCTCGCCAAGCAACAGATGTTTCTTCTTGCTATCAATTAACACAGTTCAGACACAATAACCTCCACTGGCAGTGTAGCATCAACCAACACTCTCCACTTCCTTGAGTCCTCCGACCTGGTCTTCTACCTTGTGTCAATCATGCCTTGCTTCAGGAAGGCAGTCCTTCACAGGTTAGTTGAGGGTATACTAACACTTCTCAAAGCTGCTGCCACAACCTCCGGAACCAAGTTATGTCTAAAGGTTTACCATCCGTTCTGTTGTGCCTTCAGGCAGGATGACAGTATGTTGTGCAGGCTGACACCTGCACTCCCCATCTCTTCAAATTTGCCGGTGATGCTGTCACATCATATGATGCTTGTATGAGGAACTTCAAATGTCCTGCACTGATGCTACCAATCAGACCAACTGATCTGAACATGAACACCCCCAATACCCTCCGAGTTGTGCCATCAACCCTCATGAGCCTGTTGGACAGTCTGCACCAATTGTCTCTCCTTCTCGAGCTTCTGAACTCCCTGTTCCTGTAACTTGTGTTGCTCCTGTCCACTGGCCTCTGACCAGAAACACTTCCTCTAAACTCGACCAAGTCTAGCACATCTCTCCCTTGTAACAACCTGAACTTCTGCCTGCTTTATCATCCCCCCTCCACTGCTGACACCATGTCTGACACTTTCCACTTTCTTCCTGTCTTCACCCACAGCACATTTTCCCAGATTACAGCATCTTTAGATTCACACAGCATGGACTGAAATTTCACCTTTGCCACCTTGTACTCCTTCACCAAAGAAGTAACAGGCCACTGAAGCCCCCTTCCCGAGCTACCATACAAAGTGACTGATGACAGAATTCTTGCAACACCAAGCCAATTCCATACACATTTACTGATTTTCCTTTCAATTATCTCAACTCAAGACAGTGTCACCTC
The DNA here is from genome assembly GCA_963932145.1 of Acanthosepion lycidas. Lineage (NCBI taxonomy): Eukaryota > Metazoa > Mollusca > Cephalopoda > Sepiida > Sepiidae > Acanthosepion > Acanthosepion lycidas. The sequence continues at coordinate 61,109,355 of OZ010580.1, forward strand.
ATATATAGTTAGTGGCCACACTAGTCTCAGCGTCAACTCAAAATGCATACATCAAACTTTAAATTTCCTGGGAGGCCCACATTGGTCTATGCTTCAGAAACCCACCTCTGCTTGTCACTAAATTCAAACCCCATGGTGACGATCAGTCACAGGGAAGTTATACCACCTCCCAAGAGTCTTCACATCTTGCTCTTGCACTATCTTTTCACCTGTGATGGAAAACACTTCATTAATGACAGAACCTCCCTTCATAGACAGGTTTGAAGGCCATCTGACTCCACTCTACCAACTCTGCAAGTCTTTCCAGAACCAACTGTGCTACTTTCCTATCATCTTGAATTATTGTTAAATCATCCATAAATGCCCGGATTTTGACCTCATACTTTGGCTTCAGACCACTCACAGGATCACCTCCATTACCATCACAATGTTTGAAAAATGCAGCATGAACTTATTGAAATACATACCCAAACAATCCCTGAGTCTCTGCAGAACATAGAAGAACTCGAATGCCAACTGTATCATGTTATGGGGAACTGGACCATATGCATTAGCAAGATCCAATCAGATGACATGAATATTCTTCCTTGCAGTCTTAGCCTCACGGATTTTTACCTAAATCATTGACACATGCTCTAAGCACCTTGGAAACCCCAGGACACCTGCCTTTTGAAGACTAGTATCTATATAGTTTACCTTAAAGAACACCTTTCCTTCAGTGTTCATGAGAGAAATTAGGTGACATTGACTAAATGTCAACAAATTCTCCTCCTTCAGTATATACATACTATCAGCTTGACATCAAGAGTCCAGAACATCACCAACTTTCCAAATCTTCACAAGAAGCCTCTACAAACACCTTAGCAGCCCAGGACACCTCTTGTAGACAGCATATGTCACACCATTAGGACCACCTGCAGAACATGCTCTCGACTTCTGTATAACTTCTTGGACCTCCTTCCAAGTCACTGGAGAGTTATCAAAAGCTACTTCCAGAGTGCCAGGTATCACCTCCACTGGGAACTGCCTGCTGGTATCAGAGTACATGCTCATAAGGTGTCACTCCAGCTCCTCCTGCTCAGCATTCAATACTCAATGCTCTGCTAGTCTTCTCCCTAAACAACTGCTTTGTGAAGCAGAAAGGACTTTCCATGAATGACTTCCGGGCACTTGCAGCCTTCTGTCTCATTTTGGTAAGCTGTTCTGCTCTATTTAACTTGCTAATGTGCTTCCTTATGTCTTTCAGGAGTGCCTTGGTTTCCTCTGCCCTCTGCTCATCAGCATGGATTGCTGTTTGTAACATTCACATTTCTTTCCTCAGTGACCAAATGGTTCTCCGCTGCTGACTTATCTGCACTGGAGCTAAAGACTTACCTTTCATTTCCTTCAGTCCAAACCTAGTGACCCCATAGTCACTGATCATTTCCACAAGCTGGTGGACTTTTTTTCCTGGACCACCTCTGAGTGTATAGATGGCTTCTGATTATAAATAAATAATAAATCAAATTGTAATACTAATGAAATCTTATTTTAAGCTATTTAATAATCATGCTTTGTAA